>CM062819.1:1954891022-1955581022 GCA_031772625.1 Pinus tabuliformis
TCAATTCGGCTGTACCATGCTCTAGGTGCCTGTTTAAGCCCATATAAGGCTTTCTTTAATTGCATACGGGAAATTTCTTCTCATGTGTCTCAAAACCCTTTGGGTGTTCAATGTATACTTCTTCTCTTATCACCCCGTTCAAGAACGCCGTTTTGACATCCATTTGGTGAATCTCCAACCCCATCTGTGCTGTAAGGGATATCATGGTTCCAATAGAAGTTTACCTGGCTACTGGGGCGAAGGTTTCTTCATAGTCTATCCCTACCTTTTGAGCATACCCCTTAGCCGCAAACTTGGCTTTGTATTTCTCCACATTGCCGTCTGCAACATATTTGACTTTGTAGATCCATCTCGAACCTACCACTGACCTATCTTGAGGCCTAGGTACCACTTCCTAGACATCATTGACCATTATAGAACTGTATTCTCCACCATAGCATCTACTCATACTTGATGCTGAGCGACCTCTTGAAAACTAGAGGGTTCCCCAACCTAAGCTACTAGGGCCTAGGATCTATCTGGTTGTCTTTTCTCCCTTTTATCATTCTTGGGTGCATCAATGAAGTCCTTTGCATCCCTTAAAATCTGTCGGAGTTCCTAGTTCGTTCTTCCACTGGTAGTGGGTACATTTATCAGCTCTTCCTCTTCTTGAGATTCTCTTGTTCTGAAGCATTGCCTTTAGGAGAATTGCTGGTACTAGTTTCTGCTGGTTGAAGTGGTTGGACTAATGGATTGTCTTTTGATTGCTCCTCAGAAGGCATTTCTTAGGATTTCCTAAAAGCTCTGTCCTCCATGAACTTTACATCCCGCCGAACTACTACTTTCCTACTCCTTGGAAGATAGACTCTATATGCCTTAGCATTATCTCTATATCACACAAGATATCCTTTCTTAGCAGTTTGATCTAATTTCTTTCTCTTTTCTTTGGGTATACAACAATACGCCAAACTCCCAAATATCCTGAAATGACTGATTTCAAGTGTCTTCTCGGTGAAGACCCATTCGAATTGATTTTGTCCAATGCCCTGTGTGGAGTCCTGTTTTGGACATAAACTACCATGCTGCATGCATATCTTGATCATACAACATTGCCCTAGTTGCTTCCACAATAGTCCTGTTTTTCCTTTCTGCTACTCTAGTCTGCTCCGGATTGTAGGGAGATGTCCACTCTCTTCTGATGCCTTCCCTAGCGAAAAAATCGGTGAAGTACTTGTCAACGTACTCTCCACCATTATCTGAGTGCAACACTTTTATCTTCTTTCCTGTTAGATTCTCTACTAGAGCCTTGAACTCTTTGAATCGACTGAAAACCTCATCCTTGGTTTTCAGAAAGTAGATCCAAGTCTTCTTGGAATGGTCATCGATGAAGGTGACGAAGTATTCAACACCATTAAGAGCTTTTGTGGACATAGGTCCACATATGTCTGAGTGTATCAATCCTAGAACACTCTGAGCTCTATTATTACTTCTGGAAAACGCTGCTTTGGCATACTTGCCTAGAGCGCACCCTCTGCATACATCATCTCGTTCGGTACTTAATTCTGGAACTCCTAATACTGTTTTCCTGAGAATTCTCAGAGCTCCATGGTGTAAGTGTCCCATCCTCCTGTGACATAGTTCATTCAAATCTTTATCTCCATTGCTGCCTATCAGTGTCATTGGAGACTCTCGCTGTAATCTACACGACCTGTTACTTCTGATTCCAATCTGGCCTTCCTTTTCCAACTTGGGTGTTTGATATATACTTTCTCCTTAATGAAAAAAACGTAATAGCCCTTGTTTTGAAGTTGAGATACAGAGAGTAAGTTCATCCCTAATCTTGGCACATGCAACACATTGGTTGCTCGAAGCTGCTCTCCTGTTTCGGTTTGAAAGACTACAATACCTCTTCCTATTGGGGTACACTTTGCCTTATTTCCCATGGTGATATGAAAATTCATCCTTTCTTCCTGATAATTTGAAAAACATTGTCGAATTCCTGTCATATGGCAGAAAGCTCCACTATCTATATACCAAACCTCAAAGGAGGCAGAGCTTGCTAGGCAAGCAACTTCTTCTTCCAGTCTGGAAGCTAACATATAATCATAGTGATCCATGTCCCTCGTGCCTTCTTCTAGAAATCTGCGTGAGTCCCTTTAAGTTGATGCCTCTGCATCATGCTCCTGACCCATAGTCGATTGTTCTCTCATGTTGTCGGATCTCTGCTCTGATACCATCTGAAAATTTCTAACCTGAAATTCTACTGTAGCAATTGATTTATTTCACCTACTTATTCTTCATAATAAGTTATTTACGAAATCCCTTCAACAAACATTAAAATAAATTCTACTGCAGTTATCACATAATTACATAGAGAAAATAACAACAATATATATGCACAAGAACCAATCACATCAACACAGTTGTTTTTGAACAATTGTCCCTGGAAAAACCAAATGTGGGAAAATCGGTGCAGCAGATGAGGGTTTTATTAATCTTCAACAACAATCGCTTTACATGGAATGATTTTACAGAGAAACTGAGAGAAAACACCTGAGACTTTCCCCTGGAAACTTTCTGACACCCTGGAGACCCTTCTCCCACTTCTGTGTCACTTCTGCATCACTCTTCGTGGTTCTGCGTCAGCCTGTGTGAGGGTTGTGTCTCCCTTGGATTGCGTCTCCCTCTGCGTTGTCTCTCAATGCCCCTGCGTCACCTCCTCCTCAGTCACTGACTATTGCTGATGCCCTCCTTTTCCTCCACCCTGCAACTCTCCCTTTAAATCGATCTCCTTCTCTTTGAGAATCGATTTTCCTTGGGATACTGAGTATCTGCCGGTGTGTCTCCAAATGATCCTCAAGTCTTCTCTTATACTTTTCCTGTTGGTTAATCAACGACCGAGATTAAGTCTCTAATCAATGAATAAGATTAAAACAGACTGGATCCTCATCTCTTAGAAGCTTCTCATCCTTATCTTTGTTAATACCCATTAATATTCTTATTTTCCTAAGTTTAGACTTAGGAACCCATTAAAAATATTAATTATATTAATAACTCCTCATCCGGTTGGAATTTTTCCAAACGATTTTTGAGCTTTGGAGATTTCATGTGCCTTAGCGTTTCCATCAAATTTCAAGGCTAGAGCACATCCGATGCTACCCAAAATCAACAAGGAGTTGTAGGGAGTATGAGTACTCAAAATTAGACCTCTACACCTCAAATTTCTCTCTAAACACACTTTAGGGGTCAAAAGATGTGTCTATACCTCTCAAATTGTATTTTTTTCTTCATTTTTGGGCAAAAACTGATAACTAAATAGGTGGAAATTAGCCAAAAAATTAAAATGAGAGAAAAATAAAATTCTACCCAAGTGAATTTGTTTTTAAAAAGATGTGGAATTTCCCAAGAAAGGAATCAAGTCAAAAAGTGAAGGAATCTCCACAAATCAAGCAAGATTTTTTTTTCTTTCTTTGAGCGAAAATATGTTGAAAGTTTGAGTGAAATTCCTGGTTAGATTTTGAAGAAATTGAGCATTTGGAGACTTGGGAATTTAATATTTAAATTCTTTTAAGGCTTATAGTTCCTAGCCGCAAGGTTTCTCCTTCATCCCTTGCATGAATTTTCTCCTTGAGCTTAGACGTCGATGTTTTTGGAGCAGATTTCATTTTGGGGAAGTCATTTCCCTTTTGGGAGAAATATTCTCATTATAAACTTTGTAAAATTATTATAGGAATTTTCTCTCATTGCTATCTTGAGGAAGGATATTAAAATTCCATTTCTAATTTCTCCTTAAGATTATTCAAATCCTCACCTTTGTCTAAGGGGTTTCTCTTTGTACTTTTAATAAAATATTTTTTTTCCTTAGGGGAGTTTGGGGATTTCCCCCATGGTATCCCACCTCCCATTTCCGTAAGGGGTCTTTATTTGATCACTAACTTAGTAATTAGATCTCATTGCTAACTCGTTCATTTTGCACTTATTAGTTCGTAGCATTTAATTTAATTTTCATTTCATAATTAGATCTAATTTGCTAATTGGTATCTCCATTGGAATTGTTTTATTTTGTTATAGATCCAATTTGCATTGCTTCATCGAGTAATTTTTCATTTGCTTCATTAGTAATTGACATAATATAATAAATTGTACTTAAAGTGCTACTTGCTCATTTAATCATATAAGTGGAATGGTACTTGCTATTGGTGAATCACTGAATTTTAATCAATGTTTTACGACTCCGACTCCGACTCCGACTCGGCCGAGGATCGACTCCGACTCCGACTCCGAAACGGTAATGACTCGGCCGGCTCGATTTCAATGACTCGGTCGTTGTAAAAAATACATTAAATATTTATTTTTTTTATTAAAAAACATAATTTTAAATATTTTAAACATAATTTTAAAGATTTTCATTCATGTTTCCAAACACACAGCATTATAATATAGATGGAAGACAACTTTGTATCCATCTGGCCCACATTTGCCAAAAGAAACCTAGCTGCAGGCACTGAGGATATCAAACCCTATTACAAGCTTTAAAGGGGACATTTACCCTTGACGTTGGGGGTTTAATAGATTTATTGTTGTTAATCATATATACTGATATTTTATTTACAGGCCTAGAGATGAATTTTTGAGGGATTGATGTGAGTTTACATTGAGAATTTGTCATTTGTGACTATCCCTGTTGATTTACAGGCCTGATTATCTTTCCTTACCCTGGCCACTGGCTTATTGGGCATTATCACAGGTCTAAAAGGCTTATTTCTCTTTTCTGCAGCCTTGTTCAGCCTTGTCTCCCTCAGCCACCAGCATCTACAGGGTCTCTTCCTTAATGTATACAGTACAGGGCCAATAAATTTGTAATTGCAGGCTCAGCGTTGCATTCTGAAGGGGTCACATTGCCAAATTGGAGTCCAACATTCATATCCAGGCTGATTCAATGTTCACTGTACCATATCTTAGGCCTGGTGTTTTCCTTTTGTCTCTGAAGCTCATTGTTAGTTGACTTATGCGATAGTAGATAGCATTATTTCTCTCTTTGTGAGTTATCTTTCAGATGCATTAATTTGTCAAATTGAAAAATCATTGTTAACAATAGCAATTATCTATCTCATTATATTGTGATTTCACTTGTCCTTCTTGCTGTCATAAAACGTCTAAGTGAAATTTCTACACACAGTACACATTAAGAGGCATCCAATTCCTATATACATCAGGCGGTTGTCAATTAATTAACTTAAGGACATTCGTTCATGATCATTGTTTGAACATTTTCTCTGGTCTGTTCTAACATCATGATCAATACAAAAGGCTGTTACAATATCTCAGCATTCTGAAGCTAACAGTGGTGAGAGCATGCTCCAATACGTCTAATTTGCAATATATAAGTCTCTGTTATGAATTTTTTTATCATTTACGCTGCCCAGCCGTCCCAACAGTGACTCGGCCAGCTACCCGGCCGGGTTGACCGAGTCACATATGACTCGGCCGAGTCATATGTGACTCGGTCAACCGAACCGGGTAGGGCCGAGTCACTCCCCAGGCCTTTGACTCGGTTCGACTCGGCCAAGTCGGAGTCGATTCGGCCGTTTTGTAAAACAATGATTTTAATACATTTCACTTTTGAAGCCTCTCACCCTAAGTGTTAATCTCATTGAAGCATTTGTTTAGATCTCATTCCTAATTTTCCCCTTAGATTTAGTATTGCATCTTCTAAAATTTACCTCCAAGCATAAGCTTGGTTGATAGACATTTAGGACAGTTCCCTAACTCTCATTCAATTTGATAAACTTGAGTCTTGAACAAAGGTTAAAACATGTGACCTCGCATTCTCTTGTGACTAAGCCCTTGTAGGAATGAAGGCACGTGGGTTGTCTTGAAGTCTAGGTGGGTATCATTAATGAAGGAGAAGTGCTTCTTCTTCCTAGCCTTCTTGCAATTCACCTCACTCTTTACCAAGTTTTGAGAAATTGAGGGGAAGTTACACCGTAGATTAGGCATATAATAAAATTTATCAAGAACACTTTGCATCACACACACATAACATTGTTTCATTTTACAATTGGTTATTGTATGAGTTGAGTTGTAAGCATTTCATTGACTTGCAAGTATATTGCATTTTATTGGTCTTCTACTTGTCATTTAAATTATATGCTCATTGTTCTTTGATATCATTCTATTTCATTGGAGCATCTCTCTTAAAACTACATGTATATGTTTTATTTATCTTGCAAGTCTTTCTATTGCTCATATTTCAATATTGTACTTAATCTCTTGTGATATCATTTCACTAACGCTTGTCTTGTAGCATTGTTATTCTTGTAACTTGAAAGATCATCTCATTTGCAAGTATAACAATTTATCTTTGAGCATTATCTAAAGGCATTGGTCTCTCATATTTTATCTTGTTGTTTTCATTAAATCTACCTTATTGTTATTTACATGCTCATAAACATTCATACTTGCTAAAATTAATCTCTAATTTATAATCAAGTTACATTGAATGGTATTTGCCTTGCCCTTTATCTCCTAGAACTTGTTATCTCAAACAAATCTTCCTTTAGATATCTTTCTTAGGGATTGTTGACCACTGGAGTGGAAACTGAAGATTTTTTGAAGACTCCATGCCCAAGGATGTATCAAAGGCTTCATGTACCATCAAATTTCACTATGTCATCAAAGTTTTTCAACTCTATTTCTTCTCATCTTTTTTCTGTTGTACTCAAATCTCACAAGCCCTGCGGGGACAATGTAGAAGTGATGCTAGTATGATGAGTTGAGGCATGTAACAGACCTAGGTAACTTGGGACCTTGTCATCGAGTGAGTTTACTCTGAGAGGTTTTTTTACTTGGTTAATTATTAGGTCCTTACGAGGATTTAATAATTAGTTGAGTTTTTTCCTCCAAACATAACCCCAAAGTCGGAGTGCGGTTTGATGACAAGGCCTTGGATGAGTCCTAGTGTCTAGAGTCATTATATATTACCATACTAGATCACTCATAAAATTTTGTGGAATTTGATTAGGTCTAGGAGTCATTTTTCAAATTTTTAAAATTTTCCGCAGGGCGGAAATTTGAACAAAATCTGAATGTAATATGTAATAAGTGATGTCTAGAGAAGTTGTATGGGGTATGTGTGCTCAAAATTACACCTCTCACCCTCAAGTTTCTACTGTGACACACTTTGAGAGGTAAAATATAAGTTCTAGGCCCTTAAAACACAATTTTCCTAAGTTTAATGAAGAATGTGGCAATAAATTAGCCCAACAATTAAATAAATGGAGAAAAATAAATATCCACACATGCTCAAATGATGTGGAAATGAGGTGCAAATTCATCTAAGGGTCAAAGTTGAGTTACCAAGTGATGTAGACTCCACATAAGCCATAAATCAAACAAATCATTTTTTTTTGTGGAGAAGACTACGAGTTCTAGTAACAAGATCCACGATTTGAAGAAATTAACTCGAGCTTCAAGGAGATATCATGAGTTGACTTGAGATTGGATTAGAGTTTACTTGAGTGAGGTGGAGAGTGGTCTCCTACCACTCCACTTCACTCTCCCACATGTCCTCTCATCTAATTCGAGCTCCTTCATCAGGGATTGCGTTGACCTCTAAGGGAGAAATCGAGTTGCCACTTGGGAAATTCGAATTTACATGAAATAGCCTTGGAATTGTCACTTATCTGTCTTGGGATTGTCACCATTTGCCTTGGGATTGACTCCTAAACTTCTAAATAATAGAGCTATGGGCTCTCACTATGCATCCATTGTTACGAGCTATTGTGCTTGGGAAAGCTCTGCTCTTATGTACACTTGTTCTCAATTGCAATAAAAGACTTTGGGGTTCATTCATGAGTCATTGTTCCATTGGAGTATGATGATTGACTCACTATTGGTATAATTTATTTTTTTCATGCTTTGATTTATGTTATTTCCATATACTCTTGTAGATTTGTTAATGTAAAGCTATCTTACATTGACAATTGATTTAGGAGTATGCTCTAGGTGTAGAAATCTCTAGCTATTTTCCAATAAATTTCTAGAGTTTTCTTATCATTGTTTATTTGCTAGATCTATATGGGACTAATGTTTGATTGAAGTTTTGTAGGGGATAA
This sequence comes from Pinus tabuliformis, assembly GCA_031772625.1. Classification (NCBI taxonomy): domain Eukaryota; kingdom Viridiplantae; phylum Streptophyta; class Pinopsida; order Pinales; family Pinaceae; genus Pinus; species Pinus tabuliformis. The sequence continues at coordinate 1,954,899,119 of CM062819.1, forward strand.
TCTTGTTGGATCAAATATCAAGCGTGAGGGGAAGTCTTCGGAGAGACCAACCCACTCTTAACACATTCTCCAAGGAACTCTCATTGGTTCTTTGAATTCCATAGTTTATCTTAAGAAGTGATTTTGCAAAGATTTTTTTTGACATAGCTTGTATACAAGCAAATACTTTACAATTTAAATCTCTTAAAAAATTTGTGCTTTCATTGATTTATTTAACTATTTAGGAGCATTTCCCAAACTAGGCAAGTGATGGGGTTCACTCCCATCACTTGATTTGGTTTTGTATATTATTTTGTATCACACTTATATGCTCTTTTTACATTGATTTTGTCTTAGTTTGCAGCCCATAGTTGGAGTTTTGACACAAGTGCCTTGAGGAAATACTATTGAGGCTTTAACTAGTTTTCTTGTAGGATCTCTCAAGCATTCAAGCTTCATTCTAAGGAGGTCGTAGACACTAGAAGAAGATGCAAAGAATGATAGGCCGTGGGCCTTTGTGGAGATTGTAATTTTCAGATTTTAGACCCACTCTTGACACATTCTCCAAGGAACTCTCATTAGTTCTTTGAATTCCATAGTTTATCTTACGAAGTGATTTTGCAAGGATTTTCTTTGACATAGATTGTATACAAGCAAATACTTCACAATTTAAATCTCTTAAAAAAATTGTGCTTTCATTGATTTATTTAACTATTTAGGAGCATTTCCTAAACTAGGCAAGTGATGGGGTTCACTCCCATCACTTGATTTGGTTTTGTATATTATTTTGTATCATACTTATATGCTCTTTTTACACTGATTTTGTCATAGTTTTGCAGCCCATAGTTGGAGTTTTGACACAAGTGCCTTGAGGAAATACCATTGAGACTTTAACTAGTTTTCTTGTAGGTCCTCTCAAGCATTCAAGTTTCATTCTAAGGAGGTCGTAGACACTAGAAGAAGATGCAAAGAAGGATAGGCTGTGGGCCTTTGTGGATATTGTAATTTTCAGATTTTAGAAAGACTTCTTTGGCCTTTGAGGTTGCTAATGTTTGGAGGGATATTATAGCTATTTCTAGCTCTAGATCTTGTACAAATTCCCTTCATCTTTTGGACAGCCCTCTAAGAGGCTTTAAATCCATTGTAATATCATAATAAAAGATCTTTTTTTCTTGTGGGAGCTTGGGTTTACCCAATGCATCCTTTCTCCTCTTTTAAAAGGAGGATTTTGTGTGGGTGGATTTATTTTTGCTTTCCTTTTTAGCTCATTTTGCATGTTTTAAAATTAACACAACCTCACCATCACATTTCGATTTCTAAGTTAGATCTTGCTACAAGTTCATTTGATGCTTTGCATTTCATTTTGCTTTGAAATACAAGTTGATATCTTGCTTTAGAGCAACTCACTTCTTACATACAAGTATTTGGAGTTATGTGGCAAGTTTAATTTAGTTGCTTAACAATTTTCTTTCTTTGGGATATAATTGCCTCACTATAGGCTCATTTTCTATCTTGCTCACTTATTTTCCAAGCATACTTTACAAGCAAGCATTCACTTCTTTCTAGCTTCATCTCATTTTCAATTGCTATAAGTTTATGGTTTGTGGCATTTACTTGGAGCAATTTACAATTCCATTTATCTATGAAGCTTATGTTTATATGTCTTGTAAAATTTTGAGAGAGATCTTTTCATGTTATAGATCTAACCCAGAAATATATGATAATGGAAATAAACCTAGAAACAATAAGAGAGAAATAGATAGAAATGATTCACTTTATTGATCAAACCCTTAAGGTAGGGCAACACCATACATTCACTCCTTAAGGAAGGAGAACACTCCACAAGCCATATGCCTGTTCATACAATAATCCTTCACAATATTCCTTGACATCTCTCCATGTGGAGTCTCTAGCCTCTATATAGGCCTCATACATACAATACCATGGGTCATTACCATGGTTCCCTCATACCATCAAATTAATACCATGGTCCCATTACATTATTATTAACTACTTGTGGTCCCTTACATGATGTGGGTTAACCACCTTATTTATTACTATGGTCCATCCCATTATTACATTATTACCTTGGGTACCTCCCTTTGTACCCCATATTATCCCCCCTAGGTATATAACATTCCACCCCCCTTAGCATGTTTCGTCCCGAAACATGAGAAGGAACACAAATAATAAGATCTACTCAAAAGAGTAGTCCACTGGTACCATGCACGTGCATCTAGCCATCCAAGAGAAAGGTGAACCCTCGGTCTCACTGGTGCCTCGCTTGCTTGAGATGGCAGTTGACCATGGTAGCTCTTCTGTGTTGATGTGTAGTAGGTGGATCTTCGCTCCTCTCTATCCGTCCTGCGGGGATTGTTGTCCGTGTGGTTAATTGGTTGCCATCTGGATGGTTGTCTTGTGGGGTGATGTGGGTGATGATATGTTGAAGTTTTAACCCACGATGGCTTTTTCTTTAATTCACCCCTTACTAGAGCTTGATTGTTATCTGGTGCATGTTGTGGTGACTGCTGTGGTGTCTTATCTTTCAATATTACTTCAACCACTGAGCCCTCTGATGTATCAGCACCTGTAACCATTTCTGCTTTAGCCTCTGTTTGTGTTTGATTGTCAATCATCACTGGCTCATCATCTAATATATCAGACCCTGGAACATCTTCTGCTTCAGCCTCCTTGCATTCTACCTGTTTATTAATGGAAATATCCTGTAATGTAATTTTTTTCTTTTTATATCAGAGCTTTAAGAATTGCCTCTGCACATTAATATTGATAGTACCCACTGATTCCATTCAAGGGTATCCCAAAACAACATCCCTCTTATCCATATCTGAAGCATAAAATCCACCATGAAACATCCTTATAAATTTGAACATCCTCATCATCAACCTGTGTATTTTCAATGTGTTTTGTTGGAACTTGCAATTTTTTTGCCAAGTTGACATTTATGAGATTTTGCTTGCAACTCAGATTTATAGATACAATGATTTTCTCCTTCTGAATCAATCTATGAACCTGCAATACGGAGATACCAGCAAAAAATAACCCTTTTGGTTCCTTGGTTTCCTTCTTTCCTGTAAAAATAAAATCTTTGCTAAGCTGTGTGTCTGTCTGTGTGAGCTTATCCACAAGATTAGCTTTACGGTCAAAGTGGTCCATAAGAGATTTTGTGAATATGTCCCAAGTCAAGGGCCTTCGATAGTAACGTTGATGCCATTGCCAACATTGCCGTCTTTCATTGTCCAAATACATTGTTCCCACACTCAGCTGAGTCTCATCATCCATGACGTAATGCAATCTAAAAAAATTCTCCATTCGTGCTAGCCATTTGGCTAGATGAGAGCCATCAAATTTATACAAGGCCCTCAAATTCTGATCTGGGTCCGCCATCACACAAAAAAATTGGCGAAAATTTGAAATGGTCACAATTTCGGCAATTTTGCTCAGAATCCCTATTATGACCTGTTTTTGGAAATGGAACAACCATTCTGCATCTTCCCATATGATAGAAATCCTGATCCAGGCACTAGAATTTCAGATCTGCGCTGCTACTCTCCCGTCGTCACCAAAATTTCTGAAAAAGAGCTGATTTTAAATCAACGATATCTCCCTCATCCGGACTCCGATTCGACTGATTTTTTTTGTTTGAAATTGGGTATTTTTTCACAAAGAATCCAGATCTGCAATTAGATTCTGCAGATCTTGCACCAGGATGTCTAGATTTGCGCCGCAAACTCGCTGCCCTGAAAAATTGTCTGCAACCCCACTGATTTTTAGATCAGCGATATCTCCTTCATCCGGACTCCGATTCAACCGATTTTTTTTTTTGAAATTGGCTATTTTTTCACAAATAATCCAAATCTGCAATTAGATTTTGCAGATATTGCACCAAAACGTATAGATCTGATTTGCAAACTTATCACCCTCGAAATCCTGCAAAAAAATTAAAAAAAATTCTCCACTTTTGCCCAAGAAAGTGCTATGATACCACTTGTTATAGATCTAACCCGGAAATATTATAGATCTGATATGAGAATATAAAACAATGCAAATAAACCCATAAATAATAAATAAACCTGACTCTGATACCACTTGTTATAGATCTGATCTAGAAAATATATGAAAATAGAAATAAACCTAGAAACAATATGAAATGATTCTTTATTGATCCAACCCTTAAGGTAGGGCAACACCATACATTCACTCCTTAAGGAAGGAGAACACTCCACAAGCCATATGCTTGTTCATACAATAATCTTTGACATTATTCCTTGACATCCCTCCATGTGGAGTCTCTAGCCTCTATATAGGCCTCATATATACAATACCATGGATCATTACCATGGTTCCTTCATACCATCGAACTAATACCATGGGCTCATTACATTATTACTAACTACTTGTGGTCCTTTACATGAAATGGGTTAACCACCTTATTTATTACTATGGCCCATCCCATTATTACAATATTACCTTGGGTACCTCCCTTGGTACCCCATATTATCCCCCCTAGGTATATAACATTTCAAGTTTTATCATTGTGAGCATTTCCATTTACTTGAGGCAATTCCTCTCTTTTGGTAAAACAACTGTTGATAATATCAGTGATATTCGAAAATATCGCGATATTTTCGGCAAAACGATATATCGCCGAGAAAATATCGGCAAATATCGGCAAAATATCACGATATTTTGAAAATATTGGCTCTGTTTAAAAATTTGAAAAAATATTTTTTATGCTTGCTGATATTTGCTGATATTTTCGCCGATATTGCCGATAAGATATTTTCTGGACCCTAGCCGATATTTTACCGATACCGATATTTTCAACATTGGGTAAAACAAAGTTACTTGAATCATTCTAATTCACTTGCAAGCTAATCTCCTTTTTTCCAATTGAAGTTACATTTGCTATTTACTTTGAGCAATATCTCATTATTTTGAAGCAGTGCAAATCTCTTTGGGAAAACTTACATGCATTTCATTTAGGCATTTTAGCATAGTTTGCATTTTAACTCAATTAACCTCCAAGCATAACCTTGGTTGATAGACATCATAGGGAAATTTTTTTTTTGGAAAATTCTTCCAACTGGTACGAAGTAAGGTAAAGAGTGTGTGACCCCGCAATTATGAAGGTGGTTTCTCCCCTTGTAGGAATGAAGACACATGATGACTCGTAAGACTGAGGGGAAGGGTATGATTAACAACACCTCCGTGTCCAACACCTCTCTTTCTTACAGTCACCCCAATTTTTGCCCTTTGGCAAGAGTTCAAAAGGAAGATCTATCACTTAGAGTAGACATTTAGCTCAAAATTAACCAAGATAATTGCATCTAACCTAGCTAAGTGCATATTATCTTAATTCACTTTACTTTTCAAACTATTTTACTTGCAATTTATTTATATGCTTGTCATGATGAAAATGTCTTAAATTGATTATTTTGTAATGTCTCATTAGGCAAGTACCATATCTTTCATTTTGCAAGTGAAGTTTTAGCTTATTTCATTTTGCAAGTTATTTTATATTGCTTCTTTACATGCTTTAGAATCGTGAATGGTTATAATTTGAAAGCATTTTTTTGAAAACAATTTTAAATCTTGCAAGTGATATTATCTTTTCTAACATCTATTTGATTGACAAGGTTTCTTGTGTTTCACTTTGAAGTATTTCATTTTTTGGAGAAAGTGTTATTTATTTTGAAGCAATATTGAAGGCACTAGTCTTATATGTCTATCTTTGATTTACGTGTTGATGGTTATTGAAGTATATTTCATTTCATATTTCTCATTATATTTGCTCATAATCTCAAGTAATCCAAATTAACCTTGACATCTCCTAGAAACCTCACATCACTTTTTAACATAGCTTTTCATTGAGGGACCACCCCCTTTCACTTACCAGGAGAGAGCTTTAACAAAGAGAGTTGGGAATAGGTGACAACCCTATCTCTTAGTTTTGCCACCCAACCACACCTTCTGGGGTTAAGGGCTTTTCTCACTAACTTAGCTGTGTGTGCAAGGTGACAACAACAGAGACCACCCCCCTTAGCTTAACTAGGAGAGAGCTTAAATGAAGAGAGATGGGAATAGGTGACAACCCCTTATCTGAGCATTGCGCCTTTTAAAGATCACACTTGGTGGGATTGAAGACTTTACCCACATTAAGGTGTGCATCTTAGGCGACAATAGGTCTTTTAAGTTCCTTCTCCTTTTGTTGTGGAGTGGCCAACACATTAGCTTTGATAGGCTGATGTATTTCTTCTTTCTTTGATGTATTAACTAATGTTGGCAACGAATGTATCTGATCAATGTTCAAACTCTGCCTGAGGAATTCTAGTGCAAATATCCTTATAGGAAGAAAGACTGGCAATTTATATGGAGCCAATTCACAACCATATAGCTTGATATATGTAAAGTTTCAATATAAATACCAATCTCCCATTTTTACGCCCTTCTTGAGTTGCAAGAATGTTTTAACCTCTGGGAAAATTCTTGGAGGTGCTACACCATTTAGGAGGGTGAAAACTGCCGACAAAAAAAATTTGAAAAAGAAAATTCTTCAGAGTGTTTTCTCATTATGGAAGTCCAATGAACAACTGACAATTCATGTCCCTCTAAATCTTACTTTTGTAGGGAAAGATGAGGAAATCCTTCTGACTGAAAATACAGAAATAAGGTAAAGAGTGTGTGACCCTACAGTTATGAAGGTGGTTTTTCCCCTTGTAGGAACGAAGGCACATGCTGACTCGTAAGACTGAGGGGAAGGGTATCATTAACAACACCTCCGTGTCCTCAACCCCTCTTTCTTACAGTCACCCCAATTTTTACCCTTTGGCAAGAGTTCAAAAGGAAGATCTCTCACTTAGAGTAGACATTTAGCTTAAAATTAACCAAGATAATTGCATCTAACCTTAGTTAAGTGCATTTCATCTTAATTCACTTTACTTTTCAAGCTATTTTACTTGCAATTTACTTATATGCTTGTCATGATGAAAATGTCTTGAATTGATTATTTTGTAATGTCTCATTGGGCAAGTACCATATCTTTCATTTTGCAAGTGAAGTTTTAGCTTATTTCATTTTGCAAGTTATTTTATATTGCTTCTTTACATGCTTTAGAATCGTGAATGGTTATACTTTGAAAGCATTTTTTAGAAAACAATTTAAATCTTGCAAGTGATATTATCTTTTCTAACATCTATTTGATTGACAGGGTTGCTTTTGTTTCACTTTGAAACATTTCATTTTTTAGAGCAAGTGTTATTTATTTTGAAGCAATATTGAAAGCACTGGTCTTATATGTTTATCTTTCATTTATGTGTTTATAATTATTGAAGTATATTTCATTTCATATTTCTCATTATGTTTGCTCATAATCTCAAGTAATCCAAATTAATCTTGACATCTCCTAGAAACATCACATCACTTTTTAACTTAGCTTTTCATTGAGGGACCACCCCCTTTCGCTTACCTAGGAGCTTTAACAAAGAGAGTTGGGAATAGGTGACAACCCCACATCTTAGTTTTGCCACCCAACCACACCTTGTGGGTTTAAGCGCTTTTCTCACTAACTTAGCTGTGTGTGCAAGGCGACAACAACAGGGACCACCCCCCTTAGCTTAACTAGGAGAGAGCTTAAATGAAGAGAGGTGGGAATAGGTGACAAGCCCTAATCTGAGCTTTGCGCCTTAAAGATCACACCTGGTGGGATTGAGGACTTTGCCCACATTAAGGTGCGCATCTTAGGTGACAATAGGTCTTTTAAGTTCCTTCTCCTTTTGTTGTGGAGTGGCCAACACATTAGCTTTGATAGGCTGTTGTATTTCTGCTTTCTTTGATGTATTAACTAGTGTAGGCAACGAATGTATCTGATCAATGTTCAAACTCTGCCTGAGGAATTCTAGTGCAAAGATCCTTATAGGAAGAAAGACTGGCAATTTATATGGAGCCAATTCACAACCATATAGCTTGATATCTGTAAAGTTTCCATATAAATACCAGTCTCCCATTTTTACGCCCTTCTTGAGTTGCAAGAATGCTTTAACCTCTGGGAAAACTCTTGGAGGTGCTACACCATTTAGGAGGGTGAAAACTGCTGACAAAAGTTGATTAACAAATTTTGAAAAAGAAAATTCTTCAGAGTGTTTTCTCATTATGGAAGTCCAATGAACAACTGACAATTCATGTCCCTCTAAATCCTACTTTTGTAGGGAAAGATGAGGAAATCCTTCTGACTGAAAATACAGAAATAAGGTAAAGAGTGTGTGACCCTGCAGTTATGAAGGTGGTTTCTCCCCTTGTAGGAATGAAGACACATGATGACTTGTAAGTCTGAGGGGAACAGTATGATTAACAACACCTCCGTGTCCTCAATCCCTCTTTCTTACAGTCACCCATTTTTGTCCGTTGGCAAGAGTTCAAAAGGAAGATCTCTCACTTAGAGTAGTCATTTAGCTTAAAATTAACCAAGATAATTGCATCTAACCTTAGTTAAGTGCATTTCATCTTAATTCACTTTACTTTTCAAGCTATTTTACTTGCAATTTATTTATATGCTTGTCATGATGAAAATGTCTTGAATTGATTATTTTGTAATATCTCATTAGGCAAGTACCATATCTTTCATTTTGCAAGTGAAGTTTTAGCTTATTTCATTTTTGCAAGTTATTTTATATTGCTTCTTTACATGCTTTAGAATCGTGAATGGTTATACTTTGAAAGCATTTATTTGAAAACAATTTTATATCTTGCAAGTGATATCATTTTTTCTAACATCTATTTGATTGACAAGGTTACTTGTGTTTCACTTTGAAACATTTCATTTTTTAGAGCAAGTGTTATTTATTTTGAAGCAATATTGAAAGCACTGGTCTTATATGCTTATCTTTGATTTATGTGTTGAAGTATATTTCATTTCATATTGCTCATCATATTTGCTCATAATCTCAAGTAATCCAAATTGACCTTGACATCTCCTAGAAACCTCACATCACTTTTTAACTTAGCTTTTCATTGAGGGACCACTCCCTTTCGCTTACTTAGGAGAGAGCTTTAACAAAGAGCAGTCTCAAGTAATCCAAATTAACCTTGACATCTCCTAGAAACCTCACATCACTTTTTAACTTAACTTTTCATTGAGGGACCACCCCTTTCGCTTACCTAGGAGAGAGATTTAACAAAGAGAGTTGGAAATAGGTGATAGCCCCATCTCTTAGTTATTCCACACAACCACACCTTGTGGGGTTAAGGGATTTTCTCACTAACTTAGCTGTGTGTAAAGCGACAACAACAGGGACCACCCCCCTTAGCTTAACTAGGAGAGAGCTTAAACGAAAAGATATGGGAATAGGTGACAATCCCTTATCTGAGCATTGCACCTTAAAGATCACACCTGGTGGGATTGAGGACTTTTCCCACATTAAGGTGTGCATCTTAGGCGACAATAGGTCTTTTAAGTTCCTTCTCCTTTTGTTGTGGAGTGGCCAACACATTAGCTTTGATAGGATGTTGTATTTCTTCTTTCTTTGATGTATTCACTAATGTAGGCAATGAATGTATCTGATCAATGTTCAAACTCTGCTTGAGGAATTCTAGTGCAAAGATCCTTATAGGAAGAAATATTGGCAATTTATATGGAGACAATTCACAACCATATAGCTTGATATCTGTAAAGTTTCCATATAAATATCAATCTCCCATTTTTACGCCCTTCTTGAGTTGCAAGAATGTTTTAACCTCTGGGAAAACTCTTGGAGGTGCTACACCATTTAGGAGGGTAAAAACTGCTGACAAAAATTGATTAACAAAATTTGAAAAAGAAAATTCTTCAGAGTGTTTTCTCATTAGGGAAGTCCAATGAACAACTGACAATTCATGTCCCTCTAAATCCTACTCTTGTAGGGAAAGATGAGGAAATCCTTCTGACTGAAAATATAGAAATAAGGTAAAGAGTGTGTGACCCTGCAGTTATGAAGGTGATTTCTCCCCTTGTAGGAATGAAGACACATGATGACTCGTAAGACTGAGGGGAAGGGTATCATTAACAACACCTCCGTGTCTTCAACCCCTCTTTTGTAATATCCCTTATCAGGAATATTCCTCAAACACAAGCAAACTCCAACCAGAGATGGATTGGGAGGGCATTTACCAGATATGTCGCCTCTGAAAAGAGGACGAGATCCGGAGGCTACTTGGCCCTTTCCAGACTCTGTCTAAGAGTATAGGAGAAACACACAAGTGGTATAATAGTCGAGAATGCTCAAAGAGATACAAATAACAATGGTGCAACATATAACAATATAACCATAAGCAGATACTTAAGAAATGCAGAGAGAAATGCTAAGCCATTTTATTATACTGAGTAATAGAATGAGTACAGGAGGTGATCAGAAAGATGGCACCTCGACTTGCACCAGGCAAGTGAAGAAATACACTCAGAATAGCAAAGGAATGGCCCCTCTCTAAACTGCGTCCAAGCTGCTGGAGAATTGCCGTGCTGCTGTTGCTGCTAGAAATCAAATGAGGATTTGGGGCTGCTCCCCTCCTCAGAAAAGGCTGAAACTCTGGAATCGGACTCTACTCAAGAAACCCAGAAAAACCCAGAAAGCTTTTCTGAAATGGCCGACCCTCGAAAATCACCCCCTTGGGGTTCTGCGCAGTCCCTCAATGCTCTGCGCTGCCACTAAATGAAACCCTCCAGAAATCTTCCTGAAACCCCTGCCAAAACTCTCCAATATGCAAGGGTTGATCCCCTGCTCTATCTCTTAGCACAAATCCTACTGCAAACCCTCAACCCAGAACTCTTGCCAGAAAGAACTGCGTCACCCCTCTCAGTGCTGCGCAGTCCTCCAAAACGCTGATGAAACTACTGATGAAACTACTGCTGAAATGCCAATGGAAATACCTTGCCCGAGCAGGCACTCGAAGTCCCCCGGGGCTAAGGGTGAGATCTCCGAACGAAGACACTCAATGCACGCAAACAGTGTTGCAGACTAGCTAAACAGCCAGCGTGCTCTAAGTCGAAATGACTATCACAAATGCTCATAACTGAATGATCAAAATGAGGGGGCTCCTCTCTCTTTTATAGCCCTTGCCTCTCTCAATCCCAAGGCTCACCTCCTCCTGAGTGATTCCCCTCTTGCCATGTGTTTCTTCCCTCCTGCGCAATCCCTCCATGTGTCTGCGTGGGCTCCATTTCTGTATCCCCTTTTGGCCCCCTTGGCTCCCCTTTAAGTCACAACGTTGTGCTACTAGGAAGTGACATTTTATTCTAAAAGTGAGTTATGTCCCCCTTCCTCACTTTTTTATTTACAAATAACTATAGAAGGCAAAAATTGAACAAATCGAATATTCCAATTAGCCATGGCTAATTAGGAATATTACATCTTTCTTACAGTCACCCCAATTTTTGCCTGTTGGGAAGAGTTCAAAAGGAAGATCTATCACTTAGAGTAGACATTTAGCTTAAAATTAACCAAGATAATTGCATCTAACCTTAGCTAAGTGCTTTTCATCTTAATTCACTTTACTTTTCAAACTATATTACTTGCAATTTATTTATATGCTTGTCATGATGAAGATGTCTTAAATTGATTATTTTGTAATGTCTCATTAGGCAAGTACCATATCTTTCATTTTGCAAGTTATTTTATATTGCTTCTTTACATGCTTTAGAATCGTGAATGGCTATACTTTGAAAGCATTTTTTTGAAAACAATTTTAAATATTGCAAGTGATATTATCTTTTCTAACATCTATTTGATTGACAGGGTTGCTTGTGTTTCACTTTGAAACATTTCATTTTTTAGAGCAAGTGTTATTTATTTTAATGCAATATTGAAAGCACTGGTCTTATATGTTTATCTTTGATTTATGTGTTGATGATTATTGAAGTATATTTCATTTCATATTTCTCATTATATTTGCTCATAATCTCAAGTAATCCCAATTAACCTTGACATCTCCTAGAAACGTCACATCACTTTTTAACTTAGCTTTTCATTAAGGGACCACCCCCTTTCGCTTACCTTGGAGAGAGCTTTAACAGAGAGAGTTGGGAATAGGTGACAATATCTCTTAGTTTTGCCACCCAACCACACCTTGTGGGGTTAAGCACTTTTCTCACTAACTTAGCTCTGTGTGCAAGGCGACAACAATAGGGACCACCCCCCTTAGCTTAACTAGGAGAGAGCTTAAATGAAGAGAGATGGGAATAGGTGACAACCCCTTATCTGAGCGTTGTGCCTTAAAGATCACACCTGGTGGGATTGAGGACTTTGCCCACATTAAGGTGTGCATCTTAGGCAACAATAGGTCTTTTAAGTTCCTTCTCCTTTTGTTGTGGAGTGGCCAACACATTAGCTTTGATAGGCTGTTGTAGTTCTTCTTTATTTGATGTATTAACTAATGTAGGCAACGAATGTATCTGATCAATGTTCAAACTTTGCCTGAGGAATTCTAGTGCAAAGATCCTTATAGGAAGAAAGACTGGCAATTTATATGGAGCCAATTCACAACCATATAGCTTGATATCTGTAAAGTTTCCATATAAATACCAATCTCCCATTTTTACGCCCTTCTTGAGTTGCAAGAATGTTTTAACCTTTGGGAAAACTCTTGGAGGTGCTACACCATTTAGGAGGGTGAAAACTGCTGACAAAAATTGATTAACAAAATTTGAAAAAGAAAATTCTTCAGAGTGTTTTCTCATTATGGAAGTCCAATGAACAACTGACAATTCATGTCCCTCTAAATCCTACTTTTGTAGGGAAAGATGAGGAAATCCTTCTGACTGAAAATACAGAAATAAGTATACCAATACCGATTGGTACCTAAATGACCTATGAAGGTTAAATTTTGATAATTGATCATTATTGACAATAGACAAATATTGACTGAAATTGAAAATGACAAGAGGATTTCTTTGCTGGGGAAATTGAGGACAAAAGCCCTAAAACAATCTCATCTACTGTTTGATCATCATCATATCCCAACAAACAACAAATCATTGATGTGATTTGCCTTGATATTTTAGGGAATATATTGGAAGAGAAGGGTGGATTATTTTGAGGAATATCAGTTTCGCTAGGTAAAAATGACTCTGACAGAGAATTCTTTATTCAAGGGTTAATTGTTGAAAGAGATTTTGTAGAATTTGGGTAGATGGAGGTTGAGTTTGACTAGGCATTACCACATTAAGCATTTTGGAAATAGACTCAGGAGTAATTTGAAACAACTGACTCCCATCTTTGGCTATGATAATCTACTAACTATGCAAATAACGTTCAAAGCATTAATTTGGGAAAATGATAGGTTTGTGGGATGACAAACTGAGCTAATAAAGACTCCCATACTACAAATTCGTCCCTTTGATCTTGACGACACTGAAACACCCAATTTCTTATTTCAAATAAGTCAAACTCACATCTAGTTTCAATTACATTTGCATCTTTATTAATTAATGACAATTCATCTAAATTGACAGAGGCTTCAAGCAAGGGTTTTGGCTTAAGTTGAGCTTTAACTGCCTTTACTTTCTTTCGATACATTTTACCAATTAAAACATTGAAAATAAGACAGAGAATTACCTGGAAATAGAAGTTTAGCGGAGTCTTTTTCATTGTTGCTGCTTCTTGTTTGTAAGCTTTCCAACTTTGACATTTCCTAGGCTTGTAACTGTGAAGCAATTATCAATAGACTTCGCTTTAATCTTTGAATTTTGGAGTTTTAATTGTAGACACATGGCAAATAATTCGAAGAATTGGTCCAATTGGCTTCCAATTGTTGATTTCTAGTAGCATCGATGTGCTCTAAGTCTCAAATTTTGCAGGGAAGCTTAGGCACATGTTTATCAAAGAACTCAGAAAACGTTTTGGGAAATTCCATCTAGAAACAATTTTATTAAAATAATTAGTTATTTTTAAAGGACTAGTGTTATTTGGGAGCAGGATCGAAAGTGGGGAACGGGAGCGAAAACGGGTGCGGGAGTGACATTTTCAAAAGCTCTTGGTTTGGGAGCAAATCCCTGAGCGATTTTTATATAATATATATATATTTTTATAATTTGATACATATATGTCAACAAAAACATGTAGAATGATGAATTAGATATAAAAACATAAAAAAACATAGATTGATCATTGAACCATATAACATCAATCATCTAGAAGTTATAATCTTCATCAACCACGTCCACAAGTTAGTAACATGCAACATATTGAGTCTCGTAAATCATAATTCATCAATCTTAAAGTTTCAACTTCAAGCTTTCAAATTGAAAATTCAATATATAACATTTATTATCATTGATCACCAAAGTTGTACTTGTAAGCTAAGTTTAAACTTTAACCATTACAAGAAATATTATCTAACATGAAATGAAATACTATAAAATGAATTATGAAATGAAATGAAACAACTTTCACGAAGCATCATATTCATAATTCAGAATCATTACCAATGAGTTATAATTGCCAACTTCAAACTTCAAACTTAAATTGTCACAGTCATATATTGTTTACAAAAAATATCATTATGATATGAAAGAGTCAAGACTCAACAGTTATGAAAACTAATAGAAACTAGAAAAGACAAGTAAACTGTAAATCTATTATCTACTACTTCATGTGGCCCTTGCCACGAGAAGTGTCTGATGTATGAGCAGGTCGTGGTGGTCTTCTAGGAGTCTCCTCCCGCATAGATCGACGACTAGAACCAGAAGGCACATGCCCTCCACGTGAGGGTGTAGATGGAGGTGGCGATAGCAAAGGAACAAGACTCGGAACTCGAGCACTGCTACTGGATGGTGGAGGTGGCATGGTTGTTGCTTCATCTTCCTCTCTCATAAGTTCCGCTTCCAGTTCTTCAAGATGTATAGTGCCATCCTCCAAATTATCATCCTCTAGGTGGTTGTCCCAAATTTTATATGTTGGATCTTCATAAGCCCGATCACAGTGATGACTCAACAACCTCAAGTTGTAGTGCACATAAATGGAGCTTTCTGCCCGATTTTCATTGAGTCTGTTTCTTTTCACATTATGTATGAAGCTGTAGGTGCTCCAACACCTCTCTGCAGAAGAAGTATTTACAACCTGTGAGAGAACTTTTTTTGCCAATTTTGGCAAAAGTCCATGGCCGCCATATGATTCCCACCATGTGAGAGCATCAAATCTGTCTCTATCTTCCATTGCATGAAAGGTACCAAACAAACCAGTGCAACTGAAGTATCTGCCTAATTCAAGACGCACACTAGCACATTCCTCCCTGTCAGGTATCAACTTTTCTAATGCTTGCAAATATCCTGTAGATACCTCTTCATCTATATGGGGTTTGACCCTAACCCCACCCCTTGGTGCAGGTTGGCCCAACCAAGATGTAGAGTAGTATTTTGGCGTAAGGATATATGCCAAGCAATGTAGTGGAACATTAAGTTTATCCCACCGTATACACACACAATCGTGAATTAGTTTGTACAAGTTGGGATCATTGTTATGAACAATATCTTTTATTTGCCCCAACATGGTATCCATTTGCTCATACACCTCGCCAATCATTGGTTTATCTGTATCTGTAAACCAAATCATGTGATAAATGGGCTTGGTGAAATCCAATACTTGCCTAACACATGCCCAAAACATACCATCGAGAGCGGCCTCCTCCACCTGTTCAAAACCTTGCTTGTCAGCGGCATTTGTAGGCCTTTCCTTTAATACTTGCCAATGTGGACTTGATACCATGCTAGCCAATGACTCTCTTACCTTCAAAAGGCGTCCGAAGGTGAGGTAATAACTACCAAATCTAGTCCTCGCAATCTTCAATAACTCTAATCTTGAGTGACTGCGGAAAAGGCCATGGGTATTGCTATGATTTGTAATAAATTTTATCATTTGTTTGTCTCTCTTGTACAAATCAACAATCCATTTGTATTGTTCGTTTTTGTTCTTAACAATGTCATGCATCAAAAGTTTCATTGTGTGAACCAAACACCCAGACCAAAATATGTTGGGGTATTTATCCTCAATAATTGCTCCCGGTGCCTTACAATTAGGAGCATTATCAGTGATGACTTGGATGACATTGTATGGCCCAATACGCTCAATTGTTTCAAGTAATGGTTCTGCAATGTTGATGCTGGTCTTGAACTTGTTTGAGTAATCATATGCTGAAAGAAAGATGGCACCACTAATAGACACAACAAGAACATTTATCATTGGCTTGCCTTTTACATTTGTCCATCCATCAGATACAATGGACACCCCATGGTTAGTCCAAGAACTTGTCATTCTATTCAAAGAATGTGATATTTTTGCTTTTTCATGATCAAGTCCAATGATTCTTGCCTTGTCATACCTAGGGATCTTGTATCCTTTAGGAGCATCATTTATGGCAGAAACCATTTCGTGCCAATAAGGTGAGCGAAGAACATTGAATGGTATCCCACATGCATAGAGAAACCTGTAAACTTTTGAATCCACATCATTCCTACACCCTTCATCAAGGAAATCTGATATGCTTCTACGCCTTAAACCTGGTGACCCTGTGCCTCCATATCCATTGCCTTAGGAGGATGTTGAAGGAGTTCTTTGTGCATGTGATTGTGATCTTGGTTCAAAGAAACCCTTTGATTTTTTAAATTTGTATTGAGCTTCCTCCTCTTCCCTTGTGTATTTGGCTCTATCTGCTGCCGACACAAGTTTTGATTCCTATTTGTTTATCTCCATCCCATGGCCTTTTCCTGTACAGGTGCTTTTTGGCACGGGTGTATGAACCTGTGTAATTATTGTTGCAATGGGGGCAATGAAATTTAGTGGTTCCACCCCTTTTCTCTGCTTCAGGCTTATTAACATATTTCCACAATGGAGTTTGGTCTTGTTTAGTTTTTTGCGCTGACTCATGTTCACTCTCTTCCAGCTCCTCCTCACTGGGGTTTTCATCAAATCCACTATGACCCCCTTCTTCATTTTCAACCCTCCTTTTTCTACTCTCCAACACCATAATAACCAAAAAAGGAACCAAGAAGAAGAAAATGCCAAGAAATATAACCATGATGTTTGAATCTGCAAAAAAATGGAATGGGAATGGGAATGGGAGAAATTTTTTTATTTATAATTTTATTTATTTAGTAATGAACATTAAAAAAAAATTGCTAGAATAGAGCCTACCTCTTTGGCCTCCAATCTCCCCTCCTTGCTTTCTCTTGCTCCTTGCTCCTTGGCACTTGCTCTCTCCTTGCACCTTGCTCCTTGGCACTTGCTCTCTCCTTGCACCTTGCTCCTTGCTCTCACTCTCACTTGCTCTCTCTTGCCCCTCACTCTCTCTTGCTCCTCACCCTCCCTTGCTCTCACTCTCACTTGCTCTCTCTTGCCCCTCACTCTCTCTTGCTCCTCACCCTCTCTTACTCTCCTCTTGCTCTCACTCTCACTCTCTTCTAAAATAATGAAATTGATTGGAGGGAGGGTTTATTTATATTCCCTCCCTCCCTCCCTTCCCTCCCCAAAATCGGCGACCTTTTTCTATTTTTCGGCGAGATTTTTTTTTTTTCTTTCATGCGCGCGATTTTTTTCACCGACCGGGAGCATTTTTTATAGCTTGGGAGCAGTCAGGAGCGATCGCTTCCCGACTGCTCCCAAAGCGACGGGAGCGATTTCTCCCTAATTCGCTTCGGCAATTGGCAGGGAGTGGAATTTTTTTACGGGAGCGTGCTCCCGACCCGCTCCCGAGTCGCTCCCTCCTGGAGCACGAATTGGGAGCGGGATCGTGGGGGGGGGCGCTCCCCCGCAACACTGAAAGGGACCCTAAGTCTAAAGTTAGGAAAATAAAATAATTAAAGGGTATTAATATAAATTGTGGGTGTAACTTCTAGAAGAAGATGAGGATCAAGCATAAATGATCTTAGCCATTGATTAACTTCTAATCTGGGCTATTGAATGTCAATGGGGAGATTATTTAAGGAGACTTGGGGGTCACTTGGAAAGACTCACAAAGCAGTTGCCGGGAGATTTTTGATAGTGGGCTATTACACTGAGGGGCAGGAATAGTTGGGTTGGATATCTTCTCCAGAGCCCAGGATACACAGTAGAGAGGCAAAGTGACACCAAGAGGAGGCAGTGCAGACGCAGGAGGGGTTGACGCTGGGCTAGAAGGGCCCACGCAGAGCTTGACGCTAAGCCAGGAGGGCTCACGCAAAAGCTGTGCAGTGTTCAACGCAAAAGTCCGAATTTACTAAGGGAGATGGTGTTTCTGAGCTGGGAGCGCTGGAAACTGCTATAGAGGGAAAATATTTCCTAGTTGAGCTTATGCAAAGCCTTTTAAGTCTGATGCAGGGCCTACACAGGGCCAGTGCGGAGATAGCTGGGGACAATTGGTTCAGTTGCCGGAACAATTGGGAATTGTCGGGTAGAGTGAGGTAATTTCACTAAGTTTTTCTATGAGTTTATTTTCTTTGTAACTGGATTACTGGAAGGGAATCTAGAGTTGCATTCAGAAACTACTGCATAATAATATAAAACCCTCAGAGCTGCTGCACCGGTTTTCTCGCATTGGGTTTTTCCGAGGACATTTGTCCAAAAAATATTTTGTCACTTGTGTGGATTTTTCTCTATTGTTTTGTTCTCGTTTTGGGAAAATTGATTAACTAAGTGAAGGTTGCAGTTGTATTAGCTTGGATATTTATTGTAGGAAGCAGTAAATATTTTGTTTCGGAATTAACAAATAGGAGAAGTTTTATTAGTTGCTGCAGTAGTTGATTCAGGTGGGATTCTCAAATTTTCACATGGTATCGGAGCTAGTGCAGGTAAAGCAATAAGAACAGTGCTAGAGAACCCAACACTGAGTAGAAGAGGGAGATCGAAAAAGCTGCAGGAGACAACAGTTCAAAACCCCAAAGGGTTTGTGAAGTTCTAGTCGGAGGGATGAATTTTGAGGAAGTCTCTCCCTAAGTGAGTCGACAAATAGAAGGGCTTCCAGATCAAAATCTTGTCATGGGAGAGGGAGCAGCACTGAAGCCTCAGCATAAGGAGGAGCTGGTGGGCTGCAATTTTTCTGCAGGCAATTTTGCTGGGCAAAAAAACATCAAAAGAGAAGGAAGGAGCACGGTTGTGGGAACTTTTCCTCAGTAAGGCTTCCTGCCAAGAAGTCTGTTTTCTTATTGGCTGAGCAGCAGAAGTAAGAACCATAGAGGAGATTTTCGACATTTGTGGCAGAGATGGCAATCACTAGATTGGGTGATTAGGATAGGTTGGATGGAGCATCCAACTATGTCATTTGGAAGGCAAGGATGTCATTCTTTCTAGATGAGCATGCCCTCAAGACATATGTCGACAACGTGATCGCTGTGCTTGTAGATGCAGATCCGTTGAAGAAATACAAGGCTGAAATGGCAAAGGCAAAGCGAATGATCCTCGACGGAGTGAAGGATCATGTCGTCTGTCAAATCGGTAGCAGAGGGACTGCTAAGGAGATGTGGGATGCATTGGCTACACTATATCAGGGATCTTCGAAGCAATGGTAGATGTACCTTGAGCAAAAACTGAGATATGCTCAGATGCAGAAGGGGAAAAGTGTGGATCCATTCCCAACGAAGCTTTAGGAGACTAGTGATGAGTTATCTGTTGTGGGGTGTACACCTCAAGACTCAGAGTTGGTTAGAATGTCCCTTAATTCTGTCTTAGATGAGTGGCAAGTATTTGTCCAGAGTATCGTGGACAGGGCGACTTTGCCGAATTGGGATGAGATGTGGGCAACTCTCAAGTAAGAGGAGCTGAGGAGATACTTGGTCAAGTGTAAGCTTGACAAAAGTAGCAGTAGTGGGTCGAAGCCCAAGGAGGAGGATAATGTAGGCCTTGCATTGAAGGGATAGCACGAGAAGCGGAGACGTAAGAAGGATGTCTTGAAGATAAAGTGCTTCAGATGTGGTGAGATGCGTCACTATGCAACTCAGTGTCCTCAAGAAGAAGGACATAGATGAGAAGCACGATCTGAAGGCTGCGCTCGTGAAGATCGAGGAAGAGGAGTTCGCCATGACAGTTGAGATACCTCAAGGAGGGAGGTGGACTGATTTGGAGCTGTAGTTTGAAGGAGCTACAAATGGGCAGGATCCTTGAGGAGCCCACCTCTTGGATCAATAACTTGCTACGGTAGCCCAAATCAGAAGTAGCAGGATGGACTAGTGTCGAATGGTGCTGACGAGTGTCAGAGAGAGTTGTAGTGGCTAGGAGCATTAGAGACTGAACAACACGGAGCAAAGTTGACAATAGTGCAGATGGCATAGAGCAGAGGTCAATAGTAGCGCAGAAGATTCAGAGGGTCAGCATAGAGACTAGCAACAATCAAGTTCCAACGTTCACATGGTATCATACTGAACATAGTTAGTTCAGTGATTTGGGATGTTTTTTCGATGCTGGTGGAGTAACAACAACAATTTGCAGTGTAGTGGCAGTGCCAGCAGCAACACAGATGCAGAAATTCAGAGGGAGTTGCAGTACGGATGTAGTGTTGACAATGGCAGGGTCAGCAACAATACAGATGCAACATTTGCGCAGTGGTTGGTGGACATCATGTCAGACATCAGCAGCGCAGAGGGAGATGTTATAGAACAGAGTAATGCTTCAGATTGAAGGCATTGCTAGAGCACATTCCTCGCTAAGAGGGAGTGTTGATTTCTGGTAGCATCGATGTGCTCTAAGTCTCAAATTTGCAAGGAGGCTTAGGCACATGTATTCCAAAGAACCCAAAAAGCGTTTTGGGAAATTCTACCCAGAAATAGTTTTATTAAAATAATTAATTATTTTTAAAGGGACCCTAAGTCTAAACTTAGGAAAATAAAATAATTAAAGGGTATTAATATAAACTGTGGGTGTAACTTCTAGAAGAAGATGAGGATCAAGCAAAAATGATCTTAGCCATTGATTAGCTTCTAATCTGGGCCGTTGAATGTCAACGAGGAGATTATTTAAGGAGGCTTGAGGGTCACTTGGAAAGACACACATAGAGTTCAGAGAATCGATTTTCTGAAGCAGAGCAGCTGCCGAGAGATTTTCGATAGTGGGCTATTGTAGTGAGGGGCAGGGATAGTTGGGTTGGAGTATCTTCTCCAAAGCCCAGGATACGCAGCAGAGAGGCAGAGAGACACTAGGAGGAGGCAGTGTAGACCTAGGAGGGGTTGACGTTGGGCCAGAAGGGCCCACGCAGAGCTTGACGCTGAGCCAAGAGGGCTCACACAGAAGCTGTGCAATCTTCAACTTAGAAGTTCGAGTTTGTTGAGGGAGCTGACATTTCTGAGCCGGGAGGGTTGGAAACTGCTTCAGAGGGCAAACGTTTCCCAGTTGAGCTGACGCAAAGCCTTTTAAGGTTGACGCAGGGCCTACGCAGAGATAGCCGGGGACAGTTGGTTCAGTTGCCGGAACTGCCGGGAATTGCCGAGTAGAGTGAGGTAATCTCACTAAGTTTTTCTGCCAATTTATTTTCTCTTTAACTGGATTGCTGGAAGGGCATCCAGAGTTGTATTCAGAAACTACTGCATAATAATATAAAACCCTCAGAGTTGCTGCACTGGTTTTCCCGCATTGGGTTTTTCCGGGGACATTTGTCCAAAAAATACAGTGTCACTTGTGTGGATTTTTCTCTATTGTTTTGTTCTTGTTTTGGGCAAATTAATTAATTAAGTGAAGGCTGTAGTTGTATTAGCTTCGATATTTGCTGTAGGAAGTAGTAAATAATTTGTTTCAGAATTAACAAATAGGAGAAGTTTAATCAGTTGCTGCAGTAGTTGATTTGGGTGGGATTCTCGAATTTTCACACCAATGTGGGTCCTGTTACCCACCATACGTGGGTGGTATCCATAGGAGAATTTTTTTCTCCTAGATGGTCCTCAGCTGGCAGCCAACAACCCCTTGCAGCCAGCAGCCCCTTGCAGCGAACAACCCCTTGCAGCTCGATGTGCCATTATCTCCGCCACATGAGCCAGCCATGTGGTCCCTTGCCCATCTGTTATGATCGAATGTTTGAAAGTGGGCCCTCCAACCCCGAAGGTATGGCTTTTCATTATGTAGTTGGGTGTTTTTGTTTGCTTATCATGGACACTTTTGGGCATGGATTAGTGGGGAGATTCGGCGGAAATAGTGGTCTAGGTTTGTACTCTTGTCTCCTCTGCCCAATTTGATGGTTAACCTTGTGTCCTAGTCCCGTGGGATCTCCTTTACTGGCTACTAACTTTAGGGATGACACTACATGGGAAAACCCAATTTTGGTTGTGTGGTTCCGCTTCCGGACACCGTATACATCACCTCCCCTCCGCTTATTATAACCCCATTCATTGCTTTTCCCATCCAGGTCCACATTTGTCCATTGGGTCCACAAGGAGTTAGCTTCCCCCTCCCCTTGTCCACACCTTGGGTCGGTCCTGGAACGATGCCCCGGAGGTTGATGTAGCTAAAAGAAAATAAAAAGCATATTTTAGCCACTCTCAACAGGAAATGTACCATAAAATGCAAAAGATGGTCGAGACATACATATTTAACACGTGGGCAAAAGCTAATAATGAGCTCTACCCCTATCATTATGGCCATCACCCTGGTTCCTAGGGTCCCTCATATTGACCCCTTTCATCATTAAGGAAGCCATGATTGTCCCAACCCTTGGTGGGCGATGAATTGCCCCACCTCAAGGGGGAAATCACTGCTATATCCCACACATCATGCTCTCATCCCCTGGAGCCCTGAGCAGTTATGAAAAAAATCAATCAAAGGCAAAAGCTATATGAAGAAGGGTGGATAAACAAAGGTCGGGGTAACTCATGCACCACGATTGCTCCCTCCTACACTCATATACCCAAGTGTGGGCTTCCCCCATTATAGCTACCCTTGTATTGTGGCATGTGGCTTGGATCATTCCCCTGATCCCCACTCCATTCCATCATTATATCACCTTCCACCTACCACTTGATGGATGTACCATGGACATGTCACCCCCTTTAAAGGTCGAAACCACCTAATAGAGTCCTCGATTAACCCTTTTCTTAAGCTAGGAGACACCTATACATGCCAAAGCCCACATGCCACTATGAAGCAGTGTTGAAAATATCGGTATCGGCAAAATATCGGCGAGGGTCCAGAAAATATCTTATCAGCAATATCGGCGAAAATATCGGCAAATATCGGCAAGCATAAAAAATATTTTTTTTTTCATATTTTTAAATAGAGTCGATATTTTGAAAATATCGCGGTACTTTCTCCGTGATATATTGTTTTGCCAAAAATATTGTGATATTTTCAAATATCGCCGATATTATCAACAGTGCTATGAAGTGTTCACTTGTTCTCCATGATTTGTAAGCTCTTTTACTCAATTACTCTAATGATTTGTTGTACTTGAAGGCGAGGAGACGAATTGGATCTTATACAGGATTGTAGGTGGGTCTCCATTTGGGGTTTGGTCTCCCTATACAGGGTCCAAGCCCTCTAGAGGGTCATATTGGCGCTTGTATGGTGAGCGTTGAGAGCCATGGGCCTCCACCATAGCAGAGAGCAGATTGCCACTTCATGGATCCCTCAACACCATTCATTGATTGCTCGTGTTCCACCTTTTTGGATGAGGATGATGCACCTGGACCACCATGCCCATCTGGCTTCACACTTCCATCACACACTTGGTAGATGTTCAAGGGCCTAGATGAGGATGTGTCTCACCATGGGAGACAGAGGGAGGGCTTATGTCATCATTCTAGCCCTTATAGATGGTATATAGGCATTATCGATTCACTTGGAGACCCATGAGGATGTCATTGTGCCCCCACACCCATTTGGGGACACCACATTGAATTTGCTTGGATATCAAGGGGCCAACCCCTTGGTCACTATGTTTGGAGTCTATTCTCTTACATTGGCACACTCTGGACTCCACTAGGCCTCCTCAATGGCCCAACGACTCTTTGTGTCTACTATTTTTCCCTCTTGAGAGGCTTCATCTTTGTATTATTGAGCTATCTTGGTGGGCTTGTCACCAAGTCATGTTATTATTGCACATTATTTTATTATTTGGGGCTTAATTAGGCCATTAGGACTATTCGAACCCCCTTATGGATTGTATAAATAGATGAGAGGTTCATTCATTCGTCTCATCATCACTTGGATTGTATTAGTATCTCTTGAGAAATTTTCACACTTGCTTTCTTGGAAGAATTTTTTGGAAATTCTTGATGCACTATGATGTTTGGATTTTCGCTATTGTCTTTGGAGCTTCTTTCTAATGTGAAGTTAATGAATGGATATAATCTCTCTCTCTTGTAAGTAAAATTTAATGCTATTCTTGTTGTCTTATTTGTCTAATGCATGATATTGTTATCATTGTTCTTGTATGGGCCTAAATAATGCGAAATTCCTCTTCAAAACTTGAATAAGTGATTTAATGCATGTGTTTCTCTTTGAGAGAGTGGGTGAATGTTCCTAGAGGCACCTCATAGGTTAAAAGACCTTGAAACTTCATCTCCTTTGCAATTTTGAAGTATAAATCCCTATTAACCTAGTTGCAACACTTAGAAAGGCTAGCGAAGGTCAATTAGGGCTCCTTAGCATAAGAAAATCTTCTATCTAGGTGTATCTTGACTCCATTAAGCCCAAGAAGCAAGGCACTGATCCTCACATCACTTTGGTGGTCAAAATAACCTCTCTTTTCTTCATCTCTTCCAATTCTAGGCCTAACCCCAGAAGGTATCCTAGGGCATCAAGCGAAATATTTTGTAGCCATCCAAAGCCCTTGAAAATCAATCTGGAATTTTGTTGGGGTCTTCTCAAGGGGTCCTCCAATTTTGAGCTCAATCTAATGGTGAAATCCCAAGATATTGCACGCCCTAGCTTGAAGACCGTTCTTCTTTGTTAAAATTGGCAACCAGAGCCAAATTCGACCTTGGGACAACTCACTTGATGGAGATGATGATTGCACTGGATTCCTATTTCGAGAGTTCCAAGATTGATATACACATCATCTCATTCGGACACGCAAAAGTGTGATTTTGAATTTATGCCCACACATGTGAAAATTGTTCGGGTCGGTCTCATCATCATGTAGGCTCAAGAAGCCCAATGGTTGTGTCTCTGCACCCACAACGAATTGTATAAATACAAGAGACCTCACTCCTCATTTGGCACATTCATCACTCAACACATTCCTTTCTTTCTTTATCTGATTGGTTTGTACAAAATTGGGCAGCCTGTCTCTCTGACACATGTGGCAAGGAGGACGGATTTTCTGAGCAAAAATTGCAAGCCAAATTTCGGACCTAAGGGTTGATTGTTGTTTGACCACAGGAAAATTACAACAGTTTTCTCTCTCCTTGACTGAGTTGTTTTGCGCTGAAATTGACCTCCTGATCAGGACGAGTTTGACCTAGGAAGACCAAGTTTCTTTGAGGAAGATGTGTTGTTGTTTTGACCAACGTTGACTTTTTGGTTAGGGCTGAAGTTTGACTGCAGACATTTACAGGGTTGTTTTGACTTTGTATCGGGCAAGTGAATTTGACTTTTGTACTCTATCTCTCTGCTGAACTTTTGATTTAATAATAAGAAGAATTGATCAAAGGGTTTTCGCCACATTGGGGTTTTTCCATGGCATCCTCCAAATCTGGTGTCCTCTTGTCTTGGCTCGTCTTCTGCATTTTGTTTAATGTTCTATTTTCTTTTACTGTCAATGTGATTATTGTGATAATTGATTGCTATTGGAAATTGGAAATTGTTATTGGGCTACTAAGGAACATTGAAGTAAATTGTGCTAAGCATAAAACATACCATTGTTATTTAAAATTAACATTCTCCTTAGGTCCCCTTGGGTTAGTGTCTTTATTTGGATCAATGTACCTAAATTTCAAGAGAAAATCTCTCATTTGATCCTATTCTTCTCCCTAACCTGGTCAAGTCCATCTATTGTTGATCAACTTCATACCCTTGACCTAGTTTGGGTCCACTTGGTTTCTTTGTGGTCCCACAACTTTGTGGCTCAAATTCCACAAAGATTACATAGAAGTCATTTCTCCTTTGGGATCCTTAAGTCTAGGATACCTCTTGTTAAGAGATATTCTCCAAACCTAGGCTTAGGTTTCCCCTCAGCCCTTCCTAGAGAGCCAATCACATTGCTTACAAAGAAAGTAAACCAATTATCTGAGCCTCTCTTGTGAATAGGCTTTAGGAATCACTCCTCATCCCATCATTGATCTATCCATCCTTGTGATTCCTTTCATACCGGGTATCCTCCCATCGGTGAAGGGTTGTAAAGAGCAGGGAGCTTCAGCTAAAGTGACAGTGGGCTATTGTTCCATTGTTGCTACTTGACCTAGTAGTTGCTCTATAGGATCCCCTCCTAGGACCCCTGATAGTTTGACCGGTAACAGGTCCCTCCACTGAGTTAGCATGACGCAAGTTGATTTGACCTCAAACCATGACGAAATAGCAGGGGGGGGGGGGTCTGCTATTTACAAGCGAATGCCACATACCTCAAGAGTTGTTTCGGGAAAACCATGAATCGCAGACCCTCCCCCCCTCATTAAACTCTGAATGATCAAAGCACTTTATTCAACCTTTAATCAACAAACTTTATAATAAAACTATATTTCAAAATGGTTTATAATAGTGTTTTAAACTAAGTTGCAGGAAACATTGCCCAAGGGCCCATTTCCGGTCGGAAACGAAACAGAAATGAGGAAACTCGTACTGTACGGCCTGGAAACTCTTTTCTGACCATACTGGCACATTTCACATTGGGGAAACGTGGCCAGTACTGCTGGAAACGAGTTTCCACTTAAAACTTGACGTTTTTTTTATTCGCTTCTAATTTTTTATTGGGCGACTAAAATATCTTCTTGACGCTTTTAGATGTCTCTCTCAAGTTATAAAAAGACTTTCACCTCATTCTCTCATCACACAATTGAGCAAGTCTTTTCTCTTGGAGACTGATGATTTTAACAAAGGAGAAGAGAGGAAGAGAGCAATGGTTTCAGCTAGGGCGTTTTCAACAGTGAGCAAAGGAGATTTCAGCGATAGATTTGGAGTGCAGAGTTTCCGCCCACGACATTCTTGGCTTTTGGGTCAGCTACAACCATATTTTTCGTCTTTTCTGGCATTTTCGGGTAGTTTTAGCTATAGAAAATTAATTTGGATAAGAAGCATTCATTTTCTTAGTTTTTTTCCTACTATTTCTTCAATTTTTCGAGGGTTTATGCTACCAAAAATATGAAAAACGTTTTTTCTTTACAAATTTGTTTGTTCTGTTGTTGTTGTTGTTGTAGAAATGGCTTCCAACCAAAGTGCAGTTGCAAGTTCAAGCCCTAGGTCCAACCCAAGGGTTGAATATTATCCTATTTGGAGCCATGTTTAGAAGCTTTAAAAATGTGGAGGAGGTGTCTCATGGGAATAGCGATGTAATCGTACAAGGGCCCCTACCCAAGAGTGAAGGCACCTATTTTGCATGGAGGAGGACAGGGGATTGTAGGTTGCACAAAAACAACAGGCCCATTGGCAAGGAGGGCGTATCAAAGAGAGAAAGATGAGGCGGATGGAATTAAGAGAAGGCATGATGAGCTTAGTCAAGCTACTCCTCAAACTAGGGCGTTTTCAGCTAGGGCGTTTTCAATAGTGAGCAAAGGATATTTCAGTGACAGATTTGGAGCGCAGAGTTTATGCCTATGACATTCTTGGCTTTTGGGTCAACTACAACCATATTTCTCGTCTTTTCTGGCATTTTCGAGTAGCTTCAACTATAGAAAATTAATTTGGATGAGAAGCATTCATTTTCTTAGTTTTTTCCTACTATTTCTTTAATTTTTTGAGGTTTTATGTTGCCAAAAATATGAAAAACGTTTTTTATTTACAAATTTGTTTGTTCTGTTATTGTTGTTGTTGTTGTCAGAAATGGCTTCCAACCAAAGTGCAGTTGCAAGTTCAAGCCCCAGGTCCAACCCAAGGGTTGAATATTATCCTCTTTGGAGGCATGTTTAGAAGTTTCAAAAATGTGGAGGTGGTGGCTCATGGGAATGGCGATGTAATCTTTGCAATAATTCGTACAAGGGGTCCTACCCAAGAGTGAATGCACCTATTTTGCATGGAGGAGGACAAGGGATTGTAGGTTGCACAAAAACAACAGGCCCATTGGCAAGGGGGGCATATCAAAGAGAGCAAGATGAGGCGGATGGAATTAAGAGAAGGCATGATGAGCTTACTCAAGCTATTCCTCAAACTCCATCTAACATTGAGCCAAGGATTGTAGTTGAAGCAAGGAAGAGGAGAGCCAGCACCATCGACAACATGAACAACCAGCATCCAAAAATACCAGAGCAGCGTCCCTTCAGTTCATGATAACAAAATTATTAAATTGGTGAATGTGCAAGTGGGAGAAGAAATTGATTCCAGAGTGGCTAGATGCATTTATGCATGTGGTATCCCATTCAATGTTGTTCGCTCTCCTTACTGGCAAGATATGATAAGGGCAATTAACAAAGCTCCTCAAGGGTACAAGGGGCCCAACTATGAGAAAGTCAGAACTCAGCTTCTCAAAAATGTGAAGGAGCTTGTGGAGGATATCTTATCACCAATTTGTTCTTCTTGGAGAAACTCTGGGGTTACCATAGTCTCAGATGGATGGACAAATACAAGGCACAAACCATTGATAAATATCATTGCCACTTCCCCCAAAGGAGAAATGTTTATAAAGGCGGAAGACTACTTAGGAGAGGTAAAAGATGCACAGTTCATTGCTAATGTTTTTATAAAAGCTATTGAACAAATAGGGCCTAACAGGGTGGTGCAAGTTATCACAGATAATCCACCAGTTTGCAAAGCTGCAGGTTTAATTATTGAGGGGAGGTATGACCACATCTTTTGGACACCCTGCATTGTCCATAACCTGAATCTGATCTTAGAGGAGATTGAAAGCAAAGTTCCATGGATAAAGGAAATCACAAGGGAAGCAAGGGAGATTGTTAAATTCATCACCAACCACCACCAATCTCAGGCATTATTTCGAGAGTACTCCAAATTGGAGTTGTTAAAAGTTGTTGAGACAAGATATGCCTCAAACTTCTTGATGTTGCGCCACCTTGTTGAGGTTAAGCATGCATTAGTTTATATGGTGGTGAGTCAACTTAGGGTTGAGTGGAGACAAGCAGATTCAGAGTGGGGATATATGGTGCGTAGATTGTGCATTGATGAGGATTGATGGAGCAAGATAGATTTCTTTCTAAAGTTCACAACCGCTGCATTTGAGCTTCTTCGGAATGATGACGCTGACCAACCTTTCTTAGGAGAGGTATATGGTGGCATGGATTCCATGGTTGATAAAGCTATGGAAATCATTTCACAAGAGTCTCCACAACTTTTGTTTGTTGATCATCATTTTGCTGATTTAGTCAAAAAAATCATTGTTGATAGGTGGAACAATTTCAACACTCCATTGCACACTTTAGCACATGCCTTGAACCCCAAATTTTATGATGAGGAGCTTATTGCTCAAAGCAATGGGAAAAAGAAGGCACCCCATAAGGATAGAGAGGTGGCTAATGGGGTGAAAAAAGCCCTTATGAGAATATTTCCATCTCATCTATACAGGGAGGTAAAGGAAGAATTTGCCAGTTTTGCTGCAGGATTAGATGATTATGCAGATATATCAGTTTTGGAGGAGAGCAGCACCATGACTCCAGTTAGGTGGTGGATTTGTCATGGAGCAAATGATGTACATTTGCAAAACCTTGCCATTCGTGTTCTTTCACAAGTGGCAAGCTCTTCATCAACAGAAAGGAATTGAAGCACCTATGGTTTTATTCATTCTGTGAAGTGCAATAGGTTGGGCTCACGGAAGGCAGAGGATCTTGTTTATGTGCACTCCAACCTTGGCCTTGCATCTCGTAGGGGTCCAAAATAAAATAGTGGTCCTTCTAAAGAATGGGATGTGGATGTAGAAAGTCTTGATTTGGATCTCTCTCTTGCTGCGCTAAATATTGAGGCCCAGCCTATAAGTGGAATTGGCCCATCATCTTCTTCAGCACCACCATCCACTGTTCAACATGCTTCTGCTTTTAGTTTTGATGAGGATTAGTCTTTTGTCTTTATAGTTCTTGCAGCCTCATAGCCTTTATTGTACTTGTAGCCTCATATATATAATAAAGGCTGATTTTGAGATTTGGATATATATTAAAGGTTGATTTTGGATATTCTGATATTGCTATTTTTATTATGTGATCATTCATGAGTAAATGTGATGTAAATTTAATCATAATGTTTAAACTTTAAATGTAATAAATTATAATGTATCATTTATGCTTTATGATTGCACATAACATTTCTTAAATGTCCTAAATTCTATATATATATATATATATATATCGTGTTTCTCCATTTCCAAAATTTGAGGGGTCACGTTTCATACCCATGCTCGTTTCCCCGTTTTGTGCAACTTAGGTTTTAAATGAAAAAAAATATAATGTCAAAACATTACATAAGCGCAAAAAATTAAAAATCTTCAACATTTTAATTTGTTTTTGCCAAGAAGATGTTACAACAGGGAAAATAACAAGGTTTTAGTTTGTGTTAATCTTTTTACAGGCTGCATTTTATTGAATTTGTTTCTCAGCCTTGCCTATGTTACAAGATTGGTTAAAACATTTTCTTAAACTCTTGTAGTCGTTAACCTCACCGCTTTAAAATGTGTGCAGGAAGCGAGATATCATTCTTTATAAATGGGATATGTCAAGGTGTTGCTTTCAAGGATATAAATGGTGGCAGATATTACCCTGCAGCTTCCTTTTACACCCTTCCAAATCAACCTAACTGTACAGTGCGGTTTAATTTTGGACCAGAATTTGATTGCTTTCCTGAGGACTTTGGCAATCGACCCCTGCCTAAGGCCATGTCTGAGGCTTCTTATTGTGGAATTGATAGACAAGCAGTCCACCCTGGAGAACCGCTAGTTGAAAGTGGTCAATCTTCAGAAAAGAAAGCCTGACTTTTTTGGTATATTGTTTCATTTTAGAACTTAGTATATGTTTGCTGTTGGTATTGCTTACGTTTGCATATAATCATGATCTATGGGGTGCAGTTGTGGCAATTATTTTATAACATTCTAGATTTCGTAATAATTAGTAGGAAAAAACTTTCTGTTATGTTGAATGAAACCTTGCAAATGTCTTTCAGGTGAAAGTGGACAATCATGCAACTGATGTCCTTGCAACGGGTTGCATGGTGAACGTTACCAAATAATTTATGTTGGAATTTTCAACAGGATATTGAAAAAAGTGAAAATGCAGATTAGACATCCGACCCATGTTTTGGAAATGTGTTTGGTGCATTTGTCTATCTATAACTATTTAATCAAAGTGAATGGAGGGAAGAATTTATTTTTAGGTCAGAAATATGGATAAATTGTAAGAAAGTTTATTTATTTTAGGGCAAAGGACATTTTGAACGTGGCTTTTGTCAATCTCACTGTTCCATGCACTGAATTGATGATTACAATTATAGGTTTTCCTGCACATCATATTCCTAATGTGCTTGACTATGATTTTTTTTCTCATCCTGACAAAGTCTAGTGTCTAGAATCTAAAGCTGCTGTGCAGATCTTGAATATGTTTTGTTTGATTAATTGCGCTTTACATGAAGACTGTATCAGATAGCAGATGATTAGGGTCTCAACCAGGATTTGGAGCTCATTCTTATCTTTGCTTGTAAGACAACAAAAGTACTCTCTTACAGTTGATGCTGTGCAGAGTGTTGTTGCATTATTATTCATATTTAGGACTTCCACTAGTGGATGTTTTGTATCAGAATCCCTGATTAGACTCTGCTCCATGCAAGTTGAGAGCATTTCTATTTTTAGACCACGATGCCATAGTGGATAACTTATAAGATAACTTGCTTAAATACGGATTGATGCATGAGAACTGATGTGTTTATAAAATTATTCTTTTCTACAGGTTTATTATTTGTTGAACATTTCGTTTAGCATTTGAAGTGTCTAGGCTGTAGACTCTATTTTGGATACATTAAAAATAAGTTTTATGTCATATTGGAAGGTTTCAGTTTTCATAACTTCATGTATAAAACTTTCTGGAATGGGCTAGATCTTATTTTTCTTTCAATCTTTCTAGAAATTGAAATTGTTATGCTAATCCAATTACTACCATCTGCCCACCAAAATCCAGTGTGCCACAATCTAGTGTGATTTGTAACTGTTTCTTCGCAGACAAGGGTCAATGGCTTTTGCATGGCACACTTCCATGAACAGTACTATTTCTTAAATGTATGATAGAAGTGTGTAGAGATACATGGTTAACATGGAAAACGGAAATTTGTATCTGGTCCAATTCTAGAGAACAGCCCTCATTCTTTCTCATGAATTCTTCCCTTGGTTGTTCAAGGAACAGGGAGAGTTGTTTCTTTTACATGTGCCACAGCAAATAGTTTTTTATCATGTTCTTCAATGAGATTTATTGTTTCTATTATGTTCTTCAATCAGATTTGTTGTTGCGCTTTAGACTAAGAGAACCAGAATGATTCTTTCTGATATGAAATTTTATTAACTAAAGATTAGGAGCTTTCTTGTGTTTATTAAAAAATTTCTTATTTCGGGGCAATGGAGACTTTAGAAATCTCCACAGTTGAGTTTATGATACATTGATAGATATGCTGTGATAAGTAGCAACTAATGTTGCATGTGAACCCATATCTACCCATTAGAGATGCATCCCTTACATCTACCATCCCTGAGGACTTGGGCACTGTGAGTGGAAGTGCTTGTTTGGAAGGGCATGTCCCTAAGTTTGTGGGTGGCTTCACTATGTCCCCTAGATGCTACTGCAGAAAACAGAGAGGTATGGAGATGACCCTCGATGTTTTTGAGTACATTTGGATGCCCTCTATCCAAATTGACGTCCATGTGGCATCACTTCTGCAAGAAAGATATCCATGCATTGATTCAAACTTTTATACCATGAAACTATTATCTACACAGCACGTGCCAAAATACTATGTGGTATGTTTTTATGATGGTAGATGATTGCAACAACAGTGTTGACCAATGTTATTAGAGAAAGAATTGGCAAAACCAGATGATTGGACTGGGTTTGGGTGGTTTCTGGTCAGAACTGGCAATCCAAACTGGTTTGCACTGGTTCTGTCTTGACTCTTGAACCAATCAGAACCAACCAGTTCAAGACAAAACTAACCAATTTGATTGGTTTTGCGCCAATGCATCTGCATCCCTTGAAAAACCAAAAAAACGCAAACTATGAAAACCCTATGACTACCCTAAATGCTAAAACCTGTCAATTGTCTATTAAATGATGCCCTGCTCTATTGATGGACTTATCCTGGATTCTTGGATTATTTGCAGCGATTTCCTCCCCAATAGGAATTGCTATTGATTTTGTTCCTTCAAGGTCATGGATTTACGATCCCGAGTCTAAACATGCAAAGGATGTATGGGATTAGAATTATTTTGTCGTATGCTTAGATTGGAGAATTATAGTATGCTTGTTTTTCGACTATAGAGGTCCTTTACAGTGTCTATGTTTATCTACTTTGGTTTAGAGGTGGATTGCACTTGATGCAATTTTGTTATATTCATCTTTACATGCTTATACATGATTTTTTTGTTTGTTTGTATATTCTGTGTCTAATGGTATGGATTTGCATCGATTTTTCTTTTTCCCAAGGAAAACAATAGGCATTCAGTTCCTGTTTTGGGTTTGGCTGATTCAGTCACTGGTTTGACACGATAACATTGTTTTTGATTCCCATGTTTAGTAGGATCATGTACTCTATATCTACATTTTTTACGTGGGTAAGGGCAGTTTAATTTCACCAAAGACAATGTCTATTGAAATTTTTATTTAAAAATTGCTGCTTTTATGTATCAACATTGCATAATTTGTCTCCTATGGTTTGAATTTGCATGGTTTTTATGTATTCCCTAGCAAAACATTGTGGGATTTGCTTTTGGTTTTTGTGGTTGATTGGTTTGGTCCTAAGAAACTGGATTCATCCTCCCCCCCCCCTTGTGTCCCGAATCCCATGAATTGGACATGATTCTCTAGGACATGTGTCCGATTCTTGTGTCCAATGTGCCTTGGCATGTGGGATTCAATGGGCACGTGGTTCGGATTCCAAGGGAACGTGAGTCCCGACTTAGGGACACATGTTCCTCTGAAAAGTGTGTCGCGTGGCCTTTAAAGCCCGATTTGGGCTGAATTCTCACTCATTCTTGAGTTTCTCTCTTGCTGTGGTTGTGTGGGAGCGATTAGCAAAGGGTTTGGGAGCATTTTGGAGGTGATTTAAGCAACAGGTAAGTGCATTTTGCTTCTATTTTTTTGTATTTTTGCTACAGTAGTTTGCATGTCCATTTTTTTACAAGTTTATGCATTTTTTTCTATATTTTTTTACAACACATATGGCTCAATCAAGGGCAGCAAGGAAGGGGCAAAAGAAGGGGCAGAATGTTCCCATTGGTGATGCCCCTTCTGTTCCAATTTCATCAGGGTCTGCAAGTGTTCCCTCTATTGGAAGTGAGGCTGCAACAACAATTTCAAATGTTGAGGGCAAAATGGATTTAGAAAGACAACAAGCTCAAGAAAACAAATATTCCTTGTGGAAGTATGTCACAAGAGATCAAGTGCCAGGCAACAAGTTGAAGGGAGGAGGCTATGTTTCTTGGAAATGAAACTATTGCAACAATCATTTCAAGAGCACTTATTACCGTGTGAAAGCTCATTTGTTGGCCTTACCAGGTTGTGGAATTGGAGCATGTACACAGGTGTCTTTAGCTAAGAGGAAAGAAATGGAAAAAGAGGCCAATGTTGGTGTGGCAAGGGTGGTTGCATCATCTAAAAAAGGCAAGAATGATGATCCCCTTCCATTCTTGAGGAAAAACAACAACAAATTTCCATTTGAGAGTTTTGGTGGGGATGTGGGTCAAGCAGTAAAAGGAAAGGCAGTGGCACTTGGTCCAATGGACAAGATTTTTTAGAAACAGATACCAGAAGAGCTTGATCTCACCATTGCATTCTTTTTTTATTAGATTTTCATATCATTTAATGTTGCACACTCACCTTTATTTCTTGAGATGTGTCGAGCTCTAACTTAAGGGGCTCCATCAGGGTATGTGCCTCCTGGGTTAGAGAAGCTTAGAACCAAATTGTTGACTAAGGCAAAGAAAGAGGTGGACAAATGCTTGAGCCTATTAAATCAGCAAGGCCAACATCTAGGGTTAGTATTGTTTTTGATGGATGGAC
This sequence comes from Pinus tabuliformis, assembly GCA_031772625.1. Classification (NCBI taxonomy): domain Eukaryota; kingdom Viridiplantae; phylum Streptophyta; class Pinopsida; order Pinales; family Pinaceae; genus Pinus; species Pinus tabuliformis. The sequence goes on from CM062819.1 coordinate 1,954,934,370, forward strand.
AGATCCAACATGCCACCCACTCATCAACTTCATGGTGTCTTCCTTAAATGGACCAGTTTTCTTGAAATCAGTGGATGCACTTGGACAATACAAGGATGCACAATATATTGGTGAGTCGTTCATTAAAGTTATTGAAGATGTAGGTGTTGATTCTTGTGTGCAAATAATTACAGACAATGCACTTGTTTGCAAGGCTGCTGGCATGATTTTGGAAGCTAAATATCCACAAGTATTTTGGACACCTTGCATTGTCCATTCCTTGAATTTAGCACTTAAATCTATTTCTTATGATGTGCCTTGGATTGTAAGTATTATTGAGGATGCACGACATATCGCAACTTTGTACGAAATCATACAAATGTCCTCACAATCTACAAGAAGTACACCCATCTATCATTGTTGAAGATTGTAGATACACGGTTTGCCTCTTCATTCATCATGTTGAAGAGGTTGAGGGAGGTCAAGACCACTCTTGGGGCCATTGTTATTTCAGAGTTTTGGTCTTTTTGGAGAAAGACAGATCAAGCAGCCTCAAAAAGAGTCAAGGACACAATGTTAAATGATGCTTGGTGGGAGAGGGTATATCTCACTATTAAGATCATGGACCCTATCATTGCTTTGCTACGATTTGCAGATACAGACAAACCCATCCTAGGAGATGTTTATGAGGGATGGGATTCCATGATTGAGTCTGTGAGGACCATTATTTTACAGAGTGAGTGCCCTGAGTATGAGACATCATCAAAGACCTTCTTCACCACCATACAGGATATTCTTGTCAGCAGATGGGACAAGAATTGCACACTTTTGCATTGTTTGGCTCACTCATTGAACCCAAAATACTACAACCATGAGTGGCTAAATGGTGGACCTTCCCGCAGATTCCCTCCTCACATGGATGGTGAAATTTCATAGGGGAGGAAGGATGCATTGAGGTAGATATTTCAGGATAGAGCATCCCTTGATGAGGTGGAGGATGCCTGTGTAGAGTTTTCCATTGGCACTGAGTGATTTGCAGGATATGATGTGATTAGAAACAAGGGGGCTAAGAAGCTCTATTGTTGGTGGGAAAATCATGGGGCAACAAACCCTCTTCTACAGCAGTTAGCCATGAGGCTCCTCTCTCAAGTGACTTCATCCTCTTGTTGCGAGAGGAATTGGAGCACATATGGGAATTTGTATAGCGTCAATAAGAGAAAGCTTGAGCAGTTTAGGGTAGAGACAATGGTGTATGTGCACACCAACATTTGTCTTATTTACAGGCAGAGGGATGAGTGGTTGAACAGAAAGACAAAGATGTGGGATGTCTTTCTTGATGATATGGGTTTGGACAACAATGTTGAGTTGGCATTAACCAACTTGGATCTTAATGATCCAGTGCTAGAGCCTGTCACTTTTGATGATGGTGATACTCTTGAGGGGTCATCCTCCACACCAACAGATGCAAAATTACATTGGATACGAAGGAGGAGGATGCAACAGAGGAGAGCAGTGGTGATCATGACAGTGATGTTGACTTTGATGATGATGATGATTGATGAGCTACCTACTACCTTGTAGTTGTTTTGTATTTGCTATTTCTATTTGCCATTGGCATTGCTACTACCTATGTAACACATTTTGATTTTGATGACTTAATGAGAAAATTGTAGTTTCCTGTCTTTCTCCTATTGGATCATTGATGAATTTGTCACAATTGTATTTGTATGCATAATGTTACATTGTACAACTTACAAATTTTAAATTTACAATGTAGAATCTAGATCTATGTCTGAATTTGTATCATGAATGAGAATTTATGTAAGATATATATATATATATATATATATATATATATATATAGCAACAGAGGAGAGCAGTTGTGATCATGACAGTGATGTTGATTTTGATGATGATGATGATGATTGATGAGCTACCTACTACCTTGTAGTTGTTTTGTATTTGCTATTTCTATTTGCCATTGGCATTGCTACTACCTATGTAACACATTTTGATTTTGATGACTTAATGAGAAAATTGTAGTTTCTTGTCTTTCTCCTATTGGATCATTGATGAATTTGTCACAATTGTATTTGTATGCATAATGTTACATTGTACAACTTACAAATTTTAAATTTACAATGTAGAATCTAGATCTATGTCTGAATTTGTATCATGAGTGAGAATTTATGTAAGAATATATATATATATATATATATGTATATATATATATGTATATATATATGTATATATATATATATAGATATATGTATATACATATATCTATATATGTATATACATATATCTATATATATATATATATATATACATATATATATATACATATATAGATACATATATACATATATATATATACATATATATATATATATATATATATAGATAACATGTCTTGTTTCGGCGGGTCTCTATGCCTGTGTCAGACACTCAAATTTGTGTGTCCTGTGTGTCCCGTGTCTTCATGTCAGGTGACTTAGGTTTGGTCACTGGCTCAATATTAGTAACATTGGCTTTGACACCCATGTTTGGTAAGTTCATCTACTTTATATCCACAATTTTTTTAGGAGCGTGATTTCATTGCATTGTTAATAATGTATTTTAGACATGTTATTTAAGTATCTCCACTTCTATATATCTCTCACAAAGATATGAGCGTGTGTTTCTACCAACCACATCCATGTGTGTGCTTCTACCAACCTTGTCTGTGTGTCTCTTCGACAATAGTCCCCAAAACTTGGTGTAAAATTGTTAGGAACTTAAATAACTATACCATTCAACCAATTCCATAAGGATCTCAAGTCGAAATCTTACTTATTTTACATGCCAAATGATTCAAATACCATGGCACACATCTTTGGAACTTTGATGTTATTACAATGAAATGGAAGTTTAACTAGAAAGGTCAACTAGAACTATGAAAAGAAAGTGAAAGAGAATGCCAAAAGAACTCTAATAATTGCAAAGCCTTGTGGGATGAACTTGAGACTATTGTGATTTGGTGACTTGACCATTGATTTCTCATACTGTGTTCAAGATGTGAGTTCTCAAGGAAACAAAAAAGCAAAATATGGTGGCACAAAAATTGTGGTATTGTTTGACTGTGCTTAATTTGTGAGTTATTGCCCTCTTACTTCCAAGATCAACTACAGGGGGGAACTTGTTTGGCAAGAGTGCACTTTTTATTTTTTCCCATTAAGAGGGGGATTGTTTTCATTATGTCATCAACAATGCATTATACATGTTTGCAGACACGTTGGCATTTTAAGAATTGAGAGAATGGCCCATGTTTCTTTACGATGGTTTTGACAAACAAGGAGAATTGGATGAAGGGAGAAAACATGTTGGATCGTGTTTGCTCTAATTTAGTAATCATTGAGAAAGTGGTTTTGATCTTCACAAGATCATTTGGAAAGTTTTCTCTAATTTAGTTATCAATTAGTTTTGTGTGCAAGATGGTTTCAAAGAAAAAACTTTTCTTGGCGTTTTGTATGTTAACTATTATTAAACCTTGGATATTCCATTCCAGTGTTGCGGGGGAGCCCCCCCCCCCCGATCTCGCTCCCAATCCGCACTCCATGCGGGACCGACTCGGGAGCGGGTCGGGAACGTGCTCCCTAAAAGATTTTTCGCTCTCTGCCTTTTCGGGAGCGTTTTGCCTTTTTTGCAATTTTTTTTTTGTAGTAATGTTCGAAATGCAATTTTTTTAAAGAAACAAATAATTTTTGAGTGGGGCAGTTTAATGATCAAGTCTATGGCCCTAGTATTGATATGCTATTCATGGTAATGTTAAATTCTTAAAGTAAAAGTGACATTCTCCTTAATCGTCATTTTCATCCTTTTACTTAAATTTTTAACATTACCATGAAATGACTCAGGATGTTTGAGAGTGGTTCTGGCCTCATTGGATTTCATATGGAGAAAGTAGAATTTTAGATTTCATTCAAAATCCAGCAAACTTATCAATTTTTTAGGATTTCGGGATTGGGGGATTGCAATGTTTCCATTGAATTTTGTCATGCATTAGGGTATATAACTCGTATTTAATCAATAGCACCAATCCCTCTATGTACCTTGATGTTAGTGACATTGGTTGTCGAACTCCTCTATCATGACCCTCCTAAAAATGTACGCATCACTCAAACGAAATCTTGACTTGACATGCTATTCTTTTTCTATCTTATGTTAATGCTTAGAGGGTGATATTAATGACAAAGATCCCTATACAGATACAGAGGTAATGACAAAGATACCTCTGGATATTAATGCTTAGAGGGTGATATTAATGACAAAGATCCTGATTTTCCAACAAGACTAAAAAATTAGACATTTCTCGTGGTGGAAAGAGGCCCAAGCATAAGAAATAGATAATAGATTTACTTCTCTTTTCTAGTTTCTAGTAGTTTTTATAACTATTGACTCTTTCATATTTATTATAATATATTTTTTAAACAATATATGACAATTTAAGTTTGAAGTTGGCAACTGTAACTCATTAGTAATGAATTATGAATATGATGCTTCATGAAAGTTGAAAGTTGTTTCATTTCATTTCATTTCATTTTATAACATTTCATTTCATGGTAGATATTATTTGTTGTAATGGTACACTTAGATTACAAGTACAACTTTGGTGATCAATGATGATAAATGTTATATATTGAATTTTGAAAGCTTGAAACTTTAAGATTGATGAATCATGAGACTCAATATGTTGTATGTTACTAATTTGTGGACATGGTTGATGAAGATTATAACTTCTAGATGATTGTTGTTATATGGTTCAATCTATGTTTTTTTATGTTTTTATATATCTAATTCATATTCTACATGTTTTTGTTGATAGATATGTATCAAAATATAAAAAACATAAAATATGTATATTATATAAAAAACACTCCGGGATTCGCTCCCAAACCGGGAGTTTCTGAAAATGTCGCTCCCGCTCCTGTTTTCGCTCTCGCTCCCCGCTTTCGCTCTCGCCCCCAAGTAACACTGTTCCATTCAATCATGAAAGAATTTTGATAGGAGGTTACTTTTGGCCTTGGTCTCCCATCTCTCTTTATTACTCAAGGTTATAATGAGGTCTACCCTTATATTCAAGCAAATTGCAGACGCCTCTCCCTTATATCCTCCAAATGTCCCTCTGCTTTAAAGATCCATATATATTTAACAAATCTAGGTCCTAGTTTAGTTCCCTAAAGAACATTGAAACTAACAGTACATGGTCATATTTTAGAACACATACCTTATGAAAATCTTGCTTCCAACCATTTAACCAATTGCTCGAGTGTCCTTGAGCATGAGACCTCAGATTACTGGTCGAGAAAGTGCTTCCTTAGTGTAAAGGTGCCTCAGTAAATGTTGCTTGCATAAAAATAATTGAAGGCTTGTGAATGGTCAATAGCCTTCTGAGGCAATGTAGCTTTTAGGTGATGCCCAAACTCTTGTTATTGATTGTGTGTAGGATCACTGGGGAGTATGGATGGGTTTAGATTTGATATAAGAACCATGTCAATGCTCATATGTCTCACTTCCTCTACTTCCCAGTCTATCTTTGCTATCACCACTGTTGTATAGGAATTCCTTGCAAGTGGTTTCTTGCTTTCTTTCTAGTCTAGGGTTGCTCCTATTCCTATTTCATTGATTCAAAGGGTTTGTCGTCCTCTCTTGCTCTTTGATCTAGTGAGGTAGCTATGATTGGTTTGTGTGTTTGTTAGAGGTGGGCTCAGAGCATTGTTTAGGGGAAGTCAAGTCCACCTGTGTATTCCTTTTGTAAACCTTTGTCTGGGGCGTCTTCCTTTGTTTGTTTAGTGTGCCTCTCCCAGGACTTGAGGATGTAAGTTCCAAAGATACAGTTTCCTATGGAGGCATTAGATGAAGCTTCTTGATATGTTCTATATTCTAAGGAGTTGACCACCCTTTTCAGTTAATAAGGTTTCAATGATTGACGGGTCATTTTTAAGTCGCTCCACCTTATTCATTATACTTTCCATGATTGTTGGAACTAATATTGCTGCATGAGAGCTTGATCACACCATGGGTTCATTCCCCTTATTCAATGAGGGTCTTTGCTTAGTTGGGTTTGAGTCCTACTCGCCTTCTCCCTTCAATGTTTCTTGCTGGGAGTCATGAGATTTGGGTATGAGTCTTGGAGGCATTGACATTTAGACTCTTGATGCCTCATGATTGCAAACCTCTTTTCCCATCTTCTCTTGCCAGGCACTTGATGTCCTTTAGATCTTCCTTCTTGATTGCCTTGTAGTTTGTTTGAGGCTAATGTCCCATTCCTCTTAACCCTCCTTTTCCCTTTCTCCCATGGTGGAAATTGCTTCTAACTTGTAAGCTCTAGGTTAGTCCCTGGGGTTTTTGGTTCTTTCCTTTTTTTCTTCATATCTTGAACATACTTCCGGCAAGTGTTATGTCAAATAGTTGATTGTAATATGGATTGTATCATCATCAAAGGTCCATAGCTTTGGATTAATTGATGTGAAATATTTCTTGAGGTTATCCGACCTAATTGGTTCTTTAATTGGGCTTCCTACATGATCTTCTTGAATTGATTGATTGGACCTTTTCCTATCGGTAGGTAGGGCATTTTCTCTTTTCCAAAATGTGAATTGTTGACCAATAATCGATTGTCCATCTCTACTCACCCTAATTGGTTCTTTAATTGGGGTTCCTACAATTTCCTCTTATTGATTGATTAGGCCTCTTCCTAAAGGTGGGTAGGACATTTTCTCTTTTTCCGTGTTAATTTGATAGCTAAGTGACAAATTCCAACCATGGGACGAAATTCTTCTTTCGAGAGGACCAATTTTGACTATTGAAGCACTCAATTTGGAGAAGGGAAAGTGTATTTATGAAGAAAAACCCACATATGCAAGCCTATAAATTCAAGTGACCTCAAGCTCATTTGGATATCACCAAGCATCTTCTTCTTCTCTTCTTCATTGATTGGTTTGCATAGGTCTGAGGCTGGGTCACGAAGATTGGTTTGTATTGGTCTGAGATTGCAAGGTCTGAAGCTCACATGTGTTAGGGTTTTGGTTTCCAACCACAGGCTTGACACAGGAAATTTTCGGCTATAACTGCAGGCATGCAGGCTCATTAGTGTGGTTGGAAGCTCTCAACTACACGTATACCTCTACCTCCATGCGGTTGGGCTCTAGGGTTGCAATTTGACATTTCATCACAGTTGACCGCAGACAAGACAAGTTGACTCTGATCAGTATTGATGCTGGGAACATATTTTTGAATGTTGTTGGGTTAATTTTGCTGTATGGTTTTGTATTGGCTCATTGTACTCTTTGTTGAACATTTTATGACAATCTAATAAAAGAAGAATTTCAAAGGGTTTTCCCCATAGTGGGTTTTTCCTTGGTCATTGACCGAAAATCTGGTCTCTTGTTGATGTGTTGATTGTCTCCTTTGTCATTGCATTTACTGTTCTATCTTCAATTACTATTGATGATTGGAAATATTAATTGTTATTAAAAGATTGCTAATTGAAGAATTGAATTGGGATAAAGTAATTGAAACAACGTAGAGCAGTGTGAAATTTAACATGGTATTAGAGCTAAGGTGAAGGACAAGCCCAAAAGGAGACAAGAATTGAAGCAATCATCTTTGGAAAGTTGAAGGAGCCTATCTAATCAAGTCAATATGTCTTCCTCTTTCTTCAAGTATCATGAGAAGTTGAGCGACTCATCTAACTTTTCCGCTTGGAGATTAGGTTGGAGATCATAACTTGTAACAATGATGTTTTGGAATTCATTAAATGAAAGGTACTTGAGCCTCCAGAGAACACTTCCGCTGCTGCCAAGAACAAGCACAAGAAAGGTGATTTGAAGGCTAAGAAAATTATAGCAGATGGTTTACAAGATAAGTTACTTGCATATCTTGGAAATTTGAAGAAGTCTAAGGACATGTATGATAAGACAGTTGGCATGTATGAAGTCAACAATTTGAATGAAATCCTCTCCTTGAAAGACCAACTCAAAGATAGGAAGATGAATAAAGGAGAGTCTGTGCAATCCGACATTATGAGTATATATCGTCTTAAAGATAAATTGTAGGGAGTTGGGGAAACTATGTCTGATAGGAATTGGTGATTGTAACTCTTAGGGGCCTCCCTCCCATTGGGGAAACCTTCGTACCTACTATAATTAATAACAAAAATTTTCCATCATTTGATGAGATTATTGGAAAGCCCACTCAAGAAGGAGCCTGTGCAATCCTACATTATGAGGATATCTCGTCTTAAAGATAAATTGCAGAGAGTTGGGAAACTATGTCTGACATGGAATTGGTGATTGTAACTCTTAGGGGCCTCCCTCCCATTGGCGAAACCTTTGATGAGATTGTTAGAAATCTCACTCAAGAAGAATCAAGGATGATTTCAAGAGGTATGATTGAAAAGCATGAAGAAGGAGAACCCGCTGCATTCATCACTCAAAACAAGAAGAAGAAAGGAAATGTAGGCCCATCAAATTCAATGAAGCCTCCTCCTCCAAATCCAAAGAAAGGAATAATAGAGAATCATCACACATTGAATGTTACAATTGTCACAAGAAAGGTCATTATGCTCGAGATTGCCTTGAGAAGAACAATGGTCCACGCTACAACACTAGAAGCAACAATAACATGTTTAATGATCAAAGAAGAAGAGATGACCAAAGGAATGATCGTAATGGAAGAGATGAAAGAAGAAGAAGAGATGCTCCAAGTGATCATGAAGAGATCATCGTCCTCAAAAGAAGTCAAGATACTCCAGGTATGAAAGTAATGTTGGCAATCAATCTGAATATATTCTTATTTCTGCTCTCACTAGTTCCTCTCTGGATTCGTGGGATAGTTGGTTGGTTGATAGTAGGGCCACTCATCATTTCTCTAGGTATAAGGAAGTTCTCTCTAATTTGGTAGAGAAGGAGTCAAATTTGAAAGTTATTCTTGGAGGCAACTCCACTCATCCCGTTAAAGGCTTTGGGTCCATCAAATTTCATTTGGACTTCATGGAATTTGTTTTGCTCCATGATGTGATGTATGTGTCGAGATTGAAGAAGAATTTGGTATCAATATCAACTTTGGAAGACAAAGGGACGAGGGTTGCCTTCATCAAGGGAAAGGTTCTTACTTGGCCTGTTGGAACTTCTATGAGAGATGCATTTACATTGGGATCAAGATTTGAAGGACTCTATAGAGTGACTAGAAGACCTCTTCTAGCATTGGTCGATCATACTAATCATATAAGTGAACTATGCCACCGAAGATTGCCTCATCTACATTATGATGCTCTTCCAAATTGAAGAAATTGGTCTCTGGTATTCCCGATGTTCAAGCCCAACATGATGGAGTATGTCCAGGTTGTGCCAGTGGAAAGAAGACAAGGGGACCATTCCCCTCTAGCGAGAATAAGTCAAATGACATTCTCCATCTCATTCATTCTGATATATGTGGTCTGATGCCTGTACATCTATTGGTGGCCATCTCTACTACATCACCTTCATTGATGATTTCTCAAGGAAGACATGGATATATTACTTGAAGCACAAGGATGAAGCCTTTGAAATGTTCAAGGAGTTCAAAGCTTTGGTTGAAAATCTTACAGGGAAGAAAATTAAAATCTTCAGGTCCGACAATGGTGGAGAATACATTTCGAATGAGTTCATTGATTTTTGCAAGAAGGAAGGTATCAAGAAAGAGACAATTGCGCCTTATAATCCCGAACAAAATGGAGTAGCTAAAAGAAAGAACATGTCTATTGTAGAAGGAGCTCGTGCCATGCTCTATGATCAAAAGTTGTTGAAGTTCGTTTGGGAAGAAGCAACGAATGTTGTCGTATATGTTCAAAACAGGGTGTCTCATCAAGCATTGGACAACAAGACCCCCGAAGAAGTGTTCACAAGTGTCAAGCCCGATGTTGGCCATATTCATATCTTTGGTTGCCCTGTATATTTCCATGTGCCAGAGAAAAGAAACAAGCTGGAAGCCACGGGAAGAAAAGGTACGTTTGTTGGATATTGTGAAAGTTCTAAAGCATTTAGAATATATATTCCTGGTCAAAGGTGTTGAAATATGTAACTAGGTTCGGTCTTCGTAATGACATATGTAATCATGATTTTATGTATTTGATGTAAAGAAGAAAAATAAATTTATTATTCTCATTCTTGATGCATGGGTTTCATGCTCAAGGTAAATTTATTTGTAGGTCAAGCACCCATTGAGTGCTTCTAGGTTTGTCATAGAATTATGAAGTCAAAATAGTCATTATCATACATGTAAGAGCCCTTTGGGCATATTGTATCTTGTAAAGAATTCTTTTTTGTAAAGTCAAAAATGTCATAAAGACCCTCCAAGACCTTGTTAAACAAGTCGGCCTACAAGAAGGATCAAGTCGGCCTCATCAACAACAATTTGACCTTCAAAGAAGCCTATATATAAGAGACATTGACCTCACTTGAAGAACACTTACTCCACACAAGAAATTTGATCAAGGAAGAAATCTTTGAATATTGTTTTTGGGCTATCTTCTCCTCACATGTGTGAATATTAGGGAAACCTTACTACAACAAAGTCAAGTTGCTAGAATGTTGTTGGGCAAGTCGAGTTGATGGAAAGTCAAAGTTGTTGGGCAAGTCGCGTTGTTGGAAAGCTGTTGGGCAAGTAAAAGTTGTTGAAAGGTTGAAGTTGCTAGAAAGTTGCTGAGCAAGTCGAAGTTGCTAGAAAGTTGTTGGGCAAGTAGAAGTTTCTAGAAAGTTGTTGGCCAAGTCGAAGTTGTTGGAGAAGTTGCTAGAGAAGTTGTTGGGGTCAAAATTGATGGAAAGAGAAGCTCATCAAAGGAAGGTTTGACTTGGTCTTGGAGGGGTCTTTGACAAGGGTCTTAGGTCTTGGAATTCGTCATTTGAAGTTCTATAGGAAGAGAATAGTTCTTGTGGGTTTTCCTCTCAAGAGGACAGGTTTTGGCCCTGGTTGACAACCTACATTTTGTGTCTCCTTGTCGCATTGATCTTCATTGTTTGGTAGTTGTTTGATGATAGAAAAGAAGCTAATCAAGTTTAAGTAAAAATACATCACAAGCATTTATCAAAGTAATAGAAATCACCTAATCTAGCTGACCCTAGATTTCTCAACATGGAATCAGAGCTAAGGTGACAACAACAACAAGAAAAGGCAGCTTGAAGATCATCCAATTCAAGAAGGATACACAAGGACCGAGCTCAAGGAGATCATATCTTCTACACATCATCTTGAAGGAAGCAACTATTGGAAGAAGAAGAACTCAAAAACCCTACCTCCATTCGAAGAAGGACTTTACATTTGAAGCACCTTGGGAAGCCTCCACATTCTACAATCATCATCCAAGGAAGAAGAAGAAGCGTTCATCATCAAAGAAATCAAGGTGATCTTTATCACATTGAAGCAAAGATCACATCTCAAACATCCTTGAAGAAGATCATCAAGAAAGCAACATCATCAAGAAGGCATCAAGTTGAAGATATCATCTTCAAAAGAAGCATCTTCACTTGACAAGTAAGTATCTTTATATTTATGTCTGAATCTACTATCAAAATGACTTCATTCTGCAAGGAAAGCAACAAACTGGTTGGGTCATCAAATTTCCTTGAATGGAAGAAGAGGATAGATTTGATCCTTATAGAGAATGAAGTTTTTGGACATGTTAAGGGTTCAATCTCCAAACCATCACAAGAGGAAGCTCAAGCACTATCGAAGTATATGAAAGGGGAAATAAGGGCTCAAAGAATCCTCATAAAATCAATCAAGGATTCCCTCATCCCTTATGTAGCAAAGTTGGAGAAACCGAAAGAAATCTATGATAAGTTGGTAGAATTGTTTTCTGTAAGCACTGCAAGAGAAGTTATATCTTTGAGAACCGAGCTATACAAGATGAAGGTATCAAAGGAAGAAGGGATAACCTCATACCTTATGAGGGTATCACAAATAAGAGACCAACTACAAGAGTTAGGGGAAATAATGTCCGATAAATAAATGACCACCGTTGTGCTCAATGCACTTCCTGATGAATGGGGCAACTTTATATCAAGTATCTATGGAAAGAAGGAAGCCACTCCATTCAAAAAACTTTGGTCATTATGTAAGATTGAAGAAACTAGGTTGAAGGCAAAGAGAGATGTTGGATCAAATGAATAAGTTCAAGCATATGCTACCATGGCCAGGAGAAAAGGAAAGTTTGATCCTTGGAAAAATAAGAAGATCTATATGTCAAAGATACAATGTTATGAGTGTAATGAATATGGGCGCTTTAAAAGGAATTGTCCTAAACTTAAGAAGGACAACAAGAAGAGAAAAGAAAGAAATGAAGCCCATGTCACCGAAGAAGTGGAAGAACCTGAAAAGGAGAAGACAAAGAAGGAGGAGGTCAAAGACCTCTACTATGACTAAAATATACTTGAGTTCTTTTCAGTTTTGTAGAAGATAACAATCATGATGGAAAGCATCACGAGCATCAAGATGCATTAGAATTGAAATAGAGATGGCATTGTCATAGAAGCTTGGAAGGATAGCTGAAGTAAAAGTCTACATGGTTGTAGCAAGTCATCATGATATAAAGAAAGTAGCTCATAACATCTCCATTGGAAGCATATTAGGACAATTGAAGTAGCAATATATATGCTTGGAAGAAAGTCATCTAGCATGATAAAAGATAAAGAAATCATCATACATCATCATCATTAGAAAGGATCATTTGCAGAATAGGGATCATCAAGATCCTCCACTAGAATCTTTATAAGAAGGTTCACCTCTACTTGGAAGAAGCAAGTGTCTCACTGATAGTCTACGGTCCACCTTGTGTGGGATCCTCTGGTAAGGTATGATGACGAAGATGTGCAACATGTTGAAGTTGTTTGAAGTACTTTCATCTTCAAACAAGAAAAGGAAGTTGCTATAAGGAAGTCTAGATGACCAAAAGAAGGAAAATGTATGTATATATTTGATAGATAAAGTCATGTCATCATATAGTTGTAGATAGCATAGTTGAATGTTCTATCTCATGAGCATGATCAAAGAAGAAGGATCTCTTCCATTAGAATGATTCATGAAGGCATGTAGACAATGTGCCTTGAACTCTTCGACATATTGATAAGATGAAATCAACATAATATGACCTCATATGTAATATGAGGTGGTTGACAATCATGGTTCCTGTTGACCACTAAAGTTGCACCTGAATTTTTTTTGAAGACTCCATGCTCGAGGATATGTCAGAGGCTTCAATGTACCATCAGGGTTCTTATTATCATCAAAGTTTTTAAACTCTAGCTTCTTCTCATTTTCTTTTTCAAACCTCAGATTCTGTAACCCTATGGGGATATTGTATAAATGTCACTAACATGATGAATAAAGCCATGTAACAGGCCTAGGGTGTTGGGACTCGATCAACAAGCGAGTACACCTTGGAGTGTTTTTTTACTTGGTTAATTATTCCTGCTTTTTAGTGACAAATAATTTTCTAGGTTTTTTCACTCATTGCATTACCCCAAAGCTGGGGTGACGGCTTGAATGTTGAGCCCCTAATGCATATTAGTGTCTAGAGTCAATGTATATTACCATGCTAGGTCATCTCTGAAATTTCGCGAAATTTGACTAGGTTTAAGTAGGATTTTTTAATAATTAAAAATTTCCTGCAAAACGAGATTTTTTAATTAATTTTTATGTAATGATGTAAATAAGTGGTCTTCGGAAATGTCTAGGGTGTGTGACTACTCACAATTCATCCTCAAAGGCCCAACATTATCCTAGGACCCACTTTGAGGGTCAAAAAACAATTTATAGTCACTCAAAAGCCGGTTTTTCTAATGTGAGTGGCAAAAATGAGGACAAAATTCAAAAAAATGAATAAATGGAAAAGTTAAGAATTTTTTCCAAAGTCAAAATAGGTCAAATTTTGACATGTCAGATTCCAGTGAAGGTCAAAGGTGATGTGGAAATGATGTGGGGCCCACCACATGAAGCACAAGTCAAATTCAAAGTTCCAAGTGGCAAGTCAAATGGTCCAATGATGAGTTCAAGAGGCAACATTGAAAATCCCGTATAGTTAAAATAATTTTATTTAATTCAACATGTTGAAAACAAAGTGTTACATTAGAAGGGGACAAGAGGAATGACATGGCAGCCATTTTGGAGGTCAAACTAATGCCAAGTCAACATTCAACTACCACAAGTTGCAAAAGCATGCAGAAGCAAATGTTGAGGCTCATAAAATTATTTAAGTGAAAAAAGTTAAAGTCTAATGTTTAAGGGAAATGAGTGGAGGATCCCACCTCACTCCCTCTTCATTTGGTGCTCCACGTATGTTCATGAAGAAATGTATGCATATACCACAAAATAACTCTACACAGGTCCAGGAAAAATGATACGCACCAACTTAAGAGGATTACGCAACAACAACAAAGGTGACACTTGTTGCAAGTGTTTTGGTTGAGAATTAGGTAGGAGATTTCCTCCATTCACTCCACTTAGACTACACATGGTTGACAACTCTCATACCCACCAGCAGTTAAAGAGATATGTATAGGCAAGAGGAAGGAACAAGCACAACAGTTTATTCACAAATTTGGGTGGTTGTTATTTCCGTATTTGGTGGATGATTTGTCTCCAATTTACTTTAGTTTCTTCACACTTGTTACACAGTTGCTCCACAGGGATCTATGCTCAGCTAGAGAGGAGATTTTCACTACTACACTCAAAGATTCATTTGACACTTGGTCAAATATCACAACCACTAAGCAAATTTGAATTTCCTTTGGATCATCATCAACATGCCACTTGGTTGACCATCTCTCATTGGGATATGCTCCAAGTCTTCTATAAATTGATCCATTGAGATTCTATTTTGTAATCATTGTCACTAGCTATTGTGCTTGCGAAAACGCTCTTGCTTTGTACACTTTTTCATAAATTCCAATAAAAAGACTTTGGGGGTTTCATTCGTGGGTGTTCTTCCTTTGGAGTATGGTGCATTGTGAACTATTGGTATAATTTCTTCTATTTATGCTTTGAGTTATTTCATTTTCCATATACTCTTGTAGACTTGTTAGTGTTAAGCTATCTTGCATTAGCATTTGGTTTGGAAGTAGGCTCTAGATATAGAAAAATCTAGTTATTTTCCAATAAATTTCTAGAGTTTCTTTTCATTGTTAACTTCTCTAAATCTATGTGGACTAATGTGTGATTGCAGTATCGTAGAAGAATATTTTTGTTGGATCAAGCATGAGGAGAAGTCTTTGGAGAGACCAACCCACTCTTGAAACATCTTCAACGGAACTCTCATTTGTTATTTGGAGCTTTCATAATTCATCTTATGAAGAAGTGTTCTTGCAGGGATTCACTTTGACATAGTTTGTACACAAGAAAAGTTAATCATATTTAAAAACTTTATCTCAAATTATTGTGCTATTATTGGTTTTATTTGTTATTAGAGAGCATGTTGAAGATTAGGCAAGGAAATGAGTCTTGCTCCAATTCCTTGGACTAATTTTTTGTAGAATATTTGTAGATTACATTTGCTAACATTTCTCTCTCATTTACACTAAGTTTGAGTGTTGGTTTTGCAGAAAATTCAGATTTGTTTATGGACTATGCTCACCCTTTGTGTTGACGAGATTGAGGAAGCTAAAGTTTGAGACTCTAACTATTTGTTGTAGGACCCCAAGGGCACTTGAGCATCACCTTTAGGGAGGCTGTGGGCAATCTTGGACAACAGTAGATTGACTTGGCCGTGGACCTTAAGGCACTTATAATTTTCAGATTTCAAGAGTTGTTCATTGGCCATTGTGGTTACCACTTCTTGGAAGGAGATTCTAGTTCTTATAGATCTCTATCTTGTAATTTTCTCATTCATCTTTTGGGCAGCCCATTAAGAGGCCTTCTACTCATTTTAAAAAAACTAATAAAATATCTATTTTCTTGTGGTAGTGTGGGTTATACCCATGGCATCCTTTCTCTCCATTTAGGAAGAGAAATATGTGTGTGGATTGACTCTTTGCATTTCCATGTCTCTTAGATTTATTTTCAACTTACATGCATTCTCTAATTGGGAATTAACACAACGACACTATCACACTTCACTTTCTAAAGTTTGCTACAATTTCATTTGAGACTTGCATCAATCTATTTCATGTTGCTTTGAGCTACAAGTCAATATTTTGCTTTGAGCAATCTACTCTTCACATGCAAGCATTTTAATTTCTTGCAAACTTTAAATTTGTTTACTAATTCATTTCCATTTAGTGTAACAAATTATTTCATGTATACTTGAGTTCATGCTTCATTTCTAAATGCTACATTGTTATCTTGAGTATTGGAGCATTCTATTGTCTACTTGAAACAACTTTGTTTCTCAAGCAAATTGATTTGCATCATTCTAATTTACTTACAAGCTAATCTCTATTTGAAAGTTACATTTGCAATATATTGTTGAGCACCATTTCCTTACTTTGAAGCATTGCAAATTTAATATTTCTTTGGGAGAACTTACTTGCATTTCATTTAAGCATTTATATTAGCTTGAATTTCTAATTTACCTCCAAGCATAAGCTTGGTTGATAGACATTATAAGGAAACAACTTTCTTGGAAAATTCTTCCAACTGGTACGAAGTAAGATAAAGAGTGTGTGACCCTGCAGTGATGGAGGTGGCTTGTCCCCTTGTGGGAACGAAGGCACATGCTGGCTCGTAAGATTGAGGGGAAGAGTATCGGTAACGATACCGTCGTGTCCTCAACCCCTCTTTCTTACAGTCACCCCATTTTTACCCTTTGGCAAGAGTTCAAAAAGAAGATCTCTCACTTAGATCAGCCGTCTAGCTTAAAATTTACCAAGATAATTGCATCTAAACTTAGTTAAGTGTGTTTCATATTAACACACTTTACTTTTCAAGCTATTTTACTTGCAAATTATTTATATACTTGTCATGATCAAAATTTTTTGAATTGATTATCTCACTTGGGCAAGTACCATATTGTTCATTTTGCAAAGTGAAGTTTTAGCTTGTTTCATGTTGCAAGTTATTTTATTTGCCTCCTTACATGCTCTAGCATTGTGAATGATTATATTTTGAAAACATTTCTTTGGAAGCAATTTCAAATCTTGCTAACATCTTCTTGATTGACAGGGTTACTTGTGTTTCACCTTGAAACATTTCCTTTTAGAGCAAGTGTTATTTATTTTAAAGCAATATTGAAGGCACTGGTCTTATATGCTCATCATTGATTTATGTGTTGATGGTTATTGAAGTATATTTCATTTTATATTGCTCATCATATTTTCTCATAATCTCAAGTAATCCAAATTAACCTTGCCATCTCCTAGAAACCTTACATCACCTTTTTTTAAATTAGCTTTTCATTTAGGGACCACCCCCCTTAGCTTGCCTAGGAGAGAGCTTAAACAGAGAGAGTTGGGAATAGGTGACAGCCCCATCTCTTAGTTTTGCCACCAACCATACCTTGTGGGGTTAAGGGCTTTTCTCACTAACTTAGGGGTGTGTGACAGGCGACAACAGTTCCTATGTTGAAAGAACCATGTAAAGAAAATCCTGAGGAAAGCAATATGCGAAGAAGATGAAAGAAGAGTTCGTGGGAAGATAAGAAAAGTGATCAACATTCGATACCTAGAAGGATTAGCTATGACATCTCCATGGAGAAGGTATGAAGACCTTGATAAAGTCTATAAAGAAAGGAGACCCTTGACATTGAATGTCTTGGAGATGGATTCATACATGTGCATGATCCAGATCTCTCAACTACCCGAATTAACCAAGATCTTTTACTTTTGTGATGTTAGCATAATTGCATGTGAAAGAGTATGAAAAGACCACATGTGCATATTTTAAAGAAGAGGAAACATAATGACGACCATCAAATCAAAGGACACACACACATTGATAACGAAGTTCACCCAGTGTGGGTTACGTCTTTGGGCCCGGTGTCAAGAGTGGGGAGGCCGCTTCATTAAATGTTGCAAGATGATGATGAGTACATGGTTCATTCTTTCTCATTACAAGGATAAATTCCCTCAACCAGAGTGGCATATCTCTCCTTGAGAAATTCTCCTATAGGAACTCTCACTCATATCGACCCTCCTTCAGCATGATAAGATAATAAAATTTCACATGACATGGCATACAAGTATCCTTCAAAATAATAGTAACAAGGATCTCAACAACAAAATCATCATCTCAACAAATCAAAAGAAAGACATGGCATCACTGCTTCATATACCTCCATTTTCCAAAATGGTTTGAAAACGCAAAGCTTAGTTGAAAAAACGGACATCACTATTGAATTTGTGGCGCGAAATCGTGTCAAACGACTATAAACTTGGCCCCTTTCTGACACCATCAAAATCTAGACCCCAGAGAATATTGAAGATTCCTCCAAAGATTCCTTACAGGAGATGGGCAAAAAATACGCAGCTTAGTTGAAAATTCTGAGCACACCAATGCACTCCAAGCGAAATTCTAAGAAAAATGACTATGAATTCGGAATCATTCCGCTTCTGTAAAAAATCAGCGTCCAAGGGAATCTAAAGATTCCTTAAGCATCAAAGAATATTCCTACAAGATTTTGTCTCGAAAAATGCGCCCCGCTTGGGTTGGGTTCCCCGTTGCACCTGGCTTCACTGCACATCCTCGACCTCTGATCTCTCCTAGGTGAATGACTGAACTAGGTTAAATAATGTTGAGTGGGTGAAGTTACCAACACAAGCCTGTTGGTCTGTTGGTACTCGCACCCGGTGGGTCGGTGGTTTGTCTGGGGTCAAATCCCTGTTGTTGCCATTTTGGATACGTGACAATTTATTTTGGTGTTTTTTCATTGGTGTATTGTTTTAAGTTGGGTGGTGTGTTATGGTTAATCGTTTGAAGCTTTGTTATGGGGTCACCGCGTGAGGCGGGTCGGCCTCTAGCCGGCGCGGGTTCAAGCCCCACTGACCCCGCGTATTATGCAGTGGTTGAATGTGGTTGGGCGAGGTCTGGATCACCCATGGCCTCGACCCATATATATATATATATTAGAATATATGAACACAATTTTGGGGGTTAGCAGGGGTGGCGGCCCGCCACCCTATATATTATTTATTTTGTAATTTTGTTTTACATATTTTAAACCGACCCTTCAAATTTCATCAACTGATTTTTAAGGGTCTCCGAACAAATTAAAGAGGTGACAAATTCACTCGTTCTAGTGGCTATAATCCATGCTCCTATAAATGCCAAATTGTTGCCTCGTTAGTGGCTGCCACTGGGCCTAGTTTGACCAAAACTTTGACCGGCCATAACTTTCACCCACGAACTCAGTTTGAGGTGTTGTTCACACCGTTGGAAAGTTTGCATCGAGATCTTCGATCTGACCCTGGTTCCACTTCAATCCAGTGACTTTGATTTTTGAGCTTTTCCAAAGCCACTTCTAAATCCTGAGCGTTTTTGGAGCCACCTGGATCATTCCTCCCCACTGAGGAGCTTTTTGTCCTCCAAAAACATGAACATAATTTGCATCTGCTATGTTACATTGTTTTCACAACAAGTGTCCTGATAAGCCACATTTCCTTCTCCTTCACCCTTGTTATTTGGAGCCGTAAGTGATGAACCAATACCTGCATCCTCTGCCAACTTGTAGTACAATCTTTGCAAAATACATGTTCAATGACATGATCCATCATGACCCAAGGATCCCCATACTTTCCAAGAGTTTATAAGACACATTCTTTGATCAAGTTTACATCATAATAGAAACCAATGCCTCAACTATCAACAAAAAGGCCAAAAACATCATTGTTGCTTTAATAAGCGATGGAATAGACTTCATCACTTTTACAATTATGTTGCAACACATGATTTACAAAATGCGGCCATGACAAGCTACCATATCTAGTAAAACCATTTCTCACTCATCAAAGTGAATAGGTCATCCCCCTATGGTGGACTCGCTTGTTGAAAATCTTCACCAAGTGGTTCTTGCATGGGCGCTTTGTCCTTGAGACGCTTCTCTCGATGGAGCCTCCAACACGTGGCTCTTTGATGTCCATCAATGTTGTAATGATTGCGAAAAGTCTTCTTCCTCCAGACCTGCTTAACCTTCTTCCTTCCCTGATGTGGAGAAGGTCTTTCACGTTTCATCCCCTTTCTTGCTGCCATTCTCTTCTAGCACTCGCAAACCACATGGTTATGCAAGCCACAAAATCTACATGATTTTCTACGCCATGTTTTCTGCTCATCATAAACAATATGCTTGTAATCAAAATGAACTTTAGAATACTGAGACTTTTTATACCTCTCTCCACTGTATTTGGTGCAATCTTGGCGATGAGAGCATGCCTTAGCTCTTCCTCTGTAATTTGCACTGTCATGGGAGGATGGTGATGTGTTCCCATCATCCTCTTTCCTCAATGGTTTTGACAATGCCTTCGAAGCTTCTGCTACCTTCAAGCATTCTCCTTCAGTGTATGCCATCTTGGTAAGGTGTCTCAGGTTGGTTCCTGAAATGGGTACCTCAAGGCTTCTAACAGAAATAGTGTCATGTGAAAATGAGATTGAAGAACAATAAACACTGTTTACCTCCGCTGTCGGCTTTGAAGTAGGTGATGATGGCTTTGCTAAGCCTTCGCTGCATTTCAATTTTTCCAAGGCCTCTTCCGTGGCTCGTAAATGAAGCTACAATCTTTGCTTCTCCTCTTTTTCTTCTCATAGAAGTCTCCTCAATTCAACATTCTTTGCTTGAAGGCTCTGGTTGATCTCCTCATTCAAATGATGAGAATATGATGAAGAAGATGAATAATCACTGGAAGATGGAGATGGAGTATTGTCCTCTGCTCTTTCCTTCTCCTGTTCCTCTCTTGCCATTTTCTTCTCATAATTTGTATACATCAAATCTACCATGTTGGCCATCCTATAGAAGGCTTCGTAGATATCTCTATCATCCTCCATTTTATTTCTAAGTGTAGGTTCAGGCATTCACACTCGCAATTTGCATCGGCAAGAAGACCGCTCTGATACCAAACTTGATCTGGATCTCTCAGCGACCAAAATTAACCAAGATCTTTTACTTATTTGATGTTAGCAGAATTTCATGTGAAAGAATGTGAAAAAACTACATGTGCATACTTTAAAGAAGAGGAAACTTAATGACGACCATCAAATCAAAGGACTCACACACATTGATAATGGAGTTCACTCAGTGTGGGTTATGTCTTCGGGCCTGGTGTTAAGAGTGGGGAGACCGATTCATTAAATGCTGTAAGATGATGATGAGTACATGGTTCATTTTTTGTCATTACAAGGATAAATTCTCTCAACCAGAGTGACATGTCTCTCCATGAGACGTTCTCTTATTCACTCTCCCTCATATGGGCCCTCTTTCAGCATGACAAGATAATAAATTCTCACATGACGTGGCATACAAGTATCCTTCAACATAATGGTAACAAGGATCTCAACAACAAAATCATCATCTTAGCATATCAAAAGAAAGACATGGCATCACTGCTTCATATACCTCCATTTTCGGAATGGTCTGAAAATGCAAAGCTCAGTTGCAAAAATGGACATCACTGTTGAATTCGTGTCGCGAAATCGTGTCAAATGACTATAAACTTGGCCCCTTTCCAACATCGTCAAAATCTAGACCCTTGGGAATCTTGAAGATTCCCCCAAAGATTCATTCTTGGAGATGGACGAAAAATTTGTTGCTCAGATGAAAATTCTGAGAAAAATGACTATAAAGTCGACATCATTCCGCCTCTGTCAAAAATCAACCTCCAAGGGAATCTAAAGATTCCTTGAGAATCAAAGAATATTCCTACAATATTTTCTCTCGAAAAATGTGCCCCTCCCCTACGTTGGGTTCCCTTCTACACCTATTTTTGTTGTTCGTTCTCGGCCTCTGATCTCTCTTGGGCGAATGACTGAATGAGGTTAAATAATGTTGAGTGGTCGGAGATACCAACACAAGCCTGTTGGGCTGTTGGTACCCGCACCCTTTTGGTCGGGCGTCTGTCTGGGGTCAAATCCCTGTGGTTGCCATTTTGGATACGCGGTGGTTTCTTTTGCCGTTGGTGTATTGTTTTAAGTTGGGTGGTGTAGCGTTTGGAGCTTTGTTATGGGGCTACCACGTGGGCGGGCCGGCCTCCGACCGGTGCGGGTTCAAGCCCCGTTGGCCCCCCCGTGTATTATGCAGTGGTTGAATGTGGTTGGGCGGGGTCTAGGTCACCTGCGGCCCCGACCCATAGATATATTAATATATATGAACACAGTTTTGGGGGTTGGCGGGGGGTTGCAGACTGCCAACCAATAGATATATTAATATATATGAACAAAATTTTGAGGGTTGGTGGGGGGTTGCGGCCCACCACGCCATATAATATTTTTTTATTTTTTTTAACATATTTTAAATCTATCCTTCAAATTTCATCGACTGATTTTTAAGGGTCACCGGACAAATTAAAGAGGTGACAAATTCGATCGTTCCGGCGGCCGGAATCCGTGCGCCGGTAAATGCCAAATTGTTGCCTCATTAGTGGATTCCACTGGGCCTAGTTTGACCAAAACTTTGACTAGCCATAACTTTCACCCACAAACTCAGTTTGAGGTGTCGTTCGCACCGTTGGAAGGCTTGCGTTAAGATCTTCGATCTGAACTTGGTTTCACTTCAATCCAGTGGCTTTGATTTTTGAGCTTTTCCAAAGCCACTTTTGAATCCTGAGCGTTTTTGGAGCCACTTGGATCAGTGCAGGATGTTGATGTTGCAAGAAGTTGATGTCATGATGAAAGGCCATCATAAAGAGGTAACTTTGGTTTGATGTTTATTTTGATTTTTGAAATCATCTGGTTGGGTTGAAATAGGTCTACCGAAAGAGAGTTGTAGAAATTACCTACAACTAGTACTCATGAGAATGGATGGAAGATCCTGAAAGAAACATGACTTGGATGAGGTAATTGTATGAAGGATAGCCAGATTTGGACTAGAAGATCACTTTTCAATGAAGAAAAGGATGACATGACTATTGGTTCAATCCTATGGTTTGTTGATGAAAAGTGATGAAGAAGATGGTTGATGCTCTACGAAGAAGATTTGGAAGATGAAGGCTTCATGATGAAGAAGTTGAAGTTCATGAAATCAGAAAGAGGAGCCCTAGAAACAACTGATAGTACCATGATATCCACCAAAGAGCAGATAACCGTTTTCGGAAACGAGTCCCTAGTTGAGAGGGAGTTTCGGAAAGTCCTTGGTTAAGAGGGAGCTTGGGTATATTCCTTGTATAGGAATGATTAGATCCTCCCTGGTTAAGAGGGAGTGGCATATATGGTTCTCTATTTCATGTGTCACGCACTAGATCAAGACTAACAACCGTAAGTCTTAGTGAAGGCCATAAGGAGAGAAGGACACATCATTCTTGTCTTCATGTTATGAAGAAAGAATGGAGGATTGGATAAGCATCTAGTTTTCGATACTCTTTGAGGGTGTTGTAGGGCATCCAACAGGGAAGAGTAGTCGAAGAGGAAATTCCTTGAGGATGTGTTATTCCAAGACAAGAATGGTCCTAAAAGGACATACCTTGTGAACATGCAAATGGGGTATCTGCCTTGAGAGACAATGATCATGGTGTCTATTAGTCATTGTCTCGCCAACATTGTGCTATGATCTTGTGGAGAGATTGAGATATTAGTCAAGGCCTTTCTATGTGACAATTTTGGTTGGTATGATGAGATGCAATGAGATAAGCTGAATTAATAGCTTATGAGATGGCTTACCAATCTAACTCTTCTTATGAGAATTCTTCAGTATGAGAATGTCCAAGTACCATGTATGGATTATGAATACCTCCCTAGTTAAGAGGGATTGTTGAAATATGTAACTAGGTTCGGCCTTCATAATGACATATGTAATCATGATTTTATGTATTTGATGTAAATAAGAAAAATAAATTTATTATTGTCATTCTTGATGCATGGATTTCATGCTCAAGGTAAATTTATTTGTAGGTCAAGCACCCATTGAGTACTTCTAGGTTTGTCATACAATTATGAAGTCAAAAGAGTCATTATCATACATGTAAGACCCCTTTGGGCATATTGTATCTTGTAAAGAATTTTTTTGTAACATCAAAAATGTCATAAAGACCCTCCAAGACCTTGTTAAACAAGTCAACCTATAAGAAGGATCAAGTCGGCCTCATGAACAACAATTCGAACTTCAAAGAAGCCTATATATAAGAGACATCAACGTCACTTTAAGAGCACTTACTCCACACAAGAAATTCGATCAAGGAAGAAGAGAGTGAAGAAGAGGAGGACTAAAGGAACGAAATCTTTGAATATTATTTTTGGGCTATCTTCTCCTCACATGTGCGAAGATTAGGGCAACCTTACTACAACAAAGTCAAGTTGCTAGGCAATTCGAGTAGCTGGAAAATTGTTGGGAAAGTCAAAGTTGTAGGAAAGTTGCTGGGAAAGTCGAGTTGCCAGGCACGTCAAATTTGCTAGGCAAGTCAAGTTGTCGGAAAGTCGTTGGGCAAGTCGAAGTTGTTGGAAAGTTGTTGGGCAAGTCGAAGTTTCTGGAAAGTTGTTGGGCAAGTTGAAGTTGCTAAATAAGTCGGTCTCATCAACAACAATTCGACCTTCAAAGAAGCCTATATATAAGAGACATAGACCTCACTTGAAGAGCACTTACTCCACACAAGCAATTTGATCAAGGAAGAAGAAAGTGAAGAAGAGGACTAAAGGAACGAAATCTTTGAATATTGTTTTTGGGCTATCTTCTCCTCACATGTGAGAATATTAGGGAAAACTTACTACAACAAAGTCAAGTTGTTGGAATGTTGTTGGGCAAGTCGAGTTGATGGAAAGTTGCTGGGCAAGTCAAAGTTGTTGGAAATTTGTTTGGCAAGTTGAAGTTGTTGGAAGGTCAAAGTTGCTGGAAAGTAGCTTGGCAAGTCGAAGTTGCTAGAAAGTTGTTGGGAAAGTCAAAGTTTCTAGAAAGTTGTAGGGCAAGTCGAAGTCGTTGGAGAAGTTTCTAGAGAAGTTGCTGGGGTCGAAATTGATGGAAAGAGAAGTGCATCAAAGGAAGGTTTGTCTTGGTCTTGGAGGAGTCTTTGACAAGGTTCTTAGGTCTTGGAATTCGTCATTTGAAGTTCTATAAGAAGAGAATATTTCTTGTGGGTTTTCATCTCAAGAGGAGAGGTTTTGGCCCTGGCTGACAACCTACATTTTGTGTCTCCTTGTCTCATTGATCTTCATTGTTTGGTAGTTGTTTGATGATAGAGAACACTAATAATAATTAAGTGAAAGAAGAAGCTAATCAAGTTTAAGTAAAAATACATCACAAGCAGTTATCAAAGTAAGAGAAATCACCTAATTTAGCTACCCCTAGAATGATGATATGGATATTTCAAACAGTCCTTCCATGTTTGAATCTGAGAGAGACATTGTTGATGATCCCATGGAGCCCGTGGACCCCTTAGATCATTGTCCATATGATCCTCCTACTAGGAAGAGGCCACTTTAGCTTCATGGCTCATTACAGGATGGTGAGAGACATGTTCCCATTCGAAGATCATTTAGAGAAAGGAAGAAGCTATGTCGGTACCAAGGATATGTTGCAACTATGAGCACTATGATTCAAGCCGAACCTCCCACCTTGGAAGAAGCCGTGAAATAACAAGTTTGGAAGGATGCTATGGCCGAAGAATATGAATCAATTATGAAGAATGACGTATGAGATGTTGTGCCAAGACTGAAAGGGAAATTTGTGGTGACTTCAAAATGGTTATTCAAGACCAAACATGGAGTCAATGGGAGCATTGAGAAATATAAGGCAAGGTCCGTGGCCCAAGGATTCTCCCAGAAAGAGGGAGAATATTATGACAATATATTTGCACCTGTGGCTCAATATACAACCATTCGCTTGGTAGTTTCTCTTGCCGCAAGTCAAGGATGGACCCTTCATCAGATGGACGTGAAGAGAACATTCCTTCATGACATGTTACAAGAGGAAGTTTACGTTGAGCAGCCACAAGAATTTGAAGTTGAGGACTGAAAGACACATATTTGCGGGTTGAAGAAGGCATTGTATGGTTTGAAGTAAGACCGCATAGCATGGGACGCCCACATAGACAGTTATTTGGTGAAGCTAGGATTTACAAGACACAATGTTGACCCCAATCTCTACTTCAAGGTAGTCCAAGGTATGCCATTGATTTTGGTTTTATATGTTGACGATCTATTCTTGACAGGTAGTGAGCCCCTGATGATTGAGTGTAAGAGGAAGCTAGTCTCTGAATTCTAGATGAAGGACCTTGGACTCATGCACTACTTTCTAAGCCTTGAGGTGTGGCAACAGTCCCATGAGATTTTCCTTTCACAAATATGTCGTAAAGTTTTTGGAGAGATTTGGAATGATAGAATGAAAATCCCTACCCACATCGATGGAAATAAATTTCAAGAAGTTATGTGGAGAAGTTGTAGGGCCTGATTTGGCGAATCCATCTGACTATAGACAGTTGATTGGGGCTCTGATGTTCTTTGTGAACCCCCGTCTGGATATATGCTATGCAGTGAACACGCTTAGTCAATTCATGACCAAGCCTCTCCATGCACATTGGGTTGCTGCTAAACACATTTGGAGATATTTGAATGGGACGATCACCCTTGGTTTGAGATATTCCACCAGAGATGTTCGACTTCATGGATATACCAATGCTGACTGGGAAGGAAATGTTGTAGACAAGAAGAGTATGTCTGGATGTCGTTTTAGCCTTGGATCGGCCACGATATCTTGGATGAATAGGAAGCAAAAGTCTGTAGCACTGAGTACCGCCGAGGTAGAGTACATTGCCACTTGCATGGCTAGCTGCAACACAATTTGGTTGAGGAAGCTCTTTGGAGATCTATTTGAGCAGGTCCTAGACACTATAGTGATTTATTGTGACAACAAGAGTG
This sequence comes from Pinus tabuliformis, assembly GCA_031772625.1. Classification (NCBI taxonomy): domain Eukaryota; kingdom Viridiplantae; phylum Streptophyta; class Pinopsida; order Pinales; family Pinaceae; genus Pinus; species Pinus tabuliformis. Next base: position 1,954,961,340 of record CM062819.1, read on the forward strand.
GGATTCATTTGGTAGAGAATCCCATATTTCATGACAAGTCCAAGCACATAGAGATCTAAAATCATATTCGAGACATGGTGCAGAGAGGAGATGTTAGACTCCATCATATATCGACAGATGAGCAGATTGCAAACATTCTTACCAAGGCTTTGCCGAAAGGGAAATTCTTGGTCTTCAGAGGGTAACTTGGACTGATAGATGTGACCCTTCCTAATAAGGGGCATCACTCATCGAGGACACTGAACCGGTTCTTCCCCCCTATTTAAGCTCCCAGAGTGAGGAATTGAGATGGAGGGATCTCGGGGTAGAGGGATCTATTGACAATACGGTATCACCCCTATCTATCACCCATAGGGTCGTAGATGTAGCTCCACTATCTTGGTATAGCAGAGTAAACCCTAGTTGGTGTCATTTCCACAAGCTGAGTTTGTTGGGATTACTTCTCCCTGTCTGGCCAACGGGTTGAGAGAGTGCTTGGAGGTGTGTTACCCAAGCTGATTATGATGCAGGTGTTCTACCACATGACTCTTCAGGGTCATTGTTGGGAAGATTAGAAAGTAATAGGATGGATGAGGTTATAGTGATCAACATAGGGTGGAATGTTAGCTCCCCTATGCTATGACTCCGCTTGCCCGACATAGGGTGGAAGATGTTTGCTCCGCTATGAGATGACATGAGGTGAGAGTGTCCCATAGGACCTTCCTTATTGTCTTGAGAGGGTGGTAGCTAATATTCCCCGATGATTCTTCTTCTTTAGATTTGAGAATGTTTCAACAGATAGAGTTGCGTAGAGATGAGACATGATATGACGACAAGATACATATGATTATTACATGATACAGTTGGAATTTATCCCTAGCTGAGGAGTGTTAATTTGGCAGCTCAGTGACAAATTCCAACCATGAGACTCGATTCCTCTTTTCGAGAGGACCAATTTTGACTATTGAAGCACTCAATATGGACAAGGGAAATAATATTTATGAACAAAAGCGCACATGTGCACTAAAGGACAAGTTGGCCCTAACAAAAAATTGGACACCCTTGGAAGCTTATTAATACAAGTGACCTCAATCTCATTTGCACATCACCAAACATCTTCTTCTTCCATTTTTTATTGATTGGTTCACATACGTTTGATGTTGGATCGAGGAAATTAGTTTGTATAGGTCCGAGATTGCATGATTTGAAGTTCACACGTGTTAGGGTTTTGCTTTCCAACTACAAGCTTGACACAGGAAATTTTCGGCTAAAACCGTAGGCACATAGGCTCATCAATGTGGTTGGAATCTCTCAACTGCACGCATACCTCTTCTTCCATGCGGTTGGGCTCTAGGGTTACAATTTGACATTTGACCGCAGTTGACTGCAGGAAAGATAAGTTGACTTTGATCAGTATTGATGCTGGGAACATATTTTGAATGTTGTTGGATTAATTTTGCGGATGGTTTTGTATTGCCTCATTGTACTATCTATTGAACATTTTATGACAATCTAATAAAAGAAGAATTTCAAAGGGTTTTCCCAATAGTGGGATTTTCCCTGGTCATTGACCGAAAATCTGGTGTCTCTTTTTGATGTGTTGATTGTCTCCTTTGTCATTGCATTTATTGTTCTATCTTCAATTACTGCTAATGATTGGAAATATTAATTGTTAGTGAAAGATTTCTAATTGAAGAATTGAACATTGAAATAACATAGAATAGTGTGAAATTTAACAATGGTGAGAGGCACTGAGTTGGTACCCAATGGAGTAGACTACGAGGTTGGATACATCCATGGGCACAATTTAGTAGAGGTCGTGGATTTCTAGAGGGGTTAGAGGGCTAGACTATTGTTGGGATTCATGTGGGATTCCCTTGTCACATCATGAACTTGGTTAGTGATGATGTTAGAGGGGTGGTGGATCCGGAGACTGATTGTGCCCTTGCTTTCAGGTCTTCATCAGATGCCCGAGGAGCATTAGTGACAAGATGGATTGACTGGGCAGTGGATAGGCACTGTGAGTTGTCTTGGCATGTTGGTTAGGCATGGGGTTGTAGGATGACTAGGATACTTTGGTAGGCGCTAATTGGAGGAGGTGGCATCGGTAGGCCACTGGACAAGACGTTGTATGGGGTTAGGATTTTCTGTGGATATGTGGGGTGCAGAGGTTGCAAAGCAACAACACCTTAGTGACACCACCACTGGTATTTATGGAGGTTTGTCTGTCAGATCTCTTTGAGAGGATAAGGAGGGGAGGACCACTCATCTAATGTTATGGAGGTGTGGTATTGGAGATGGTGACCTTGACAGGATGTGGGATGATGCCTATGGACTTAGTCTTAGACCTTGAAATCCAGGGGTGTATAGGGGTATGCAACCATGGCGCAACAATATGTAGAGGAGCATGGAGATGTGTAGTTGTGCACTGTGGTGTGCAGGGTTGCACTATGGTGTAAGAGGAGCGGATCACATCATATTTCATTTCCTCATAGAGTGATGAACACATCTATACAAGATGGATACCAGCTGATATGGGATGATTATGTAGCATGTAGCAAGGTTCGACGATGCATAGAGATGTGCGACTGCGCGCAGTTGTATGCCATGGAACACGAGGATACATGGTTATATGTAGTAGTGTGTAGGGCTACATTGCAGATTGAGGGATTTCTACTAGTAGGGAGATTCCTTTATGAGGATGCCAGGCATGCCATTGGGGTGGACATACCCAAGTTGGGAGAGAAGATCAGTCACGGAATGGGCTGGGAGCGTCCACACAGGTTCTTGATCATACCCATCGGAACCCACACATCTTCCACTTGTTGGCACCACTTGCAATTGAGGGGAGCCGTGTTGTGTCTGATCTAGACCCATAGTGTGGATAGCAGGACTTCGGGGGTTTGCCTGAGACGACACTATGAGATTTAGTGCCTCAGGGGCAAGATAGATATTCTCTAGTGGAGGAGTAGGGTCGATGTGTGGGTTGACAACCACAAGCTAGGGGATGAGGTGATCTTCTTCATGGGTGGGATACCATTCATCACTAAGCCTACACCTGGGGAGTTGGTCACGGGGGAGACATGTAGCACTCTTTCCACAGGGCATGTCAGGATCCTGCATGAGTAGAGGATACCATGTACAATTGAGGTAGTTTTCCGTCCGAGCTCCCGACATTGTATTGACACACTATTGAGAGGGAGGATGGCAAACTTAGTGGTGATGGTTTCCAGGAGCAGGACAAAATTGCATACACTAAGTCGATTGCGAGTATTGGATACCCATCTATTGGTTACATTCAAGGAGTAGCTATTTGGCACGTGGTTTCCAACGGTCATTGGTACTATGCAATGGAAATTTAGTATGCATCAGATTAGTTCATGATATATGGAGCTTATATATTGATTACATGCAGGGACTATATACGAGGCAGTGATGGATTCTAACAGTTGTTAGAGTTATGCCGCAACAAGTTTGGCTATAAGATCTAGGGATTCAGTTGGTTGATAAATCACTTTGTCCCGTGATGAGGGGAGTCATGGCAGAGAGTGATCTGTTTCACTCTTGGGTTGACACATGGGGGTTTTTAGAGGCCTTCATTGTATGGCGAGGCAGACTTTCCTTGTTGCACAAGTTTGGGGTTAACTTTGGATGGGTAGGCTTTGGCATCATGGAGATGCCCGAGCAAGATGTATTTGGCCTTACCAGTATTTCACCATTAGGTTCAAGTAAAGGAGGATACAGTATGTGCACAATGGGAAGTCAGTTATAATTAGAGTGGTGCAGTGTCGGCATGTTGGCATCTTTTTGAGATTAGCATGGGACCTTGGAATCGAGGGATTCAATATGTCAAGATGGTGCATGAATTCAGGGTGACTCAATGGCACATTTGGGGCCCCGATATTGTTTGCAGTGACAATTTGGGCTAATAGAGAGAGGGAGTGCTTGTTCGAGCATTGCTTGAGGACAAACAATTTTTAGTGAAGAGGGTTTTAATATCCCCAATTTTGTGAACATGGGAGTCACTATGGAATTTTCCCCAATTTTAGTAATATTAATTTAAAAAAGGGGGCAAATATTATTAGAGAAAGGTGGCTAGTATATTTTTATTAGAGATTAGTGAAGAAAATATTATTTTATTAAAATGGAGGCAAAAATAAGTTAGTGGAAAATAGCCCCCATCAATAAAATAATATTAAAAAGGAGTCTAGAATCATGAGGAGAAATTATAAAAGGAGGATGGACTCATTTTGTGGATCATCTTTTGGCATTTCATTTTCAAAATTGAAGAGTTTGCTTGCGCTGCTTAGTCAATTCAATAAGTGTTATTTAGCACAAGGAATTTCCAAGTGGGAATTCCAACTCTTCTTCAGTGAACTTCAAGTGTCACTCTAGAAGAAAATTTATGAGAAGAATTTGGTATTTGGAGGGCTGAATTGCAAAGATATTTCAACTTGTGTGGGTTCCAAGAGGACACAGTTGTGGAATGTGTGGAATTTTGGAGAGCTAGCATTTGGTGGATCCTGAGGCTGAGAATTTGCATAAAGTTTCCTCAGTAGAGGACGAGTTTTCTTGGAGATTTTCATAGACAAAGAACACTGCTATCAAGAGGGCTGAATTTTTGTTATTAGGGCCTGCACAGGGGTTTTACTAGGCCATCTACAACACATAGATTGAAGTCGAGCTTTTGTGTAGGAGTTGAGCTGATATTTCTTGTTCTTTTTCGAAGAAATTTTGCAGTGGAAATTCCAACAACTGAGGGAGGAAATTGGAGCTAATATGCAGTAGATATTCTTGGTGGGACGCAGAACCCATTTGGTAGGAATTTCCTTCAAATTTGGGTATTTTCAGGTCAGCTGGAATTAGCCCAAAATATTTCTGGGTTTTAGTGGGTTTTGTGAGGAGAGGCTCCAAGTAATTTGGCAAAATTTCCTAAGCACTTTTGAGGGCCAAAACAGAGGGTTGAAACCAACCAAAAACAACGTATTTCCAACAGTGTATAATATCGCCGAAATATCGGCGATTTTCGTCACCGAGAAAATATCGCGATATTTTTGGCTCCCGAAAATATCGCGATATTTCCGAGATATCGGCAAAATATCGCGTGACAATGCAAAAAATCGCCCAGCGACAGTTAAAAAATTTCGCGCGGCTATAAAAGTCCGATTTTGTTTTTTTTTTCCTATCATTTTCATTTCTGATTGCTGGAGAAGGAAAGGGAGAGCTATGTGCTTGCTGCCAAGGAGGGTTTGAGCGTTGAATAACTATTATTGCCACCAACAACGAAGATTTTGTTGATCTAAGCTTGAAGAACAATGAGACAATTTCATTTCTTCCATTAACAGGTATGTTCAAATAAACCCCTATGTTAATGAATTTTTTGTTAGTTTTAGGATTGTTCTTGCTTGCCTATTTGCCTACAATCATTTTGCTTGTTTTTTTTCCACTTGAAAAGATTTTCATGCCCATGATCAAATGCAAGGGTTTTAACTTTTCTCCATATTTGGAGAGCAAACTCCATTTTTTTTTTAAACTTTCAAATACACCCCCTTATTGTCATTTATGGTTTTTCATTGAATTCACATTGCAAATAATGTAGCAAAATAACTATTTTGTAAAATGATGTGGTTATTACTTACTAAGTTATTAATTCCAAATTTTTTTTGGTGCCTTAGGTTTGAGTTAGCTCACTACAAAATTCAAATATGCCAAAAGCCTTGGACCCATTTTGGGAGTATGGGAACCCTGATGGTGGGACAAATCGGGCATATCTTACATGCAAATTGTGTGGGACCAGGATGACAGGAGGGGTTACACGACTGAAACACCATCCTTCCAATTCTTCAAAAATGTCTGGGATTTTTAAAGATAGAGTATATTTTCCTAATTCAGGCTTTATAGGAATTTCTTCAAGATCTAAAATTTTTGCTCCTATGAAAATGCTTAAAGCAAAATCAATCCCTCCAATAAGTTGATAAAAATTCAAAACCTTGAGGGTCCATACCATTTGTTCAGTATATTCGCTAGACCATAAATCTGTGAGACTTCTGAAAAATAATTTTATCTTCATATTAGGCAAAGGATATACCTTTACCAGTTCAGTGTCTAGGCCTAAAGACATACCTACATTCTTGGATTTCCATGCTTGGCTTTTTCGGATCCAAGTGTTTCTTCTCAGTCTCATTCCCACAACTTTTTTGATTTCTTCTGCAAGGTGGTTTGCATGTCCTTCAAGTAGCCTGAATCTATCAACAAATGTATAAAAATTGTCGTCCTGTGGACCTTTACCCGGGATGGTAAAACAAGAACCTGGACAAGTCATGAATGCTTTATTCATGTCCCTGGTTAATGAATCTGTCAAAAAATTTGAATTAAGACTCAGTGGACATGATGTTGGCATTTGTACAGTTTCTAGTCCGGAGCTTATACAAAAAGCTCTTGAGGCAATTGATGAAAAAGACAGAAAGAAGGAAGAGATAAAGAGAAACAAGGCTGAACGTGTAGGTAGATATTTCGGGATATCTTCTCCTGATTTTGATGTTGAGGGTAGTGGGAGGGGCTCCACAGTTGGCACATCATCACTTGCTACTGCTAGTGCAAGGTCATCATTTTTTGTTCCACGAATAGGACATGGATCACAACCTGGCATAAAATCGCTTGTTAAAAAAAAGGAGAAGCAAGAAGCAGATAGAGTCATGGGGAGGTGTATTTTCTGGAGTGACTTACCTCTTAGCGTCACCAAAACCAATCCATTTTGGCAGCCAATGCGTGATGCTATTGCTGTTGTGGGACCGGGGTACAAAAGTGCTACATATGAGGAGTTGCGGGGGCCAATTCTTCAAGCAGAAAAGCAAGACATCAACTCTAGATTGGCGGAGTTGAAAAAGACATGGGAAGTTACTGGATGCACAATGATGTCTGATGGTTGGACAGATAGGAAGGGTAGGACCCTTCTAAACTTCTTGGTACATTGTCCTAAAGGTACCATGTTTATTAAATTGTTGGATGCATCAGAACATATCAAAGATGCAGCAACAATATGTGAGTTTTTAGATGGTTCATTGGAGAGATTGGTGTGCAGAATGTGGTGCAAGTCATAATAGACAATGCACCTAATTATGTGTCTGCCGGCAAGATGCTTATGGAGAGGCATCGCACATTGTTCTGGACTTCGTGTGCAGACCATTGTCTCGATTTGTTGCTTGAGGATATGGGGAAACTCTCCTTCATCAAGGAGGTGGTTGATATGGCTAGGAGCGTCCCCAAGTTTATTTATAACCATGCTTTTGTTCTTAGCCTCACGAGGAGGCTCACTAGAAACAAGGAGTTGCAGCGTCCTGCGATCACGCGTTTTTCCACAAACTTTATTACTCTTCAGTCTTTGCTTCGATGTCAGTTTGAGTTGAAGCAAATGTTTGTGTCTGATGACTGGCGTAATTGTAGATACAACAAGAGACAGGACGGGAAAGTGATTGCAAAAATGGTGTACTCTGAGATGTTTTGGCGTGGAGTAGAAGAAGCATGCTCAGTTAGTGAACCTATAGTAAGAGTTCTTAGGTTGGTAGATGGGGAGAAGCTTGCAATGGCTTATTTGTATGAGGGCATGGATAGGGCCAAGGAGGCCATTCGTTCTTATTACGCAGGCAAGGGTTCTGTTGGCCTTGATAGGCAGATGATGCTATGGGATGTGATTGATAGTCGGTGGACAGGGATGCTTCATAAACCCATTCATGTAGCAACACTCTTCCTCAACCCGGCATTTTCATACAAATGCAGCTTTGATTTTGATGGCGAGGTGATGGAAGGGCTCCATGCCTGTATTCATAGGATGGTACTTGATCCTGAGCTTCATAGCAAAATCAATCGCGAGATACAATATTATCGGGATTGTGTTGGCCTATTTGGCTTTGATGATGCTATTAGGGAAAGGAACCTCTTCATGCCACGTAAGTGACAAGTCATCACTCATTAGAAATTAGAATTTTCAATTAAGAATTTCCTTAATTATAATTCTATTTTTTTTTAAATTCAATTATGTAACTTTTATTTGAAAGTTTAATTATGTTTTAAGTTTTTGAATTTTTTATTTCATTATTTTGTTGTAGATATTTGGTGGCGAAGCTATGGTGCAAGGGCACCAAATTTGCAGAAATTGGCCATACGAATCTTGACTCAAACATGTAGCTCTTCAGGGTGTGAGCGCAATTGGAGTGTATTTGAGAAAATACAAGCAAAAAAGCGCAACAGATATAACTTTGAGCTTCAGCCTTCAGTTGAGCAATTACACTTATTGTAATTTTTAATTTATGACCTTCAAGTGTTAAGAGTAAAGAGTCAAGACTCATTAGTCTTTTTGACACTCTTACAGGTTGGAGTTCGCACGCCTCAATGATTTAGTGTATGTGCATTACAACATCCGACTTTGAGTGAGGCAAATAGAATCACCAATGGATCCAGATGCCATTTCCTTAGACAATATTGATGTATTGTCTCAGTGGAGGGTGGAGTCTGAGGAGCCCATCTTGGAGGAGTCACCTTCATGGTTAGAGCCAGATGATCCATTAGAACAGGGGCAACAAGAGGAGGAGGACTCGGAGGAGTAGGAGGAGGAGGAGGAGGACACATGGGAGCATCATCATCAACACCATCTGCTATAGATATAGGAGAGCACAACCCCATACCTAGCACTCATTATTTGACATTAGGTGCAGAGGCAGGGTCAGGGCCTTCTACTACTAGGGGCAGGCCTGGCAAATAGCCCATCATGTTTTCCTGTAAAAGGGGGAGACGGCAGTGATTTCAGATAGATAGCTGCTAGTTTTATTTGTTATGCTACATATAACTCATGATGATGAGATACTTTTATATATGTGATGTTATTTTGTATTGGTTCTCCACATTTGAGTCCTTGAATGGACAATTATCAGGGATCAACAGGATTTGGTATCCCCTTTGATGTATCATTTCTATTTGACATCATATATATCAGTGCTTTATTCATATTTATGTGCCAATGTGTTTATTTCATGTTGTTATTGCTTTATATGTTTAAAAATCTGAAGAAAAAAAAAATGAATATATTATGCATTTTTTATGCTTGCCGATATTTGCCGATATTTTCGCCGATATTGCCGATAAGATATTTTCTGGACCCTTGCTGATATTTTACCGATACCGATATTTTCAACACTAATTTCCAAAGCAGGGTGTATTTATTTGGAGAAGCCATTCTACCACTTGGGTCTGTGAGATTTTTCTAGGTTTTGTTGGTTGGGGTGTGAGGAACCTCCCCCTAATTTTTTAGAATTTTTGGAGCAGTTTTGAGGGGTAATATTAGTTTGCCTCCAGCAACAGCAACAATAGTAGCAAAAATTTATGGGCAGTGCATTTGGGAAGAGTGGGCTATTTCAGCGAGAGATTTCACCTAAGTTGTACGAAACAAGGAAACGGGTACGAGTTTCCAAAATGGGAACTCATACGAAACGCGACCTCCCCAAATTTTGGAAACGGGGAAACACGAATATATATATATATATATCTATATATATGTATATATACATATATAGTAGGACATTTAAGAAATATGTGCAATCATAAAGCCTATATGATACATTCTAATTTATTACATTATGATAAAATTGTCAATTGTCAATGCATAAACTATAAGCCTCTAAATTTACATCACATTTACTCATGAATGATCACATAATGAAAATAGAAATATCCAAAATCAGCGACGAGAAATTTCTAATTTCTTCTCTCGTGCTTGATTGGGAGTCTCCTCATACATAGTCGAATGACCTTAGTGCTCTTGATTAAATACAAGTTTCATACCTTAGTACCCTACATGTTCTTCATTATTGGGAATCTCCCCTGCATAGAGGGTTTGGTTCTCTTGATTAAATACAAGTTCCATACCCTAGTACATGATAAAATCCAAGGGAAATATTGCAATCCCCCCAATCCTGAAATCCTGAAAAACAGATAAGTCTGCTGGATTTTGAGTGAGATCTAAAATTCTACTTTCTCCATATGAAATCCAATGAGGGTGAAACCACTCTCAAACATCCTGAGTCATTTCATGGTAATGTTAATTTTTTTTTTTTTTTTTTTGTAAGCTGAGGTGGTACTCTTTCTATTACTGGATAGAAAATAAAACAGAAAATAGTATCAAAAACATATTAACTCGCCCTCATGGGGAAACCGAGTAATTAAGCCATCTAAAGTTTTTAATGGCCGACCAAAAATAAAAAGCCCAAAGTCTGATTATCCTAGCAAGATGGACTAGACAGTCCTGAGAACTTCTAATCCTACTGGTCTGCATAAAATATATTTCCTTATCTAGAACATGCAAAAAACTATAGTTAACAAGACTATGAGCTTTCCTATACATATCTTTTCTCAGACATCTTCAGTTGCAGGTTGCTGGTTTGCTCCTCCGTCTGCTCCCTGATGTTCTCCCTTCAGTAGCTGATGTAATTCATCCAGTTTCTTCTCTTGCCTCTCTAAAGCAATGTGAATGAACCTCAGTTCCCTACGCAATTCAGGGCCTCCCTGCGCCATCTCCACCATCTCAGTAGCAACTTGCTCTAATGCTTTTGCCAATAACCTTTTCATTACCCAGTAAATGTGGAGAGATTGTTTGAACAGAGACATTCTGCCCCTGGTGTTGCCTGGGTCATGCAGCAAGAATTCCCAGTCCTCCATTTCTGCATCAGATTGGCCTTGAAGAGACTCCTCCTCCAAGTGTTGCATAATTCTTCTAACCTCTGGATTTGTATTCTGCTGATAGGCCCTCTCCGCCTGATGAATTTTCTGTTCCATCGACCTCCTCGTTTTTTTGGCTGGTCCCACTTCCTGCTTGGTGTTCTCGCCTTTCTCGCCTTCCTTCCTACTCTGCCCCCGACCTCTCTTACCGCCCGTATCCACCCTACTTCCCGTTCCCCTATCACTTCTTCTCATGCCGTATCTTCTTACGCGCTCCATCTGCGGTGCTGGCTGATCCTCTTTCGACTGCTGGTTCCCACCTCCTGCTAATCTGCCCTGTGCGTTAAACTTCCTGTTTGCTTCGCGTCGGGGTTCTTCCTCCTCAGACTCGTCCGCAATCTCAAAAATCTCGGCCGGGAGCTCCTCTATCGCTACTGCCTTGCCTTTCCGATCCCTGCTCTTGTCAGCTGCACTATTCAGCTCCTCTGCCACCCTGGTTTTCATCCTGGTTTCCATGCTATCTCCAATTATGCCACGGGGTATGCTCTGGTGCCGGCTAAAAACTCTCCTGTCTCGCTGTCTCACTGCTGTTCTGACCTCTGCTCGCTGAATTGGGGAAAAACTAATCTGCTGCCTTTCCTTGCCCGTTTGGGTACTTATCAACTTTCCGCCCTCGAAGTATGCCACTAAATCGGCGCTGCATTGCCGCCGTTTATTATCCGGGATGATGCCTCTTCTGGCCATCATACCATGTTTATCATTTTCCGTCTGAAGATCTGACATGCCGCTCCACCATCCTCTCCGATCGCGCGCATTAATTATATCACAATGGGGGTGATCCTGAGATGCTTTCCACGCACGCCGCCGATGTACTGCATTGTGCATTGCCATCATATCAATCCTCTGTCCATACTGACCTGCATTCATTAACCGAGATCTCCAGACCCGCTCACCTATCCAGCTCATTAATCCTGGCGTTCTCGCTCGTTGCCTGATCATGATCTTCATTTATAATCTTTGCCAAGTCTGCCCAGTCTCTGCTGTCACACACCGCTTTCCATTGGCTGTCTACAATGCTGCCTCGTCCTTTACAACCCCAGTTCGCCAGGAAGTCGGCCGCGCGGTTCCCATTCCTCCTAACATGATTAACTAGTTTGTATTCTATCCTTTTTAACAGATCCGCTATCTCTTGGACAATTCCGGCAGTTCTCCAACTGCTTGTAATTCGTTCCCAATCTCTTCCATTGCTAAGCTTCTTCAACATTTCAATCGCGATCTGGGAGTCACCAACTATTTCCAAGTTTGTATAACCATTTCGGATTGCAATTCGCAACCCCTGGTGGATCGCCCAAAATTCAGCCTCATTATTCGTCATTTCTCCGCCCCAATCAGCGTAAATCCACCTTACCTGCTTCTGACTATCGCGGAATATGCCACCAAAACCAGCATTGCCAGGATTCCCTTTCGATGCTCCATCAAAGTTTAATTTGATGAAGTTATCTCTGGGATAAATAAATTTATCTGAATTTTGGATTCGCGCATTATGTCTGATGTCCTGCTTATGATACACCATCTCATATTTTAAGTTTAAACTGTTCAGGATCATCTCCTCAGTTTGATTAGCCTTCCAGTCCTCCACGTCCCATTTCTCCACCAAGATTGTTTCCCTCATTAGATTGACCGCTCGTCTCCATATCGTTTCCGAATCCTTTATTTTGTTCTGGAATAATCGGCGGTTCCTTTCTTTCCATATCATCCATAGCACGAAGCCTGCAATAAGATCCCAAGCTCTGCTAACAACTTTACATTGGAATTTCTCTTTATTCCATTGGAAAATTATTACATTAATGTCTCTGGGAACTATCTCAGATTTGCCGAATATCCTTCTTGTATCCATCCATAGTTTCTTAGCGAACGAGCAATTAATTAGGAGGTGATTTCGGGTCTCCTCTTCGATATTACAGAGACAGCATCTTGAGGGTCCACTGAAGCCTTTTTTTTGAATTTTGTCCCAAGTTAGAATCTTGTTCTTAGTTGCAAGCCATATGAATAGGGATACTTTCGGCCACCAGTTGCTTCCCCCAATAATCTTCCATTCGAGATTCTCCTAAGTAGTATGCCTTTTTGATGGTGAAATATCTTTTCATGGAGTTCCCCCATCTAAGAATGTCCCTTCCTGTACGAGCTCTAATTTTCCTAGAATCCACCTATTTCATATAAGCTTCTTGTTGTTCTTGATTTAGCTCCCCGTCCCATTCAACTGGTTCTATCCATTTTCTCCAGATTCCGTCCAATTCATTATCTTTCCAATAGTCTTTGACACATTTTCGATTTCCCTCTACTCTTTCCTGAAGCTGTTGGACCGTCTGAATTTTGTTCATTTTTTCCTTCTGCTGCCATTTGTCATCCCAGAAGTTGGCTTCCTCTCCACCTCGAATCTCCCAGAATGTATGGTTTTCTACTATATCTCTGTTCTGACGAGCTAGATCCCAGATTGTTGAACCCTTGGGGGTTTCTCTCTGTCTTAAAATGTCAACTATTGTGTCAGGCATATTGTATTTGAGTCTCCAAATGGCTTTCCATAGGTCATTACCCTCTCTTAACCATCGCCACCAGAGCTTCGCTCCTAACACTTTGTTGAGTTTTTCCGGGTCGCGTAAACCCAATCCTCCTTTTTCCTTCCTCTCTGTTAGGTGATTCCAAGAAACTAGGGCCCATTTTTTCTGTTGATTCGCCCCTCCCCAGATAAACTTTCTTATGATCTCTCTAATCTTTGAACAGACTCCTAAAGGGGCCGCCATTATCGACAGAGGATATATGGGAATAGCTTGGAGGACTGATTTCGCCAATACTACCCTTCCTGCCATGTTTAAAGTTCTAAAAGCCCAGTTCGCCACTCTGTTTCTCAATTTGTCCAAGACTCCTTGCCAATTTTTCAATTTTTTGGATGTGAAGTCCAATAAATTCCCCAGGTATTTCGTAGGCAGCTCGCTTAAATCCCATCAGTCTTGTAAGATGAGTTTTAATCTGTTCCATAGTATTAAATATAAAAACACAGGATTTGTATCTATTAATTTCCAGTCCAGAAGCTTTAGCAAATAGGTCCAAAATCCTCTTCAGCTATCTCACTTCTTTTACAGTTGGTTCCCCAAATAGCATAATATCATCAACGAATTGTTGATGGGTTAAGGGCAAATTATTACCCCAAAGTTGCAAACCCTTGATTTTGTTTGCTGCCCGTTCTTTTTTAATATATCTACCAAGGACTTCTGCTGCCAATATGAAAAGAAACGGAGATAATGGGTCTCCTTGTCTAATTCCTCTAGACGCATTAAAGGTTTTTGAGGGGGTTCCATTAACAAGAATGGAGAAGTTCGGAGTTGAAATTAGACTATGAATCCACTTTACCCATCTCCTGCTAAAGCCAAAACTTTCCAGGACTTCTTCCAAATATTTCCAATTCAGTCTGTCATAAGCTTTCGACAGATCTAATTTAATCATCATGCCCTTTTGTTTTTTCATTTTTAAAGAGTGGATAACTTCTTGGGTTACTACAAGGCCATCCAGGATTTGTCTACCTTCTACAAAACCCGTTTGTTCAGTAGATATTAACTTGTCCAGCAAGGGTTTCAGTCTTTTGGCGATCAAGGTTGTTATTATCTTGTAAATAACATTACACAATGCTATGGGTCTAAAGCCGTTGGCATCTTCTAAATTATCATTCTTAGGAATCAGAGCATAGAAGGTAGAGTTAATGGCAGGCCATACCTTCTGGTTCATCTGAGATTCTTCTATCAATTCTAGGATTTCTCTTCCCAGAAAATGCCATCCCGCTTGGTAGAATTCAATCGTGAAGCCATTTGAACCTGGAGTTGTACCTTTTTTCATGGATTTTACAACTTCTTCTATCTCCTCTAAGTTGGCAGCTCTCATCAGAGCCTTATTTTGGTCTTCTGTAACTAAACGAGGAATGGCCGAACATATTTCCTTTATTGCTTCCGATCTGTCAACTAGAGGCTCTGCAAGGATATCTTTATGATGTTCCACCAGCACTTGCTCGATTCCTTCTTGCTCCACTACTCTTTCACCATTCTGGTCTTTGATGGATAATATCCTGTTTCTTTGTCTGTGTTGAATCATTGCCTGATGAAAGAATTTTGTGTTCCTTTCCCCTTCTCTTAACCATTTTATTCTTGATTTCTGCCTCCATAGAATTTCTTCTTGCTTTCGCCTTTCCTCTAGTTTTCCAAGAATTATCCCTTCTTCTCTAATGCTCTCCTCTGACCTACCTTCTGTTATTATCTTTTGTTGCAGTGATTCCATTTCTCCCTCTAATTTTTGTTTGTCTTCCATAATGTTTCCGAACTCCTCCTTATTCCATTTCTTGATTCTCCCTTTCAACTCCTTAAGTTTCAGTTGGAATGTGTGCATCTTTCCTTTACCTTGAACTGTACTTTTCATCCACCATTCTTCCATTTTCTTTATGAATCCCGGGTCCCTTAACCAAAAAACTTCAAATCTGAAGGGTCTCATTCCATGATTTCTTTTAATATCCACCTCTAGTCTGATAGGCCAATGGTCAGATCCAAGAGATGGCATGATCTTCGCTTCAACGAAAACATCCTTGTTCATAATAACTTCTGATACTAGGAAGCGATCAAGTCTCGATGCTATCTGATTCTTGCCTCCCCTCCTATTGTTCCAGGTGCAGATCCCATTGATAGTTTGAATGTCTACTAGTCTTAAATCATCTATCATATCATTAAACATATCCATGAATTGATCTGACTTTCTTATCCCTCCTTTTTTCTCCTCTAGGGATCGGATTAAGTTAAAATCGCCTCCTATAACCCATGCAACCTCTGGATAAATTCTACGAATAACTTTCATGTTTTTTGTAAAGCTTTCTTTTTCTCCTGGGGAATGTGGGCCATAAACCCCTGAGATGACTACCTTTTCTTTCGTTCCTACTATTCTACCAATGCCTGTAAGGATTCTGGTCATACTGGTCCAGCCTTCTAGGATGATGTCGTTTGGGTTCCACAAAATTGCAATTCCTCCCGCAGATCCAATAGCATCTTGCCCCATAACTTCGTATTGAAGCTTATTTTTGTCGATTATTCCTTCCAACTGCTGCACTGTAATTTTCGTTTCCTGAAGAATCATAATACTCGGCTTGTCCTTTTTCAATTTCTCTTTCATATACCTCTGTTTTCCTTTACTATTCAAACCCCTAATATTCCAGCTGATGATAATCATTTAAAACTTTTGATAGGAGGGGAAGAATACCTCTGACAGAGGTATCACTTTACCTGAGTTTATCAGCGTTTCTCCCACAGTCTGAATGGCTTCACTCAACGTTTTCCGACCTCTTTTCCTGCTGTTTTTGCCAGAGCCGTCCATTCCCATCTGACCATTCTCCTGTTCGTTTCCTATGGTTATCTGTTTATCCATATTCTCCCCTTTTTTTTCCTTGTACTTTTGAAATGCTTCTTTGTACAGTTGTTTCTGCTTCTCTGGTATGAATCTGCTATCCAGGTTTTTCCATTCCTGAATTAACTGTTTCATGATTTTTTCCTCCTCCACCTCATTTTCCATCTGACTTTCCACTTCCATCTGGGTTTGGATTGTTACTGTTTCTGACTTTCCCACAGCCCGTTCTTCAGCTGCTTTCCCCGTATTTGTTTCTTTTCCCTTAGTTTCTTTAACTATTTCCATTGGCGTATTTCCAAGATCTTCATCATCCTCCAGGTTTACTTCATAATCCTCGTTTTCGTCTTGGAGGATTTGAAACTTGTTTTGACTCGCTGTATTAAGGGGCTTTTCTTGTGTCTGAGTTTTGGAGCCCTCTTTGCCTTGTTTCTTCCTTCTTGTAACTTGTTGAAAGTCCCTATCTGCCTCTTCCATTTTTTCTGAGTCTCTTTGATGTTCCTCTTGATTTCTATTTAACCCTTCCTCCTTATTCAAAGGACATTGTCTATATAGATGGTCGTACTCATGGCACTTTCAGCACCTGAATGGAATATGTTCATAGCCTATTGGCTGTTGCCAGATTTCATCATGATATTCCAGCTCAATATATTCCGGAAGGGGTTCTGCTATATTCATGTATACACAGAGCCTTGCATATGATGTATATTTGCCTCGTTTTGTTGCTTCTGCTATTTTGACAAAGCCCCCGATTGTTTTCCCAATCCCCTCTAGTATTTCAGGATCCCAAAATTCCACTGGTAAGCCAAACAATCTAACCCAGATTAGGGCGGCTAGCATTTTTTCTTTTTCAGGGTTATATCGTTCTTCCCAGTATTTCATAAACAGGCCCGCACTGTTCATGAAATACGGTCCTTCCTCAAAAACCCTATCCTTGTCCTCCAGATTTGCAAAGATGGCTGTAAAAAACCCTTTTGCTCCCAGTTTCAGATCTATATGACCTTTTGGTCTCCACCTTTGATAAATCCACCTGTATAATTCTTTCTCAGTTGGCCAATACCCTACGAACTTGCATATCAGTGCATGGTCCTTCATGTAGCAGTTATATTCCTCAAGTTTGTTGCAGGGAATGACATATCTAGGTTGTTTTTGTGCCCTTGGAAGGCATTTCCCACCCATCCTCTTTTGCCATAGGTTACCCATCACTGGTGCGTAGTTTTCCTTCTGATTACGCTGCATTCCGCTTGCACTGGTTTCACCTGCTACAACATTTTTATAGGAGGGGATCTCTCCCCTCCCCTGCCGATTTTCCATTTCCTACTCAGCTCTAACACTTTTAATGTTTAACCTCGTTTCTCTGCTGAAAACTTATCACTTAATTCGTTTATGCTTCGAGATTACCTTGCTCAATCCGCCTGCCGTGCCTCTCTTCGACTTCTGCCCCGCGATTTCCGCCTGCAGCTCCGGAGTGCTGCGCCGTCTGCTAACCCTAGCCCGCAAACGCGCCCGTGAACCCTAGCCTCTTCATGGTAATGTTAAAAATTTAAGTAAAAGGATGAAAATGAAAAATAAAGGAGAATATCACACAAATTAAAAAAAAAAAAAATTAAAAAACACAAGTAAAAAGCTGAAACGTGAGTCGTACGGCCCTGAAACGCGTTCCAAGCTGTACTAGCCACATTTCAGTTTCGTGAAACGTGGTAGTACGACCTGAAACGCGTTTCAGGGCCGTACCATACGCGTTTCAGCGTTTCGTACTCGTTTCTGTACGGAAACGCCCCTTTGCCCTATGTTTCCTGCAACACAGGATTTCACCTTAGTTTCTCCCCTGGGTATTGCATGCTTGCAGAAGTAAGCCCAGGTTCTGTAATTTCACTCCATTATACTCAGTTCTAGCTTCAAAATAAATAAAATGGCTCAACATTGCTGCCTTATTTCCTTGGTGTATTGATTTGTGTTTGCATGGTGTATTTTTAATTACTATTGCTAGTTCATGATTTGGTATTTACTACTAATTTTCCTATTAGGAACATTATAGTGGTATCAGAGGTTAGTTGCAAATTGTATTTTCCAGTTTTGTCATTGAATTGATGGTTGAATTTGTGCAAATTGTTATTTAAATTGGCGACATAATTTTCAGATTCAGTGTTAAACAAAATTTATATTTGGAACATTACATCTACCCTTGTATCGTGGCATGTGTCTTGGAGCCTTCCATTTGTCCCCACTCCCTTCCATCATTATTTTACATGACGTGTGGTTTGAAGGTTGTACCTTGGACCTATCATTCCCTTAAAGGTTGAAGCCACCTAATAGGGTCCTTCATTAACCACTCCTACCCAGGAAGGTAACACTAATACATGTTCAAAGCCTCAAATTTGGAAGGGAAACTCACTATGAAGTTCTCATTTATGCCCTTGATTAACAATCTTATTTACTCAATTGCGCTAATGAATCATTGTATTGGAAGGTGAGGAGACACATTGGATCTTATACAGAATTGTAGATGGGTTTTCATCTTGGACTTGGCCTCCCTATACAGGATCCAATCCCTCCCATGGATCACAATGGAATTTTTAGGGTGAGCTTTGAGAGCCATGGGCCTCCATTCATGCAAAGCATTGATTTCCATACCATGGGCTTCTTCAACACCACCTTTGCTTGTTCATTCCCTAGTTATTTGAGATGATGATGCACTTGGACCATGATGCCCTTGCCGACTCCATATCGCACCTGACATGGGGGGCCATGTGTCATATTCTAACCCTCATTGATGGAGCATTTACTTGATTTTGAGCCACTTGGAGACCCATGAGACCCATTTGGGAGCCCACAAATCCCAAATAGGGGTTTAGAGAAATGTTTTGCAGCATGTGGATGGTATCACCTTCGTCGTTATCATTTTTTAGGCCCTCTCACATGTTTATAGCACAAGAGGTCTCAACGCTGCCCCTCTAGGCCTCCACGCATGCATGACGTCAGCCTAGCGTGGGCTTTGGAGGAAGATAAAAATAATTTTTGCAAGCTATCATGGCTGGCTTGTAACCCTGGGTGGGTTACTTGGAACATTAAGCATGTGAAGGGGCTTTGTCTTTTGTAATTTGAACACATAACACTTGTATAAATAGGTGAGACCTAGTCTCATCCTAAACCATCACACTTGGGATTTTCACATAACTCATTAGATATTTCAGACCTGCAATTTGGAGAAGGATTTGTATGTTTTATGGATGAATTTTGATGTTTGGATCTTTTTTCTATCTTTCTTGGATCCTCTAATGTCTTGTTGATGGATGGATATACTCACATTATCTTGTAAGTGGTCTTTAATGATGTGGTTTTTTATTTTCGCTATCTCTAATGCATGGAATATTGTATCTTGATGAAGTTTTTTTGTGCCCTAGTTATTGAATATTGTTCTAAATGGGTAACCTTGAGAAATTTTTGCATGTGTTTTTCATTGATAATGTGAAAAGAATGTTCCTAGAGGATACTAATTGCTTTTAATCCATGAAACCCCATTAAATTTATTGAAGAGGGTAAATGCTTAAATGGGTAGTTAGGGCTTCCTCTTCAGGCCTCCTTGAAGGACAATTTGATCAAATCGAAGTTCCCATGACTCCAACCTACCAATGGTCTAGGTACTAGTCTTGTCCCTTGGTGGTCACTCTTAAATTTTCTCCACAAATTTCTCTTTCTTTCTTCATCCCTTTAAGGATAAGGAGGCTCTCCTAGGGCTTGGTGTGAATTTCAATAGAGGTTGAAATTTTGAATTTCGCTTGGATAGAACACTTCCTTTGTGTCTCCTTTAGTAGTGCTCAAGTTTTAGTGGAACTCCCATGGTGGATTCTCCATAAATTTGATGCCCTAGTTGTCACATCAAGAGGGAATCCTAGAGGCTAATCCTTCAACTTGGGGATTTTTGAAGGCAATCCTTTTAGTACTTGGTGAAGTAAATATATCATTTTCTTTTCTCTATCTCCTACCTTGGCCTTTGATGAACATATATATCGTTTCAAATTTCAAACCTAGGTCATGTGTAGGTCCTTTTCCAATGGGTTTTTTCATCGAAAGTATTAATAACTTCTCCCAAATCTTGCACTTTCATTGAACCTTTCCATTGAGTGAGCTACCTTGCCTCACTTCAAACCTATCATAGATACACATCTATCATAAGTGAGTTATATTAGGACTCCTTCTGTTAGTGAAAATCCGAGAAGAGTAGGGGACTTAGGCTGTAGTGATAGTGGGCCTCTGTCCCAAGTGTTGTTTGTTGAAATTTCTAAGTATTACCCGTTAAAATTTTTATCTTTATTCTGGTTTATTTCACCTACTTGTTTAATTACCAACAAGTTGTTTAACCATATAAATACTGAAATAAACATAATACAATCTCAACCATCTAAAGATCAACAATTGAAAGAAATAGACAAACACACAAGTGACACCGTTCTTTTTGGACAATCGTCCCCAGAAAAACCCAACTTGGGAAAACCAGTGCAAAAATTATGAGGGTTATATTATTATGCAATCTTTCTGAGTACAACTGGGTGCCAAACTGGCTCACCTGACAGAGAAAATAATCTGACAGTAATACCTCTCTATTCGGAAGCAGATATTCGGAAAGTCTACTCCACGAAGCCCTCTCCAGCACAATCTGAAGCTCAACGTCAACCCTCCTGGCCTCTGCATCAGCCCGAAATCCTCTGCGTTAGCTCTCTAAGGCTTTGCGCGACCTCTATGGCCCTCTATGTCACTCCTGCAACCTTTGCGTGGATGATGTTGGCCCTTCTAGCCTCTGCGCAGTCTCTTCTGCCTCTGCATGGCTCCCTCTAGCTCAACGTTTGCCTTTGCGCTGGTCTTTCGACACTATCTCTGCCTCTCTGCCTCGTATTCACTGCCCCTTGCTGCAAATTGATCACTGATTTGATTTCTCTTAGCAAACCCCACTCTAGAAAATCGAATGATTGATCACTCTGGTGTGTTCTCCCACTGACCCTCAAGCCTCCTCTTATACTTTTCCTGTTGGTCCTTCAACGGTCGAGATTACATCTCTAATCAACGACTAAGATTAGGTTTGGCTTGATCCATGTCATTTGGAAACTTCTAACCCAGTTTTATATTAATACCCATTAATATTTTATTTTTCCTAAGTTTAGACTTAGGAACTCCATTAAACATATTAATTATTTTAATAACTCCTTAATCGGGTAGAATCTGCCCAAACCATTCCTGAGTCTTGGAGATCTCATGTGCTTTAGCCTCTCCACCAATTTTCATGGCTAGAGCACATTCGATGCTACCTCAAATCAACATTGTTGTGCCCTCTAGTTTTTGTTTTTTCATAAGCCCTGCTAGTTTGTGCAGCAACAGGGCTTACACAAAGAATGTGGCAACATAGTTGGTGGATGTATGTTGGCACCCTCGCGAGGTCAAAGGTTCGAACTTGGAAAAAGGTCGAGTAATTTTTTATTATTATTTTTGCTAATTCGAAAGCCATTTTGTCAAATGATTAAGTCAACCAAACGTGAACGCTTTGTAGAATGATTGTCGAACTTTGTCCATTTTGTAGAACATGTGTCAGAAAGAACCATTTTGTTGAATAGTTAAGTTTTCTAATTTTTTTGTGGGCTAAATTAAGTGTAAATTGATTTTTGAAAAGGGATTTTGGTTGGATTCTTTTGTAATTTGATAAAGGGAAGCTACAAACAGTTGTTGAGTTTATGGAGGTCATGGTTATTGGCAATATGAGCATGTGAACAGGTTTTTGACTTATGAAAAAAGGCAAGTTGATTTGGTAATGATTTGAGCTTTTGGATCCAATCTGAAATATTGTGAAAGGTGGTCCACACTAGGTTGAAAAAGGAGGTGGGTGCCTCCATTGAGGTTGGTTCTTCAATCAGGTTGAAGCCTACAACAAGTTGAAGCTTGGACATTTTTTACGTTGGTCCCTCAATTAGGTTGTAGCGTATTGCAAGTGGGTGCTTGCAAATTTTGGGGGTTGGTGCCTCCAACATGTTGGTACCTGCAAATCTATGTAATCAAATATAAGACGACAAAAAAAATAATTTTTGTTTTTCTCCCGCAAAGATTTTCCACATAAAAATCTTATGTGATGATGGTTTTTGATGCACATTTTCATTCATTGTTATGATGCATGTTATTTTCTAATGCACTTCTACATAGTTATTGATGAAACATTTTGAAATAATGAATTTGTCACTACACTGATTCATCCCCCTCCTCTGTGTGATCTTTGGCCTAACACTGTTAAACTATCTCCTTGTATGTGCTAGCATTTACTAATGGGACAGATACTCAGAGTTGCTACCTTTTCCAGCTAAGCCAGGTTTCACATCACAATCCTTGCTTCTAATTTTAACCACTCTAGACATATTTGCAAATTACATGTTTAGTCTATAAACATGGAATTAATATTTGCTATTTCAGATTTATTCTACTGTTTGACTGTATAGAAAATCTTGCAAATCTAATTTTTGTTATGGTATTTCTGATTCACAAGAAAATATTCAAATTTTTTCAAAATATAGTTTTACTTTCCTTTCAACAGGTAGTTTATTGAGTTTATCTTTCTTGTGCTATTGTTTGAGTTTCTACAAACTTGATATCTCATCAAACATGTAAAGGGATAATTAATCCCAGGATAATGCATTCATGACCAAACAAGATCACTATGTCCCTTATCATGCACAAATTAAGTTATGTCATGCAGTGACACAAGACAACAAGAAAGGACCAACTTATAGAACCGTGCTGAAAAATTGCCTGAATCAGATTCTCTCCGCTATTACAAATGATCGTTTATCTCTATGTTGTGACGTGAACTTGCACACCTCTTCTTCTCCGGCCACAATCTTGAACAATTTTATTGGCTGAACTGCTCATATTGAGTTTCTGGAAACCTGTACTTGTGCAAAAATTTTGATGTGGTCTTTTCCTAGGATTTTTCCCTGAATGAAGTTGGATGGTATTGATTTTTCTAACATTGAGAGAAGAAATTATATAAATGTCCACAAATTACCAAGTTAGGACAATGGGACCCAAAAGTGCATAGTGTCATGTTCTCAATTTTTATAAATGTCCACAAATTACCAAGTTAGGACAATGGGACCCAAAAGTGCATAGTGTCATGTTCTCAATTTTTGTGCATGCAAAAATCACTGGGGAGTTTTTGCAAAATTTTGGAAATATTATTATAATGAAAATTGGAGGCAAACTAATATTTTATTGAGGAGTAAAAGAAAATTATTATTTTATTGGAGAATGACAACAAAATAGTATTTTATTGATAGAGAAAGCAAATTACTATTTTATTTAAAATAATAGCAAAAAGTCTGCTGAAAATGAGCACCACCAATAAAATTATAGGGAAAAAGAGAGATAGGAGGTTAAATGGAAAATTATAAATTGAGGATTGGGCTCAATTGGAAGGCATTCTATTCTATCAGTTCTAATTTCTAATTGACATTGTGAAGAACGCATTCTATTCTATCAGTTCAAATTTCTAATTGACATTGTGAAGAAGGTCAACTAAGTTTCAAGAGTTTCAAGCCAACCTGAACCTAATTATGGTGGACTTCAAGTGCCACCCTAGTTAGCTATTTGGGAAGATCATTTCAAATCATTCCACTGTGCTTATTGCAGCGGATCTCCAACATTAGAATTTGGCTTGTTCACAGGTGACGCAAACTTCAACTTCAAGGAGGGTCGAATTTTGAAGGGTATTTGTCAAGATCGACTCCATCCAATTGAGGCCAAATTCTTTCCAAATTCTGGGTCGAACACCCTTGTCCGAATTAAAATTGTTTGGCAACCATAATCGAGCTATGAAGGAGATTGCCAAGGGTTGACATTGCAGAGGTTGAAGTGATTGTTGTTTAGGGAGGCTGAGTTTGTTTGTTTTGTACTAGGAAGACCGAAATAATTAAGCTTCACATCCAAGCCTTCTCTCAGGACCGTGTTGCTAATTTGGTGTATTTCAGAAGGCAGAATAGGACTGAGTTCCCTTCTCTGGTACGAATCTCTCATTATGTGTATTCAGTCCAAGATTACCAATTGGGCCGAATTCTTATAGTTCTGTTCAACGGATAAATGGAGGTTGATTATCCCTTGCAAATCTATTTCAATCTTTAGATTTCCACGTGCCATGAAGGAGATTAATGTGGCAATCAGATTGTCTTCATCTCTCAAGGCGTGCTTATCATTTCCCAAAAACGATCCCTGCCATCAATTATCTGAGGAAATTACTACAGCTCCTGCACTTGGTGGCCTAGAAGCATGGACAGAATGCACTAAAATTAGTGGATCTATGGTTAGCCAAATTCTGAACCAAAAGAGAGACATCTGATATAAAACTACAGAAATAATGAACTACCTCTAGACTGAGTTATAATTCCTATAGAAGCATTGGAAATCAAGGAGGATTAATTGTCTTAGTGTATGGCGCAGATTTTCTCAGTTTGGGGTACATTCCAGGGATACCAACAATTGCACAAGTGGTCACAATTCCAAATTAAATGAAGGGGACAAAATTCTGATATGAAGGAGGCCATCGTCATATATATGTGCACCAGATTTGCAGTGTTTTGCCATATTATTGTAGCAGTTCACCTCTTCAGAAGTTGAGTTGATTTCAGTGGCTTGTACGGGCAGCTTGTTTAGTTTCTCAACAGGAGCACATTCCAGGTGTACTACTCCCAACAGATCATTCTCAAATAAAGCTTAAACTTTGCCTCTTATATTCCTCTTCCATTTGTTTACAAACTATTGACGAAAGTCCGGTGTGTTCATGGGAAAAAGAATTTATATAGTTGCATGCTAATTGTTTGTGAAAAGGTATTAAAGGAAATCTTTGATTTTTTGGAAACATTTGCTTGAAAACACTTGGAAATCGTTTTGTCAAAACAAACATACACCTACACCAGTTTCCTCACAAATCATTTGACAAAATACCTCATTGCGAAACCTCATTTAGCTTAGAGAAATTAGTGGTGTGGAGTACGTTTTTGCAAAAGGGATATTATCATATTACACATCGAGTGACAATGACAATTGAGAAAATTATCAGAATCTTCTTGTGTAACTCGGGCAACCATCCACAAAGCTAACTTATAAAAGGTATTAGTTGTGTCCTCTATGACCAAATCATTCTGTTGGTAAGATGTAATCAGGATTGGATAACTTGTATTTTCAATGTTCATGTGGTTATGAATTGAAAGATTCTAAAATTTATTTCCCACTGGGTTTAAGCAAAAGGAAAATGCAGGTTTGTCTACCTACCACCTGTGTATCATATGCAGCCTAAGGAACTGTGTAAGGCATGTTTTTTAATGGAAAAAATTTGATCCTTTATTTCAATGTTGTTGATGTAAATTTGAAGTCATTCCAGATTTATTAATGGCAGAAAGTTGGTCCATTATTTCAATGTTGTTGATGTGAATTTGAGGTCATTTCAGATTGATCTCGACTTGTATATAGTTTCAGATTTGAACTTAATGTTTGTCATGTAATTTTCAAAGCAATGGGATCCAATGGAATCACCAGACATAGGGTTACAATTATGTTCTCATAACATGCTAGCAAATTCAAAATCAGTTCTAAACTCACGAAAATTAATAAAAAGTTCACAAAGTCCCAAAGTTTAAAGTGAACAGTAGTCTTCGGAAACCTATTTGAGCAATAAACTATGACTATGTGTATGTTCGATTATGCAATGCCATTTTAAATGAGTGTCCTATTTAAAAAAAAAAAAAAAAAACAACACTTTTTTTTTTTTTGACATAAAATTGTTTATTCTAGGGTGAGTTGCTTGTTTTCACCAGAGGTATACCATTATTTTCAGCAGCCAACTTTGAAACAAATTTTTTGCTACAAAACCATGTTACGTGTGTATTGAAATTAATTGAGAAGACCCTGAAATTTGTAACAACATCGGTTTAAAATATATAAGTAATTACATCAATTTATGTGATTAATAATCAATTCAACTATTCAACTAGTTAATATAGAATTTTCGAAAAAATAAGAGTAGATACGACTTACTTGCATCGATGATATTCTTTATGCTTTTGGAGTTGAATTCTGCTAACCGCAACAAAGTTTTTGGGCACGACTCTCCACCAACCATAGGCTAAGCCGCACATAATTTCTTTACAGCGGGCCACCTCCGAGCCTTCAATCAACATATTACTTTAAGAGAATCTTTTGTCTCACAACACTCTTTTATAGAAGAATGATCATCTCATTCCCTCTTCGTCTATTAAATAGAACCAACTATTTCAAAAATGAAAAGGAATTGGAAATGGGTCTGCATGTACACAATCCATGTGTCCACATGCAATTTTAATTTCTTTGTTTTAAGTTTTACTTAATTAAATATTTCTCTTAATTTAACTATTTCTTATTTTGTTCTTTTTTAATTTTTGTTAACTTTACTTATTTTTACTATTTTTATAGTTTGCTTTTAGATATTTTTATTTAGAACTTCAATTTATTATTATTATATTATATTAATTATTATTATTATTATTATTATTATTACAAGACATCAAATACTCCCTCTTTAAGGGAATTCATCTTGAAGTTAAGTTGAATCATTTAACATTTTATTTTATTTAGTTATTTATTACTTTACTTTTGCCCTACACCATTTGTTAAACCAATATAACCAACAGGCATCGAAAGTTTCCACAACATCAAGAATCTCAAAGAATCTCTGTCATTTTTTCCCAACTTTTGGAACCAAACAAAAAGCCTCATTGATCTATACCATAGTCTATGGTTGGCCCCAAGGCTTGCACCAAGGCTTAGACCTCATCTACCCCAAGGCAGACATCTGGTCCTAGTACTCAATGACTTCGAGCATTTTGCAATGCTGGCCCACTCCCTCCACACTCATTAAGGTGCACAGCCCCAGGCATCGAAGTCCTTACACCCCCACAAGACTTCGACATCTCAATCCATTATCAGGCACTTGGCTGTAGGAATTTACAGGGTAAGTTCCTCAGACAGAACACCAAAGGACGCCGCTCACAAACAGATCGCAGATCAATACACCAGTACTTTTGACGTGTTTAAAACCCTCAAAGAGGGAAACAGTCCACGGCCTGAGCCAACGCTACCACTTCAGGCAATTTATTAATAAAAGAATGAAAATTTACATAAGCTTCTCTCATGAACGGTTAACCTACAAATCACCCTCCATGCTCTTTAAATAGAGATCATGGACCAATCAGGTGTTAAGCCACGGATCAAGTGTCGGTAATACCGAGGAGAGGATGCACCGTCGGATCACTACATATCGTGACCGTCGGATTGTAAGTTACAAAATGTACATAGTAAAGAAACACACTTTACCTAACTCTATACTAGACCAAGTTGTACTTAACTATTTCCTATGTGTCGGAATATCCTAACATCCCCCGTTAAGAACAACTTGGGATAGGATTGAAGGATTTACAAATATGACACAATAGGAGAAGGAAGGAGGCACTAGAGCCTATCCCCCCTTAGTGACAACTTCCTGAACTCCAACCATAAATCGTAGTTTAGTGAACTTCGCCTTTGTGAGAGCCTTTATAAAAATGTCTGCAACTTGATCATCTGTTGAACAATATTGCACTTCAAGAACATGGTCATGAATGAGCTTTCTGATGAAGTGCATGTGTAGTTCAATGTGTTTGTTGTGCTGATGTTGGACTGGATCTTTGCATAGTTGAATGACACTTTGATTATCACACCAAAGTGTAGTCGGATGCTGCTGCTGAAAGCCAAACTCTGACAGGATCTGACGAAGCCACAAGGCTTCTTTACTAGCTTCTACGGCACCACGATACTCTGCTTCTGCTGAAGAAAGAGAAATGGCACCTTGTTTCTTGCAAGCCCATGTAATAGGTCCTGAACCAAGAGTGAACACATAACCTGCAGTAGACTTCCGATCATCAAGGTCACCAGCCCAATCGGAATCAGTGAAACCAACCAATAGAGGAGATGCTTCGGCACTGTAATGAATCCCAAACTGAACTGTACCTCGAACATAACGAAGTATTCTTTTAGCTGCTTTCCAATGACTTTCACGTGGGTTTTGTATAAACCGAGCAACAAGGCCAACAACAAAGGAAAGGTCACGACGAGTATGGGTTAGATACAAAAGTTTTCCTACAAGTTGACGGTATAAGGTAGCATCAACTTCAGGAGAAGTACAAGTGACTGAAAGTTTGACTCCAGACTGAAAGGGAGAAGGGGCTGGCTTACAGTCTTCCATGTGAAAATGGTGTAGAATATCACAGGCATACTTGGATTGGGAAAGGGAAATACCTTCCTTGGATTGCAAGACTTGAAGACCAAGAAAATAATGTAAGTGTCCTAAGTTTGTCATTTCAAACTTCCTTTTAAGGCTAGACTTCACATGGTTTATAAGGTTGGGATCACTACCAGTCAGGATAAGATCATCAACATAAAGAACAAGAATGATAAGAGACTTGCCCACTTTCTTGGTGTAGACAGTATTGTCAAAATGACACCTAGAAAAGCCATTTTCTAAAAGAAAGTTATCCATTTTGGCATACCAAGCTCGAGGAGCTTGCTTGAGACCATAAAGGGATTTCTTAAGCCGACATACAAGGCTGGAGTCTGTTTGTATAAGCCAATAGGTTGTTCCATATAGATTTCTTCATGCAAGTCCCCATGCAAGAAAGCGGATTTAACATCCATCTGATGGACTTCCCATTTGAAAGAGGCAGCAAGGGAAAGAACAAGGCGGATAGAGTTCATTTTGGCAACAGGGGAGAAGGTTTCAGTATAGTCAATTCCTTCAACTTGTGAAAAACCCTTAGCAACAAGACGAGCTTTATGTTTATCAACTTTCCCATTTGGTCCATACTTGGTTCTGTAAACCCATTTGCATCTAACAAGTTTTCGTCCCTTTGGTAGAGGAACAAGATCCCATGTATCATTTTCCAATAATGAATGATATTCTTCATTCATAGCTGCTTCCCAATCTGGATGGCCTGAAGCTTCTACAAAGGTGTCAGGATCATAATTCACTGAAGCTTGAGCCAGTAAAGAAGAGGCTCTCTCGAACTGAGAACGTGTACGTCGCTGATCTGTAGGATCACCGGCAAGATCACCTGCTGCATCCCGAGTAGCACAGACCCATTTTGGAAGTTGAGGAGCTGAAGGAGGATCCTGAGAAGGTGGGGGAGGATTTTCATCCTCGCTTTCATCATCTGAAGAAGAAATATTTTCAAAAGTAGAAGAGATAGGGAGAGGTGGCACATCCGCCGAACTAGGCTCGCAGGCCGATATATTTTCAGCAAACTTTACATCTCTTCTAATGATAACATTTTTGGACTTAAGTGGAATAAGTCTATATCCTTTGACATCTTCAGAATATCCAACAAAAATACATTTTTCACTCTTAGGTTCTAAAGCTTTATGTTTCTCATCTGGAATATGGGCCCATGCTTCACTTCCAAAAACACGAAAGTGACTTACATCTGGTTTGATTGAGCTCCATGCTTCTTCTGTAGTGATATTCTTTAAAACCTTAGTAGGAGTGCGATTTATTATGTAATTTGCACAGTTAATTGCTTCTGCCTAATAATTAAGACTAAGTCCTTTAGATTGAAGCATACAATTAGCCATTTCATTTAAGGTGCGATTCTTCCTTTCCGCTACACCATTTTGTTGTGGAGTATATGGAACAGTATGTTGCATTTGAATTCCATTCTCAGTGCAAAAGTTGATGAATGTGTTTTTAACATATTCTCCGCCATTATCAGATCTTAGCTTAAGAATTAGATGTCCAGATTGTTTTTCAACAAAGGCCTTAAAGGCCAAGAACATGTTAAATACTTCACTCTTGAGTTTTAAGAAGTATACCCAAGTGCGTCTGGAGAAATCATCAATGAAAGTTAAGAAATACTTGTAGCCAGATAATGAAGCAACTGGAAGTGGACCACATAAATCACTATGGACGAGCTGTAAAGGGGTTGAGGCGTGCCAAGAGGCACGTTTTTCAAAACTGTCCCAATGATGTTTTCCGAGTACACATCTGGAACAAACACCATCTCTACAAGATACCATTGGAAGACTTGTCACCATATTTTCTTTACATAAATTCTGAAGAGAGCGATAGTTTAAGTGACCAAATCGCTCATGCCAAAGTTTGCTCACTTCATCATTATGAGCAACACATACTGAGGGAAGATTTGATGACCCAAAGTTGTGAAACTTATACAACCTTGTAGAATCATCAGCAATGTCAGTAGCTAAAATCTGTCTAGGATCTCTTAGGTCCTTAATTACAACATCGTGAGGTGAAAATTCAACGATTTTACCTTCACCTGAATGGGTTATCTGATATACATATAGAAGGTTGCAGGATAAGGTTGGAACACATAATACATCATTAAACTGACCATTGTCTAGATGAACAGTTCCAGTCCCTACAACATTAAGAGATCTATCATCACCAACATATATATTTTTGGTGTTACAATCATTTAAAGAAGAAAACATGGCTTTGTTTTTGGCCATGAGATAAGAAGCTCCAGAATCAATGAGCCACTCATGAGAATGAGAAGAAGAAGATACATTTAGTGCATAGCTAGGCTGAGATGCTTGACAACCACATGCAGAAAGTGCCATTCCTGAAGATGAAGTTGAAGTTGAAGATTGCTCCAAATGGATGTTATGCTTCTTCATTGTTGCTTCCAAGGCTTCCATCTTCTTAAAGCATTTGAATTCTAAGTGGCCATCTCGATTACAAAAGTTGCAATGTCTATCAGTCTTCTTCCATTTGTTTTTATTTGTCTTATCATTTTGTTGAAATGATTTTTCATTTTGAGGTGGAAATTGCTTAGGATCCTTGCTTGGTTTAGGACCATTCCTTTTAGGATACGACTTCTTAGGATTCTTTGAATTTGGTTGTTGCTGGGCGGCTAACGCTTTCTTAGAAGAGTTTCCAAGATGAAGAAGACCAAGGTGTAAGAGTTTTTCTTGTTCTCTTATTAAAGAATCACAAAAGGAATCAAAGGAAGGGGACTTGTAGGCTTGTTCTTGAGTAATGAAGGCTTCTCTTGTAGAATGGAAGGTGGAAACGAACACAGAATAGGCTGGTCCCAATTTAGTAAGAATGGAGTAGATAAGGCTACTATCTTCTTTCTTAACCTTAACACCTCCAAGATAAGTCTAAGGGTCTTGAACTTGGACAAAAAATCTTCAATGCAAGAAAAATTATTGGGGTCCAATGTAAGCAATTCATTTTCAAGTTGATGGGATTTAAGTTCATTTGTAATTCCAAAGACTTTAATAATCTGTTTCATTGCTTCATCATGAGTATCAAGTTCTGCAATATGGAATCTAAGATCTGGAGAAATAGACATCCCTATCAACCCACGTGCTTGGTCTTGCCTATTTTCCCATTTAGCTTCCTTGTCTTCATCTTTCGGTTTGGTCTCTTGGCCTGTGGCTATTCTGTAAAGACCTTTACTTCTAAGTAAATTCACAATGTAGGACCACCATTGGAAGTAGTTGGTGCTGTCAAGAATAACTTGGCATGGACTTTCCATTTAAAAAAAAATGAAGCTATAGATACTAAAACTAAGTGTTTCAATGGAAAGATCTCGAAAAATTAGGCTGTTTAAAAAAAAACGGTTCTGAAAATGGCTTTCGGATGAAGAAGTTATGGCTTTTTGAAGAAAATTTGATGAAGTCTCCGACGAAGTGCGGGAATGTGCGGAAATGAAAAATCCGCCCCCACAAAATGGAGACTTGAACCCAAGACCTCTACTCTCATAAATTAGCTTTGCACCAAGTGAGCTATACAAAAAGTTTGAGAGAGAGAGAGAGAGGGGTTGATGCTTTGGGTTGTGTGCTTGCTTTGAGAAAGCTCTTTTTCCCTACAAAACAAAAAACACAAAACCCAACACGGACATACAAAAAACGAACCTTGCGGCTCGAAGTTAGCTTTAGCCGGAAACTAAATATTTTCCTCAATGTTTCTGATTTTCGAGATCACACTAAGGCGCAGCGGAAAAGAGCATATGCATGAGAAAAATCCTTCCTTTCTGTTTCTGATTTGCCCAGATCGCACAGAGTCGCAGGGCAAAGAGCATACGCAGAAATGAAAGGTATAGATCTGGTAATAAAAAAAGGCTAAATAAACTGAAAACCGAAATAAACAGAGAGAAAATAACTGTAAACTACAAATAAACATTGTATACCTCCAGATCTTAAAGATGACGCAGCTAGGGCTACCAGAAACTTTTTCACGTGAAACGAAAGGGGTTCCTCACTGGAACAAATGCTCCCAACACAACAAAGCAGTCCTCTCGGCCTGAAAGAAGTCAGAAACAGTAGATCTAGGAAACGGTAGTCAGATGCAGTTCTACCGGCTTCAAATTTGGATCACCAACGGACGCGGCCCTCAAATAGATCTGATACCATGTAGGAATTTACAGGGTAAGTTCCTCAGACAAAACACCAAAGGACACCGCTCACAAACAGATCGCAGATCAATACACCAGTACTTTTCACATGGTTAAAACCCTCAAAGAGGGAAACAGTCCACGGCCTGAGCCAACGCGGCCACTTCAGGCAATTTATTAATAAAAGAATGAAAATTTACATAAGCTTCTCTCATGAACGGTTAACCTATAAATGACCCTCCATGCTCTTTAAATAGAGATCATGGACCAATCGGGTGTTAAGCCACGGATCAAGTGTTGGTAATAGCGAGGAGAGAATGAACCGTCGGATCACTACATATCGTGACCGTCGGATTGTAAGTTACAAAATGTACATAGTAAAGAAACACACTTTACCTAACTCTATACCTAGCTCTATACTAGACAAAGTTGTACTTAACTATTTCCTATGTGTCGGAATATCCTAACATTGGCCTCCTCAAGATGGTCCCATAGTCCCTCAAGAGTTATCTATCAAGAGCTATGAAAGACAAAAGAACCACTGACATATGTAGTGTTGATTGAGTATGTCCCCAGTCCACATAGTGTTACATATTCTCCCTTGCAGTTATGAGTTCCCACAAGATCATCAAATAAATTGGTCCTCTTGACCCATTTATGGAGTTCCTATCACTGACCACTTATCAACATGCAACCAATGCATTAGTTATAATCATAGTATTTGTCAGACCGGGCAGTAACTCCTCAAAACAATCCATTGATTTCATTTAGGTTGGTGTTTATTATATACATGAGGGAGACATTGTTCATTTCATCCCCCGGTGACTATTCATATTCTCAATTATTTATTTACATCAATTTCAGTTATTCACCCAATCCTGATGATTAGGTGTCAACATTCCCCCCCTTAATTTGAAGAGATGTTCGTGAGTCCAAGCATCGTTCTGAATTTTTCAAGCTTTTCTCTTCCAAGCGCTTTGGTGAAGATGTCTGCAATTTGCTCGTTCATGGAACAATGGTGGAGATGGATTGTTTTGGTCTCAACATGATGTCAAATAAGATAATATTTAGTATTGATGTGCTTCGTTCGATCATGGAACTTTGGGTTCTTGGCCAACTTTATTGTAGAGGTATTGTCAATCATGAGTGGAGTTGATTGTACTTGTTTTACATGCAAATCTTCAAGAATTTTCCTGAACCACAATTTCTTTTGTTGCCTCAGCTGCTACCACGTATTCTGCTTTTGTTGTGGAATTTGCTGGAAATGATTGTTTGCATGATCTCTAGGAGATAGCTCCTGATTCAAGACTCATAGCATATCCTGAAGTAGATACCCTAGTTTCTTTGTCTCCATCGAAGTCTGAATCAGAGTATCCAATCAAGCTGAAGTCGTCCACCTATGTATACTTGATTCCAAAGTCTTGAGTTCCCTTCATGTACCTTAGAACTCTTTTTACAGCGGACCAATGTCCCTCACAAGGCTTTTGCATAAACCTGGAGAGGATTCCAACATCAAACAAAATGTCTGGTCTGGTAGTAGTTAGGTAGTTGAGACTTCCTATAAATTGTCTATACTTTGTTGCATCCTCAAATTCTTTTCTTTTAATAGATGTGAGTTTTCATTTTTGTTCCATTGGAGTAGTAAGAGGATTGCATTCTGTCATGCCAAACCTGTGCAACAGATCTCCAATGTACTTCTTTTGAAAAAGAAATATGGAATTCGGATGTTGAGTTACTTCAATACCAAAATAGTAATGCACATAGCCGAAATCAGTCATTTCAAAACTTTTCCCCAATTCCTTCTTTATGGATGCAATGTAGCTTTTATTGTTCCCTGTCATCAAAAGATCATCTACATATACCACAAGATATACAACTATTTTGCCAACTTTCTTGACAAATAAAGTTGCATCATCAAGATCATAATGTTTGAAATTGAGTTTTAGAAGATGCTAAGTTAGTTTTTCATACCAGGATTGTGGTGCTTGTTTGAGGCCATACAAGGATTTCACAAGTTTTCATACTTTATGTTCATGTTCTTTCATAGCAAATCCTTCACGCTGGGACATAAAAACATTCTCTTTTAGATCTCCATTCAAGAAAGCAGTTTTTACATCCATTTGATGGACTTTCCAACTGTTCTGAGCTACTAGGGCAAAGAATGTCCGGATGGTAGCCCATTTTGTTGTGAGGGCAAAATTCTCCTCATAATCGACCCCTTCCTTTTATGCAAAACCTTTTCCCACAAGCCTGGCTTTGTGCTTGTCAAGTGAGCCATCAGCTTTATACTTGTTCTTGTAGACCCACTTGCAGCCAATTGATTTGGTTCCTAATGGAGGATCAACTAGCTTCCAAGTGCCATTCTTTATGAGGGCATCATACTCTTTTTGCATCGCTTCTTTCCATTCATCATGAGAAGCAGCTTCTTTGAAGGAAGTTGGTTCAAAATCTGTAGACAAATTCAATTCAAAATCATAAGAACATCCATATCAACAGGTGAATTAGAGTAATCTACATCACCTCCATTTTCCCGGTTTGAATTTCTAGTTCCCGTCTTTCCAACCTCATCAGAATGAACACTTTCAAGTGTCTCTATCAGCCACTTTGGAGGACCTTTCTCAGAGAGTCCAGGTTGCTCCGTTGATTGAGTTAGGACTGAATTAAGATTGAGTCTCCCAATTCTATCAATCACATCACTTAAAGCATCATCCGTTGTTGGAATTTCATGCGGGGGAGAGAGTGCTTGAGAAGAGGATTCCACATGTTGTTCTAGTATAGGAATCCCCCCTTCAAGATTTGGAATTTTATTATCAAATTCTTGAAATGATTTTGCATTTGCGAATCTATCCAAGCGATCAAGTTGCCGCTCAACAACATTGTCAGTTTTGGATGATTCAAGAAAGATTACATCTCTAGATACAACAAAATTTTTATTGACTTCATCATAGAGACATTATGCTTTGGAGGTGTTTGAATACCCTAGGAAGATACACTTATTACTTCTTGCACCAAATTTGTTTCTATGTACCTTTGGTATCAAGGCATAACAGGTGGACCTAAAGACCCTGAGATGCTTTATTGAAGGAACGTGCCCATACCACATTTCATATGGAGTCTTGTTTCTAATAGCATTAGATGGACATCTATTCTTTATATATGCAGCACATAGAATAGCATCAACCCAAAACATTATTTTTACATTTTTGAAGAAGAGCATGGAGCGTACCATATTTAAGATTGTCCTATTCATTCTTTCAGCTACATCATTTTGTTGGGGATTATAAGGCACAATTGTTTGATGTTTGATCCCATGTTGGTGAAGATAGTTTTCAAATTCATTTGATGTGTATTTTTTTCCATTATTAGTGCGAATATACCCAATATGAGATTGTGCATCATTTTCAATCCATTTATGAAAGTTCTTGAATGTTTGAAAAGTGTCAGATTTGTTCTTCAATAAATAAACCCAACACATTCTGGTGTAGTCATCAATAAATGTCATCATATATTTATTTCCATTTGTAGAAGGAATAGGCATTGGACCACATAAATCTGAATGAACGAGTTCAAGTTTTCTATGTGATCTTGAATGTGAATCATGAAAAGACTGTTTGCTATGCTTTCCTAGAATGCAAACATCACATTTCTTAATTTTCCTAGGAATTGTAGGTAAACTAGCAACACCATTTTTCTTCAACAAGCAGAGGTTGTCATAGTTCAAATGTCCAAATCTAGCATGCCATAATAAATTTGATGGAAGTGTACCTTCTTCATAATGAGAATTGTATGAGAAATTTTGTGCACGAGCAGAGGTACCTTGCAGCTTGAGAAGCCTTTCTTCTTTTATTCCCCTCATGACAAGTGAGTGGTCAGATGCTTTTCTCACCTCAAGCTTGCCATCAAACATATGAATGTAGTGACCTTGCTGGTGGATGTGGACCAAGGACAACAAGTTTCTCTTTAGCTATGGGAGATATAGAACATGATGCAGAAGAAAGTCTGGAAGACTAGGCAATTTAAGCTTGATTGTGCCAAGCCCTTATGGTTTGATTTTTGATTAGTTTGCAAAGTATACTGCTCCATCAACATTGTCAGTAAATTCTTCAAAAAATCCTTTTCTATGAGTTGTGTGGCAAGTTGCTCCTGAATCAAGCAACCAATCATTTTTTCAAGAAGCAAGTGAAACATTAAATAAGTCTTCATTTACAACATAATGAGTGGATTCAGGTGCCTTACCTTTTTCTGTGTCATTAGTTTTACCTTTCTGTTGGTTTCTTCGCTGCTCAATTTTGTTCCATGGTAACTTGCATGTAGAGGCATCATGTGATCCATTTCTTTTGCAGCGTATGCAGTGCCAGTGTGCATTTTCTCCTTGAGAGTGTCTGCCCCCCTGCCTCTGAAATATCTTCCTCTTCCTCTTCGACCACCTCTTCCTCTGGAAGAATCTTGAGCATGATTCTTTTCTTTTTGAGCAAGGCACACAACCTTTTCAGAAGATTCAGGGGTTGTCTTCTTTCCAAAAGTTTTCTCTCTTTCAGCAATTTTTTTTAACAAGAGAGTCAAAGGTAATATCTTTAAGATTTCTATTTGCTTTCAATGACTCAAGATAATTGGAGTAAGAAGGATAAAGTGCCTTGAGAAAAGCAATAAGAGGAATATCCAGATCAACCTTAGTGGATTTGATATCATGCATTATAGATTTTACTTCGGATGCAAGAGCAAGAGGATCATTATTTTGCAATTCAAGAGTGAAGAGTTTAATCGTGAGTTGAACAACTTCAAGTGTAGAATGTGAGTCATAGAGTTCTTTCAGCTTTTGTAAGGCTTCCAAAGCAGTTGAAAATGGTGAAATATGGTGACTCACCTCTTCACTTACAAATGTTGCAATTAATGCATAGGCTTTATTGTTCTTATTTTCCCAAATGGTGAGCTCTTTGTCTGAGGTAGGTTGTTCTGGCTCTTTGTCTCTGTCTCCAATACACACTCTTTTCCACAACTCATTGAAAATGAGGGTGTGTTTTATCATGCGAGACCACTCAGGATAGTTCTCCTTGTCAGTAAGAACTATTCCCACAATAGATATGATTGAATGCATAGTGTAAAAAAAAAACTTTTGCTGGCAAAAAAATCTGTGTTCTGTAAAATCTGCGCACTGTTTTAAAAAAATACTTCTGCTGGCAAAATGAGCTTTTGATGTAAAAAAATCGTAGGTTAGGTTATTGTGCACATGATCATCAAAATATAAATAATATTTTATATCCCAACCAACACATTAATCGATTTTTTACTAGAGCTCAACCCATATGGTTATTGCAGCAGCATTCGGCATTCTCCAAAAAACACACACAACCAGTGGGAAAAAAGTATGGCTACTGGTGGAGAGGCAGCACGCATGTATTAAAATGATGTATTAAAAACAATGTATTAAAACTATCCAAAAGCCACAAACCACGATTGCATACACTATTCAGATGCCTCTTGCGCATTTATGTATATGAAACACTGCTTTTTTTGGAGAAAACCTTTAAATATATATTAGCGTTATATATATCAAAATAGTGGCTTTAAATATATACCAGTGTTATATATACCAAAAACACTGTGGCGCCTACATGTCAAAAATGGAGGAACCGCACCAAAACGGGATGGCTTCCACCACGCTTCTACTGCGCAAGACCATGAGCACCTCCGCACCTTGTGTGTCTACGCAGTAGCTCCTGCCATACGCTGGCCCATTGACTACAAGGACATCATTGTTCCAGCTAGACGTTTGTCAAGACCAGATGCAAGATCAATCAAAATTACTTCTGCATGCACACCATTAGCTTCTAAAGTATTCTTTGTAACTTCAATAGCTCCAGAGCTAATGTCAGTAGCAAAGTATTGGATCCCAGCGCCTTCCCAAAGCATAAGTGCCAATGATGTTATCACATATCCAGTCCCACATCCGAGTTCTAAACACAAGCTTGGTTGAACTTCCTCAAGATCAGGTTTGAGCAGGGCATCTACAAGTGCAAATGAATCATCACAAGGCTCATAAACTTCTGAGTGGCGCCCAACGAGACGAATGTCTGCACTCTTCCTACGTAAGATAGAGGGGGAAACCAAACTTCAGATCCTAGTCTGGTCGTTGCTGCTAACTTGGGATGTATGCACAGGAGCAACAAGAGCTTCTATATCGAAAATGAAAATGAAGAGCACCAATGTTCATTAAACGCATATGACAACGTTCACACACTAACATTCAACGTTCACACCAGGTCTCTTGACAGAGGGCGCAGACTTTAAAAATGCACACAATATCAAAAAAACGTATATGATATTGTCTGGAGGAGGCTTCAGGCAACCAGGCAGAATATAGGCAGGAAACTGACACTAGGAGTTACACAAAAACTAATTTCGGATGTTGGCTCTGATACCATGTCAAACCAGGTAGTGACTCCTCAAAACAATTCGTTGATTTCATTTAGGTTGGTGTTTATTATATACATGAGGGAGAGATTGTTCATTTCATCTCCTGGTGGCTATTCATATTCTCTATTATTTATTTACATCAATTTTAGTTATTCACCAAATCCTGATGATTAGGTGTCAACAGTATCATATAAAATAATCCACATGTCAACTCTTGCATGTTATCATGATATCATAACATCATTTTTAATCACAACATTCTGAATAATAAAGAATTGCATGCCCATGCATGTCATAAAGTCTGCATGCAATTACCACATGCTTCACATCATGAAATACCATCATACATTATAACACCAACATATCTTCATCAAAGATATATCATGACATCACATAATAAATGGAATTACACATCAACATAACCTCATACCATAACGTCATAAATATGAGAATCATCTTAATACACATCAAATATAGAGCAATAATACACTATAAACATTCTTATCATGAATCAATTTTATTTTTTTTATATACACAATGAATAACAACTATGAAATAAGATTATTCAACATCCCTCTATGATCTATGTTGTCTCCAATATTATTAGTGTGGTGTTCTCAACAAGATGTCTCTTACTTTCAATGATCATCTCCTCTTCTTTCAATAAGAAAGTCCACAATTTATAGGATAGACATAACTACACTATCAATGTGCTATAATTTTAATACAACCTCTTTAATTGCAAGTTTCATCATTTAGAGCCTTAATCTCTAGTTAAATTATTACTAGACTTACTTAAATCATTGTTTCATTTCCAATACATTGACTCATTTAACCCATATATATAACTCATCTACGGCATACAAACTTCTTACTCTTCACATTAGTTGGTTTCTCATTAATTTTTTAGTATCAATTGATCACAAAATGTATTGATCACAATTATTATCTTTAATATTTACCTTTAAACGTTTTCTTAGTCTTCTACTTGTCAACTTACACTTATATGAGCATTCTGGTTCAAAACTTCTCATCTTGGCTTTTTAAAATTATATAGGTCATCGTTGTTTAAATATTATATCATGCTTAATCCACTTGGACAAGGGATGGTTGACCCTTCGTGATTTATCCATCACTTAATAATTATCATTTTCCATCCTCAAAATATTTTCTTATTTCATCAACTTCTTGTCTCAATCTCACTTGATCTATTTATCGTAGATTCACCCTTCTTCAAGTTGTGATAGGGATTCTTCCCCTTAACTTTTGACTTGTTAAATACCATCTTTATAATCAGAAGTGATTGAAATTAGTACTACCATCATCATCCACAAAAAGGTTTTGTATGCCTAATTCACTCGACAATAAGTTGTTCTAAATGAAGTCTCATTAGATCATCAATCCACTCATGAAACACTAAATGTTGCTTCAATCTTCATATTGTTTTTATTCACATCAACACCCTTCTTGACTATCACTAATCTTGGACTTGCTATGAAATACTACCTTTATGCTAAGGTATTTTTTCTTTTTCCGCTTACAAACTCTTTGTAATTTCTAATTTCTCTTCTTTGTTCCCATCATAGAAGCACTCATGATTTGATTACCTCTGCAATCTAATGTCCTCATATTGCCTATAATTCCTTAAAATGACCTCCATCATTATCTTAATCATTTAACTTTATTGGTTGATTAATTATATTTCCTTCTTGGTAGGCATAATATTTAATTAGAATTTACATTTATTCTCATTGTGTTCTATATGAAAATACTTTATGATTCCACAACTAAGTTCGAAAGGGATATTTATTCATGTGATACCTCAAGGGTGCTAAGTTATTTCATCTTGATTATTCATAAATCCAAATCTTCAATCATGTCTTTTTTTTTTTATGATACGTGTTAGGACTCCAATATGTACCATTTTTGTTATATATTTTGACATCATTTTACTCTTAGAACCATGAACCTCAATGTCTTTTTCAGTCACTTTATCCCAAGGTATATGGAAACCTCTTCTTTATTATATGGTTAATCTGTCTTACATTTAATTCCATAATACTCTTATATTTTATCAATTATTGAAGTGCATTGTTGCTAACATAAGTTAAAGATCGCAGATAAAGTTATATGCCTTGATGGGAACGAGCGGCCGTAGCTGAAACAGCTGACTGAGTTGCTGAAACAGCTGGTCCCATTGCTGAAACAGCTGGTCCCGATGCTGAAACAGTTAACTCAGCTGCTGAAACAGCCGACAAAGCACGCAAATTCCGTTATGCGTAATTTGCGATTCTGAAAAACTTTTTGTGGATAATAGCAGCAGGCCGAAGATACGGTTACCTGAATTATTTTAAAGATAGCATGATTGTTGTCTCGGTTGTAACAGTATCTCTTTTTAAAGAAGAACAGAATAGTCTTGTTTTGAACAGAATCGAGATATCCGCTCTTGTGTAAAATTGTAAATGATGTCTCCTCTTTAAAAAGAGGGGACATCATCATTAGAGGGGATCGAATGGTAATTCACAGAACATTATTGTGAGAGACAGGAGCTAGCCTCCCTTTTTGTACTGTATCAGTTTCTTGACAGATGAATAAAGACTTGTTTTGAGCGTTCCAGTTTAATTCTTTCTCCCGGGGAATCTTGTGAGAAGGAAAGGGCCCGCCTTCCTCACAAGATCCACCCCTTTATTCCTGTAGTTGTTTATTTCTTATGTATTTGCATTGTATTTGATTCTGTTGCTGAAACACTAGTTACATGGTTTGTGATACTCTGTTTCTTAGCGCTACATGTATTGATTGCACGAGTGGATGATGAGAGCATGTGCTGAAGATCCCTGTACAGAGGGATAGGGTCTTGCTCCCATTGATTGCTTTCTTTTACTTGCAGTGTGATTAGAAACAAGAGGCCAAGTGCTGAAGATTCCTGTTCCTGGGAATAGGGTCTTGACCTCTTGAGGTTACTTCTTTTACAGTGTGATTAGTGCCAGGCAGCAGGTGCTGAAGTTCCCACCAAGGAATAGGGTCCTGTTCCTGCTATGGTTGAATGATTTCTTTTCTTATACATCTATTTCCCTTTGCTGTAACAGAGAAATCGTGTCTGCTATAAGTTAATTGACTTCAGCTTTAATTAAGTAGACTGTGAATTGATAGATTGATGAATTTAACAAATGTGTGTGACTTTCTTTTACTACAACATTGAACTGCTTTTGAAATTGAGCATATCCAGTGCGCTATTACCTTTGGAATAAAAAGACCTTCTCGGGTTGACAATTTATGTGGAGCTCGAATTGTGAAAACAATTAGAGCGACCAACATTTTGGCGCCGTTGCCGGGGAAGGTAATTATAGATTTCAAAAAGCATTTATCTATTTTTCCTAATGTGCAGATTGTATGAGAGGACGAGGAAACCAGAAGAAAAATAACCGCGCAGGTGGCAAGGGCTGGGGAGGACGAAAAACGTTTATTGACGAGATTGTATCAAAGGCTGAATCATCACAAAGATTGAGTTCTCGGAAGTCAAAACTTCAGCGTTCCCCTCAGTCAGATTACAGAACAGAAGAAGTTGTGGGTCCTGAAAATACAGAAGAACCAGCAGTCAGCGCTGAAGAGTCAGAGGAAAGTAGCAGAATAGAAGAACACATCGAGGAGATAGTAGAAAGCGCTGGACGACCGGTAGGAAACATTGAAGAACCAATAGAGGATTCTGACGATCGAGAAAGTGCAGTAGGAGGACCAACAATGGAAGACAACAATGATAATTTCCTCTTTGGAGGAGGACGTACAGGTCCTGAAGAAGAAAGAAGGGATGAAAATTCTCTTTCTACCTTGGGATTTCCCATCAGTGATCTTCCTGCAGGAACAATGAAAAATATCCCATTGTCTGCCCTACCTAACTTTCATGGTTTATCTACTGAGGATCCTGACGAGTTTCTTTTTGAATTTGATATTTTATGCAGAAGCTATGATTATGTTACTAATGCTCAAAAGTTGAAACTGTTTCCAGCCACCTTAAAAGGGAATGCCTTGAGATGGTTCATGAGCCTTGGAAGTCAGGTAATTACAACATGGGAGCAAATGAAACAAAAATTTCTGCTTAAATATCAGGACTACTGCCGGACGAGAGAGAAGAAGGATGAATTATTCAATATGGCACAAAAATCGGATGAAAGCTTGGAGGACTACATCGAAAGATTGCAATACAACATACAGAGATCCGATCATCCAGATATAAGTAAGGAAATTCATAAAACAATATTACTTAGAGGTTTAAGGGATGATTGTTTAAATATGTTAAATATGCTTGCTAAGGGAGATATATCTAAAGAATCATATGATGAGATTTGTGAACTTGCTAAAAGATGTTCTAGGGGAGCTGCAAGAAACAGAATAAGAGATTCCACCTATTCAAGGGTACAGAAATCAGCCAATGGAGGAGCAACAAGAGCAGAGATAGGTAATTTGCTTGAAGAATTTAAAACCGAAATGCTAAGTTCTTTTGCTTCGCAGATTGACACTTTGCAGGTTAAGAAGAAGCAGGCTGAGGCAGAAGCAACTCTGGCTGTCTACTGCCCGAAATGTAGAGATAAACATCCACTAAGGGAGTGTCCAAGAGATAAAGTACCAGTTTGCACCCTTTGTGAGAAAGATCATGAGACAGAACAATGTCCATCTCTACCAGGGATAAAAGCAGCGATGCAGCCAACAGAGGAAGAAGCTGAAGCAATCTACCTGTTAACTCAAAGAAGACAATGGCAACCTAAAGGGCAAGGTACGAACTCTGGTATGCCATTTAATCGTTGGAACAATTATTCTGCTTTTGGCCAAACAAGCTACCCCCCCTTCAACCAAATGCAATATCCACTTTTCAGTCAAATGAATTTCCCACCCATGCAAATGCAAAACCCTCCCTTTGTTGACCCTTCAATGTGGACTCCTTGGC
The DNA here is from genome assembly GCA_031772625.1 of Pinus tabuliformis. NCBI lineage: Eukaryota > Viridiplantae > Streptophyta > Pinopsida > Pinales > Pinaceae > Pinus > Pinus tabuliformis. The sequence goes on from CM062819.1 coordinate 1,955,005,260, forward strand.
CTCCACAGCAACCACCTCCTTTCAATCCTTGGAACCCAAGTTGGAATAATCAATCACTTCCATACCCAAATCAGATGCCTCAATTCCAACAATCACTCTCTCTGCCATCAAATGCCCCACCAAACAACCAAATGAGACCCCAACTACCTGCGCAACCAAATCCTAACCCCAATAATAAAGCTGTGCAAGTCATTGATATTCAGAATCAGTCTATATTTCCTACTATGCAATGTAATGATATTCACTTGAGATCTGGAAGAGTAGTAGAGCCTATTATTGATGATATAACTGATTCAGATAAAAATGAAACCGAAAAGCAAAAAGAAGCTCAACCACCTTCTAACAAAAATGCTGAATTAACAGAACCTCCATTCCCCGAGCGTTTGGTTTTAACCAAAACAGCTGAAACACCTGCTTTTAATTTTATGGGGGAATTGCAAAATTTGTATATTAAAATTCCACTTTTACAAGCATTAAAAGATGTACCAATTTATGCCAAAACATTAAGGGATATTTGTGTGAAGAAACCTGGTAGGAAAACCAAGGATCCCCTTACAGTACATGTGATGGGAGACTTGTCTGCATTAATGTCCGGAAAAGCCCCTCCTGTAAAATATGGTGATCCTGGCCATCCTACTGTCACAGTTCAGATTGGTAAAGCAGTAATCCCCCGAGTTTTGGTAGATTTAGGTGCAGCAATTAATATAATGACTCTGGAAACTTCACAATTGTTACAGCTGAATAACACAATCAGAGATACACCCACCATTTTAGAGTTAGCTGACCGTTCCACAATTAAGCCAGAAGGGGTTGTTGAAGACCTGCTCATTTCAGTTGAATCCTGGAAATATCCAGCTGATTTTGTTGTATTGCAAACTAAAACAAAGCTGGGGGGACATCCCTTAATTCTAGGAAGGCCATGGTTGGCCACAGCTGATGCATTTATAAGTTGCAGATCTGGTTCAATGACAATTTCTAATGGTTATGAAACAAAACAATTAACTCTTTATCCTCACGCTACGCCAGTAGTTAATAATGAAGATTCTATATGGATGGATTATGATGATAATGTTGTTCAGCCGATTCTAACTATAGGACAAGCTTTAACCCTTAAAGACAATACAGAAGATGAAATAATCAATAATTTTATTTGTGAACCTTCTTCTGTTATTGCTGAAACACACAATCAATTAACTGCAATTTTTGAAACTGATATACAAGAAAAGATTGAACCTGAAGATTCATCTCAAACTTTAAACACGATCCCATCTAAGAGCGTAACAGTTGAAATTGAACCCGGTAAGACATTAAACATAAATCCTGATCTAACAGATGCTGAAACACAGCAGTTAATGAAGTTATTACACGAATATAAGGAGGCATTTGCCTGGGATTACACGGACATGAAAGGTATTTCTTCTGAATTATGTACTCACAGAATTTACATTAAAGAGGGATGCCGACCTGTTTGTCAACCCCAAAGGCGAATGAATCCTAATTTACGAGAAATTGTTAAAGAAGAACTTCAAAAATTGCTTAATGCAGGGTTTATATACCCCATATCTGACAGTGAATGGGTTTCCCCGTTAGTAATTGTCCCTAAGAAAAACGGGAAATGGAGGGTATGTGTTGACTATAGAGCTTTAAACAAAGCTACCCAAAAGGATCATTTTCCCTTACCTTTCATTGATCAGGTGTTGGACAGTCTTGCAGAGAAGAAATTCTTCTCTTTTCTAGATGGATTCAGTGGTTATAATCAGATAAAAATTGCACCCCAAGATCAAGACAAGACCACTTTCACCAGTCCTTGGGGAACTTTCGCCTATAGAGTTCTCCCATTTGGATTATGCAATGCACCAGCAACCTTTCAAAGAGCTGTTATAGGAATTTTCTCAGATATGCTGAATGACTGTATGGAAATATTTATGGATGATTTTACCCCCTATGGTGTGTCTTTTGAAGAGGGATTACAAAACCTTGAGAAAGTACTTAAAAGATGTATTCAAGCCCACCTTTCCTTAAGTACCGAAAAATGCCACATGATGATGAGTGAGGGAATAGTGCTTGGACATTTTATTTCATCTCTAGGTATTCAGGTAGATCCATCTAAAATATTAGTCATTCAGAATCTTTCTGTTCCTAAAACTCAAACTGATGTGAGAAGTTTTTTAGGACATGCTGGTTATTATAGGAGATTTATTAAAGATTTCTCTAAAATAGCTTCTCCATTGTTTGTATTGCTTATGAAAAATGCTGAATTCAAGTGGACTAGTTCTTGTCAAAAAGCTTTTGAAGAATTGAAGCATCAGCTGTCTACTGCTCCTATTTTGAGGGGGCCTGACTGGAATCTTCCGTTTCACATATCCTCTGATGCTTCAGATGTGGCTATTGGAGCAGTCTTAGGACAAGAGGAAAATCATCTTCCTTATGCTATATACTTTATCAGTAAGAATATGACCTCTGCTGAGCTTAACTATACAGTTACCGAGAAAGAGTTCCTTGCAGTAATCTATGCCATTAATAAATTCAGACACTATATTACTGGGTACCCTACTTTTGTGCACACTGATCATTCAGCTATTAAATACTTAATGAACAAATCTGTCACAAATGCTAGAGTTACCAGATGGCTGTTACTATTGCAGGAATTTGATATTACAATTGTAGATCGGCCTGGTAAGGAAAATGTGGTGGCTGATTTTCTTTCACGGTTAAAAACTGATAATGATATTCCAGTAGATGATAGTTTTCCTGACGAATATTTGTTTGCAGTTTCTGCTCATTCTCCATGGTATGCAGATATTGCTAATTACTTGGTTGCAGGAAAACTACCAGCACACCTGTCATATAGGGAAAAGAGAAGAATTGTTCAACAAAGTGCCAGGTATAGCTGGATCAGCGGATGTCTCTTCTATACTGGGCTTGATCAGGAGATCCGAAGATGCATTAGAGAAGATGAAGTGTATGACATATTGAAAGCTTGTCATGATGGCCCTTGTGGAGGCCATTTTGCTGATAAAAGAACAGCGCATAAAATCCTGAGGATGGGTTACTATTGGCCCTCATTATTTAAGGATGCAAAGAAGTATGTAAGGGCTTGTGATAGCTGCCAGAGAATGGGTCAACCCAATCATAGAGACCAAATGCCACTAAACCCCCAGGTAGTTTCTGAACCATTTGAAAGATGGGCCTTGGACTTCATAGGACCCATTAACCCTCCATCCAATCAAAGAACCTATATATTAGTCTGCACAGACTATATGACTAAGTGGGTGGAAGCCAAAGCACTTATTAGAGCCAATGAAGAGGTTGTCTTGGCCTTCTTATTTGAAGATATTTTCACTAGATTTGGAATCCCCAGAGAGCTAGTCACTGATGGGGGACCTCCATTCAGTTCTCATGGTTTTAAATCTACCCTTCACAAATATCATATTCAACATAGAATGACTACACCATACCACCCCCAGGCCAATGGGCAGGTGGAAAGCACAAACAAAGTTTTAGAGGCCATTCTAACTAAAACAGTGAAGGACAACCGAAAGGATTGGTCCCAAAGGCTCCCTGAGGCATTATGGGCTTACAGGACTACTTGGAGAAACACTACCGGTTTTTCTCCCTATGAATTGGTTTATGGTAAAAATGCTATTTTTCCTGTGGAATTTGAAATTAAAACTTTAAAGACTGCCTTAGCTGTTAATCTTGATTTGAATGATGTGCAGACAGCTAGATTGCAGCAACTTTTGGAGTTGGATGAAAAGAGATTGGATGCCATTCACCAAACAAACATGATTCAGCAACAAAGGATGAAATGGCATGACAAAATTATCAAACACAAGCAGTTCCAAAAAGGTAATTGGGCCTTGCTGTATGATTCTCGGTTTGAAAATTTTCAGGGAAAGCTACGTACACGTTGGCTTGGACCGTATGAAGTAGAAGATGTCTTTCCAAACGGAACGGTAAGACTTGTAACAATTGATGATGCTAAAACACCTCTACTAGTCAATGGCCATAGGCTCCGTTTATATGAGCGCCCTGTTTCTAAAGAAGATTTCAAGACTGCTTGCATGACTGATATTCATTATCTTTTTCCAGGGGAGTCTTCTGCTCCTCACAGCACTTAATTTTCTGCACTATATTTTTAGTAGTAGATTAGATTTAGCACTAATAATCCCTGTCAAGGATTGGCATGTTACAATTGAATTTTGCAGATTCTGGAAAGGCAATAAGGAGGACAGATTCATCATGAGAAGATCTGAAGCTTTAAATCAAGAAGCTTCCTCCCATCATTTTACCCTCTTCCCTAAAGTAATATCCCTCCATTATTTCTATCATTCCCACCACTCCCGAAATATCTTCCTTCAGTCTGTGTTACCCATCCCTTACTGCTGAAATAATCCCTTATCATTCACAGACCTAAGTCAGTTATCACAATTTTCTGATTTTTCCCGTTGCTAAAACTCCTGTTTCAGCAACGTAACACCAATTTTTCCCGTTGCTGAAACACCTGTTTCAGCAACGTAACACCAACTTTTTCCGTTGCTGAAACACCTGTTTCAGCAACATATCATTGATTCTACCCATTGCTGAAACACCTGTTTCAGCAATACATTATCAATTTCCCCCGATTGATGAAACACCTGCTTCAGCAATGTATCGTTCATTTGTCAGTTGCTCAAACATCAGTCTCAGCAACTTGTTATTATCAAAGCAGCATCTCTCTTTGTCGACATATAAGCTTTCTGGTCCTTCACGATCATACTTCAGATCCTTTTGGTGAAAATTATTTGGCATATACCAGAATCAATTACACAGACCCTTCTATGATCATTCAAGGCTATTGCAACCGACACTTCGAATTATTAATTAAAGGTAAAGTATAAGGTATATGGTTTTAATGTAATTCGGTTAAATCATATTAAAAGAGAGGATTTCATTTCATAATGATTGCATATCTCCCCACGTCCAATCATTATTACACCATACGTAGGGGGGGGGGGGAATTCCAAAAATGGAATGATTATTTCGCATGAACCAACCTGCCGCCTGTTATCATATCCATTTTTGCCGTCATTTAGACTACGCAGCCGTTGTTGCAACAACTAGTCTGATCAGGGTCTGAGAATACTGAATTGTGCCTCTGCGGAAAAACTCAGAGCTTTAGCCATGGGAAAGGCGGCCATTAGAAATGAGCCCGGCTCCATAAGTCTTCTACAGCTCTTTCCTGAAGTGTATCAGATCTTCCAACAAGCAGGGTGGACAGCATATTTTGAAAGGTTGGGAGATTTTAACGCAGAAGAAGTATTAGAGTTTGCACAGAACTTTGAAGACAATTTCTCAGTGGTCCGAGGGGTTCGCATTTCAGTGACAGAGGATGACATAGTTCAGGTATCAGGGTTGCCAGCTGAGGGCATTCGCTGGTTTAGCAGGAAGCAGGTCGTTCTTAACGCGCAGCAAGACTTTTTGCGCCCGGACGAGCAAGTGGAACCTAGAGGCCGCAGGGTCAGTCTGCATTCACTTCCTCAACCATGGCCATCAGTGGCAGAATTCGTCAAACATTACCTAACATGCGAAGGGCGTTATCAGGTAGTGTACAATCATGACTTTGTTCTGCTGAATCATTTGAGGAATGGAAGATTGATTAATATCCCTTATTATCTGCTTGGTTGTATTAAAAACATGTCGTATTATTGTAAGCGAGCCAAATCTCCAATGTCATCCCTTACCCATCACCGCTTATGCCAGCTGCTAATACAGAGGGGTTTTGCTCAGCAAAATCCCCCTTTGCAGGCCCTACCTGAAATTCCCCCGCAGGCCCCACCTGAAGTCCCTCTGCAAGCCCCACCAGAAATTCCCCAACCACCTGAAGTCCCTTTGCAAGCCCCACCCGAAACTCCTCAGCAAGAGAAAACGTCCCAACCGTCTGAAAATCCTCATAAAGAACAACAGGAGGAAACCCTGAATTCTCCCGTCAACCCAACCCCGAGCTCGCCTCAGTTAGCAGAGCTAACACCCTCTACTATTCCTGTCCCTAGTGACGATTCTCCAACACCCCCTTCTTCACCCATTAAGAAAAAGAGGAAAACCCCAGCAGTCACAAGTTCTAGACCACGGACAAGGTCCACATCCAAAATTCCTACCCCTCCGGAAAACCCTGTCCCGAAGAAAAAGCCCTCCCGTTCAAGGAAAAGGAAAGGCAGCGATTTTGCTGCCTTCCTACCAAAAAGAAAGAGGACAAAGACTGTTGAGGCAGAATCCACTTCCATTTTCCCTAACCCTGCCACTATTGTATTGAAACCCTTATCCCCATCCCGAACTCCCCAGCCGGTCTCGTCCGAAGACACTGTCACACAAAAATCAGTGCCTCGGGATAATATGACATTGGTTATGGATCAAGGAGTGACTGCTCCACAAGAACCAGTCACTTGCCCAGTGACTGAAACACAAGAACCAGTCACTGAGGCAGAACAATACACCAAGCAGGTCGATAGTGGGAAATGCCCAGTGACTGTTCCACAAGAACCAGTCACTGAGGCACAAGAATTTACAGAGCAGGTTGTTAGTGAAGAATGCCCAGTGACTGTTCCACAAGAACCAGTCACTGAGGCACAAGAATTTACAGAGCAGGTCAATACTGAAGAATGCCCAGTGACTGTTCCACAAGAACTAGTCACTGAGGCACAGGAACACAACAAGCAAGATGATAGTGGGAAATGCCCAGAGACTGAAATACCAGAACTAGAGACTGAAATACCAGAACTGGAGACTGAAATACCAGAATTGGAGATTGAAGTACAGGAATCCATTCCTAACCCGGTGGATGAAACACAAGAACCACCCACTGTGGTACCAGAACTGGAAACCGAAACACAGGAATCCATTCCTAACCCGGTGGATGAAACACAAGAACCACCCACTGTGGTACCAGAACTGGAGACCGAAACACAGGAATCCATTCCTAACCCGGTGGATGAAACACAAGAACCACCCACTGTGGTACCAGCATTAGTCACTGAGAAGCAAGAATTCATGACTGGTCCGATAGAGGAAATACAAGCACCACTCACCGTGGTATCAGAACTAGTTGCTGAGGAACAAGGATTTATTCCTGATAGAGCACGAGGACTATTTACTGTGGTATCAGAACTAGTCACTGAGGAACAAGAACTTATTCCTGATGGGACACAAGGACCACTTACTATGGTATCTGATCTAGTTACTGGAGAACAAGAATCCATTCCTGGCACAACGGATGAAACACAAGAGGCACCCATTGTGGTGCAACAACCAGCTACCACTGTGCATCAGCAAAATATTCCAGCAGAAACAAGCAGCATACAAGGCCCACATACGATGACATCTCTACTGCAGGAAAATGAGTTCCTGAAGTCTGAAATAGAAGCTTACAAAGCTGAGTTAGCCATGGCTCGAGAGGCTTTTGAAAAAGAACTCAATCTCCATACATTAGCACAAGTAGCCTCAATGCAAAACAGGGAGACATGTATAGAATATATGTGCAAAGAGTGTGGCACCATTTATAAGAATGCAGGCTATAAAGTAGTTGAAATTCCACTCCCTGAGACAATTATGACAGAGGGAACACAAGAGGAATGCCCCACTGCTCCACAAGAACCAGTAGGACCCCCTATGATGCAAGAAGAAGAAGAAATCGAACAAGAGATATCTCATCCTTTGGGGACTGATGCAGCTATCCCGGCAGAAGAAACACTGCCAGAGCACACCACTATTGATTCAGATATTCCGGCAGAAGAAACATTGCCAGAGCACATGATTACTGATGCAGATATTCCGGCTGAGGAAACATCGCCAGAGCACACTACTACTGATACAGCTATTTCGGCAGAAGAGACACTGCCTCAGCACACTACTGGTGCAAGTATCCCGACAGAAGAAATAATGCCCCAATGCATTCCCTCTGAGGCAGCCATACAGACAGAGGGAATAGTGTCCAAACCTACTACTTCTGTTAAACAGACACAGACTCGGCTATGGGACCCATTGGAACAATTCAACAGATGGAAGAAGGAACATGCTGAGAAACAGGATATAGTATTACAACAGCATAAGTTGCAATGGCAAAACTATGTATACACTAACTGGGAGAACTGGGAGCAATTACTGCTAGAGCACAGGGAATATAAGAAGGAAGCCAGACAGTCTAAGGAACGGATAGCCTTGATGTTTTCATTGGTGCGGAAGTTGATGGTTACACGTAAACCTTCTGTAAACTACGCTCTTTTTCTTGCTGAACGACTAGTTTATTTTCAAATTAAATCAATAGCACATGGTAGACCACATGAAGTACTGACTTCAGAAAAGTTTGTTGAGACCTTTAAGGAGGCCCCTGAAAGCGACCAGCATCTGCTGTGCGAACTCTACCTTCATAATGAAGCTATTCCTGAAGAAAGAAGAATTAATCTTATTCCAATTGCAGGTGATATACAAATTAGGGCATTTGCTTCATTTTTGTCTAATCAGCTCACTTGGCAGACTGCGTTCAATGCAAGCAGTCATAATGAGGAGAATAAACTCCTGTGGATTAGACCAGAGCCGGTAAGCCCAGCCATGTTTATAGAACAGTACTATGAATTCTTGCAGAAGCCAGGTATGAACGAGCACATAGAGCAATTACAGGCTTCAGTCCTTTTTAATTGTCAAGAGCATATTCGAATGAAGGGTCATGCTGCACTGAAGGCCAATGATCTCTTTTGGCAGCAATCAGATAAGGAAAGACAGGATTATCATCCTTTTAACCCTCTCAATTTTCACGCTGCATTGTATAGAGTCCCTAAGTATATTGATTGCATTCAGCATTGTGGAGTCAACTGGATTGGGTATCATTTCCGTTTTCCAATCTTATGGCTGCCTTCAGAAAAATATCAAAGTCATTACCAGTTGACTGACGAAGAGGAAGCCTCGGCATGGCAACAGTTGCAGACCAACAGCGGGTTCCGAGCTCCTACAGACGCCACCTTCTCCAGCTACTGCTTGAGTAATTTGCATTGCCAGTCCCAGTACTCAGACTCTGATTCAGACGAAGGGGTTGCCTGAGGACATGCAACATTTTTAGCTGGGGGGGATGTTAGGACTCCAATATGTACCATTTTTGTTATATATTTTGACATCATTTTACTCTTAGAACCATGAACCTCAATGTCTTTTTCATTCACTTTATCCCAAGGTATATGGAAACCTCTTCTTTATTATATGGTTAATCTGTCTTACATTTAATTCCATAATACTCTTATATTTTATCAATTATTGAAGTGCATTGTTGCTAACATAAGTTAAAGATCGCAGATAAAGTTATATGCCTTGATGGGAACGAGCGGCCGTAGCTGAAACAGCTGACTGAGTTGCTGAAACAGCTGGTCCCGTTGCTGAAACAGCTGGTCCCGATGCTGAAACAGTTAACTCAGCTGCTGAAACAGCCGACAAAGCACGCAAATTCCGTTATGCGTAATTTGCGATTCTGAAGAACTTTTTGTGGATAATAGCAGCAGGCCGAAGATACGGTTACCTGAATTATTTTAAAGATAGCATGACTGTTGTCTCGGTTGTAACAGTATCTCTTTTTAAAGAAGAACAGAATAGTCTTGTTTTGAACAGAATCGAGATATCCGCTCTTGTGTAAAATTGTAAATGATGTCTCCTCTTTAAAAAGAGGGGACATCATCATTAGAGGGGATCGAATGGTAATTCACAGAACATTATTGTGAGGGACAGGAGCTAGCCTCCCTTTTTGTACTGTATCAGTTTCTTGACAGATGAATAAAGACTTGTTTTGAGCGTTCCAGTTTAATTCTTTCTCCCGGGGAATCTTGTGAGAAGGAAAGGGCCCGCCTTCCTCACAAGATCCACCCCTTTATTCCTGTAGTTGTTTATTTCTTATGTATTTGCATTGTATTTGATTCTGTTGTTGAAACACTAGTTACATGGTTTGTGATACTCTGTTTCTTAGCGCTACATGTATTGATTGCACGAGTGGATGATGAGAGCATGTGCTGAAGATCCCTGTACAGAGGGATAGGGTCTTGCTCCCATTGATTGCTTTCTTTTACTTGCAGTGTGATTAGAAACAAGAGGCCAAGTGCTGAAGATTCTTGTTCCTGGGAATAGGGTCTTGACCTCTTGAGGTTACTTCTTTTACAGTGTGATTAGTGCCAGGCAGCAGGTGCTGAAGTTCCCACCAAGGAATAGGGTCCTGTTCCTGCTATGGTTGAATGATTTCTTTTCTTATACATCTATTTCCCTTTGCTGTAACAGAGAAATCGTGTCTGCGATAAGTTAATTGACTTCAGCTTTCATTAAGTAGACTGTGAATTGATAGATTGATGAATTTAACAAATGTGTGTGACTTTCTTTTACTACAACATTGAACTGCTTTTGAAATTGAGCATATCCAGTGCGCTATTACCTTTGGAATAAAAAGACCTTCTCGGGTTGACAATTTATGTGGAGCTCGAATTGTGAAAACAATTAGAGCGACCAACAATACGCTGCTACTCTACTTCTTCTACTTATTTGTGAAATTCTCACTCACTCACCTTAAGTATCTATCTATTACTCATTTCAATTCACCCCCTCATTCCACATTGGTCATAGATTTGAGGGCTACCATTTGTTATTCCATATAGTAACTTTATCAATCTACATTGTTAATATTAGGATCATCTTAGAAATTTTCATTCCTTTCTTAAAATTGTTGTCTCTTTATACTTAATATTATATCAACTCATTCTAATAAGATAATTATTCTCCTTCCAGTTTTGACTTCAATTTATGTGTACTATTGAAAAATTGTATTGGTGTTCTCTCAAATTGATCAAGTTCAAGGTTGCGCAATTAACTAAACTGGGAAACTATTCATCGTGACTTAAGCTAATTATATTTCAATCAACACATATCTTATTTAACCCATTAAGTTATATCATTACCACTATAACATTCATGCATATATTTAATCATTAACCATGCCTACTCTCACACTAGTTAATATGAAAATAAATATAAATACACAGAAAGTAAATCTAGATAAAAAAAGACAATAACTATATATGATAAATCATATTCCAATATAAAATATAATCTCTAACAATGTAAACTTTGAAACAATACCCGTTTTGTAGAAATAGCAAAAAAGTGACCCGATTTCGAAATAGGGGCAATGCAGAGCACACATATTATTTTTAGAGCATTTTTTGGCACTTTAAATAACTAATACGATTACCCGTTACGTAGGGGTAGTAAAAATGTGAACCGATTTTGAAAAGTGGTGATGCAGAATATACTTCTTTCTTTTCGGAGCAAATGTTTTACACTTTAAATTTTCTTATGTATCAAATATAAATATTTGTTTTCAAATGTTAGTGATTTTCATTCTGATTTTGAAACGTGTTGATGCAGTATACTTTTTTTTAGAGGAATTAAGCTTCACACTTTAAAATTTATTATGTCCAATTTTTTTGAAATTATGATTATTTAACAAATTTTGAAGTTGTTTTATTTTTTTTTAGCAAATTTTTTTTTAAATGTTGATTGCTAAAAAAAATTTATCTCATAAACCATAAAATAATTTGAAAAAAAAAATAAAAAATAAAAATATATATAAAATTAAGTAAGTAAAAAAAAAAAAAAAACTAGAAATAAAATAAAATGAAAATTAAAAACAAACTAAATTAAAAAAAATAGAAAATTAACAAAAAATAATTTAAAAAACTACTAAAATTAATATTAAAAACATTTAAAAAAAAACTAAAAAAACAAAAATAAACACAAATTACAAAACAAAAAACAAAAAACTATGATTTTTTTTAAAAGATAGGTATTTCTTCAAGTTAAAAAATAAAAAATAAAAAAATTAAACAAATTTTTATTTTTATTTAAAAAACATTACATTGTTTTTTTAAACAACATTTTTTACTTTATATATATATATATATATATATATATATATATATATATATATAAATTCCGCCCCTCGGCCGCTCGTGGTGGCGCGGCCGTGGGCGGAGAGGTTTGCTCACCAGAATCGCCTCCCCGCCCTTAGTCGACCGTGGTGGCGCGACTGTGGGCTCGAGGGATCTGTGCGCCAGAATCGCCTCCCTGCCCCCTGGCCACCCGTGGTGGCGTGACCGTGGACGGAAGGGCATGCACGTAGCCCCCTTTGCCCACGGCTGTGCCACCATGGGCGGTCGGGGGCGGAAATTATTATATATATATATATATATATATAGATATAGATATATATAATTGTTTAAAAAATAATGTAATTTTTTTTAAATAAAAATAAAAAATAATTTTTTTTTTAATTTTTTAATATATATATATATATATAGAATTTGAAAATATACATATATTTTAAAAAATTCCATAGTTTTTAAGTTTTTTGTTTTTTTTTTTTTTTTTAATTTTTGTTTTTTTGTTTTTTTCAAATGTTTTTAATATTAATTTTACTAGTTTAAAAAAAAAAAAAATTGGGTTACTTTTCTATTTTTTTTTAATCTAGTTTATTTTTAATTTTATTTTTTTTTCTAATTTTTGTTATTGTTTTTTTTAATTTTTTCTATTTTTACTTTTATATATATATATATTAAGTTTTGTTTTTTTGTTTTTTAATTATTTTATGGTTTATATATACATATATGGAGTTTTATATTTGTTTTTTTAAATAATCAACATTTGGAAAAAGAAAAATAAAACAACTTGAATTTTTTTTTTATTGTTTACAAAATAACAATTTTTTTTTCTATTTTTTTTTTTAAATATGTTTTTCTTACTATTTACTTGTTTATAATTTTTAAGTTTTTTTTAGTTTTTAAATTCTTATCTTTTGTAGGTTAATTTTGTTTTTTTTTTTTTTTAACATTTTTATGATTGATTTATTTTATTTTTTTATTTTTTTCGGGGTCATGATAAACTCTTTTATGCTATTATTTTGAAATGTTGAAATTTTACCCTTGAAAAAAAATATGTTATTTCAACATCAATACTTAGGGTGTCCATTGAAAAAAGAAGTGTTATTCGAACATCAACACTTTCCATTTTGAGGGTGTATTTTGGATGTTTTTTGCACAAAAAAATTGGTTCTCACTGTCATTTTTAAAACATGTTGAAAATTTACATTAGAAAATAAAGGGTGTTATTCCAGCATCAACACTTTTTGTTTTTTTGCACATTTTTTCGATGTTTTTACGGGGTTTTTTGGCCAGAGTTCCCGTTTTGAGTTTATAATTCACGTTTCAAAGTTTACATTGTTCTCTCATTAATACATACCTTTTATTTATATATAATCACCCTCTTTAGATAAAAACATTTCTTTTAAAAATCAAATTCCTCGTACCTACTTTAAATAAAAATAAAATTATATTATTAAAAATGTTCCCCATTTATGTCCTATCATACCATGTATTACAATATAATGTTTTAAAAACATTTAGTTAAAATTTATTCACCATATCAAACACTCACAATAATTAACCAAAAAAGTGAATATTGTTACAATTTCTCTATTCTATTTAAAGTTGCTTCTGACAACTTAAAATTTGGATTGTGGTTATAATTTTTTTTTTAATAAAACAAGTATTTCACAATTAAATTATTGTGTAAAAAAACGTTTCTTTTGTAATTCCTTAATAAATGTGTTAGGTTAATTTTGACATTGATGGTTAAATTCATTAATAAAAAAACAAATTATCTTATGCTTACATTTTTTAGAGAAATCTTATAGATAATAAAATATAAGATTATATCTCTATACATAGGGATATTACCATATAATCATTGACCCTGATTTCTCTGGAAAATCTAAACATTTTATCATAAATCACAGAAACATAAAATCTAAAAACATATTATTTTATTTTACTTATATAAATATAATCTATTAAACAATAAATTTCTGAATATATCTTACATTATTTAAGCAATTATATTTAATAAATATAAATATCCTATTAATAAATAGCAACTTAAATATACCTTAATTTAGTTTTATTACTATAATGAAAATACTGGCCTGAATTTATTTACTTTTCGTGATAATTTGTAAAGTTACCATATATGTAACATTTAAATAAAGTCCGAGTGCATTAATTCCTATAAAATCTCTTTCATTTCACACGTTGGTTTTTGTGGAAGATATTCAGCGTGAAAGATATTGAATTCAGCTTAGGTTGAACAGGGCATTCATGGAATGATATTGATTACATTATTTAAATAGGTAGTTAATTCACTAGTGTATCATGTCTCCTTCGTTAAGCCATCTCATATTATATGGATAAAGAAATATGGAGAAACTTAAGTAGATATTTATTTTTATTAAAAATGAAAATATGTATAGTTTTACATATGTTTTGTTTGCTTTTGGTTTTTTTTTTTTTGGAAAAAATCGTAATTTTTAATTAGTTTTGAAAAATTACATATAGTAGATGTCATAAGCATATGCATAACTGCTAGTTGAAGTTGGATAAAAAATATAATGTGCCAAAGCCATAAACATAAGAGAGTTGTACATATTCACCATGCAGGGTGATTCAGAGTTTCATAAAACAGAAAAGGTTTTCATCATAAATATATACATATATAACAAAAAACCGAGCCATTATGTTCATCAAAAATTTTGTGTCTGATCCCTCCGGGGATAAAAACTGTCAATATAAGGTTGATGGTAAAAATGATATTGATCTGCTCCATGTTGTTCTGTTATCATCCACAGTCCTCTCGGTTGTGTCGTGGCCTCCTTGGATAGCTTGTCAACAGCCTTGTTATATTCCTTGTAAATGTGTTGGCAGATTATAGTGTTAAATTGTGCCTTATAAACCATGATCTCATCCAGAATATTTCTGAGGGAATGTGCATGACATGTATTTTTGCAGTTGAACCAGTTTATGATGATTTGTGAGTCCCCAAAGATTTGAATGTTATTGCATGAGTGTGCAAGTGCAAAATGCAGTAAATGCTTGAGGGTAATCAATTCCGCATAATTGTTTGTACCCTCCCCCAATCCCATTTTTATTTTGTAATAGTGTTGGTTAGACAGGTATAGAAGTGATCCTCCCCCACATCCATGAGATTGGGCTGCTCCATCGAAGTATGCCCATGGGGTATTTCGATCAATAATTCCAAGGGCGCATAGGCGAGTTATAGAGGGTTGTTTCTCTTCAGGTATTTCTTGGTAAGCAGCGATAACCTTTGCAGTGATGAGAGGCCAACATGTCAGAGAACCTTGGAAGATGATTCTGTTTCTAGCCAACCAGATCTTCTAGCACACAAGGAGGGGAATGCATTGGGACTTGCTGTATGTGTGTATTCTATTCCAATTTGTCCACGCCTAAGTGATCAACAGACCATGCCAGCTGCCCTGTTTTTGGAGGAGGTGAATAATTTGATGCCAAAGTTGTATAATGAGGGGGCAGGTTAAGAAGAGGTGTTCATTTGTCTCTGTTGCCTGTGTATAGAGGACACATTTGTGCGGCCCAAAATGCGATCTGCGCATGAGGTTTTCACTTGTTGGTGTCTTATTGTGCAACACATTCCACATGAGGTGTTGATATCTTGTTTTTGGAGAGTATTTCCCATTCTCTGTTGGGGACTAGATTAATTCATCAGTACCTTTTGTTACGTAGACATATGTTTCATTTAGAGCATGTATATATCCTACCTAGATATGATGCCAGGGTTCCGGTATGCCCAGGTGCCAAGTCGTGTACCAGACTTGTTCAAAAATGGAGCTGCTACCTTTATCTGTGATCTGTCTGATTGTTTTAATCTGCCTCTGATTTAAGAATAGTATAAGATCAGGAGGTAAGCGGTGCATATTTCCCCCACCAGACCATGGATCCAAACCTATGCGAGCCATGTTTCCTTCCTTGATTTTCCAGGCCAGTCCCTCTCGGATGTTAGGCATGGTATGGAGAATGGATTTCCAAACAATTGGCATCCCATTTCAAGGCTAGGTTGGGTTACGGATCCAGTCCATGAGGTGCTGAGGCCAGATGTATTTGTTATAAATAACCTTGGTCCAGAGAATCTGAGTAGTGAGTAAGGACCATCCCATTTTCGCTGCAAGTGCTTGTGCAAAGGCATGGAGGTCTTTTAGTCCCCACCCACCCCATTTTTTTGGTAGGGCGATTTGTTTCCATCCCACCCATGCATATGGCTTGCCTTCTTTGTATCCATTCCAAAGGAAATGACAGCAGATCTGTTGGATGCGAGCGAGTATCCCTCTAGGGATCCATGCCAAAGTCATCCAGTACATGGGTGTGGCTTCCAAAACATATTTTATGAGCACTAATCGACCTGCTCTTGAAAGGAAGCGATGGTTCCAATTTTTTAGTCTTTTCTCCACTTTTGTGACGAGCCAGATCCAATCTGCAATATGATAGCTGTGAGGTTTAAGCCGGAAGCCCAGGTATTTTAGCCCATCCTCCATAAGATGTTGCTGGAAAGGGAAAAGACAGGCTGCATTTCTAGCTTCCAAGGGAGAGGTGAAGGAGAGAGTGATGGTAGACTTGGAGTGATTTTCTTCTATGCCAATGGCTTTTGCAAAGAGTTCGAGGATGTCATGGAAGGTTGATGAGTCCCTCTGACTACCATCTAGGAAGATGAGTACATCATCGACAAAAATAAGGTGAGTGAGGTGGCAGAGTGCATTCAAATGTAGACCATGAAGTCGACCTTCCCTTTTGGCTGTTATGAGGAGCCTGCTCAAGGCCTCCATTACAATAAGAAAGAGAAGAGGGGAAAGTGGGCATCCCTGTTGAAGGCCTCTCTCGGCATGAAATAAATGTGAAGCAGAGCCATTTATGAGGACACTGAAGGTGGAAGAGGTTATGCAGCATATGATCCAGTTGATGAAAGGTGGAGGGAACCCCAAGTGGGTGAGGATCATTTTAATGTATAGCCAACTGACCTTGTCGAAAGCTTTGGCTAGATTGATCTTAAGAATGACACCTTTGATCTTTTTATGATTGATAGAGTGAAGGGCTTCTTGTGCAATGCCGATGGCTTCGTGAATTTGTCTGTTCTATAGGAAGGAAAATTGTTCAGAGGATATATGATTGGACAGGATAGGGCGGAGCCGGTTTGCTATGATCTTGGCTATAATTTTATACAAGTTGTTGCAGAGTGAGATAGGCCGGAAGTCATTGAAAGAAGATGGGGAGTCAGACTTAGGTATTAGAGCAATGAATGTAGTGTTTATGGCATCATACATGTGCCTTGCTACTCTACATTCTTCCACCACCTTAAGTAGGTCGTTTCCGATAAGGTCACAGAAATCAAGGAAGAATTCTATGGGCCAGCCATCCGGACCAGGGCTCTTGTCTTTCTTGAACCATTTAAGCATTCCTTCTAGTTCCCCTAGAGTGATCGGGGTATTTAACTCTTCATAAGCTTCCTCATCAATGACGCTGGGAAAGTGTCCAGCCGTTTGGACAATTTCGGAAATGGAAGCCTCACGGGGAGGCCTGAAGAGATTTCTAAAGTGAGAGGACCCTAATTGTGAAAGTTGATTGAAAGTAGATGCCATGCTTCCATCTTCCTGGGACATATGCCAGATGGTGTTTGAGATTTTCCTTCCTTTATCATAATTTTGAAAGAACTTTGTGTTTTCATCCCCTGCTTGTAGCCAGATTGCTCGACATCGGAGGTGCCAAGTTTCTTCTCTTTCCTTTAGGATTTTGATCTTTTGGTTTTGTAGAGAAATTAGCCAATCTTTCGCCTTTGCAGATGTAAATCCTCTGTTCTGATCATCCAGAAGTAAGGCTAGAGAAATTTCCACTGTAATGAGGGTGTTCTCATCTCTCTTGGATTTTTCCTTTTCCCATTTGATAGAGAGATTTTTGAGCATTTTGAGGTTCCAGAAGAAACCTTCAGCCCAAGTGCTACTTCTGATGGGGGATGGAGCTTCCATAAATCATTTATCATTTGAATGTAGGATGGGTCATTTAACCAGATGGAGTTAAATTTATAAGGTGCCCCTGGTTTTTTTTGTGGACTCGAGATCTCCATGAATATGGGAGAATCATTCGAGATGCCGCCAGATCCCACCCATTGTCTGTAGGGAGATAGATTTTGTATCAGAGAGTCCTTTATCAGGAATCTATCTAGCCTTCTAGCTAATGTTGCTTCACCTATGCGACGATTTCTCCAGGTGGGGAGGGGTTTGTTCATGGGAATGTCCGTCAGGTGGTGTTGTTCCAGTAGTCTCTCCATTAATTCAGTGAGCTTGTCAATTTGAGCATTAGTGCCCCAGGATTCTCCATATCAAATAGAGAAATTTAGGTCTCCCCCAATGATAATATTATCTGAGGCCATAACCGATAGGTTGAGTAGCCGATTCCAGTAAGACTCTCTGTGGTGGCATGGTCCATAGATATTGACAATACGCAGGTCCACTCCCAGATCATAGGCGAAGATATCCATGCCCATGAACCTATCCCCACCCCATGAGCTTCTTAGGTTTATGGTACGGGGGTTGTATCCAATTGCCAAGCCTCCAGATCATCCAATAACATCCAGGGATTGAAAAATCTAGCCAGACCTTAGAGAGCCGAGAGTGCGAGCGATGGGGTCAGCTTCTCCCAAGGTTTCTTGTAGGAGGATGATGTCTAAAGATTCGGAGTCGAGAAGTATTTTAAAGGCTAGTTTTTTTGCGAACTAGCCATGCCCCTACAATTGAAAGATAGGCACTTCATGGAGGCAGTTGTGCAGGGGTGTTCATTGCTCTAAGTACCCGGTCCAGTGATGTTTGTCTACCAGAGGCAACTTTTGCCTCTATTGTCAGGATAACTTTGGATATATGAGATTTCTGACCCCGGATGAGTTTGTGATTCAGAGCGGTGGGTAGGGCCCAGTCCGAGGTCGGATCTGTCGTCCTGAGGAGTGGCAAGTCGAGATATAAGGTTGTGTGGATGAGGGGAGATAGGGGGGAGGGATGAGGAGGTTTGGAGAGAAAACGGGGGAACAGGAGGGAAGGATGGGGGGTGGTGGAGGAGGTAGGGGGTAAATGGGTGAGGGGACATGGAATGGGGGTAAGAGTGTCTCCCAAAGATGCAACAAACACATGCAATGCAGAGGTTGCAGATGAGGAAATAAATTTAGAGATAGGGGAAGAGGGAGTACCTGATGTACGAGCAACTTCAGTAGTAGCCCGAGCTTTGGTCATCGGCGGGGAGGGTGGACGAGGTCCGCTGAGTGAATCCAGAGGAGACGGATGTGCTAATCCAAAATTTGTTGCAGCAGCAGATGCAATAGGTCCCAAGGTGGGTTCAGCGTGCGGCCTTATGTCTTCCTCAGCTCCCGCAGAGGGTTCCTTGTCCTTTTGCACTAGAGGGCATTCCTTATATATATGTCCAAATTTGTGACATATTCGACACCTGAAGGGGACGCCTTCATAATCCAATATTTGTATTTTGGTGAAATGCCTCCATTGGAGGGCGATTTTTTCTTCTAGGCCTTCCCTTGTGTCTAGGTGCACCAGAATGCGAGCAAGAGTTATGTTCTTAGATTGAATGTAGGTTTTGTCATAGTCCAAATAGGTACCTAGGGTATTCTCGATGCAGACGAATACTTCCTCGGACCATTATTGCAGTGGAAGCCTCGATAGTCTCCATAATTTTACATATGTTATTTTAGCATTTTGAAATTATCATTAATGATTTAAGATTGTTCTTTCTTCTAATTTTTAAGAATTAAAATTGAAAAATTTTACTTTAAATCGCCCAAATTTGATTTATTAGTAATAATTTATAATTACATTTTTTAGAATTTCAATGAAATTCGAATCCCAAAATTGATTTATTAATAATAATTTATGATTACTTTTCTTAAAATTTCAATGAAATTAGAGTCTTTTAGTCTTGTCACTCTTTCCATGCAAAGTCATAGATAAAAAGCAAAGGAAAGATACACTAACTAATTAAAAATTATAAGGTAATCCATAATTATCATAACATAAAATATGCAAAAATAGTTAAGATTGTGAGCATGAGAGGAAGAGGAAGTTGGTTTGAGGCCGCAACCTAGCCACTATAAATGGCAGCACACATTTTCCAGGCTAAAAAAGGTTTAATGGTCCTTAGAGGGTTAATACGACTTCCTTCAATTGTAAAAAGGCTTAATGATCTTTACAGGGTTAATACAATTTCCTTCAATTGTTCGTGCAAAGGGAAGCCCTCACATATATTCTCTCAATTATCTCTCATATGGTATTCTCCCATCGTTATTAAAGTTTGAAGCAAAATGTAAATTTACATTTTACACTTATTTTTTATTATAATAATGTATTTTTCAAACTTAAAAAATAAAACTTTATATTTTCTATTTATTTTATTATTATTATAATATAGTTTAAGTGGGCTTATTGGTTAAAAGCATGTGTTTCTCGAGTACCCATTTCGAGTTCCTTGATTTTAATTCCAAACACTATTACATAATTTTGCACTGTTGACTACGTTGTCACCAAACTCAAACCAAGTGGCTACGATGGTGGTGGATGGCGCTCGTCTCTGGGGAGATTATGAAGCTTGAGATTATGGGTATGATGGCCACTATAACTGTTAATTTTTTTTAACAAGTTTACAAGAAAGAAACCTAAACTATTTAGCGCTTTGAATGGGCATAGTAGAGCGCTCGTTCTGCATACGGGCACACAGACTTATAATTTTTTTCTTTTCATTTTAATTTATTTTTGTTTTGTATTTTATTTTTTAACATTTTTTAAAAGTTTTTTAGGAATTTTCTATCATCTATTTTAAGTGAACATATCCCTGGTAAATAATAAAAGGTATTTAAACCTCACCATTACTGTGTAAATATGGAGCTAAAATGTATTTAAGTTTTTATTATTCATATAAAGGATAATAGAATAATTGTCACAACTTGGAATTGTATTACTCTAAATTTTGATTATTTTAAATTTCATTCGGATCAAAACTATTGATAACGTTAATTAAGAATTTATTTATTTAGAGGTCACATAGAGTTGAACCCCGTTCTGATACCTCTGATATTCTATGTAACAATTTCGATTTAAAGTATACAAGAAATTACATCAATTTATGTGATTAATAATCAATACACAACTATTCAACTATTTAACATAGATTTTTCAGAAAAAACATGAGTAGAGACGACTTGTATCAATGATCTTCCTTACTTGTGCTTTTTGAGTTTAATGCTCTTTGAATTCTGCTAACTACAACAAAGTTTTTTGGGACGAATCTCCACCCAACCGTAGGCTCAAGTACACATAATATTTCTACAGTTGGCCACCTCCGAGCCCTTAATCAATGCACTACTGTCAAGGAATCCTTTGTCTCACAACACTCTTCTCCAAAAGAATTGTCATCTCATTTGGTGCTCATCTATTAAATAGAACCAACTATTCAAAAAATGGAAGGGAATTGGAAATAGATCTGCATGCACACAATCCATGTGTCCACATGCAACTTTTATTTCTTTGTTTTAAGTTTTACTTAGTTTGATATTTCTCTTAATTTAACTCTTTCTTATTTTATTCTTTTTTACTTTTTGTTAACTTTATTTATTTTTACTATTTTTATAATTTACTTATATATATTTATGTTAATTATGCCATCAGGCCCGGCGCCGGCGCAGCTAGGGTTTGCAGACGGCGCAGCAGACGGGGTTGACAGGCGAGAAACGCGGGACAGAGGGCGAAGGAAGGCGAAGAGGGCAGATTGAGAAAGGTAATTTCGCAATACCCGCATCTCAGGCAACCAGTTTTCAGCAGCGAAGTGAGGGTAAATAATTAGAGACAAGAGCTGAGGGGAAAATGGAAAACCCACAAGGGAGGGGAGAGATCCCCTCCTTTAAAAATGTGGTAGCAGGGGAGACCAGTGCAAGCGGAATGCAGCATAACCAGAAGGAAAACTATGCCCCAGTGATGGGTAACCTATGGCAGAAAAGGATGGGAGGAAAATGCCTACCAAGGGCACAAAAACAACCTAGATATGTCATTCCCTGCAACAAACTTGAGGAATACAACTGCTACATGAAGGACCATGCCCTAATATGTAAATTCATAGGCTACTGGCCAACTGAGAAGGAGTTATATAGATGGATCGACCAAAGGTGGAGACCAAAAGGCCATATAGATCTGAAATTGGGAGCAAAAGGGTTTTTTACAGCCATCTTCACGAATCTGGAGGACAAGGATAGGGTTTTTGAAGAAGGATCGTACTTCATGAACAATGCAGGCCTGTTCATGAAATACTGGGAAGAAAGATATAACCCAGAAAAGGAAAAAATGTTGGACGCCCCAATCTGGGTCAGACTGTTCGGGCTCCCAGATGAATTCTGGGACCCTGAAATTCTAGAGGGAATTGGGAACACAATCGGGGGTTTTGTTAAAATTGCAGAAGCTACAAAACGAGGCAAATATACTTCATATGCAAGGATCTGTGTCTACATGAATTTAGCAGAACCCCTCCCGGAGAATATCGAGCTGGAATATCATGACGAAATCTGGCAACAGCCAATAGATTATGAACATATTCCGTTCAGGTGCCGCAAATGCCATGAATATGGTCATCTATATCGGCAATGCCCTCTGAATAAGGAGGAGGAGTCAAAAAGAAGTCAAGAGGAATATCAGAGAAATTCAGGAAAAATGGAGGAGGCAGACAGGGGTTTTCAACAGGTCACAAGAAGAAAGAAACAGAGCAAGGAGGGACCCAAATCCCAGTCACAAGAAAAACCCATCCATACAACAAGTCAAAACAAGTTTCAAATTCTACAGAACGAGAACGAGGATTACGAAGTAAATCTGGAGGACGATGAAGACCCTGGAAACACACCAATGGAAATTGTAAGTGAAAATAAAGGAAAAGACGCAAATTTGGGGAAAACAATTGAAGAACGGGCTGAAGGAAAGGCAGAAAATGCAACAATGCAATCCCAGATGGAAGTGGAAAACCAGTTAGAAAGTGAGGTGGAGGAGGAGAGAATCATGAAACAGTTAATTCAGGAATGGAAATATCTAGATAGTAGATTCATACCTGAGAAGCAGAAACAACTGTATAAAGAAGCATTTCAGAAGTACAAGGAAAAAAAGGGGAGAACATGGATAAGCAGATAATTATAGGAAATGAACAGGGGAATGGACAGGTGGGAATGGACGGCTCTGGACAAAACAGTAGGAAAAGAGGTCGGAAGACGATGAGCGAAACCATTCAGACTGTGGGAGAAACGTTGATAAACTCAGGTAAAGTGATACCTCTGTCAAAGGTATTCTTCCCCTCCTACCAAAAGTTTTAAATGATTGTTATCAGTTGGAATATTAGGGGTTTGAATAGTAAAGGTAAACAGAGATATATGAAAGAGAAATTGAAAAAAGAGAAGCCCAGTATTATGATTTTACAGGAGACAAAAATTACAGTACAACAGCTGGAAGGAATAATTGACAAAAAAAACTGCAATACGAAGTTATGGGGCAAGATGCTATTGGCTCTGCGGGAGGTATTGAAATTTTGTGGAATCCAAATGCTATCATTCTAGAAAGTTGGACCAGCATGAATAGAATCCTTACTGGCATTGGTAGGATAGTAGGAACAAAGGAAAAGGTTGTTATTTCAGGGGTTTATGGCCCTCCTTCCCCAGGGGAAAAAGAAAGTTTTATAAATAACATGAAAATAATCCGCAGAATATATCCAGAGGCTGCTTGGATCATAGGAGGCGATTTTAATTTAATCAGATCCCTAGAGGAGAAAAAAGGAGGGATAAGGAAGTTAGACCACTTCATGGATATGTTCAATGAAATGATAGAAGATTTAAGATTAGTAGACATCCAGACTATTAATGGGATATGCACCTGGAACAACAGGAGGGGAGGCAAGAACCAAATAGCATCAAGACTTGATCGCTTCCTAGTATCAGAAGCTATTATGAATAAGGATGTTTTCGTCGAAGCAAAGATCATACCATCCCTTGGATCTGATCATTGGCCTATTAGACTAGAGGTGGATATTAAAAGAAATCGTGGAAAAAGACCATTCAGATTTGAAGCCTTCTGGTTAAGGGACGCAGAATTAATAAAGAAAGTGGAAGAATGGTGGACGCAGAGTACAGTGCAGGGAAAAGGAAAAATGCATACGTTCCAATTGAAACTGGAGGAGCTGAAAGGGAGAATTAAGAAATGGAACAAGGAAGAATTTGGTAACATTATGGAAGACAAACAAAAACTACAGGGGGAAATGGAATCACTTCAAAAAAAGATGATAATGGAAGGCCGAACAGAGGAGAGCATTAGAGAAGAAGGGATAATTCTTGGAAAACTAGAAGAAAGACGAAATCAGGAAGAAGTTCTATGGCGGAAAAAATCAAGAATAAAGTGGTTAAGGGAGGGGGAAAGGAATACAAAATTCTTTCATCGGGCTATGATCAAACACTGACAAAGAAATAGGATTCTATCCATCAAAGATAAGAATGGGGAGAGAGTGGTGGAGCAAGCTGAGATTGAGCAAGTTCTGGTGGATCATCATAAAGGAATCCTAACAGAACCTCAAGCTGATAGAATGGGAGCAATAAAGGAAATATGTTTGGCCATTCCTCGTTTAGTTACAGAAGACCAAAATAAGGCGCTGATGAGAGCTGTTAACTTAGAAGAGATAGAGGAAACTGTAAAATCAATGAAGAAAGGTACTGCTCCAGGTCCGGATGGCTTCACAGTTGATTTCTACCAGGCGGGATGGCACTTTCTGGGAAAAGAGATCCTTGATCTGATAGAAGAATCTCGGATGAACCAAAAGGTATGGCCTGCCATTAACTCTACTTTCTATGCTCTGATTCCTAAGGGTGATAATTTAGAAGATGCCAATAGTTTTAGACCCATAGCTTTGTGTAGTGTTATTTACAAGATCATAACATCTTTGATCGCCAAGAGATTAAAACCTCTTCTGGATAAGTTAATATCTGCTGAACAAACGGGTTTTGTTGAAGGTTGACAAATCCTAGATGGCCTGGTAGTAACTCAAGAAGTTATTCACTCTCTAAAAATAAAAAAGCAAAAGGGTATGATGATCAAATTAGACTTGTCGAAGGCTTATGACAGACTTAACTGAAACTACTTGGAAGAAGTCCTGGAAAGTTTTGGCTTCCATAGGAGGTGGATTAAGTGGATTCATAGCTTGATTTCTTCACCGAATTTCTCCATTCTTGTTAATGGAACTCCCTCGAAAACCTTTAATGCGTCTAGAGGAATTAGACAGGGAGATCCATTATCTCCGTTTCTTTTCATTCTAGCAGCCGAAGGTTTGGGCCGATTTATTAAAAAAGAACGAGCAGCGAACAGAATCAAAGGTTTACAGCTCTGGGGAAATAATTTGCCCTTAACTCATCAGCAATTTGTTGATGATATCATGTTATTTGGGGAACCAACTGTTAAGGAAGTAATACATCTTAAAAGAATACTGGATTTATTTGCTGAAGCTTCTGGTCTAGAAATTAATAGAGATAAGTCATGTATCTTCATATTTAATACAGTGGAACAGGTCAAAACTCACCTTATAAGATTGTTGGGCTTTAAGAGAGGAGAGTTGCCTACGAAATACTTGGGAAATTTATTGGTCTTTACTTCCAAAAAGATGAAAAACTGGCAAGGAGTCCTAGATAAGCTGAGAAACAAAGTAGCAAACTGGACCTTTCGAGTATTAAACATAGCTGGAAGGGTGGTTCTGGCAAAATCAGTCCTCCAAGCTATCCCCATTTACCCCTTGTCGATAATGGTGGCCCCTTTAGGAGTCTATGCAAAGATCAGAGAGATCATAAGAAAGTTTATCTGGGGAGGGACAAACCAGCAGAAAAAATGGGCCCTAGTTCCTTGGAATCATTTAACAGAGAGAAAAGAAAAAGGGGGATTGGGTTTAAGGGACCCTGAAAAACTCAACAAAGTGTTAGGAGCAAAGCTCTGGTGGCGCTGGCTAAGGGAGGGCAACGATCTGTGGAAAGCCATATGGAAAACCAAATACAATATGCCTGACTCAACAGTTGAGATTTTAAGACAGAGAGAAACCCCCAAAGGGTCAGCAATTTGGGACCTAGCTCGTCAAAACAGAGATTTGGTTGAGAATCATACTTTCTGGGAGATTCGAGGTGGAGAGGAAGCCAATTTCTGGGATGATAAGTGGCAGCAGAAAGAAAGAATGAGTAGAATTCATAGGCTACAACAGATTCAGGATAGAATAGAAGGAGATCGAAAATGTGTCAGAGACTATTGGAAAGCAAATGACCTGGATGGAATCTGGCGAAAATGGACTGATCCGACTGAGTGGGACAGGGAGCTTAGCCAAGACCAACAAAAATCTTACATGAAAGAGGTAGAGTCCAGGAAAATTAGAACCCGCACTGGAAAGGATCTCCTTAGGTGGGGGAACTCCATGAAAGGTTCTTTCATCACCAAAGAGGCATACTACTTAACAGATACGCAAACCATAGCTGAGGAGAATTTAGACTGGAAGATTATATGGGGAAGCAACTGATGGCCGAAAGTATCCATATTCATATGGCTTGCAACTAAGAATAAGATTTTAACCTGGGACAGAATTCAAAAAAAAGGCTTCAGTGGCTTGTCGAGATGCTGTCTCTGTAACACTGAAGTGGAGACCAGAAATCACCTACTGATTAATTGCTCGTTCACAAAGAAACTTTGGATGAATACTAAAATAATATTCGGCAAATCTGAGATAGCCCCCAGATATTTCAATGAAATTGTTTTCCAGTGGAATAAAGAGAAATTCCAATGTAAAGTTGTCAGCAGAGCGTGGAATCTCATCTCAGGGTTCGTGCTATGGATGATATGGAAAGAGAGGAATCGCAGAGCGTTCCAGAATAAATTAAAGGAGCCGGAAATAATTTGGGGACGAGCAGTCAAATTAATGAGGGAAACAATCCTGGTTGAGAAGTGGGATGGGGAGGATTGGAAGGCAAACCAGTTTGAGGAGGGAATCCTGAAAAATTTAAATCTAAAGTCTGAGATGGTCCATCATAAGCAGAACTCCCGACATAATGCGCGGATCCAAAGTCCCGATAAATTTAGCTATCCCATAGAAAACTTCATCAAATTAAACTTCGACGGAGCCTCGAAAGGGAACCCGAGCGAAGCTGGTTTTGGAGGCATTTTCCGGGACAGTCACAAGCAGGTAAGATGGATTTACGCAGATTGGGGTGGGGAAATGACGAACAATGAGGCTGAGTTTTGGGCAATTCACCAGGGATTGCGAATTGCTGTAAGAAATGGATACACCAATTTAGAAATTGTTGGGGACTCACAGATTGCGGTTGAAATGCTGAAGAAGCTCAGCAATGGACGAGACTGGGAGAAGATCACAAGCAGCTGGCAAACGGCTGGAATTGTCCAAGAAATCGCGGAACTTTTAAAAAGAATTGAATACAAAATAATAAATCACGTCAGAAGGAAGGGGAATCGCGCGGCCGATTTCATGGCGAATTGGGGATGTAAAGGTCGTGGCAGCACGGTAGACAATCAATGGAGAGCGGTGTGCGAGTGCAGGGAGTGGGAGGACCTGGAAAAAATCATTAATGAAGACCATGATCAACCTACGAGCGAGAATGCGAGGATCAATGAGCTGGATAAATGAGAGGGCGTGGAGGTCCCGCGTAATGAACACAGGTCAGTCTGGACAGAGAAGCGTTATGATCACAGGGTACAGGGCAGTACATTGGCGGCGTGCGTGGAGAACGGCACAGGATCACCCCCAATGTGAAGCAATAAATGCTCGCGATCGGAGAGGAGGGTGGAGCGGCATGTCAGATCTCCCGATAGTTGATATTAACCAAAGAATGATGGCTAAAGGAGACGTCACCCCAGAAAGCAATCGGCGGCAAGGTAAATTCGACTCAAAGGCGTACAATGAGGGTAGAGATCCAGTATATATCCAAACGGGGAAGGAAGAGCAGTCATTTAGATGTTTCCAAATTTGGCGAGGAGCGGACAACACTGCTGAGAGACAGCATTATACGATAGAGTTTAACTGGCACCAGAGTATTCCCTGCGACAGAACCGTTGGTAACATGGAAACCCGGCTGAGAACCAGGACGACAGAGGAGCAGCATAATGCAACTGTCAGGAATAAGAGTCGAAAAGGCAAGGAAATTATGAATGAAGATCAACCAACTGAGATTTGGGAGATTGAGGATGAGTCCGAGGAGGAGACGCCCCGAGGCGAGGGGAACAAGAGGTCTTATTCTCAGGACGGATTAGCAGGCGAGGAGTATCAGCAGATGAAGGATGACCACCCTGCTCCGCAGGAGGCGAAGGTTAGGTGTTACGGCATGAGAAGACGAGACAGGGGTCCTGGTAGCGGTGTGGATTCGGGCAGGAAAAGGGGTCGGGGACAGAGCAGGGAGACGCATGAGGAAGGTGAGAAATCCAGGCAGGACGCGGGACCTGCCAAAAAGACAAGAAGGACGGTGAATCAGAGAGTTTGTCAGGCAGAAAGGGCCTATCAACAGAACACCAATCCAGAAGTTAGAAGAATCATGCAGCACCTGGAGGAGGAGTCTCTCCAAGACCAATCTGATGAAGAAATGGAGGATTGGGAGTTCCTGCTGCATGATCCAGGCCACACTAGGGGAAGAATGTCCTTGTTTAAACAATCTCTGCACATTTACTGGGTGATGAAGAGGCTGCTGGCAAAGGCTCTAGAGCAAGTTGCTACGGAGATGGTCGAGATTGCGCAGGGTGGCCCTGATATGCGCAGAGAATTGAGTTTCATCCGCATTGCTCTGGAGAGGCAAGAGGAGAAATTGGACGAAATTCAACAGCTGCTGAAGGGAGACCACCAAGGTGCAGAGAAAGGAGCAAATCAGCAACCAGCAATGGACGATGTTTGACAAGAGATATGTTCAGGAAAGCTCATAGTCTTACCAATTTCAGTTTTTTGCATGTTTTAGATAGAGAAGTATATTTCTTGCAGACTAGTAGAATTAGAAGATCTCAAGACTGCCTTGTTTATTTGGCTAGGTTTATCAGACTTTGGGCCTTTTATTTTTGGTCGGCCATTAAAAACTATAGATGGCTTAAATACTCGGTTTCCCCATGTGGGCGAGTTTACTATGTTTTTGATACTATGTAATGTTTTATTTTCTATCCAGTAACAGAAAGAGTACCACCTCAGCTTACAAAAAAAAATTTACTTATATATATTTATTTAGAACTCTACTTTATTATTTACTATTTTATTTATTATTATTATTATATTCTCTTCATTATTTATGGTTTATTGTTATTCTTTTCTTTTCTTTATTATTTTTTTACTTATATATTATTATTATTATTATTATTAGGAGACATACAAAATTTGTCTAGCCTTCTTGTATATGTACACTTTGAAGAACCAATGACATGGTATCAAATCATTGAGCAATTCTGAAAGCCTGAGAACTTGAGCTTCAGGGTGTGTTATAGATCAAATAACTTGAGCTCCCACCTTGAAGAAGAGAGAATTTCTAACAAAGGAGATATAGTATAAAAAAAGGGACAGGACACTGAGAAGGACATATTGGAACAACCATTGATTAAAAAATCTGTTTTCTAGTTTGGCTATCTAGTTATGTTAGTATCCTATAGTCATAGTAGTCAAAAATAGATATTGTCTTTCAAATTTTGTCAAAAGCATAAAAGTGTGGCTATGATCTTGTGGAAGATCAAGCTTTAGGTCTTAGGTAGGAATACTTTTTTTTATTATTCATTGTAAATATGTCAAAGTGTGTCAAGATTTACAAAGATGGTCTTTTATATCCCAAGGGGTCAAGTTAAGTAGGTCTAGAGTCAAGTTGCATCGAGAAATCATGAGAAAGATTGTGCGGCCATGCTTTGTCATCATAAGCACAAATTTGTAGGTGTCTTCAGTCAGTTACAATGTCAAATCATGATTGGTCATGACATTAGAAATAATACAATAGTCAAGAGGAAGATGTTGGGCTTTTGCCAAGAGCTACCCTTTGGTCATCAAGTTAAAATTGTGGTTATTGCATATCAAGTCCGCTCTCAGATACCTTGGGAGGTTAATTGCATCATTATTTACATACAAGATCTCTCAACTCTCCATTTTTGCCATCTCAAAGCTTGTTGTCTGCTCATTTTTTGTTGTTGCGCAAAGGAGGCAGGGGAGCACTGCTTTTGCAGATAGTTCTATTTAATACCTTGGTATTAAATGATTACCCAATTGCATGCATGAGATGAGAAAACAACATTGAAAGCTGCAAGATACCAAATTTTCACTATTGTTGCATTTTTTGCATTCATTGCACTTTTTCCATTCACTGTGCTTTCTACTAATCATGTGTTTTCTTTGTGTGCTACGTTTTTGGTTCTTATCCTGGCCAAACTGTCAAAATTTTAGTTTGGAGCCTCCATATGCAAAGTCTTCCATGCCATTAAACTGAATTGAAGCTCCCTACCATAATAATGTGTGCCTTAGAGGTGTTTGAAGTTTTTTTTCTCATGCACTGTGCTTCTAGCGCTATGCCTTACTTTTTGAATTTTCTGCCACCAGAATCAAGTATGTACTAGTTGTCTTGGGGTTTTTCCAGAGGAAATTTGTGCTATATGGTCTGTTATATAGGGTTTCCTTCTTAATTATCATCAAAGGCTTAATTTGGAGCCCTTTTTAATATTGCCCTATCAGTTGTTGCACAGATTAAGTTTGCATTAAAACCCTAGAGTATCCCCTACTACAAAAAAAGAAACCATGTCAAATCCAGAGGGAATAAAACACAAGGGGGGTGCTATTATTAGATTCGAACCCCAAGACCTCACATTCATCAATGTAGACCCAACTATCAAAGTTGATTTTGAGCAAGTGGGATGTATCAAGTTTTGTGAAAATATTTAAGGGTATAATGCACATCTTACTAAGGAGTTTGAGTTTTCCATGAGCTTTAATGGGTTGGAGTGCTCACCTTTCCAGTTACAGAGGTCACAATATCAACTGCAATAGAGATTCCCCTTCAGGGAGAGCAATGGTTCAAGGGCATGCCCCTTGATATTGCCCACTATAAAGAGTTTTTGAAGCCTGAGTATAGAGACAAGGAGTATGGGTCCATTGTTCCCAAAGAATATTTACTTGAACATCACAACTAACTTTTTCAAGTTATTCAAAGGCATTTCACATGTGAGGGTAGGTTTGGCAAAAATTATCAATACCATTTTAGGCTCTTGATGTATTTTACTGGGAAGAGCCCCTTGAATTTTTCCTTCTATCTATTTAGGAGCCTCAGTAAGATGGTTGAAAAAGTGTAGGGAAAACAAAGTCAAGTGGAACCTAGCCTTTTCCACTTTTTCTTAACTAAGTTATTGGTATTGGAGGATTTAAATAAAATAAATAAATCATAGCAGTCATTTGTTGATTCTTCAAACGTCATGGATGATGTGCTAACTAGTCCCTTGAGCAATAAGGAAACACCCTCAGCAGTGGTAAAAGACATTTAATCACCAAATGGAAGTTCAGTGAAGAGGCCCTCAGCTACAATGTAGTCTACAGGAAATAAGAAAGGAAAGAAGCTTCAATTTTCTCAAGAAGTGGTAGATGTCCCTAAAAAACTCCTCACCAAGTCTATTGCAAAAAGGTTGCGCTTGGAGCAAACATTTAAAGCCATGGAAACCATACCAGAAGATGAGGTTGTTGATGAAAAATTCAAAGAGATTGTAGAATTGCAAGAACAATTGGAGAAGGCTCATATGGTGACTGCACAGTTGCATCAAGATAATAGGAAATTAAAGAAGGCTATTCTAGAAAAGGTAGCTCAACCTAGTGAAGATGTACCAATGGTTAAATATACACCAGTTGTTGCCAAATCCATGGGACAAGAAGAGGTAATTAAAGAGGATATTAAGAAGACAAAATTTCCATCAGCCAGGGTTACCATATCCTCATCTAGAAAGCTACAAATCCAAGAAGAGAAGACAAAGGTAGATGAGGGTAAGCACACCTTTAACATATTGAGAAGGAAACTAGAGGAGACTCACAGGGAGATTTCTAAACTCAAGCAGCATGATGAAATGGTTTAGGAAACAAATCAGTGATCTTCTGGACATCTATAAGCCAACAATGGGCAATTCCAAATATATGTTGAAGAGATCCCTTCCACTACAAAGGAAAATGAAAAATATATGCAGACAAAATATTTGTATGAGAAAAGAATTAAGAGCCACCAAACAACAACTAAAGGAGATGCAAGAGAAAGATAGAGGAAATTTAGACTTGTTGGCTGAGGCAACCAAAGTTTGAATGTTGGAAGGAGTAAAATAATAGAGTTTTGATTTTTGACTTTGCCTAAAGCATGCTTGTTTATGGGGTTGAAGTTCCAAGTGATAATGTTTTGCATATAGTCCCTCTTGCAACCACATTTAGTCAGGATTCTGAAGTTATGTTTTGAAGAAGCAACTTTCACAGTATTTTGTTCCCTAGCTAGCCTTAGGGTTAGGGTTTTTGATGTGGAGATGAATATTTTGCATTTTTGGTGAAGGAAGGCTTGAAAGGGGTATATAGAATGATCATTGTAGTGTAATCATCATCACTAATGTGTGCAACTTATCCAAATACATGACTGCCACACAAACAATGAAAAAATATGGTACTTCTCTTTGAAACTGGTGCTATGTTTTTGGCTATAGATGAAAATGCCTAATTTGAAGGATTTGTGTGGTGAAAGAAATCTTCTGAGGGGGGAATTATCCATGTCCAAACATGTTTACACATGTTGGAGTCATCAAGTAGCTTAGGAATCAATTGAAGGCATCTCAACCATGGAGTGTTTCATTTTCATGCTGCGTTTTTGCATTTATGGAGAATTAGGAGGTGGCATAGCGCCACGCGCTACACTTCCAAACAAATATCCTTTTGAATGAGTTAACCAAGTCAAAAATTGTTGTAATTTCTTTTTATTCTCTTATTAATTGTAATAAATCATTTAGTGACTAACAAGCTCGATTTGGGGCCGAGGAATCAATGTAAAATGTTTAGAAAAGATCTAGTTAAAGCAATCCCTAGTTTTTAGAAATTTGTTCTATTTTCATTGCAGAAGTTAGAAACAGAAATCCTAATGAGGAATTTGACCCCTAGAGGTGGGAGTTGACTCATTTTGTCCTATTTATGATATTATTGTAAAGGATAAAAGGTTTGGTCAGGTTAAGGAGAAAGGACATTGTACATTGCACTTATTTTTCATATATTTTACAGCGAATGAAGACAAAGGTGGATTTTTGCAGTGATTCTTGAGTTAGTTTGCTTTGGAGATGTGCATTATCTCTTTGTAAGTTATCTTATATGATAATCATACTTTAAAATGTATCTTATTGTTTAGTTAAACAAATATTTTGATTCATAATTCACTCCAAACAATGTTATGTTTCAGCTTGCTAGACATCTATGTTTTCTCATAAAATGACATTTAGAATTCATCTTGGTGCTTGATGCTCTTTTTTAGTTTTCCATTTTTTCTTGAAATCACCCTCCTACAAGGAATTCAAACTAAAAATCTCTAAAGAAACTACCTACCTCACCCCTGTAGAAGCTTTATTTCCTCTTCATTTCATCACTCGAAACATAATCAAGTAGACATGACTTAATGCCCAATGGATATGTCTCCTTTCCCACCAACAAATATTTTAAAATCATACCCTACTGAGCACTATACCTAGCCTAACATTAGAGTAATTGAACTTCCTAGACAGAGAGAACCCTCTCTAAAGCTAGACATGGGCAAGATCCAGGAGCCCTAGGAAAGGGGGGGAATGGGGAAGAAGAACTGTGAATGAGTCCATACAAATGGTGGGGGAAAAATTAGTAAACTCAGTGAGAGTAGCACCACTATCAGAGGTATTTCAACAATGCCCAAAATTGTTGAAATGATTATTACAACCTGGAATATAAGAGGCCTCAATAGCAGAGGTAAACAGAGATACCTCAAAGAGAGATTTAAAAAAGAACGATCTGGTAGTATGATCCTCCAGGAAATGAAAATCAACAAAAGAAATCTGAAAGAGATTATGGAAAAATACAAACCCCAGTACCAATTCATTGGACATGACGCAAATGTTAGTGTAGGAGGATTGGCCATCATTTGGAACCCAGGAGAAATATGATTTGAATACT
This sequence comes from Pinus tabuliformis, assembly GCA_031772625.1. Classification (NCBI taxonomy): domain Eukaryota; kingdom Viridiplantae; phylum Streptophyta; class Pinopsida; order Pinales; family Pinaceae; genus Pinus; species Pinus tabuliformis. The sequence goes on from CM062819.1 coordinate 1,955,039,417, forward strand.
GGGTCAGCATTCCACAAATCCTCTCTGGAAAATTCAGGGTCATTGGATCCAGCGACTGGGTGTTACTCACAGGAGTACATAGACCCCATATACTAGGAGAAAGGAGTGATTTTCTACAGAACCTAGTAAAAATGAGAAGACTGTACTTGGAGGATTTATAGGTGGTGGGATGAAATTTTAACATGATCACCTCACTGGTGGAAAAAATTAGGGGGCATGAGGAGAATGGACATGGATATGGAACTCTTTGGGGACACTATAGCCCATAAAAGACTAGTCGACATCCAAACTATAAATGGGGTGCACACGTGAAACAATAGAAGAGGGGTAATAACCAAATCGCATCCAGATTAGATAGATTCCTAATATCAGAACAAGCAATTAGCAGAGATATATTCGTCGAAGCATCGATCCTTCCTAGAATGGGTTCAAACCACTGGCCGATCCAGCTAGAAGTGGATCTGAAAGCTAGCCCGAAAAATCGACCGTTCAGGTTCGAAGCTTTTTGGCTCAAAGACCCAAGCCTCATCAGAAAAATCAAGCTATGGTGGACATAGAGCAAGCAACTTGGGAGGAACTGTATGCATACATTCCAACTAAAACTCAAATAAATTAAACAAAAAAAATAAGGAAATGGAACAAAGAAGACTTCGGACACATTATGAAGGATCAACAACAATTAAATAAAAAAATGATGGAAGTGCAACAAAAAATAATACAGGAGGGGAGATCGGAAGAGACAGCATCAGAAGAGGGATGAATCATCAGTCAACTAGAGGAAAGGTGTAAGCAAGAAGATATTCTATGGAAACAAAAGTTGAGGGTGAATTAGTTAAGAGAAGGGGAGTGGAACATCCAGTTCTTCCACAAGGCCATGATCCAACATTGCCAGAGAAACAAAATATTCTCACTCAAAGATGATGAGGGTAATCGCAGTACACAACATGAGGAGATGGAGGGAATCCTCGTAAACCATTTCATATACCTCCTAACAGAACCTCAAGAAGATAGAACGGAAGCAACGCAAATAATATCTCAGCACATTCCCTAGAAGGTCACTCAAAAACAGAATCTAGCCTTGATGAGAGCAGCAACGCTCAAGGAAGTGGAAGAAATCTTTAAAGGAATGAAAAAGAATAAGACCCCAGGTCCGGACGGGTTCACAGTTGAATATTTCCAAGCCACTTGGTCGTTCATGGGAAAATACATCCTGGAGGTTGTGGAGGAATCAAGACGAAATCAAAAGGTATGCACTGGCCTAAACTCCACCTTTATTACTCTCATTCCTAAAACCTCAAATTTAGAAGACCCTCAAGGATTCAGACCCATTGCCTTGTGCAACGTCATCTATAAAATTATAGCTACTCTTATTGTCAAACGACTAAAGCCTCTTCTCCCAAATATTGTCTCCCCAGAACAAATAAGCTTTGTTGAAGGGAGGCAAATCCTAGACGGATTGATCACTTCCCAAGAAGTGGTCCACTCCCTCAAGGCCAAGAAGGTTGCAAGCATGTTGGTAAACTTGGACCTCTCAAAGGCTTATGATCGATTGAGTTGGGAGTACCTGAGGAGTATCATGAGGGCCTAAGGTTTTAACCCTAGATGGATTAACTAGATAAGCACTATGATATCCACCCTGTATTCTCTATTCTTCTAAACGGGACTCCTGCCTGAAAATTCAACCCCACTTAGGGTCTGCGATAAGGTGATCTCTTGTCTCCTTTCCTCTTTATTATTGTTGCATAAGGATTGGGCAGATACATCAAGAAGGAAGCCCAGAAGTCCACAATCAAAGGCTTAAGGATCTGGGGGAATGACCTTGCAATTACACACCAACAATTCGTGGATGATATCATGCTCTTCTGCAAAGTATCTCTTAGAGAATCCCGAAGAATGAAATAAATCCTGAACACCTTTACACAGGAATTTGAAACTCAAATAAACAACGAAAAATCATGTACCTTCTTCTTCAATACCCAAGGAAACATAAAATCCTATTTGGCTAGGATTATGGGATTCACTACATGTAACCTCCCTACAAAGTACTTGGGAATGTCCCTATCTTAAAATCCCCTAAAATGGCAGGGTGGAAAAAAACCATCCAAAATATTTAGGGAAGGTTTGGAAACTAGGATTTCCAATCCCTAAACCTAGCAAGGTAGAATAGTCCTCCTAAAATCAGTACTACAGTCAATTTCTATCTGCCAATTGTCAGGTATGGAAACCCCTAAGGGGACCTGTACCAAATGGTGGATATCTTTAAAAAAATTCTATGGGGAGGGGCACAACAGAAGAAAAAATGGGGTCTTATGTCTTGGCAGGGATTGACAAAGAAAAAGATGGAAGGAGGGCTTGGCCTAAGAGACCCCTATACCTTGAATCAAGTAATGGGAGAAAAACTTTGGTGGAGATGGCTAGGGGGAGGAGGGGACCTATTGAAACAAATTTGGACAAGAAATTATAATATGTCAGAGAGAACTGAAGAAATCCTATGGTACAAAGATCCACCCAACGACTCAGCCATATGGAACTTAGCAAGACAAAATCGTGATCTCATTGTCCAACATGCTTTATGGGAAATTCGAAATGGCAGAATACTTAAATTCTAGCAGGATTCATGGCAATAAAGAGAAAGACTTATAGATAGGCAAGACCTCCGAGATATTTATCAATTCACCAATGGAAAAAATATTCAATATGTAGAACAATTATGGACCAGAGGGCAAGGGACAGGAAACTGGAGAAAATGGAAAAAGATAGAAGAATGGGGCCAGGGTATAGAGACAAAGAAATGGACAGAGTTCGAAAAAGAAATGAGAACAATACAAAAAATGATTAGGATGTGCCCAAATATCCTGAGATGGGGACATTCAACAAAAGGAACCTTCACCATCAAAGAAGCCTACGAGATAAAAGTAGAACAAGAACAAGATGGCAAAGCACTATTCTGGAAAAAAATCTGGAAGGGAGGATGGTGGCCTCAGGTAGCCCATTTCCTATGGCTGGTCTGTAAAGGGATAATCCTTACCTAGGATCATCTACAAAAGAAAGGAATGCAAGGCTCGTCCTTATGTTGGATGTTCCAGTGAGACAGAGAGGACGTAGAACACATAATGAACTCATGCCCATTTTCAAACCAGATGTAGGGCCAACTACAAGGAGTCTTCGGAAGGATGGATAGGAACTGTCAAAGCATAAAGGAAACAATCTTGTTATGGTGCAACAACATCTTCTCAAGCCCTGTCCTAAATCGAACGTGGGGGTTGGCCTTGTGATTCAACCTTTGGGCCATCTGGAAAGAACGGAACTGTAGAATTTTCAAAGACAAAACCTCAACACAAGATCAGGTGTGGGAAGCAATTGTAGGAAACATCAGGGAAACTATTCTAGTAGAACAATGGAATCCAGAAGACTGGCAAGTTCCTCCTCATGAAGCAAGAATACTTCGCCAACTTAACTTAACCATGGAAATGGTAGCCCCTAATGCCTGAAAAGCGGGAAGGACAAATATCGATTCCCTGATGCACTTCACTTTACTGGGAGAAGGATTCATCAAGATGAACTTTGACGAGGCCTCAAAAGGGAACCCAGGAGTAGCAGGATTAGGTGGAATTTTCAAAGATAACCAAGCAAACACACGACTCATATATGTAGACTCATGTGGGGTCGCAATTAACAATGAGGAAGAATCTGCAACAGCTGGATAGGGACTTCGAATAGCTGTAAGAATGGGATACAGAAATGTGGTGGTGGAAGGAGACTCTAGCTTGTTCATAAACACAGTGAGGAAACTCAACAATGGCACGTCATGGGACAAACTGAGCCAAAGTTGGGGGACATCTTGCCTTATCTAGGAGATAGGGGAGCTCATACACAAGTTCAATTATCTAATGATTAGACATGTAAGAAGGGATGGGAACAAAGAAACAAATTTATTGCCCAACTGGGGCTATAATCAGCAACATGGCCCAATGGAAAAATTATGGCCAATACAGCCCAGGGATGATAAACTTAAAGACCTGGAGGACATCCTTTAGCAAGATCTCCAAAACAGCCAGGAAACTGAGAATCCAAACAACAATACTCTCGATCAGGGTGCGTGCTCGAGGCAAGAGAGGACAATGGACATATATGGTAGTTATGACGTTTAAAGGCAGGGTACCATCCACCTCCCCCCACACGCTTATGGTGATGGGTGTGGTGGCCCTCCGCATACTACCTGACAGAGAAGATGGGAGAAGTGGCATGCATGGCTAGGACAGAGAAGGAGGTGAGGTGCCTAAGGAATGACGGGTGGCAACAGAGCAAGGTTGAATGGGAATATGAAGGAATTTGGGACAGAGAGAGAAGTATTGTTGAGATTACGGGTGGACGGAGGAGCGAGGGCACAAGTCAGTGGAGCTGTCAGCAACGGTTTCAGTGAAGCATTCCCAGATATGTATCTTGGTCTTTCAAGCCCCTTACTATGGAAACTTTGTTTATTTATGGTTGTGGGTGTGGGAGATAATATGGGATGGAAATTGGGGGGATGGCCAGGGAGACTAGCATAAGCATGGGGTGATGGTGATTGCGCTTGGGCCGGAGGCGAGAGCCATAAGAGAAATGTGGGGTTGGGAATGAGAGACCCTTCCTATGAGCGAGCAAGACAGTGGTATCCCAATGCATGTGGTGAGACTGAGGCTAAGCATGCGCGATGTCCAAGGGAGGGGCATAGAAGTGAGGTAGCTCTTCTATGCAAAGGAGTGATGCAGCAGCACTGGGAAGAGGGGCGAGGGAAGGCACTGCGATTGGGAGTGACAGTAACCCGGCTTGATGGGTTGGCTATGAGAGCCATGAGAGTAAATTGGGTATGCCACAGTGAAACCACTCTTGTGTATAGTCGAAAGAAGTGATACAACCATGGGGGTGGTGAGGCAAACGACAGGCAGGAGATTAAGCAATGTGAGTGGCAGAAGAGTGACACAGCTACACTAGGCAGAGGAGAGGCAAAGCATTTCGAGGCAAAGGGGTACCTGGGCAGGGGAAGTTATGCTTGGAAGCATGAGGGGAGGGGCACTTGTATCAAGCTAGAGAGGTATGATACCACGTCCCGAGAGCTAATTCATTTCACTTGTGAATAGGAAAGGAATAGAGGAGATATGGCCCGACCTGCATGTGGTAAGGGACGCACTAGAAGGGGGAGGGAGTCGACTCAAGCCGCAGACCCGAGCACTTTGGAACCTATACATGGGAGGAACCATGTAGAATGCCTCATTACTGAAGTAGTGGTAGCCTATAGGGAAGGAATGGATGTAGGCCTCCATAAGCTTCTGGATGAATGGGAGGAGAAGAAAAAGCAGGAGGATGAACCCTAAGAGGAGATGGAGAATTGGTGGGTAGTAATCCCGGATCCCGGGAATACCATGGGTAGACTCACCTAGTTTAAACAAACACTCTATCTGTACTGGCTCATGAAGAGCCTTATGGGGAAGGCAATGGAGAAAATCTCAGTGGGGATGGCTATGACTCTCTAGGACATGCCCAATTACAAAAAAGACTTGCAGACAATCCAATTCCAGCTGCACAAGCAGGACATCCACCTTGACAGAATCCAAAGGCACATCCCTTGCATTATTGAGATAGTTGATAAACCTGTTGACTCAGCCAATGACTCGGCTCCGGTTGAGTCAGCCTCAGAAGGACATCAAGATTAGTCAGTTTCTAGGATTTTTTTGTTTCTTGTGGGTAGCATTTACTTTTACAGTTTGATGCATATGAAAGATAAACATATAGACTCTTATCATGACAATGATACGTATATAGCTTGGTTAGAACGACTGATACTATATTGTTTTTGGATGGTTTATAACGAGGATAGGTGGCCAACAGACTTGGTTTCCCACTGCACAAGTTGAGGCCATCTATCTCATATATGTGGTGTAAACTTGTTTTTTATAAATAGAAAAATAAGGTACTACCAAGCTTAACAAACAAAAAAATATAAATAACAAAATATTTTGAATACATAGTGCAAAACATGCACTTTCCCCCTCTTTTCCCTTATCCTCAAACTTAGGATAAAATTTATGCATGTTGATATTTAAGCAAACCTTCCAAATCTACCTACCCTTAGCTAGACTAGAATTTTTTTATTTTGATCTCTAGGGTGCACTTAAACTAGCAAACCCATTTTATTTTCTTTTATACAAAAATAAAACTATCTATCCTATCCCTTATTTCTCCTATTGACCCAGATTAAACTGTTGGGTCAATGCCATTTTCTACCTAACTAATGATTTATCCAGATTAAACTATTGGATAAACCTTCATTCTCTATCTAATTTACAGAAATTTAAAGAAGTCTAATCATGATTATGTAGTATGATTAAACTAAACAAGTGATTATGGAATTTTGAACAAGTTGCACACAACTTTATTTTATAGAAATGAAGCAAAAACTATGTATGAGTAGTGGCATTTAGACTTGCAACACTTTCAATATTATTCCCTTTTTTATTTTCTTTCTTTTTTGTTGGGTTTAATCTTTCTTCTTTTTTCAATATTTTTGTTTTTCTCTTTATTCTTTTTCTTTATACCCTCTTTTCATTTTTTATTCTATTTTTATTTTTATTTGGAAATCATTGGTAGATTCAAAAGTATTTGCAAAATAATATTATTGAGATACATCACTCAATTACCTTGAGATCCCATAAATTATAGGACCCTAATAGGTATATCCTTATAGAATTCAATGAAATGTAGAAAAAACATAATGAATATGTCTAAGAATTTTTAAGGAGGTTTAATAAACTATATAACAGTCTTCCTGTCAAAGTTAAACCCCCACATTCTACTAATAACGTGGATTTTAGTAGGGCATTTGAAACAAAATTTGGGTTTACCTTTAGAGAAAGAAGGTCATGTACTCTAGATTGAATCCAAACAAATTCCCTAGAAGTTGAAGCAAATTTCACCTTCAATGGAAAGTGGAAATTGAAGGCTAGATATGGTGATAGGAGGTGGGGAAAGGAAGATGTTAGTTCTTTATGGAATGCAAAGGAAACCCAAGAACATAAGTTAGACAAGATGAACAAGTTAATAAGTAATTTGTCTAAAAAACACATAAATCTGGACTTGGAAAACAAGATCCCCCCTCGACCTAGTCAACTAACTCCCAACAAAAATTTTGATCCCCAATACAAGAGGCCACCTTTGCAGCTCTTGCAAAGGGAAAGAAAGGATCAACCAGACCATATTCAACCTCCTCTGTATTTAGAAGATGATCCTAAGGAGACTGTTGAAGAAACTATCGAATCTCAAGAAAACCAGATCACTTCTCTGTCATAGGGAGAAAATGAAATAGAAGCACATGTATGAGAAGGGGTTGATTTGGACACCCCATTGGATGATGAGGAGATAGAAAGTTACTACAAACAGTTTGTTGATTTCATGCAAGCTCAGTTTCACAGGAAATATGATCTCAAGTCATCTAGAAAAATGTCCAAGGAGCAAGATCAAATTGAAGAAACTCTTCATCTGAGTTCGCCAAATCCAAAAAATAAAGGGAAGAAACCACTCAACCTTGTCTCACCAACCACAAAATAATCCTCTAGCCCTGTTCCAAATGAGTCTAGAGCCTCCAAAATAGATGAATTTCCCCCATTGATAAAGCCAATTCTAGATGAGAACAAATAACTTTTCGAGTTTGCTAAAATTGATAAGAATCCCTCTGCCTTCAATCTTGAAAGAGAGTTGGAGAAAGTTAATATATTCATCCCTTTGAATGAATTATTGAAATAACCCAGTTATAAAGCTAAAGTGTCTCAGTTTATCAGTTCACCCATCATTACCACCTTGCAGGACAACCTTAACTTGCAGGAAGAGAGGCCCTGTTATGAAACCAGCTCACAAAAAGATAGAAAAGGGAGATCCACGCCTTAGAATTCAGCCTCTTCGAGGGGGCAACCTCCTTTACATTACATAAATGAACAATTCTTGGATGATACAAATGACAAAACCTCCTTTCTATATATAGGAGTCTAAGGAGTCACAATATAATCCAGCCGACCTAACAATAATAATATAAAGCCACAAAAATAATAATAGAGGGATTCTATGGGGCACAAAAATAAAAATATGTGGGTAATAGGGGCACAACAATATAAATAAGGGGTATAACTACAATAGTAATGGGGTAATCACTAGTATTATAGGGACCCAACATGCCCCTCTCCTTCAAAAAAGTGTTTTCCTCAACGCTTGAGCAGTTCTGGATACTTCTGCATAAAATTCTCATCCTCCCATGTGGAATCTTCAGCGGATAAGTTCTTCCACTTGATAAGATACTCTGAAATTGATCGATTTCGTAGCTGTCGAGTTCTTGTTTCTGTGACTGCTTCCGGTTCCAATATAATTTTTCCTTCCTCGTCAAGTTCTAGCAATATTGTTTGAACTGGGAGCTTGTCGCCTATAACCTTCTTTAAACATGAAACATGGAAAACTGGGTGCAATCGAGAAGCTGCAGGAAGCTCCAATTTGTATGCCATAGTACCAATCTTTTCCAACACCTTGTACGGACCATAATACTTTGGTGATAATTTATTATCCTTCTTAGCTTGCTTTAGGGACATTTGCTTATATGGTTGTAGCCGTAGGAATACCCAATCACCTACATCAAAACTTCTTTCACTGCGATGTTGATCTACCTGTTGTTTCATTCTATTTTGTGCCAACACGAGGTTATCCTTTAAGAGTTGGAGGACTTGTTGTTGATGTTTGATGTGATGTTCCACTGCCTGAACCTTAGAATTTTCTCTTAAATATGATGTGATTGATGGTGGTTGGTACCCATAAAGTGCCATAAATGGGGTCATTTTTGTTGTTGTATGGAAGGAAGTGTTATACCACCATTCAGCCAGAGGCAACCATTTGACCCATTGTGTCTGTTTATCAGATACAAAGCAACGAAGATATCCTTCCAAACATTTGTTTACTATCTCAGTTTGCCCATCAGATTGAGGATGATAAGATGAGCTATGAGCTAACTGAGTACCAAGACAAGAAAATAATTCTGTCCAAAAATTTCCAGTGAAAATGGGATCTCTGTCACTTACAATAATCTTTGGGTTTCCATGTAGCTTTTGAACTGTTTCCATAAATGCAGTAGAAACTGTATTGGCTTTAAATGGATGTGATAATGCACAAAAGTGTGCATACTTGGTAAGTCTGTCAACTACCACCATGATGACACTCTTTCCCTCAGACTTGGGTAAACCTGTGATAAAATCCATTGAAACCTCCTCCCAACGTTGGCTTGGAATGGATAAAGGTTGTAATAGACCTGGTGTCTTAATTGTTTCAACTTTATTTTGTTGGCAAACCAAACATTCCGCCACAAACTTTTGAATATCTGATTTAAGGCCATCCCAAAAAAATTCCTTCTTAACCCTGTGTTAAGTTTTTAAAAATCCTGAGTGCCCTCCTAAGGGAGAAGTGTGCAATTCCATAAGAATCTTTTGTTTTAGCTGGGAATTCTTACAGAGGTATAAGCGATCTTTGTACCATAACGAATCATTTTGCCAGCTAAATGTATCAGAAGTACTTGAATCTTGTTGTAGCTTTCGAATAAGTGCCCACACTTCTTAGTCATTCTTCCATTCCTCCTTTGCTTCGTTTATCCAATCTGGTTGGATAATAGAAATGGCACACAACAATGCTTCCATATCCTCATCCTTTCTTGAGAGTGCATCTGCCACCACATTTTGCTTCCCTTTTTTGTAGATGATTTCAAAGTCATAACCCAACATCTTTGTGACCCACTTTTGTTGCTCTTCAGAGGATAATCTTTGTTCTAAAAAGTATTTAAGGCTATCATGATCCGATTTTACCTTGAAGTGTCTTCCCATTAGGTAGGGTCGCCATTTCTTAAGTGCATGGAGTATTGCCAACATTTCCTTCTCATAAATAGCTTTGCTTAAAAACTTTCCCTTGATTGGACGACTTTCAAAAGCAATGGGTCTTTCATCTTGCATTAGAACAGCACCAATTCCATTTCCTGAAGCATCACATTCCACAATAAAGGTTTTTGTGAAGTCCGGCGTAGCTAAGACTGGTGCTTGGCACATTGCCTCCTTAAGATGTTTAAAGGCCTTTGTTGCTTCCGGAGTCCATGAAAATGAATCTTTCTTCAATAATGTTGTTAGAGGTGCTGCTATTCTCCCATAATTCTTAACAAACTTGCGATAATACCCTGTCAACCCAAGAAATCCTCGCAGATGCTTTATGGATGTGGGGATTTTCCATTCCTTAATGGCTTTAATTTTGCTAGGGTCTACCTTAACTCCTTCATGAGATACAATATGACCCAAATATTCCACCTCCTGGACTCCAAAGAAACATTTGGATCTTTTTGCATATAATTGTTTCTCCTCCAATAGTTGTAGCACCTTGTCAACATGTTCAACATGATCCTTCCAAGACTTGCTGTAGATTAGTATATCATCAAAAAATACTAACACAAATTTTCTAAGGAATGGTTTGAAAATTGAATTCATCAAACCTTGAAATGTTGAAGGTGCATTGGTAAGGCCAAAAGGCATGACCAAAAATTCATAATGACCCTCATGAGTTCTAAATGTCATTTTCAGAATGTCTTCAATCTTCATTCTGATTTGATGATATCCCGAACGAAGATCCAACTTGGTGAAGTAAATTGATCCATGCAATTCATCTAGTAATTCATCAATGACAGGAATGGGGAACTTATCTTTAATAGTGAGCTTGTTGAGCTCCCTATAATCTGGACACATGCGCCATGATCCATCCTTCTTGTGCACCAATACTACTGGAGCTGAGAAAGAACTTTGACTCGGTTGAATTATACCAGCCTCTAGCATTTCTGCAACCATACGTTCAATTTCAATTTTTTGGACATATGGATATCTGTACGGCCTGATGTTTGGAGGAACACTTCCTGGAATCAGATGAATAGCATGATCATGATCACGCATAGGTGGGAGACCTTTTGGAGTCTCAAATACCTTGGAATGATTGTCCAGGACTTTTTGGAGATCTGGAGAAATAGATGATTCCAATGTGGAAACATCTAGCGAACATAATTGTGCAATTACACCTCTTTGCTCCTTTTTTAGAAGCTTTGTCATGCCATTAGAGCTGATTATCTTTCCTGGTTTCCCTGCAATACCCCTTAATTCAACTTCCTTTCCTTCCACAGAAAATTTCATGAAAAGTTCTTGAAAATTAAAAGCTATTGTACCCAAGGATTGTAGCCATTGGACTCCTAGTACAACATCAGCACCTCCCATTGGAATGGAAAGCATTGGGCTAGTCAATACATATTCTCCCATGGATAGCTTGATATTATGGCACTTTCCAGAACAATTTATTGTTCCTCCATTTGCAATCATCACTTGACACTCTGGTGCTGGATATAGGAAGCAATTCAATTCTTTTGCTACCCTACAATGAATAAAATTGTGGGTGCTTCCTGAATCAATCAACACTATTACCTTTTTCTTCTTGATTTGTCCTTCTATCTTGATGGTTTGAGGAGTGGTAATTCCCGCCAATGCATTACAAGATATGGTCGGATTTATTTGTTCTTCATCTAGGTTTTGTTCCTGGAATATATCCTCTTCTTTTGACCTTTCTTGCTCCTTTTCTTCTTCCTCTTCACAATCTATGTAGAATAATTTCTTCTCAGCACACTTATGACCTTTTGTGTATTTGCTATCACAATTGTAACAAAGCCCTTTTGCTCTTTTTTCTTCCAATTTTTGTGGTGTCAACCTTGTAGGTTGTGGAAGACTATGGGCAACAACACTTCCGTCTTTATAGTTGTGAATGGTATGCTTCCTAGTTGCCATAATTTTGCTTTCCATTTTTCTTGCTAACCTGAATGCCTTCTCTAATGAATCAGGTTCCCAAAGGCGCACATCATGTTGGATATTATCCTTTAAAGACCCTATGAACACATCAATCCTATGCTCCTCTGGAATATCTTTTACCCATATGTTCAATTTTTGGAACTCCTCAATGTGCTCCATTATTGAACCCTTTTGTTTGAGACTTATCAATTGGCTAAAAAAAGTGTTGCTTTTTGTATCCTCATAATGTGCTATCAATTCTTCCGTAAAAATTTCCCAAGTGGTAAACTGTTTACGAGAACAAAGCCATTGATACCATACAAACTGATTTGGTTCCAAATATAAAGTTGCCATACGTACCTTTTGTGTGTTTTGCACATTATTGAGATCAAAGAATTGCTCCATCTGTAATATACATGTGGCAAGATCCTTGCCATCGAACTTCCTCATATCGATTTTTGGAACATGGTGAGTCTTCGATCCAACATTAGAGTCTATGGAATCATGATTAACATTTCTTTTGTTCTCATCATGATTTTCCTTTAGTACTCTTTCACCCTTAGTGACCAATTCTTGTAGCAACTTATCCATCTTATCATCCATGCCATCAATTTTAGCGTCCATGCCATTCACCTTGGCTTCCATGCCATCCATCTTAGCTTCTAAACCTTTCTTTAAACCGTCCATCTTAGCTTCTACATCTTTCCTTAAACCATCCATTTTAGATTTTGTTGCTTTTTGTGCAAGTGACACTCGTTGCACTTGTTCTTGTAATTTTGATATATCATATAGCATTTCTTCTTCTTCTTCATGAGTCATGCTAGAGCTTTCAGGCTCCTTACTAGGTGTTTGCATTTTCTTTCCTCGGGGCATCAGTTACCGATAATAATTCTCTAATATTCCCTTTCAATTCCTTCAAAATAAATTTTCAAACCAAGCTTAAGCAAAAATTAAAGAAAATCTACACACCTTTTTTCACTTTGTAGGAGCTCGATATTTCCTCCGATGTATCTCTGTACTTTCTAATTATCTAGTTCTGAATTTGTGACCTGTAGTAGCCCTCTGTGTCCTCTTTCCAATTCCACAAGTCTGACCCAAATTGGATTCTCCAAGGAAGAGTTATGCAAAATCTCCCACAGTGACTTGATTATAGACTAGTTCAGTAGAGCGAACTTGTACGACATTCCACGTGTCACTGTTTCAACCTTTGACTCTGAAAAATATATAAAAGACAACTACAGTCCGTCCTCTTTCTGTACCTTCTTACGAAATTTCAATCCGATGCTCAGAAAGAAAGTTATGACGATTTTCCCCAGGTCCCCTATTTTGAGTGTAATTCAGGAGTCTGCAAAAAGACCAACTTCCTTAGATCATATCTCCGAAAATATCGCGCAAAAAACTCTGAAATTTGGACCCAAGGTTCAGCGCAATTTCTTCTCAAATGGGTTTTTTTGCGACTTCTGAAACATCACAGAAAAAATTTATAGCGAAAATGCCACGATGACCTGTTTGGAGCAGCGAAACCCTAGAATCCAAAGCTCTGATACCAAATGTTATGAAACCAGCTCACAAAAAGATAGAAAAGGGAGATCCACGCCTTAGAATTCAGCCTCTTCGAGGGGGAAACCTCCTTTACATTACATAAATGAACAATTCTTGGATGATACAAATGACAAAACCTCCTTTCTATATTTAGGAGTCTACGGAGTCACAATATAATCCAGCCGACCTAACAATAATAATATAAAGCCACAAAAATAATAATAGAGGGATTCTATGGGGCACATAAATAAAAATATGTGGGTAATAGGGGCATAAAAATATAAATAAGGGGTATAACTACAATAGTAATGGGGTAATCACTAGTATTATAGGGACCCAACAGGCCCATTATTGTGTTTAGACCCCATGTTGAGGAGCATAAATCTTCCATTGCCCCATTCTATTTCACCTTGTCCATTCATGACCTACTGCTACATAATTGTAAGTTTGACTCAGGAGCATCGCACAACTTAATTATATTATCCATGATGGATTAATTGGGACTGGAGATAACAAAACCATACAAAGATATATACTCTTTTGATTCCAAAAGAGTAAAGTGCATGGGTATGATCAAAGATTTAGTGGTCAATTTGACCCAAATCCCAGTGAAAAGTGTAGTTATGGACATTGTAATTGTAGACATCCCTGAAAGATTTGGTATGCTTTTGTTTAGGTTATGGGGATCAAAAATTGAGAGGTCCATCAAACTGGATCTAACATATCTTACCATTCCCATGTTTAGAAAATAAGAGCATCGATTGTAAATGGGAATCTAAATTTGTGAAGATTGTTACAAAGGCAGACTACTCAAATAATTCCCGTGTATGGTAAGGAGATGTATTTTTCTTGTTTGTTGTTAGAAGAATATGAGTAAATCATGGGAGACACCTAGGTGGAATGTACATCTCAACTGAGTAAACAATCATTGGAGCATGATAAGGTACGGAAATTGTATTTTGGTGGTGCTTATTCTAAGGAAGGAAATGGGCCATGTGTGTTATTGGTATCTCCAAAGGGCAGCTTGATCCCTCTTTCTTTCAAGCTAGACTTTGAGGCCACAAACAATGTTGTTGAATATGAAGCTTTATTGTCGAGACTGCAAGCATAGGTATGAAATGCGGGATTTGATTGCAAACTTTTTCTTAAATTTCAATATTCAGTTTATGCCCAGGGAGCATAATAGAGTGGAAAACTCCTTGGCCATCGTTGCTAGCAATTTTAAGCCTCCCCAAAATCCCTTTCTTAGACATGAAGTCGAGTTCAGGTACAGGTTGTTGGTACCAGACAATGTGAAGTATTAGTAGGTGTTTGAAGATGAAGACGAGATCAAGCGCTTCATGGAGGTATTTAGGGAATTCTCAAACTTGGTGATTGATCAAGAGGATGAGGAGCCAACAAAGGGACAACAAGCAAGTTGGGAAGGGTCTATTGATGATCACAGAATATTTCATCTTATTGGAAACATCATGCCAAGAAGTTTGGTTCCATTGGAAAGGATTTTTAACTCAAATGATGTGGTTGTTAAGCTAGTTGAACAAGAGCTTGAGGAGGAGGTGGAGGATTGTAATATTGGCACCAAAGAAGATCCGAGAATCATCAAGTTAGCTAAAGGAGTTCCAAGGGAATACAAACAAAGATACCTTGACCTTTTTAAGGATTACATGGATGTGTTCACTTGGTCATATGATGATTTGAATACTTTTGATCCTGGTGTTATACAAAACAAAATTCCTCTAAAAATTGGGGTGAAGCCATATAAGCAGAAGCTCATGCAGATTAATCCTCTATTACTTCCATCAATTGAAAAGGAGGTGAAGTTGCTGCTATAGGATAAGATTATTTTGCCTTTGGGGCACTCAAAATGGGTAGCTAATTTGGTCCCAGTTAGGAAGAAGAATGGGGAAATAAGTCTATGCGTAGATTCAGAATCTTAAATAAGGCCTCGCTAAAAAATAACTATCCCCTACGTAAAATATACTATATTCTACAAAAGGTGGTGGGTTCTACCTGCATATCCATGATGGATGGTTTCTCTCGATACAACCATGACATTGTACACCCTGGTGATCAGAGGAAGACAAATTTTACTACTCCTTGGGGGATGTTTATGTATGTCAAGATTCCTTTTGGCCTCATCAATATTGGAGCTACTTTCCAAAGAGAAATTGCTATAAAGTTTTTTGTAGATCGAGATAAATTCGTAGTGATCTATCTGGATGACATAACAATTTTCTCTAAATTAGATGAATAGCACCTCAAGCACTTGCAGCTCACTTTTACAAAATTCAAAAGGTATGGTATGTCCTTCAACCCCAAGAAATCATAGTTTGTTTTAAGTGAAGGGAAGTTATTGTGCCACATTTTGGCAAAGGAAGGAGTGAATATTGATCCCAAAAGGGAGGAGGCTATAAATAATATTCCATTACCAAGGAATAGGAAGGAGATTCAAGTTTTCTTGGGAAGAATAGATTTTCTAAGAATATTTATACCAAACTATCTTGAAATTGTCAAAGAAATCACAGAAATTTTAAAGAAGGATATTGTAGTCAAATGGAAAATTGAAGCTCAGGAGTCATTCTCTGCAATCAAAAGGGGTTTTCTCGAAGCCCCAATCTTATCTAGCCCTTATTATCATAGGCCATTCCTCATTTCCTCTTTTTCTTCTCCTAACATGGTGGTGTTGGTTTGTGTTATATTCTTTCCACGACTAGCCCACATAGTTAATCGGGGGGCTAGAGGGGGGGCAGAGCCCCCACTTCATTGCATTGATTGCGTAGCGGGGGGGTCACAAGGGGTTTGAGGGGTGAAGGTAACCCCACTCTATGGGATCCAGGGCAGCACCCTAGAAAATTTTGGTTTTGGAACCTATGTTAGGTTGGGCGGACCCACCTATGGTATTGTGCATGATTTTCACACATGTTTTTGGACGCGATGGTTTTCGGTCCATGGTTTTGGATGCTTTGGCATGTATAAATATGTATTGTAACATTGAAAGGAACATAATGAAAAATCAAGCTAGTAGTCTCGGTTTTGGGATCCAGGGGAAAATCTCTATGTTTTTGTGTTTTAGAATTCATATGCAGGGAATTTTTGTACGGGGTTAAAACCTACATTTGGTATCGGAGTTGTTTTGGCTTCAAGGGGATGAATTTTTTGCTGAGGGGTTTCGCTCGGGCCTATGGTAGACCCTGTTCAGTGGGAGATCTGTGAGATTGATTCTAGTGGTGAAAGAAGATGGCGAGTAGTGGAAAGATAGAGATCGAGAAATTTAATGGTCAGAGTTTTGAGTTGTGGAAACTCAAGATGGAGGATCTATTGGTGGATAAAGATTAGAGGATCATGGTAGATCTAGGTACTAAACCAACGAGAGCGTATGATGAAGAATGGAAGAAGTTGGATTGGAAGGAAAAGATCACAATACCATTGTGTGTCTCAGATTCAATATTGTTGAATGTATCAGGGGAAGCTACGGCGAAGGCTTTGTGGGACAAGTTAGGGACTTTGTACCAATCTAAGTCTGGTGAATAAACTGTTCCTATGGAAAGAGTTGTATAACTTGGGGATGAAAGATGGAGACTCGGTGACAGAGAATTTGAATGCATTTAATACTGTGGTAATTCAGTTAGCATCTGTTGATATTAAAATTTCAGATGAAGATAAGTGCATTAGTTTGTTGTGTTCTCTACCAGATTCGTGGAATAGTCTGGTTATTACAATAGGTAGCAATGCAACTGCCTTGTAGTTTGATGAAATAGTCTCATCCTTGCTAATGGAGGAGATGAGACGGAAAATTATGGAGAGCCACAGTGGTGATGCCTTGTCTATACGAGGACGGTCCCAGAATAGAAACAAAAATAAGTCATGAAGTGGGAGATCTAAATCTCTAGGAAAACCTATAAAGGTGGTGTGCTGGAAATGTGGAAAGGAAGGGCACTACAAAAGGGACTGTAAATCTAAAAATCCTGATAAAGGAAAGGGATCTAATGATGCTCCTTCTGCAGAGGTGAAAACCACCTTAGATGAAGGTGGGGATGTGTACTTGGCTTCTTCAAGTACACATGTAGATCATGAGGCATGGTTGATTGACTCAAGTGCATCCTTTCACTTCACTCCCCATAGAGAGTGGTTCTGCGAGTATGAGAAATACGATGGTGGTGATGTCTTCTTAGGGGATGATAGGAAGGCTAGAATTGTTGTTCGCGGAAAAGTAAAGTTGAAGTTGCAAGGTGGAAGGGTTGGAACACTTCCAGGTGTTCGGCATATTCCTGCACTGGCCAGAAATTTTATTTCTGTAAGCAAGTTGGATGATGCACGTGTAAAAACAGTGTTCGAGAAGGATACCTGCAAGATGGTTCAAGGAGCACTGGTATTGATTCAGGGAGTTTGGATTGGAACTCTGTACAAGCTGCAAGGTAGCACGGTTGTTGATGGGTGCAACAGTTCTATCGTTCCTAAAAGTGGAGCAGAAAATCTAGTGGTCTCTGGAGAGAAGACCATGTTGTGGAATCAAAGGCTTGGACATATTGGAGAGAAGGGCCTTTGAATACTTCATGGTAAAGGTATGGTAGAAGGTATGAGTAATAGCTCTCTGGATTTTGATTTCTGTGAAAATTGTGTATATGGGAAGCAGAATCGGATGAGTTTCCCCTCTATTGGTAAGAGGGCGAAACATATATTAGAGCTTGTGCATAGTGATGTGTTTGGACCTGTGAAGGTTCCATCACTGGGTAAGTCTGTGTACTATGTATCATTTATAGATGACTTCTCAAGGAATACATGGACATATTTCCTTAAAAAGAAATCTGAAGTCTTTGACAGGATTAAAGAATTCAAGGCTCTGGTGGAAAACCAGACAGAGAAGAAGATATAGGTGTTGAGGACAGATAATGGTGGAGAGTTTTGCAGTAATGAATTTGAAGAATTCTATAAGAAGTGTGGTATAGCACGACAGAAGACTACTCCATATACACCTCAGCGAAATGAAGTTGCAGAAAGAATGAACAAGATGTTGATGAAAAGGGCAAGAAGCATGCTCAGTGGTGTCAGGTTAGGACAAGAATTCTGGGCAGAGGCGGTGGAGATAGCATGTTACCTGGTCAACAAATCACCTTCATCAGCGTTGGAGGATAAAACTCCACAAGAGGTATGGACTGATAAGAAACCCTCTCTTTCACATCTAAGGGTATTTGTATTTGATGCATATGTACATGTTCCAAAGGACAAACGAACCAAGTTGGATAGTAAATATGAAAAGTGCATCTTTATTGGGTATAAAGATGGTTTAAAGGGTTATAAGCTTTGTAACCCAGTAATAAGGAAGGTTGTGTACAATCGAGATGTGGTGTTCAGAGAGGTGAAAGATGTTATTAAACATGAATTCCAACCAAAGGAACCTGAGAATATAGAGTTTGAGCTAAAGGATGAAGAATCAAACTCTACAACAGAGGAGGAATCAGAAGATGAAGAGCCACAAACTCCGGGTGTGAGAAGATCAGCTTGAGAAAGAAGGCAACTAGAAAGGTATATTCCATCTACTTTCTGTTCAAATTTTTCTTTATCTATTACTGATGATGATCCTAGAGCTGTGAAGGAAGCAATAGATTCAGAGGATGGTAAACTCTGGAAAGAGGCCATGGTTGATGAAATGGAATCTTTGCACAAAAATGAGGCTTGGGATCTAGTGGAGTTTCTGGTTGGAAGGAAACCCATTGGCAGCAAATGGGTGTTCAAGAAGAAGACAAATGCAAAAGGAAAGGTGGAGAAATACAAAGCTCGGTTGGTAGCAAAAGGTTATTCCCAGGTGCTAGGAATTGATTTTGGTGATATTTTTTCTCCTATTTCCAAGGTAACTTCTATTAGATTACTTTTATATGTTGTTGTTACTTTTGATTTTGAGGTAGAACAGATGGATGTGAAGACAACATTTCTTCACAGGGATTTGGAAGAGGAAATCTACATGAAGCAACCTGAAGGCTTTGCGGTGAAGGGTAAGAAAGAACTGGTATGCAAGTTAAAGAAGTCTTTGTATGGGTTAAAATAGTCACCCAGGATGTGATATCAGAAATTTGATACATTTATATGGGGACTTGGCTTCACTAGAATAAAAGCAGATCATTGTGTGTATTTTAAATTAATTGGTGACCGTGTTATTTATCTGGTCTTGTATGTGGATGATATGTTGCTAGTTGGAAATGACAAAGAAATTATCCAAGATTTGAAGACCCATTTGTCCTCCAAATTCGACATGAAAGATCTTGGTACTGCAAACTATCTTTTGGGCATGGAAATTAAAAGAGATCGAGCAAAGAGGAAGCATTGGTTAAACCAGAGGAAGTATGTCGAGACAATACTGCAAAGGTTTAATATGAGGATAGTAAACCGGTGAAGGTTCCTATTCCTCTAGGTGTAAAGTTATTTGCTAAACAGTGTCCCAAGACATAAGAACAGGAAGAGGACATGTCCCATGTTCCATATGCAAGTGCAGTCGGTAGCCTAATGTATGCGATGGTCTGTACTACACCATATATTTCACATGCAGTGGGAGTATTGAGCAGGTTTATGTCAAAACTAGGGAAGGAGCACTGGACAACAGTGAAGCGGGTTTTCAGGTATTTGTGTGGCACTAGTGATTATGGTTTGTGCTACCAAGGAAGACCAAGATTGGATAGAGTGTTGGATATTCGTGGATTTGTTGATGAAAACTAGGCTGGAGATCTAGATCAGAGAAGATCTACAAGTGGGTATGTGTTTAACCTATTTGGAGGTGCAGTCAGTTGTATGAGTAAAATCTATAGCAGCATTATCAACTACAGAGGTAGAATACATGGCAGCCACTCATGCAAGCAAGGAAGCAGTTTGGTTGCAGAGATTGTGTTCAAGTATGGGGTTAGTACAAGGAGCTATAAGGATAGACTCTGAGAGCCAAAGTGAAATTTTCTTGGCAAAGAACCATACATATCATTCAAAGACAAAGCACATTGATTTTCAGTATCACTTTGTGAGGGATATGATAGAAGACAAAAAGGTGTTGCTGGTAAAGTTGGACACTTTGAAGAATACTGTAGATGCATTGACAAAATCTATGAGCTCTGAGAAGTTCTCTTGGTGTAGGGAAACAATGGGCATTGCAGGGCTAGATAAATGACTAAGCTCCCTTGTGATCCCCTATGGAAAGAAAACAACAAGTGGGAGAATGTTGGGTTGTGTTATATTCTTTCCACGACTAGCCCACGTAGTTAACTAGGGGGTTAGACAAGGGGTGGAGCCCCCTCTTCATTGTGTTGATTGCGTAGCGGGGGGGTCACAGGGGGTTAGAGGGGTGCAGGTAACCCCACTCTATGGGGTCCGGGCCAGCACCCCGGAAAATTTTGGTTTTGGAACCTATGTTAGGTTGGGCGGACCCACCTATGGTTTTATGCATGATCTTTGCTCATGTTTTTGGACGCGATGGTTTTTGGTCCATGGTTTTGGATGCGATGGTTTTTGGTTCATGGTATTGGATGCTTCGGCATGTATAAATATGTATTGTAACATTGAAAGGAGCATAATGAAAAATCAAGTTGGTAGTCCCGGTTTTGGGATCTAGGGGAAAATTTCTATGTTTCTGTGTTTTAGAATTCGTATGTAGGTAATTTCTGTACGTGGTTAAAACCTACATGTGGCAGATGTTCTATTGTCAAAAAATATTGGAGGACAAGTGTTGTAGCTTCCATTGTGATTTAAGTCTTATTTTTCAGTTTTATCACAAAATGAAACAAAAATCAAAAGAAATGAAAAATAAAACCATTGTCTAAAGGTCATGCAGGTTCAAGAGGCGCGATCAAGCGATAGCTTGATGAGTACGACGAGGTGTGTTGCGGGGAAGCAATAAGCATGAAGATTAATTAAAACTCGACCCCCGCAGTACTTGATCGTGATGTTAGCATGGTTGACCACAATGTGTGGCCTGAAATTACTGTGGGGGTTCAACCTCAATGAAGCTCCTGTGCATTATTTACCCCCACAAAGTTTAAAATAAATAGCCTAAATAACTTATTTTATTTGATTGATAGGATAACTTTTGAATGTGAACCTGCGAGAAGATCTGGGTCGTCTGATCAACAAGCCACAGATCTAACGGTAATCACATAAGTTAACTAGAATGGGTTTAGTTCGGAGATCGGATGCGATGGTGTATCAAACACAATTTAAATTTTCTGAAATCCGAGCCAATCTTAGCCGTCCATCCAAAGAGACAGGATCCGACGAATAACGGGTGAAAAATTAATCAGGTTTTAGTGTTAAAATCAGACCCGATAGATTATTAACTGGTAGTTTATATTTCCTATCGGGTCCATATGGGAGTCAACGGAGCGTTGAAAAGGTGGACTTGATAAGGTTTAGTTCAAACAGGTTTAAAGTCTCGTGAGTTCCAAAGGATCGGACCGTTTATTGAATGAGTGATCGGACAGTTCACGTACAGCTAAGGCGGACCTGACAGGTTTATGAATCAAATTGTTAATCCTTTTTAGTTCTGTGGTAAACCATGTTCCGCATAAATTAGTCGATTCCATTTTTTAAGAAAAATAATCAAAATTAGAGGGAGATGATCAAAACTTCAAAGGGTCAGTGATTGGTCGGGTTTCCCTGTGTTTTGGCCAATCAAAACACTCCTGATACATACGTGGGCCTAGGTCCACACACGAGGTTTTGTCAAATACAGTTTATTATGATTAAAACAGTTTAATCATTATTAAAGAATCTACAAGGAAACTTCATCAGTAGCCAAGCTACAGAGTTGAAAAGCTAACAGTCATCATCATTTTCTAAATTCTGTTACTTCTTGTTATTTTATTTACGAGGTGTCTTTTATCCTCTATGTAATATTTTGTAATAACTTTTACTTTAGACAGTTAGGAGAAGAGTTAAGCAGTTTGACAGTTTTGGTGATCACCAACTGTCTTATCATGTATAAAAAGAGGAAAATTTACAGAGAAGGGGTTCGAATTTCAGAGAACCTGGATACTAGGCCACTAAATTCCTGATACAATTGTTGATTAATGAAAGAATCAAAAGTTTTCCATACATTGTTGGGTATGATTTTGTGACTTCTCTGTTATGTGTCATCTTATGTTTTCTTCCTTTATGTATGGTAATGAAGTTGCAGGTCTTTATTTTCTTATGCAAATGAAGTTAAAATCGCTTAAAAGAGAACTCCTATAGTTGAAGTTCACACCTTTGCAATTCTTCTAAGTTATAGATAGTAGTTTTTGTGTAAGACAACATATTATCTATAACTTCTCCAAGTGTCACAGATAGTAGATCCTGTGTAAAACAACATATTGCCTATGACTTATTCAATCTTTCTTCATTCATCATTTATATTCAGCAAGCAAATGGCATTCTAATATTTTCATGTCACCTAAGTATTGAGGGTTAAAACCAAGTCTCCCAGGTCCATTTGAGAACACAACATACAATTAAGTGACAAACAAGTGATAATCATTGTAATCATTAATGTCTTCAGCACAATTTCTACACAACCAGGAAATTGGTTTCTTAAGGTACAACATTAATTGGAACCGTTGCCTGGGAAAGAAGACAAGAACACTTTTCCCTGGGTTTTCAATATTTTTCTCTAATTGTTCAGTGAGGAGGAAATATTTGGTTATTTTGAACAAAAGCAATAACTCTGGCTCCAAAAGGCGACTCCACAAGAACAAGAACCACAACCTGCAAAACAATTGAATAAGAACACTTCTCCCTGGGTTTATTAAGTTTGAATATGATTCTTGAGGGTGACAAGTTTCAGCAGTTGGTTTTACATTCACACCTGTTATCTTCACTTTGGAGTTTTTTTTTGGGATTTAATGGCTATCCCTGCATTCTTATCCAATAAATTTATCCCACTAGATTTTACTGGGATCACTGGTTATCCTCATCATATGCCTACATTTCATGAGTGGAATAAGTATCTTCCAAGATTTAGTGGAAATGAATATGAAGATTTGGTTCAGCATCTCCAAGAGTTTCATGAATGCGTGGAGCAGCAAAATCATTCATGAAGATGTGAAGATGAAGTTGTTTATGTTTTCTTTGGATCAAGAAGCTAGGGTTTGGTACAGGTCTTTGCTTCATTCAAGCATTTCATCTTTGAAAGATTTCCATTCAGTGTTTAGTTCTTTTTGTAGAACTTCTTATGCACACAATTTTTGTTTTTGAAGGTTGTTGTGAATATTATGATTCTAAAGAAACTTTAAAAGCTCATGATAATCCTACTGAAGAAAGTAATTATCATGTTGATAATATATCAATAATTCAGAGAGGTTATAGCCAAATTAATTTTGGGCAAATATCTGAAAGCAAAGAAATATCATTTTCTCAAAATGATGCGGAAAATCTTAAAAAGACCTTTCCTCAATAACCTCACAAGCAAATAATTGGTTGACCCTGTTCCAAGAAAATAAAGAGAGCATTCAAATGGAGAAAAGTTCAAACATGCATCAAGTATTTCTGCCTAGCAGTCGAGAAGAGGGAGAAATAATTAAGTTGCAAATAAATCCCCAGAGATCTTATTTTGTTAAATTTGATGGTTCTCCTATTTATAACAAAAATGGTTCAAATGAGGAATAAGATGAAGGTCTTCGAGTTCATCAATTGGGTGTTGAACATAGAGAAGAAAACCAGCAAGTGGGAAATGTTGGACAACAATATATTGAGCCATTTATCATAGCAAAAGAGGTTATCTTGTGTAAAAAGAAAGCTGATAAAGAGATTGTTTATCATTGCATTGAAGAACACAATGATGCCCATGGATCAGAGGTAAACAATCTATTTGAAGTTGGCCATATGTCATATAGTGATGTGAAAATTTTTCTTTTTCTTCCTGAGGTCATAATTACAAATTATTTTCAATCAAAGCTCAGAGATGAAAAGTGGAGACATAAAAGTGACATAGATCATTTTCTTAAAGATGTTGTTGATTGTTCTATTGAGCATATTATCCAAATAGAAGGTTTATTCGAGCAAGAACCTTCATACATAGAGACTTTGTTGCCCAAGAAAGTGCTCTGATACCAATTGTTGTAGATCTAACCCGGAAATATTATAGATCTAATATGAAAATATAAATAAACCCAGAAATAATATGAAATGCTTCTTTATTATCAAACCCTTATGGTAGAGCAACACCATACATTCACTCCTTAAGGAAGGAGAATACTCCACAAGCCATATGCATGTTCATACAATAATCCTTCACTCTCCCATGTGGAATCTCTAGCCTCTATATAGGCCTCATACATACAATACCATGGGTCATTACCATGGTTCCTTCATACCATCAACTAATACCATGGGCCCATTACATTATTATTAACTACTTGTGGTCCCTTACATGACATGGGTTAACCACCTTATTTATTACTATGGCCCATCCCATTATTACATTATTACCTTGGGTACCTCCCTTGGTACCCCATATTATCCCCCCTAGGTATATAACACCTTTCCTCACACATTTGTTGTCGCTCAAGGTTTTTCTCTCATATTTGTTGTCAAGAGTATACACTCGTACTCTTCCAACCAATTGTCTTCCTCTCATGTTGGCGCTTTGAATCTAGTTCACTTCTTTCTTCTCTCTCGCTCTCTTTTTCAATGTATCTCA
Organism: Pinus tabuliformis; assembly: GCA_031772625.1. Taxonomy (NCBI): domain Eukaryota; kingdom Viridiplantae; phylum Streptophyta; class Pinopsida; order Pinales; family Pinaceae; genus Pinus; species Pinus tabuliformis. The sequence goes on from CM062819.1 coordinate 1,955,064,470, forward strand.
CAAAAGTATACAACCCCCTATAGATAATTTCTACAAATCCGGCTCTGATACCATCTAGAAATTCTCTGTAGGTTAACCCGATAATGTAATATAAATCAAAGCAGAATACTATAACTTACTTCTACTATCAATTTGCAGAAGCTTAAAGGTCGAGCTGAACAATATAACCAGAAGAAGAAGAATCAATGGCACAATACACATGAGAATACTTTGGGGAAAGCCTCAGCTAAAAACCCCACACTATTGTGTTATCATACATGGTGGAAATACATAGGAATTATACAAAGCCTTAGCTCTCACAGCTAGCCAAATATCAGTACAATCCTCACAGATGCTCATAGGAAATCTTGGCTTCTCTCCAGCCTTCCTCTCTGCCCTCCAAGCTCCTATTTCCTTGTGTTGTTCCTTGTGGATGATTCACCTTCAACCAATTGGAAAAACCTCCTCCAAAACTGCACAATCCTCAAGGATAAATCCTTGACTGCATGCATGAGTTTTCTCCATGAGAAAACACATGCAACTGATAGTACACTATCCTTGAAATTTAATCTCAATTGGGTCTTTCTCAGAATAGACATGCATGAGTTTCTGATGAGGGAATCTTCAGTTCACTGGAGTAGCACTAGTTGAGTGCATTAATGCATCAACTAACTATTAACTCACTATTAGTTCATCAAATAGTTTGGAACTAATTTTACTAAACTTAACTCGGTAAACTGAGTTAAGTAATTACAACTCAAATATAACTCAATCTTATCTCCTTAATGTAAGGGATAACTCTTGCATGACTTCAAAAAGACTTCTAACTTGAATTTCTCCAACTAATTCATTAATTAATTAATTATTTTCAAGTTGTTGTTAAGACTAAATTCGATTTTAATTCACAATTTAATTCAAGGACAAATTAAATTGGAATATTCTTGTTGCCATATTTCAACACTCCCTCTCAACAAGAAAGGGATTATCTACCACCCCGATCCTGTCTCTATGGAACTCGAATGTACACTTTGACAATGCCTTTGTCAAAATGTCAGCATCTTTCTCCTCTGATGAAATATATTATAGCAACATGATCCTCTCAACCTATGAAAAGCCACAAGCAACAAATCTTGCCTTATGCTTCTCCACACTACCATTAGCAGGGTACTTTACATTGTAAATCCAACGAGAACTCACAACTGACTTGTTCTTCAGTCTCGGAACCACGTCCCAAACACTATTACGAACTATGGGGTCATACTCCTCCACCATAGCATCAACCCAAATCGGCTATTGCACTTATTCCTCAAAGGAAGATGGCTCGGTCTCAACACATTCCCCAGCAAGGGTCATGTATCCAGTGTACCTCTCAGGTGACCTCCTCTATCTGTGCTGAGAAGATGGTGCTCCCACATTCTCTCTCGCATCCTCCAACAATCTGTTAGCTTCTCTTGTGCACTTTCGTCCATCTCTGGAAGACTCTACTTGAGTGGATGTCTCCACTCCTCAATCCTCTACGTGAGGCTGCTCTGCATCAGTCTAAGGCTCCTCCTCCTTAGGAATCAACAATTCCTCCACAGCCTGTAATTGGAGCTCCCTCTCAAGGGAAAATTGCATGGCCTTTTGCTCATCAAACTTGAGATCTCCATGAACCACTGTCCTCCGATTGGTAGGCAAGTACACCCGATAGTTGTGAGGTGTATCAGTGTACCCCACAAATATCCCCAACTCTACTATCGGCTTAAGTTTCTTTTGTGCATCCTTTGTCACATGGAAATATACCGATGAGCCAAAGATCCTGAAGTGACCCACATCTGGTCTCTTACCGGAGAAAGCTTCCTCTAGTGTCTTCATCCCAAGTATGTGATGTGAGCTTCTATTCTGCAAATAGACCGTTGTGTTGCATGCCTCAGCCCACAAGTGAAGTGGTAGGCCTTAGTCATGCAACATTGCCCGCGTTGCCCCTACAATAGTTATGTTCTTCCTCTCGACCACCCCATTTTGTTGTGGGTTATGAGGTGCCATCAACTCTCGTTTAATTCCTTCCGCTACACAGAAGTCCTTAAACTCTTGAGAAACATATTCTCCACCGTTGTCGCTTCTCAAGGCCTTGATCTTCTTCCTTGAATCTTTCTCAACCAAAGCTTTGAACTCATAAAACTTTGTGAAAGTTTGGTCTTTCTTTTGCATGAAATAAATCCAGCATTTATGAGAATAGTCATTAATGAAAATCACATAATACCTTTTCTTCATTGTGGATGTCGTCGAGAATGGTCCACACAAATCAGTCTGAAATCGCTTTAAGATAGCCTCTGCTCGACTGTCTCAATCATGAAAGGAAGACTTGGTGTACTTTCCCAAGGTACAACCTTTGCATGTTTTAACTTGCTCAAGTTTACCTTTAGGAAGTCATGTAGATATCTGTTGCATTATCTTCAAAGCCCCATGATACAAATGGCCTAACCGCATGTGCCAAAACTCGTCAATGTCTTGGCTTTACACCAATTATGCTTTCGTACTCAATGCTACGCAATAATCTACCTCTAGTTTATAGAGATTCTTCACCTGAATCCCTATCCTCTTGGTCTGACCTATGGCTATGTGTCTTAGAAACGCCTTTCCTTTACTGAAGACAACATTGTAGCCTTTGTCCTCCAACATCGCGACTGATACCAAGTTCTTCTTCAGTCCAGGCACATAAATCACACCTATCAAGGTGAGAGGAGCTCCATGCTCCCTTTGAAAAGAAACCATGCCCATTCCTGAAACACTATACCTTTCATCGTCACCCATCTCTATGCGCATCTTGAGGTCTTTCTCCTCCAAGGCACTGAATAAATTTTTATCACCAGTCATGTGGAATGAGGCTCCACTATCAAGATACCAAACACAGCCCATCATCGATGACACCATGCATGCGATGAGAATAAAGTCCATTTCGAACTTAGGTTAATGCCTCACCTTCCGATCCTTCCGAGGATCCCTTCTTGGACTTCTTCGATGGGCAATTGGTCGCATAATGTCCCATCTTGTGACAATTAAAGCATCTTACTTTAGACATGTCACCCTTCTTCCCTCCATGAGAAGAATTCGATTTGAAATGGGAAGCCTTCCCCTTCCCTTTCCTTGCCTTACTTGTTAAGGCAGGATTTTCTTCATCATCATTCTTGGATCCTCACCTTCAGAGAGTAGTTGAAGGTGAAGAGGGCGGAGCCAGATGAGGGAGAAGGCACTGGATAGTGGTTGGAGGCATGAAGATGCCCTCTCCCACTGCGGGTGCGAGGATAGTGGCCGATGGAGAAATCACTGGAAAGGAAAGGTGAATCCGAGGAAGGGCTGGAAGGCGCACGCTGTGGTTGGCCCCTACGGGACCGCATTCTATGACGGCGACGAGGCATAGGGGAGACAGAAGTAGCGGGAGAAAAGCGAGGCTGGGCAGCTGCAATGACAGGGCCAGAGCAAATCAGAAGAACGACAAAGCGAAGGCTAGAGGCCCAAGAGATAAACCAAGGGATTAATGGAGGCGACTCCGCATAAAGACCAGAGCAAAGCTTCAGAGTAGCCTCCCCTTTCAAGCTACGAGAGGCAGCCGAGAAGACGAGGCCAGCACCATACAAATAGAAACCATAGATGAGGCCAGAATCTAGATAGTAATGCGAATGAATCGACGAAGGCAGCTCCACAACAAGCTCATGGTTGAGCCTTAAATTATAATCCCCCTTCATGCATTGAGAAGCACCCACCATTACTGTTGCATTAAAGAGAGTCGAGTTTTGAGGCAAGCCGGAGCATGCGAAGGCATTAACCAGAGCGTCGAACAGGATGGGAAATCCATAGCCACTTGAGATATAGCAAGTGAACTCTATGCTTCTCAAATGCCGAGAGCCTCCCTTCATAAACCATTTATCCATTCTTTACTGGGTAAGCAGGTTTCGTTCCACCTCGCGCCACCCCTATCCCATCAGATTTAAGGCTCGTCTATGCACCCGCATCCAGGGGAGCTGCATCCCTTTGGACCAGAATTTTGCACTCATGTTCTTGATCATGATTCTGAATTATGTCTAGAGCTCCAGTGAGAAGAGTGTGCCCATTTTCCACCCCCAAATTAGCAAGTAGATCAGCGACCTTGTTGCCTTCCCGTTTAACATGATTGAATATGATGGCACGATTGGTATGAAGCGATTGTTCTATTGCATCCAATCTGGCTTCGAGTCTCCAACTATTGGCAATTTTATGCGCATGAGCCCCATTGAGGAGTTGATTGACCAGGTTGATGAGGAGTAGGGAGTCACCTTCGATCTCCAGAGGTTGGAAACCATGTCACTGGGAAAGGAGTAATCCTTGCCAGAGACCCTCCAGTTCAGCCGAGTTGTTCGTGTCCCAGCCAATGTTTCCAAAGTATATTAGGAGAGGCGAACCCTCATGATCTCTAAATATGCCACCAAATCCTGCTTTACTGGGGTTTCCCTTTGAAGCTCCATCAAAGTTGAGTTTGAAAGTGTGCTTTGGAGGGGGGTCCATGAGTGCTTTCTGATGATGTTGCCTTCTAAAGGTCTGTGATTGTGAGTGCCTTGTGGGAGTTGAATGTTCCAGTTTTCCCAGATGGCTTTCTCATTCGTAAGAGTTGGGAAATCGTCTCAGTGCCAAGTTTGAAGCGCCAAGGTCTCTTTAATATTGAGACAGAAGTTGCTCCAAATGATTTCTAGAGGAGTGCTTTGATCTTTGAATATGTGCTTGTTCCTTTCTTTCCAGATTGTCCAGAGGAGGAGGCCGGGAATCAATCTCCATAATTGGTTGAGAAGCTCGCTTTTATAAGGGTTTTGGTGCCAATGACGAATGGAGTTGATAATATCTACGGACCCTCTGCATCATTTTTGGCAACGGAAGCTAGCCTTCTCCCACAGTTGGTTGGCAAGAGTGCAAGAGTCCAGGAGATGTTGGAGCGTTTCCTCCTGAGAATTACAGTTGGGACACATGGAGGGCCCATGAAAGTTTCTTTTCCTGAGATTGTCCCAAGTGAGGATTTTCTGGTGCCCAACAAGCCAGAGGAATAGGGAGACTTTGGGCCAAGTACCTGGTGACCAGATTCTGCCCCAGATAGGATCCAGGGGCGTTGCATCTTTGCATATAATGTTATAAGCCTCTTTGGTGGTGAAGGATCCTCTGGGGGTATATCCCCATCTTAAAATATCCCTGCCTTCGGAAAATCTAATGCGTCGATTTTGGAGCTCCCTCTCCAAGGCCTCCTTAGTCTGGTTATCTACATTCCTGATCAGCCTGTTGATCTGCTTCCATTGTCTGTACCCTTGTTCTGTCTCCGGAGTCCACTGTTGCTGGACGGATTCCTTTTGTTGCTCCTCCCACTCTTGGCAAGGAGGCGGTCTGAAGATGTCGTTGAGCTTTGGTAGTTGATTCCAGGCATCCGTCCAGAACCAAGCAGTGTTGTCGTTTCTTATTTCCCAAAAGCTATGTTGTTGGATCAGCGCAAAATGTTGTCTAGCAGCATTCCATATTAGTGATCCTTTTTCATTATGAATGAATCTGATAAGCTCCTCCGTTGGTCTGTGGTTGGCATATTTCGCTGTCCATATGGCTGCCCATGGTTTATTGGGTACAGAGAGCCACTGCCACCATATTTTTTCACCCATGATTGCATTGCTATGACTAGGATCTCACAGACCTATACCCCCTTTTTCTTTTGGCTTGCATGTTGTGGTCCATTTTGCCAAGGCCCATTTGTGATTTGTGCCTCTTGCACCCTAGAGAAAATTTCGTTGTAGACCTTTTATTTTTTTAAGGACCCATTTAGGCGATGCGAGGATTGAGAAAAGGTAGAGAGGCATTGCCTGTAGCACAACTTTGATTAGCACTAATCTACTAGCTATGTTCAGAGTTCTGTGAGTCCATAAAGTGAGGCGACATTCAAGTTTCTCAAGGAGCATATGCCATGAGGCGTGCTTGACGGTAGAGTCTACAAGGGGGGCTGCAAGGTATTTGGAAGGTAAGGAGGCTATGGAGAAGCCTAGAATGCGGGCAATAGCATGCTGAGTGAGAGGGGGTGTGAAAAAAGAAGATCTATGATTTAGTTGTGTTTATGCTCATTCCTGAAGCGACAGAGAAGTCATTCAAAAGGGGTTTAAAAAGGGAGGCTTCCTGAATAGAAGGGTACCCAAAAAGCATGTTGTCATCAACGAACTGTTGATGAGTAATGGTTGGAGAATTGTGAATGGATAAGCCTTTAAGATGCTGGGAAAGGAGGGCTTGTTTGATATGGCGACCCAAGCCTTCCGCTATTAGAACAAAAAGGAAAGGGGAGAGGGGGTCTCCTTGTCTGATACCTCTGGAGGGACTAAAAGGTCGAGAGGGTATGTCATTTATGAGGATAGAGAAGAATGATGAAGAAATTAAACTCAGAATCCAACAAACCCACATTGGGGAAAAACCAAAGGCTGTTAACATTTTTTGAATATAGTTCTAGCTTAACTTATCAAAATCTTTAGAGAGGTCAATCTTGAGAATCATACCTGCCTATTTGGAGTGCTTGAGTGGGTGTATGATTTCATTAGTGAGGATAATCCCATCCAAAATTTGTCTTCCTTCTACGTATCAAGATTGTTCAGGCGATATGAGCAGGGGCAAAAGCGGCTTCAACCTATTGGCAATGACTTTAGATATCACCTTGTAAATGAAATTGCAGAGGGAGATTGGACGAAATTTGTCCGGAGTGATGGTGTTCTCTTCTTTTGGGATGAGGGCAATGAAAGTTGAATTTAGGGAGGGCAGAAGCCAATGAAGAGTACACGATTCCTCCACCACTTGCCACACCTCCTCTTTTATAAGATCCCAGAAAGAGTGGAAGAATGTAGTAGTGAAGCCATCCGAACCTGGAGCTTTGCCCTCCTTGAGCTGGCTCATAGCCAGAACCACCTCCTGAGGCGTAACTGTTTGGAGAAGGAGTTGGTTGTGTTCTTCTATGATGAGTTTCGGCACATATTGAGTGATCCTTTCTATAGCAAGTCGTCTATCAATTTGGGGTTCTTGATGGACCTCCTGGAACTGACTGATGAACTCCTGTTCGATCTCTGCATGGTTTTCCACTCTTTCCCCTCCTTGCTTTTGTACGAAAGAGATGGTATTGTGCATTCTTCTCTGTATTGTTGTTCTGTGGAAGAATTTAGTGTTCCATTCTCCTTCTTTCAGCCATCTAATCCTAGATTTCTGCTTCCAGAAGATTTCTTCTTGTGCTCTTCTCTCCTCCAATTGATTGTGAATGTGCTTTTCCTGTTCCAAAGTCCCCTCCTTGTATCCCTCTATGATTATCTGTTGCTAGAGTTCTCTCATTTCTCTGTTTAGATCTTGTTGAGCCTAGAAGATGTTGCCAAAAGTCTCTTGATTCCAACGTTTGATTTGGGATTTCAGGAATTTGAGTTTCTGTTGAAACTGAAACATTTTTGAACCTTCTGGTGAAGGGAAGTTGTTCCAAGAGGATCTGATGAAGTCGTTGAAGGCAGGATGTGTGAGCCAGAAAGCTTCGAAACGGAATGGACGCCTGGTAGAGTTGCCTGGTCTTTGCCATTGGAGAGAGATAGGCCAATGATCAGAGCCTGAAAATGGAAGAATTGATGTTGAGATGTCGCCTCCAAGATGCACTGCATTATCAGAGATGAGGTATCTGTCTAGTTTAGAAGCAATTTTTTGCCGCCCAACCCTGTGATTGTTCCAAGTGTGCATTCCATTGCAGAATGGCAAATCAATTAACATATTGTTTTGGATAAATTATTTAAAGCGGATATTTTCCAATTCCAGCTTGGCGCGGCCTCCCTTCTTTTCCTCCAGCTTGGTGATCATATTGAAGTCTCCTCCAATGATCCAAAGAGGATGGACTCTATTGAAGTTAAGCACTTGTATAGTGTCTAGAAGAGAATTTTTGTTACCTGCTTCCTGTGGGAAGTAAACATTGGTGAGATGGTCATGAATATTGGTGTTGATTATATGAAAAGTAGCCTGTATAATGTGATGGGATGCATGAAAGTCTGAAAGCGTTATAGCTTGCATGTTCCAGGCGATTGCCAGTCCCCCGGAGGCACCCGAAGCATCCACTGCAACCGAGTGACAACCCGGCCAAGCTCTAGAAAGGATGTTTCCAAGTGTGTTTCTATTACATTTTGTTTCCTACAAAAAGAAGATCTGGGGCTGCTCCTGCTTTATCATGTTTTTTATCATCTTGACTTTCTCGGGGCTATTGAGCCCTCTTAGATTCCAAGAGGTGAGCTTCATGATTCACTATTAGTGGTGGACTTGTAATACTTTGTCAACTTAGCATATCTGCCTAAGTCTACCAGGATTTTCCCTCTGGCAATAGTTCTTTGAAGATCCGTCTTTCTTTCACGTTTTTTGGAATCTTTAGGAGGGAAACTGCCATCCCATTGACTGCTCGGGTGTATGCCCAGTTGTTGTTGCCAGTAAGCCCTGGAGATGATGACTTCCAGTGTACTGAGCTGATGCTCTTGAATCTTGTCGTAGTCTTTCTTTCTGCATGCTTGTTCAAGCTCAAAAATGTCAAGCCCTCCCAAATCAATGCTTTCTGGTTCTTCTTCCATGTGTTGCATCTGACTGCTTTCTGCTGAGGTGATTGCTAGGTGCAAGGTTTGACTGGGGAGTCCATCAACATCCATTTCATTAGGTTTCTAATCAGGGTCCTTTCGAGCTGCCTCAGGGATTCCAATGTTGTTTTTTAGGGGCAAGGGAGTGGGAGAGGAGCCAGAAAGAGGGGGGGACGAGATGATCAGCGGTGGGATTGGCAGAGAGATCAGAGGTGGGTCTTCTAAAGTTTTAGCAAGAACCTCAAAGCTGTTGCTTGTGGAGGGAATGGAGGCAGCGTCCTGCTGGGGCTTTTTTCCGGAGGAAGGTTTTTTATGCGATATTTTGTGGTTTGCGACCTTGGTGAAGCCATCATGGGCCGACTTGTCTGAGGGGTCAGAGGCTTGGGGTTTAGCATTTAGAGGAAAATCCCGGAAAATATGCCCATGGGCATGACACTTACGACAGCTAAAGGGAACATGTTCAAAATCCAAGGGTTGGATCCATTCATAGTCATCATGGAAGAGACATACCGAGTTCGGAAGGGCTTTTTCCAGGCGCATGAAGACACAAATTCGAGCATAGGAGGTGTATCTGTGCAGCTTCGTTTCTTTAGCAATTTTTATAAACTCCCCCAACCCCTTACCAATGTCTCTGAGCGATTCTTCGTCCCAGTATTCCAATGAGAGTGAGTACATCCTAATCTAGACTGGTGACAAGTTGAAGTCCTCCTTGTCAGGGTTAAATCATTCTACTCATTCCCTTAAGTACAAACCAGCTGAGTTGAAGAAGTAGGTACCTTCATCCATGACCCTGTTCTGATCTTCGATGCAAATGAAGATTGCAGTGAAAAACCCTTTTGGTCCTAGCTGCAGGGTGACATGTCCCTTGGGTTTCCATTTGGCAGAGATCCATCCTTGCAGAGCTTTTTCAGTCGGCCACAATCCAATAAATTTTCCAATGAGTGCATGGTCCTTCATGTACTAGATGTGACAATTGATTCTTTGGCTGGGAAGTTCTATCTTGGGTCTTTCAGCCGCTATGGGTTTGCATGTCGCTGAAGTGACCTTGGGCGTTTCCTGTTGCCCTTTATTTTCTTATTGTACTTCACTGCACTTATCTAACTGATCAGTGGAAGCGTTTGTCATTTCTTGCATTGGGGAGTCTCTTTTATCCGCATCTTCTTGTTTTGGACCAGTCGGCTTTGTCGTATTCTTCGCTTGAGGATCTCTTTCGATTGAAGGGGAAGGCATTGACACCCCCCTGAGGGAAAGCCATTGCAGAGCGGACTATGCCAGCAGTCTGTTGTCACGGTGAGGAAGGCGGATGGAGAGTGGAGGCAGAGAGAGATCAGACTACGTCGTTGCAGGGGCTATCAGAAACCCTATGTTGTAGAGCGCGCTCCCGGCTTCGCATTATCTTAAGACGCAGTTAATTTGGTCATTAGATATGCATATTCGATGTACTAGGGCCAAGGAAATATTGAAAACAAAAGCAATGTTGTAATCTAGTGAATAGCATGCATTAGCTACCAGTAGTTTGTACACCAAGCAATCTCATACAAAAATATACATAGTGAACAAAGGGGAAAAGAGATAAAAAAACTATTGGTAGTTGATGCATGATATTCACTAGCGGTTTCAAAACCAGAGTCATGTGCATGATGCTAACAGCATGGTTGACTAACATCTCCAAAATGGGTTACTCTAGAGGCTTGATAAGTTATGAGTTCTGGTGGGCTCCAGTATTGTAGTAATAATGCTACAACTCCTGGAGCTTCCTTCTCTAATTTTATCAACCCGGTAGTTCGTAACAAACTTGGAAGCGACGGCGTTGTATGCACAAGTACTAGCTCTTGTCGCAGCTGTCACTTGGTCAGCTGGCACAAGTCCGCTAGGGCTCAAGCCAATTTCTATATATTCTCAGAAAAAGCTTTTTAAGTGATGAACGAAGGCTATCTCAAAGGAAATTAACCTACTTTGCAAGAATGAACTGAAAGTCAACCAAACATGGAAACCCTAGTAAACCCTAATCTGACCAGCTTAATCCTTACGATGCAATAGTGGGAATGCAACTTCTACAAATGATGCCATTACTTCTAGTGAGATGAGATGCATGAGTTTAAACTACTTTCATTGAAGAGAACATGTTTTTGTATTTTTGCTCAAGTGGTTGGAGTTATTATGATTGTGCCTCTTACTGGGTCTTGACTGTGCAGGGGTAGTTCAAGGAGAGGAAGGCTTGGGAAAGGTCAGGAGGACTCTGAGAGGTTCCAGGGGATCCCTAACATCATTCCACAGAAGTTCACAACGTTCAGGTGCTTGGCAACCGTGTTTGCAGGCTTCTATAGGATGTCTGCAGGGGATCCTACAGGAAGCTCGGGATTTCTACAGGAAGTCTGCTAACTTCTACAGGATGTTCTGCAGTCGGAGTTTTGGGTGATGGAGGAGTGAATGAGCTTTATGGGTGGATAGGTAGGATGAGAAGGGGGCTTGTGATGGCTCGTGGACAGAGAGATGAGATGGAGAGAGGGTGTGTAAAGCTGGTTGGTCGATAGAAGGGGAGAAGCAATGGAAGGCCGAAAAGATAAAACAACGTGGATAATAGAAGAGTTGGTGGGCAAAGGATCTAGCTGCGAGGTAGGGAGATGGCTTAGGGATGGCTGAGGAGGATAAGGAAGTGTTGAAGTGGTGTTGCGCAGTGTAAATGAAACAAATCACCTTTGTCTTGCACAAAACTGAGGATTCATCCACCTATTCTAACTGTTTTATTAAAAATCAAAGAACAGTGATGTAAGTTAAGAGAGAAATCGTGCATGGAGCTGAAACAAGGGGTTATTGCTCAAGATCTAAATGCATGGATACTTCTACCAATGGAAATATGACTTTAAAGCTTGCATGAACATATAAGACTACGTTTTTTGGTGGTTGGCACGGTCTACACCCCCAATCTCTAAACAGAGGTGGAAGTGAGTGTACGATCAACCTTTTCTTGGAGCTCTGATGAATTCTAATCCTCCTACTCTAATCTAAGCTGCTGAAAGCACTTTATCCATAAACTAACCTACTTAATCACATCAAGAAATTTGAATCAGCAGACTGTGTTTTCCAAATGCATGTCAAGGCAAAGAAATGAAATGCTGAAAGGAAAGACAAGTAGCAATACAAAGAAAGGAGGCCTATTGCTCTCAGGTTGGGCCCAAACCTGAGAGCTATAGCTCCTCTAAGAACTTAGAATTGAACTCAAATCTGCCTGCCTTTTATTAAAAGATCATAATCATAAGTCTAACAACATGCCAAAAATGGCTTACAAAGCAAAACAGAGCTATAGCTCGTGATTCAAAATCTGCAACAAAGGTTCAAAAGTCCCCATCGAAGGCTACAGCCTCAATATTTATACATGATGAGGGCCAAGCTGGCCTCCTACATTAGTGGGGCTTGGCTGTCCAACTAAAAGTAAACTGTTGTTCCTGTAGAATCCGTTAGCTGCCTTCTAGCTCGGTGGTGATAGTTGTTGGAGCTCGGAGTTGGGGTGGAGATCACGAGGAAGGTCATTCAAGGTTGTGGACAACCTTCCTACAAACCCGCAATGCCAACTTGGCTGTCTCCTTGTCTCCATCTGCGTGGTCTTTGCTCCATTTAATGTCAAAAAACCTGAAATAATCATGTATTAGCCACATAGGCATAATGACTGCCCTTCTTCCTAAAAATAACATGAATATAATAAGAAATGATGCATAAGTGATAGAAAATGAAGGGTTGAGCAAGGTAAGTAGGCCAAATGAGCCCAAAATGTTACAAAAATTTGGGGCTCATCATCACCCCCCAGCTAAAATATTTGCTCATCCTTGAGCAACTAGTCCAACTCTTCATCCTTCATTGCCTTTACTGCTACCCTTACATCCCAAGCCTCTATAGTAGTGTCCTCCTTGCTGATATGAAACCCAGCCCTTCTGTTTACCTCTTCCCACTGTTCATTATCATCTTTCTCTGTGTTGCCTTCCATCAATCCTAGCAGCAGTGGTGGGCTGAGTTTAAGGCCAATCCATCTGGCCTGGAGGTTTTTCATGGATTTCTTATAGAGGGCTACCCGTACCAGAGCTTCCCTCATCCGAGTTGGGGTATGGTACTCTCGGATTTTCAGACTGTGTGCCAATGTATTCCATCTGCGGGTGCATGCTTGGACAGCGTTGTCTCCTAACAGTCTCTCCATGTCCTCAAAATGAGCTATTGCTTGGGCCTGTTGATCCATATATCTTAATGAAGCTTGAGGGTAAGTGGACAAATGTTGGTGTGCCGAGATTAGTGCAACTGGATCCCCTGGTTCTGGTCTGATGAGCAATGGCTCGTTCAGCTCTCGGTTCATGATCGCTTTGGCTTCTACTGCTCTTTTGTCCTCATGGTTCAGCCATGAGGCTAATGCCATTAATTTCATATCTCCCAAGGCCGTATTGGGATCCCATGAAACTACATTAGGCAGGGCCAGATTATGGAGGTAGAACTCCTCTAATTTGGCTTTATCCTCTGATGAACTAGTACTGCATACTTCAATGAATTGTTGCGGGTCTTGGAGCTGAGAGATACCTCTTTGCGCCAAGGTATTGATTTGGAATTGCAGCCATTGGTCTTTCAAGTACAAGCCATAGGATTTGGCCGGCTAACTGCATTGGATAGCATCCATGGCCCAGCTGGCCATGCAGGCCAATTGTGCTTCTTTCTGCTGCAGCTGTTCTCTGAGAGCTTGCACCTCAATTTGTGCTTGTTGTTCTGCTTCCTGTAGAAGTGTGGTTGGCTCCCCAAGACCGGTGTTCAGTTCCTTTTTTCCTTGCTTTTCTTCTGTGGTGTCCTTGGAGGATGTACCTGTCCCTGCCCTCAGCTCCTGTAGCTGCAATCTCAGCTTCTGGTTTTCTTCCTGTAGAAACACTCGTTGGCAATTTGCCACATGTTTAGCCATGGAAAATTCACTTCTGGCCTCCTTGAGCTGCTCCTATAAGGGACCTATGTCCGCCACACCCTTTGACTTGGCTATTTTCATCCACGTGTGTGTACGGACTCTTTCTTCCTCCAATGCAAAAAACAGTGGCACAGTAAATTTCTGAGGTATAATTTTGCCAGCCTCTAAAAAGGTGTAATATGAACTCAGACTTGGCTGAGGGCTGGGCTCTGGTATATGTTCTTTCTCCACTTCCTTTGGTGGCTCTAATTCACCCTCCCTTGGTGGTGATAAGGGTGCTTCTCCTTCCATTCTCTCAGTTTCTTTAAGCCTGGCTAAGGTTTCCTGTAGAGCATCTTCAGCATCCTGTAGCCGAGAATTTGCAGTCAATTGGTCTAACCTTTCTTGCCACGTAGTTTTCTTCGGTCTCCCCCTCTCATAGGTGATTGATATCCTCGAGGGGGACCTTTCCTTGGGCGAAGTAGGGGCATCTTCAATAATGATCGGGCTGCTGGACGGAGGTTGTGGCTTGCCCGTCTTTATTCTCACACTTCTTCTAGCTTTAAAATATAGAGGGGTCTCCCTCTTTCTCTTCTCCTTTGGCTTAGGAGGTGTGCTGAGGGCGGCCAGCACAGCTGCTGCCTCCCTTGCTAGAATGTCAGCTTTCTTCTCCTTGGGTTTCACTTTTTCAGGGCTTCCTGTAGAAGACCCTGTTTTAGTCAATTTCGGGCTTCCTGTAGAAGACCCTTTTTCAGTTAATTTCGGGCTTCCTGTAGAAGCCGGTTTCGGTTTTCCTGTAGAAACAGGTGTCACCGCCTTGGTTTGCTTTGTTGCATGAGTTTTGCTTTTTGACTTGGTTGCGGATGCTGTCGAGGCACTTTTGCTGATGTGGACCTTCTCAGCCTTGTCCACTCTGCTTTGCAACCTTTTCTCTCTTGTCGTCAAAATCGGTGTGTCATCTTTCTCTTTGGCACCCTTTTTCTCTTGTTTCTTCTCTTGCTTTTTCTTCTGCTCCGTGGTCGGGGTCTTCTGGCCTGTTTCTTTCTTCCCCGCGGGCACTGACTCTTTCTCCTCACTGCTAGATGAACCGAGCTCTTCGGTCAGCATCTTTATATCACCATCCTTTGTCAAATTTCTGAAGGCTTCCCATGAGAGAGGAACCTTGTATGTGTGGAGCGCATCCTCCACGAGGAGTTTGATGAGTCCATGGTGGGCTACCTGGTCTGGTGTGCCTTCTTTCAACTTGGTGGCACACTCAATCATAGACTGTAATAGAAAGTAGGGGAGACTGAGTTTGTTTTCTACAGGTAGATCCATCTGGTGCCTTAATTCAGTGAGTAACCGAAAATGGTACCCGTATACAATGCTAAAATGGCCTTCGCAGGTGATGTACTTCATAATCTGCAGGCTAACTTCATTCCACGGTGGCAGTAAACTGGTTCTACGAACCCCATTTTTATCTTCTGAAAATTCCTCCTCTGGTGGAAAGAATTCTTTCTTAGCCTGTTGGCCCAATTTCCTTTCTTCTTTATCCCATGGTAATCCCATTGGGAGCTTCGTAACTCCGCTGATGAATTGTGGGGTGAGTTTGAGGCTCAAACCCCTGAAGTTAACGGTGGCCAATGTTTTGGATTTCGGCCTCAGAGCTTGCAAAAACTCCTCTGCCACCTTGTCGTCATAGCCCTGCAATTTGTCACAGAAGGATATCCATTGCGCTCGCGTGAAGAGCTCCACCACCTAAGGATTTTCTCTTAACTTCGTTGAATCAGTTGGTTCCCTTCTGATGAACCCACCCGGCATGGTGAAAAACTGCTCCGTTGGCTGGAGGTGGCGAATGTGGAAGAAATTTGGCCTACTGGGACAGAGCGTAGAATTACGCTTCTGTCATGCATATAATTCACGAAGCTTATCTCCCGAGGACCTTAACACAGCTTAATTACATTGACATCCTGTAGGACGACAATTCATGCAACAGCAGACACTAATTGCAAAAATTTTCTACGACCAGACTGTAGACGTTGATTCTGCCACCCTCAAAACCAATTGCATGGAGAGTTCAGGCTTACCTTTTTAATCCGCCACCTTTTGACGTGAGGAACCCGATTTCCTGTAGAAACAGCTTTCCTGTAGGAGCAGCGCGCGATTTCTGGAGGATACTGCAGTGAGTCTGCGCTCTTGGTGTTGCTTCATAGGCGTTCTGATGGCCAAAGACTTGGAGTGTCGAGCTGCAGAGGGATCTGGATGATCACTCGAGTCTCAAACGGTGAATGATAAATGCATGGGGTGGCAATCTAGCCGATTAGATTTGAATCGGCGGAATCCGTGGCGCGGGGGTGAGCTGTCCCTGTCGGACCGTTGGACGACGTCATTCCATCATTCGCCTGCGAGTTCCCTTACTGCCGCATCATTCCCCGCAGATCCGCCGCCGTCTCTTCTGTTAAACTCGTTTTTCCGACGGGATTGCTCTCACGTGTGCACTGCCCGTTTCTTTTGCCACGACCACCGCCCAAACATCCGACTAGACCATTAACTGGTCGACGTGGCCAGTCGAATGGCCATACAACCGCTCAACCCATTCACTTCACACTTGCAAACATTTTCAAAGTAAAATTCATGTGATTCGACGGAAGAAAGGGTTGAGGCACTTACCTGTGCGGCCGCAACACGATTTTTCGGTTCTTGGACGACGATGAATGGATTTATTTGTTGCTGGTGGATTTGCACAGGCCCGGAGGTTCATATTCGCAGGTTGTTGACGATAAATTTGATGCTTCGGCTGCATGCGCCCGTGTTTTCATTGCATGTGGCAAGCGCTGTGAATAGTGTACACTCTAGCGGGCTCAACTGTTACGGGACTCCTGCAGGATGTCCTGTAACAGTTTTTCCTCCTCGGGTGCATGCTGCACGACGAAGGCAATGGCCTCACGATCACGCTCACAGAGCTCATGGATGGCTGGGATGGATATGGTATGACATCTCAGCGTTTTTTTCATCTTAAAAATTGCTTTCTCTTGATAACTCAATGATCTGCTTTGATGGTGCAGGTAACTTCATTGCATGTCGACAGGGATGGTAGAAAGAGGTGACAGCAGTGTGTAAGGGTGACAACAGTAGCTTGCATGCATCCAAACCGATCCTTGGTCGTTAGATCTCCTCATAAAATGAATTCTGGGGCGTCCCAAACTTCTACAAGAAGTTTCCTGTAGAAATACAGAACTTCATGTAGAAAGTTTGCATTTCCTGTAGAAAGTCTGCACCTTCCTGTAGAAAGTCTGCATCTTCCTGTAGAAGACTTAAGCTGTGAGGAAATCGTGCCCATACCTTGGAGAAGATGAGTATTCTCGGAGGAGGTGCTGGTTAGGTCTCCTGGCAGCATGACAAGGACCTTTGACTTTGCGTTAAAAGACCTCCTCTCCTTCATAGAACACCTGCAACCTGCATGCAATTTCACATTATAAACTTGTTGTCCTCTTTTTTGCTTATTGTTTTTTCTTTTTTCTTTTTTTTTCTCTTTTTCTTTGAAAGATAGCAGGGGCGCCTCAATGAGGTTTTCACCCTTGCCATCTGCCTTAAGCGCCTCATAGAGGTTTTCACTCAAGGATCTTTTTCAAAAAAAAATCTCTTTTTTTTTTAAAGACAATAGGGGCGCCTCAATGAGGTTTTCACCCCTACCACCTGCCTTGGGAGCCTCAGAGAGGTTTTCACCCAAGGATCTTTATTATTTATTTTTATTTTATTTTATTTTATTTTTTTAGATCTTTCAGGGTATGCCCAAAGCAGAAGCAGAACCCTTCTCTATGACCAACACTGATTTCTCCATAGTTTTAATGAACTCTTGTCTTGAGAGAGGTTTCCTGTAGATCTTCAATCGATGCCCATTGACAAGCATGGGGATGGCTTCCTCATCAATGGTCTGAATAAGAACAGATCCATTGTCATGAAATTTTTCCACTGCATATGGTCCCAGCCATCTGGTTCTCAGCTTCCCCTTGAAATCTTTGTACCTGGAGTCATACAACAATGCCCAATCTCCTGGCTGGAATTGGTTTTCATTGAGGTGTTGGTCATGCCACACCTTTCTCTGAATTTGAACCACTTCCGAGTGAAGGAGGGCTTGCATTCGGTGCTCGTACAGTCCATTCAGCTGCAATAACCTTTCTTGTTGTGCATGGCTGAGATCTAGGTCCAGCTGAGCTACCATCCTCAAAGTGTTGTATTCAAATTCAATGGACAGCAAAGCTTTCTTCCCATAGACCAGCTCATAAGGTGTGAAGTCGGTGGTGGTCTTCCATGTGGTGTTGTAAGCCCATGTGGCCTCAACCAGGCGATCTGCCCAATCTTTTCTACTGCTGCTCACCACCTTAGTCAAAATCCCTTCCAATGATCTGTTGGTGACTTCCACTTGCCCATTTGCCTGTGGATGATAGGGGGTGGAAGTCCTATGCTTGATTTTGTGATGAGCTAGTAGGTCTTCAATTAAGTTGGATGTGAACTGGCTTCCTTGATCGGTGACCAGCTCTCTTGGGTAACCAAATTTGTAGAAGATGTTCTCCCTTAAGAACTCAACCACCTTTTCTTCCGTTGTTGCCTTGATTGCTTTAGTCTCTGCCCACTTTGTCAGGTAGTCAGTGCACACAATGATGTAAGACCTTTGCCTCGAAGGAGGGTTGATTGGACCCACAAAGTCCATACCCCACTTCTCAAATGGCTCAAGAGTCACTTGAGGTTGGAGAGGCATCTCATCCCTTTGAGTCGGTTTCCCCATTCTTTGGCATTGGTCACATTGGCTGATATACCTTCTGACATCTTGATGAAGTGTGGGCCAATAGTAGCCTGCCTGCAGGATTTTGAAGGCAGTCCTCTTTGCTGCAAAATGTCCTCCACAAGGCCAATCATGATAGGTGAGGAGGATATCAAAGACTTCCTCCTCCCTTACACAACGCCTTAAAATCTGATCAGGACCAAGCTTGAACAGATTGCCCCCGATCCAAGTAAATGAGGCACTTTTTCTGATGATTATGCTCTTCTCTCTTGAAGATAGGTGCAGAGGGAACTGTGCTGAAACAAGGTAGTTTGCTATATCATCAAACCATGGAGAGAGTACTGAGATAGCAAACAGATGTTCATCGAGCATCTGGTCATCCACTGTTCCATCCTCATCTGCAGAAAAATCCAATCTAGATAAAAAGTCAGCAACAACATTTTCTTTACCTGGTTTGTCAACAATGGTCAAATCAAACTGCTGCAACAAAAGTAACCATCTAATAATACGAGCATTCACATCTGGTTTATTCATTAAATATCTAATTGCAGCATGATCCGTATGTACAAAGGTTTGATAGCCAGTAATATAATGTCGGAACTTGTTCAGTGCATGGACCACAGCCAAGAATTCTTTCTCGGTTACAGTGTAATTCAGTTCAGCTTTGGACAAGTTCTTGCTAACAAAGTAAATGGCATAAGGAAGTTTTTGTTCAACTTGTCCTAAAGCTGCCCCTATGGCTTTGTTCGAGGCATCAGTGTGGATGTGGAAAGGTAGGGCCCAGTTTGGACCTCTCAAGATTGGGGCTGACACCAACTTGTCCTTTAATTCATTCAAAGCCCTCTGACAATCGTCAGTCCATTTAAACTCCACATCTTTTGCCAACAGGCCAAACAATGGCGAGGCTAGCTTGCTGAAGTCTTTAATGAATCTCCTGTAATACCCTGCTAATCCTAAGAAACTCCTAACATCCCTTACCTTTTGGGGAGGTGGAACCTTCTTGATGAGAGCAATTTTGTTAGGATCCACTTGTAACCCTTGGCAAGAAATGGTATGGCCTAGCACGGTCCCTTCAGTCATCAGGAATTCACATTTTTCAGGACTAAGGGACAGGTTCATCTCAATGCATTTGGTTAGGACCTTTCCCAAATTAGACAATGCTTCTTGGAAGTTGGACCCATAAGGAGTGAATTCATCCATATAGATTTCCACCACATCATGGACCAGCTCCGAGAAGATGCTCAAGACAGCTCTCTGGAAGGTAGCAGGAGCATTGCATAGCCCAAAGGGAAGAACTCGGTAGGCAAAGGTACCCCAAGGACAAGTGAAGGTGGTCTTATCTTGGTCTTCCGGGCTGATTTGAATTTGGTTGTACCCACTAAACCCATCCAGGAAAGAGAAGAACTTCTTTCCTGCCAGTCCATCCAACACTTGATCTATGAAAGGTAGAGAGAAATGGTCTTTCTTGGTAGCTTTGTTCAGTTCTCGGTAGTCCACACAGATTCTCCACTTCCCATTTTTCTTGGGAACCAACACCAGAGGGGACACCCATTCACTATCTGAGATGGGGTAGATGAATCCGGCATCCAACAGTTTTTGCAATTCTTCCTTGACAATGTCCTTAAGGGCTGGATTCATTCTCCTCTGAGGTTGCCTAACCGGTTTACAATCCTCTTTGATGTATATGTGATGGGTACAGACCGAAGGATGAACTCCTTTCATCTCCTTATAGCTCCAAGCAAAAGCATCTAGATGACTGGCCAACAGGCTACACAGCTCCTTTTCCTGGGAAGGAGATAGGGAGGATCTGATCTTTAACGTTCTCTCAGGGCCGAACTCCACATTCTTGACTCTGGGAGCGACAGGATTGGTGGCACAAAGGTCCACTAAGGTGCTGGCTTGGGCATCCTCCACCAATTTCTCTAAGGATAGTGCACTGGAAGGTGGATTCTGGATCAAGCTCTCAATCAAGTCATCTTCGGTTGGGGGTCTCTTCTAGTGGTGTCTAGGGTGCACAAAGGTGCGGAGTACACCTCATCCCCTTCTCCTTCCTCCAACCACAGTGGTAAGTCATGCTCTAAGGAGGGTTGGGCAGGAGGGTATAGGACTAGCTGCTTGGACATAGGACCATTTTTGATGGTCATGTTTCCTGCACGGCAACTTATGTAAGCATCTGCAGTGGCTAACCAAGGCCTTCCCAAAATAAGAGGATATCCAGTAAGCTTTGCCTTGGGTTGCAGAACCAAGAAATCTGCAGGGTATTCCCAAGAGTCGACAGAGACCAAAACATCCTCCACAATCCCTTCGGGAGTCACGGTGGAGCGATCTGCTAGTTGCAAGACTGTCGAGGTCTTCCTCAAGGAACCTTGAAGATTGAGTTTGAGCATGGTATCCCTGGTCATCACATTAATGGCAGCCCCCAGATCAATCAAGGTGTGAGGTATGATGGTGCCATTGATGTGGACATCTACTACAGGACTTCCAGGATCTAGGTACTTTGGGCAGATGACTTGTCCTAACATAAGGTCAGACAGTTGTCCTAAGACATTGATGGTTGAAGCATCTCTCTTTCGCCTCCTTGGGTGTTTGAAACACTTTTCTTTAACCAGTTTGTTGTATATTGGCACATCCTTGATGGCTTGGAGAAGTGGTATTTTCACACAAAACTGCTTGAGCTCTCCCAGAAGCTCATCCTCCTCTGGGTTGGGTTGTGTGGTGGCCGTTAGTCTCTCAGGAAAGGGTGGAATCGCCTTTGGTTCACTTTCCTGTTTGTCCTCCTCGTCCTCTGGGGGAGGAGGTTGGCGATCCGGAAGAGTCTTTCCAGATCGAAGATTGATCTCCTGGATCTCCACAGCATAAGTAGGGCATGATGTTTCCCCAGTGTATACCTGCTTGGCCTGTCTATTGTTGGGGTTCGGGTTCGGTTGAGCAGGTATTTGAGGTTGCCTTGGAGGAGCAGGAGGTAATGGTTGAGGTTGGACTGGTGGTGGAGGCAAAATGGCGGGAGGAGTGTTGTACTGGGGCCTCCACCCCGACTGAGGTACATTCCACTGAGGCTGTGGCTGGGCATGTGAGTGATATGAATGAGTAGTGGGCTGAGTAGGGTACTGAGGTGGATAAGACCATGGAGGAGGCATAGACCAGGAAGGATGAGCAGGGGGACCCCAGGAAGGCATAGGATTCGATTGGTTGGGGTTGTAATAAGCTTGGGGTGCCCCTTGCATCCCCTGCTGGTAAGGTCTAGGTCCTTGTGGCCTCCTGTGGTTGAGGAAATAGAGAGGTTCGGTGGGGGTTTTTGTCCCTTGGTACATGGCTTTGAGCCCAGGTAAGGTTGGACATTGATTTGTGGGATGGTCCTCCTCACAAACGAAACACACTTCAACCGAATGCAATGGGCATTCGTTCTTAGGGTGTCTCCTTGTACATCTAGGGCAGAAGATAGCCAAGGCCCTCTCGGCTTCTTCCTTCTTCTGCTGGATCCTGAATGTGTCAAGTTGCATGGAAATGGTCTGTCTCACCTCACTCTTAAGATCTTCTAACTGATTTGCAAACTCATGCTTGGAGAAAGGGATACCAGCTGAGGGGAGGTTTCCTCTACCTCATTTCCGCGCTGCCCTAGAGTGGTTTCTAAACACAGTCTTGATGTCCTCATAAGGCAGTTGGTAAATATCTCCCCCAGCTAACATGTGAAGGGTATCTAAGAGGTCTTCAGGGACTCCTCGAAGCAGGACCAACTTGAGGGATTCAGGGTCAAGTGTGCACCTGACCCGTTTATAGCTAAGTTGGAACCTCTCCTCATAATCCTCTAAGGACTCATCATTTCCCATGGTCATCCGAAAGATTTCTCCCTTGGTTTGCTTGGACCTACAGTAGTCCCGGTACTTGGTATTGAAAGCTTGCTGCATCTGAGCCCAAGTGGTGATACTATTCCCAGGTAAGCCCATGAACCAGCGTAATGCTGCATCCTTAAGAGTTGAAGGGAAGAGTTTCAGCTTCTGCTCATCTTCAGTATAGTCATAGGTTCGACAAAGGACAGCAAACTCAAACAGGAAGGTATCAGGATCTTCAGTAGTCAGTCCATGGAAGTGAGGTAGAGCGGAGGGACTAATGTTTTTCATTTTCATGTCTCCATTGGTCTCTCGGATGGGGAAGGCACCTTCTATTCTCTCATCTTCTCCTCTATTGTCAGCCATAGCTTCAGATGGGATGGTCTCTATTTCTTCTTCTGCTATAGGATCTTCGTATATCTCAGGAGGTTCACCTATAGGTTCTTC
The DNA here is from genome assembly GCA_031772625.1 of Pinus tabuliformis. Lineage (NCBI taxonomy): Eukaryota > Viridiplantae > Streptophyta > Pinopsida > Pinales > Pinaceae > Pinus > Pinus tabuliformis. The sequence goes on from CM062819.1 coordinate 1,955,086,997, forward strand.
TGGATCACTGTCACTGAAGAAGAGAGAATGGTGACTCAGTGATGTGGTGGGGGTGTTGGGTAAGAATTTGCCTGTTTTATCTCAATTCCTACGAGGCATGAAATGGAAAGACTTTTTTGATTTCTTTTGTTTTTTTTCTTTGGTACCTGCAAAACTTAAACAGATTGATCTACAACTAACTATCTTGCTGAAATAAAGATGCAGAATTGAATTGAAAGCAGGAAAGAACTAATCTACATTGCTCAAATGGAATTGCAGGAATGGAAATGCTAGTCTACGCTTGCAGAATTGAAAGGCTAATCTATTCTTGCAAAATTGAAATTGCGGAATTGAAATGCTAATCTATGAAAGCAGGAAATGTCTATGCTACTTTTGCAGAATGGAAATGAAATAAACTACTACTTGGCAGAAGGCGAGAGTAAGAAAATAGAAGAAAAGCAACAATTACTAATACTCTGACGCTTCCCCAGCAACGGCGCCAAAAATATGATGGGCTCCAGTATTGTAGCAATAATGCTACAACTCCTGGAGCTTCCTTCTCTAATTTTATCAACCCGGTAGTTCGTAACAAACTTGGAAGCGACGGTGCTGTATGCACAAGTACTAGCTCTTGTCGCAGCTGTCACTTGTTCAGCTGGCACAAGTCCGCTAGGGCTCAAGCCAACTTCTATATATTCTCAGAAGAAGCTTTTTAAGTGATGAACGAGGGCTATCTCAAAGGAAATTAACCTACTTTGCAAGAATGAACTGAAAGTCAACCAAACATGGAAACCCTAGTAAACCCTAATCTGACCAGCTTAATCCTTACGATGCAATAGTGGGAATGTCTCTTCTACAAATGATGCCATTACTTCTAGTGAGATGAGATGCATGAGTTTAAACTACTTTCATTGAAGAGAACATGTTTTTGTATTTTTTCTCAAGTGGTTGGAGTTATTATGATTGTGCTTCTTACTGGGTCTTGACTGTGCAGGGGTAGTTCAAGGGGAGGAAGGCTTGGGAAAGGTCAAGAGGACTCTGAGAGGTTCCAGGGGATCCCTAACATCATTCCACAGAAGTTCACAACGTTCAAGTGCTTGGCAACCGTGTTTGCAGGCTTCTACAGGATGTGTGCAGGGGATCCTACAGGAAGCTCGGGATTTCTACAGGAAGTCTGCTAACTTCTACAGGATGTTCTGTAGTCGGAGTTTTGGGTGATGGAGGAGTGAATGAGTTGTATGGGTGGATAGGTAGGATGAGAGGGGGGCTTTTTATGGCTCGTGGACAGAGAGATGAGATGGAGAGAGGGTGTGTAAAGCTGGTTGGTCGATAGAAGGGGAGAAGCAATGGAAGGCCGAAAAGATAAAACAACGTGGATAATAGAAGAGTTGGTGGGCAAAGGATCTAGATGCGAGGTAGGGAGATGGCTTAGGGACGGCTGAGGAGGGTAAGGAAGTGTTGAAGTGGTGTTGCGCAGTGTAAATGAAACAAATCACCTTTGTCTTGCACAAAACCGAGGATTCATCAACCTATTCTAACTGTTTTATTAGAAATCAAAGAACAGCGATGTAAGTTAAGAGAGAAATCGTGCATGGAGCTGAAACAAGGGGTTATTGCTCAAGATCTAAATGCATGGATACTTCTACCAATGGAAATATGACTTTAAAGCTTGCATGAACATATAAGACTGTGTTTTTTGGTGGTTGGCACGGTCTAAACCCCCAATCTCTAAACAGAGGTGGAAGTGAGTGTACGATCAACATTTTCTTGGAGCTCTGATGAATTCTAATCCTCCTACTCTAATCTAAGCTACTGAAAGCACTTTATCCATAAACTAACCTACTTAATCACATCAAGAAATTTGAATCAGCAGACTGTGTTTTCCAAATGCATGTCAAGGCAAAGAAATGAAATGCTGAAAAGAAAGACAAGTAGCAATACAAAGAAAGGAGGCCTATTGCTCTCAGGTTGGGCCCAAACCTGAGAGCTATAGCTCCTCTAAGAACTCAGAATTGAACTCAAATCTGCCTGCCTTTTATTAAAAGATCATAATCATAAGTCTAACAACATGCCAAAAATGGCTTACAAAGCAAAACAGAGCTATAGCTCGTGATTCAAAATCTGCAACAAAGGTTCAAAAGTCCCCATCGAAGGCTACAGCCTCAATATTTATACATGATGAGGGCCAAGATGGCCTCCTACATTAGTGGGGCTTGGCTGTCCAACTAAAAGTAAACTGTTGTTCCTGTAGAATCCGTTGGCTGCCTTCTAGCTCGGTGGTGATAGCTGTTGGAGCTCGGAGTTGGGGTGGAGATCACGAGGAAGGTCATTCAAGGTTGTGGACAACCTTCCTACAAACCCGCAATGCCACCTTGGCTGTCTCCTTGTCTCCATCTGCGTGGTCTTTGCTCCATTTAATGTCAAAAAACCTGAAATAATCATGTATTAGCCACATAGGCATAATGACTGCCCTTCTTCCTACAAATAACATGAATATACTAAGAAATGATGCATAAGTGATAGAAAATGAAGGGTTGAGCAAGGTAAGTAGGCCAAATGAGCCCAAAATGTTACCAAAATTTGGGGCTCATCAAGTTCCTACAAGTGAGTGACTCTAGTTGATCGAAGAGGCTTGCACCTCCAAGGTTATAGGGAATTTTGGTGTAGGAATGACAATGGTTAAATTGCAGAGGTGTGTGTATTGGCGAAGATGCAAGAAGAAATAGTTGGGTTCATAAGAGGATGCATGCTTTGTTGTACCAACATAGCCTAGTAACAAGAAACAGAATCTATATCATCCCTTGCATGTGCCCACTTTCTCTTGGTAAATAATTTCCAAGCATTTTGTGGGAGGTTTACCAACAACCAAGAAGGGACATGAATACTTGTTCATTTTAGTTGAGAGGTTCAGAAAGATGTGTGTTTAATGCCCTATAAAAAGATCGTCATTGGGAAAGAAGTAGTGAACTTGTTCTTTGGAGAGGTATGGGTGCACTTTGGGATACCAAGGAGCATCATTACACACAGGGACACAATATGTATCATTGCATTACGGACTACATTGTGGGAGAATATGAACACAAAGTTGAAGAAGTTTATAGCATTCCATCCACAGATAGATGGGAAAATAGAAGTAGTTAAAAATTCTTTGGTGTAATTTTTGAGGAGTTAAAATCATAATCATCCAAATACTTGGGATGAAAATTGGATATATAAATATATATAACACTATTATAGTAAGAATTCCACACTTCTACTAGTAAGTCCCCATTTGAAATTTGTTTTGGATATTTTCCACCTTCACGTTTGGATATTGTATATGAACGACAAGGAAGAATGAAGGAGGATCTTACAGGGGATGCCTTAAGCAAAAAATAATTTGTTGAGAAGATCCAACAAATCCATCTATAGGCACAGCAGACACTACAAAAGTTACAGGAAAAATACAATGCCAAGCTTGATCAACACAGAACAAAGAAGTTATTCAAGGTGGGAGATAGAGTATGGTTGTAGTTGAACAGGGAAAGGTTATAGGGTCTTGGTAAAAAATTCACGTTTTTGTGATATGGTCCCTTTAAAATTCTAGAAAAGGTGGGAGATGACGCCTATAGACTCATTCTACCCCCATACATAAGCATTTACTCAGTGTTGAATGTATAAAATTTGAAACTCTATGAGTCTTCCATGATATATTAGGAAAAGGAGAAGGTACCACCTTCAATAGTGGTTTTAGCACCAAATGCTCAGACATATTTGACAGAGAATACAACTTTGTATAAGAGGTCTATAACTACAAGACAGGGGAAACATGACCTTCTACAAATAGAGTTTAAAAGATGACATCAAGGCAAGGATAAATCATACTCCACGAAGAAGGTAGAGGAAAAATTTCCTCACCTCATTCAGTAAAATATTTTGGGGGCCAAAATACTCCTAAAATGGGGAGGTGTGATATCTATTACATCAATATATTATTTTTCATCCATGTAAATGCTTTTAGAATGGAAAATTTGGAGGAATCAGCTCGCAAGTTCATTTTTACTTGCAATCCCAGTTTGGAAAAGTTTGGATTACAAATTTAGGAGTCATTTTGATCTCTTAAATGAAAAATTTTTGTGATATTGACCTTACTATGGACCTATATTCCATAATATATATGTTAATATCTTTCCAACAACTTAAGAATCACTTCAATCAAAACTCGTATGAGAAAGTTAAGCCTCTTAGAAGTTTCCCTGTCAAAATAGACCAACATAAGTCAAAATGTCATGTTAGCGCTTGTTACCCATGGAAAATGGGATATTCATGTGATTACTATGAATAATTCTCTACAAGTATCAAATTAAAATCCATATTAAGGGTTGGATGGGTCAAATTTAACCCCTAATTGACTATCGGGTTGTCTTAAAATCGGGCCACTAGGAGGAAAACGGATTTCATTCTATTGGAATTCATTTTTTCCATAAATGAGTAGAGTAGCTAAGTGTGGATAGAGATATAAATGAAATAGATATGGTTTTTGTATCGTATTGTCCCGCAAGCCAAATGTATCACTCCTTTGTACTTGCATCCATTTCTATTCAAAGAAAGAAAGAGCAAAGTAACCTCACCTTCTAGTTGGGTTTTCTGTGATAAGGCTTTCCCATATCATATCTTGAGTTCATTGTGGCTTGCAAGTTTTATTTCACTGCTCTCTATTTTCCATAGTTTTTATATTGCATGCATAAACATAACATATTAATTAACGAATCTAGAAATCCAATGAAAAATTAAACCTCATAGTGTAGATTTCATATTTTCAAATATATTTTAGTAGATCAGTTGTAACAAATTGTCTAGTGGAATATCCATGGTATTTTATGCATTATTTCCACTAGAAAAAAGTCACATGGAATCCAGGTTCACCCTAGTCATTCTAAAGGAATTACAAACACTCATGGAGGCTTGTATCCTTGTACCTATTAAATACTCCAATTGGGTTGAAAATTGTAACATACCTAGCCCCTTAATACATGATTAAGTACGCAAGGTATCTAGACACAACCTCCTCGATTAATTTATGGAGATGGGGTGTGAAATTAACACTTCCTTTAACCATATTATGCCTCATTTTTTATACCATAATTGTCTTTGGTTATTCAATAGCTTTCCAATGATATAAGCTTCATTCAAATCCAAGCTCTAGACATAAAGTTATGCTTATGAAAATATGTCCTTTGAATTCCTCTTCAACATCCATACCATTTTTATGTGGCATACATGTGGCAGCCCTTTTGTCCATCTATCACAACTGCATAGGGTCGTGTTCACAGGAGAATCAAACTATGTTACACTACTCAATTTTCAAATATTTCATTTCATATAACGAAAATGATTTCAGAAATTACTAGAACATTATCAAAATCTCTCAGTATCGAGAGAAAAACCCGATAACCAGTCATTGAAAAGTCCCATCATCCAATATCCAATCTCCATTATCTAGAGTTTTTATTCCATCCACGTCACCTTCACTTCGTCTACCACCTAGCTTCCACCTAAGCATCTCTACATGTTTTAATCCACAAGTCACCCAAGGCCTGCATTCATACCACGTCATCCCTCTATTAGGATATTTATATACTTTGGAGTTAGTTAATTTCAACTTGGTCTAATGTGTCTATTAGGTAAAAGTATGTTTTTTAGTTTGTTTCTTTATTATGCCTTAGTTGCATTGTAAGATATGACCCCTCATATGCTTCTCAATAATAATGACTATCAATCTATGACTTAAAACCTTATTGGTCCATGATCTCTATTTAAAGGGCATGGAGAGTCATGGTTGATGATCAATTATGAGAACTATTTTGTATAAAAAAATGCGTTAATAGAATTTCCTTAAGTGGCCATGGTTTCTAGGTTCATAACCTATTTCCTCTTAGATGGTCTTAACCATGTAAAAATATTGGTTTTATGATATTTTATCTAATTGTGTGAGTGCTTATAGAAGGTTTTGTCCTATATGGAATACCATGTTTACCCAAACATAGTATCAGAGCCCTTTTGGAGAATCGCTCCCTTTGGTGATCGATATCTTGAGCCTATGTTGTCACATTTGAGATTTTCTATTTGTGGACCATTTTTTCCTAAATAGACTATTCCATTGCATCTTGAATGTTGTTTGCAAAAATAACACCATTCCTTTCATTTGAAAAGGTGTTTGCTTGCTCAAGATACAACATTTTTCGTTAGATCTAGAGATATATAGTCCAAATACACCCTTTTTGAAGAAAAAAAATGAATATTTCAAATTTCAAATTTTTATTTATATTATTGGTTTGCTAAACCTTTTATTCTACATATGCTCTTTTCCCTACAGTGTACGTGATCTCAGTAAATCAAAAATAGAGTGAAAATTGTTTTCTTAATTGTGCATTCTCTTTCTTTTTTGCTTTGAGTGATTTCAACAAATTAGAAACAATAAAAAAAGTTGCATTTCTCGAGTAAGTTAACAAAGATATAACTCTATTGTTGTTGAGTTTTTGAACCTTTTTTCCTAAAATTGTTGTTTGTTTTTGGATTAACACATTTTTTAGGAAGCATGTACTTCAAGGTGGAACTTCTTCATCATCATCATCATCATCATCAACACTATACTCCACTACTATTATCATGTCTTTTGCACTTGCTCACTTGGTTAAAAGTTACTTTATTTAGTGAGAGGTCTTGAGTTCAAATATATTTTTAAATTGTTTCTTTGAAAAAGTTCAAACTTAAGTTATTTCATAACTTTATTGTAAAGTGTATTTTATTTCTATTATAAAGATTAATAGCTATAAAATCACTATAATGTTTTTTTAATTTTTTTTTCATGCAACACTCTTTATAAAGTAACGTCATCATAAGAGTGATTTTCGCTTGTTTATAAAAGTGGGTTACTTCATAGAGTAATTTATTTCAAGTCCATTTTCAGTGTTGTTTTTTTTCTTTTAAATAACCTATTTTTTTAGAGCTTTCCATCTTCACAATTAGTTTTAGGTTTTGAAACCATATTATCTGTGTATTTATAATATGGCCACACCAAGTGAAGTTTTGCTTACCAATACCAACTAAATGTCCTGAAAATTCCACATGGAGGATGTATTAAGTAAAGGATTGTACCAAATTACCTTGGGAAAAGAAATAGACCCCATTAATGTTGACAAGAGATCCAAATGGGATAATGGGAATGATGAAACACATGGTATAGTCAAAATCTTTGTTTCTCTTCATCTACGATTTCACATTCAAGGAATCGATGACCCAAATGAAGTCTGGGAAAAGTTGAAAAAAATATTTGGTGAACCTAATATTGTTAGATCTAAGACTTTTGTGATTCATAATGTAGAAATCAGCCTTTCGGATTAATCACATCGTTAGGATTTGGCGACGTTTCGAACCAACTAATCTCGTTCATCCTCAGGACAAGGTGAGAAATCAATTGATCTGAGAGAATAAATAACAAGGATGCATCATTGGTGAGGGTTAGCTATTTAAATTTAGCCGTTGGTGAAATTATGAAGATTATGTCTTCAGGGGATTTAGTTAAATTATTTAATAATTTAGTTGGAAACTAGCCGTTACGTAATAATTAAATAATTCATAGTGATATTTATATAATATTATTTTTTAGGGTTGACTTATTTAATTTAAATTTGGTTGAAAACTAGTTATTTTGATACAATAAAACCAATTTATAAAATAATATTAAAAATAATAAACTTAAATAGAACCAAATGATAGGGTTGACCTATTCAAAATATACTTGGTTGAAAAATAATAGAAAATAATCATTTCAATATTGTTAGATATCATCAACTGGAAAATCAAATCATGACTTTTTAAGTCCTAATGATTTCTCTTGCCTCGAATATTATCTATCTAAGTTAGAACACTTAGACATTTGCTTCTAAATCGTCAAATTAAACTAAAACATGAGTTTTTCATATATATTATTCTCTCCCAGATTGGTTATACATATTTTGTCTTTGCATCTATATTTTATGCCATAAAGAAGTTTTAGGAAATAACTATCAAAAACATTATCTTGAATCTTTTTGCAACTCTTTGATTAGAGAATAAGGAAATCTCTTGCATTTTGAAGTGATTAAGACTACAGGTACATCTAACAAGGCCCTGATGGCTCAACACAGATGAAACCAAGCATCCAAAGAAGCAACATCTTTGTAACAATAAGCAAAATATGGGTCTTAAACCCTCTCAGTGAGCTTCTACTCCCAATGGTGACAAAGAACCAAAATAAATTATTAGGAAGACTGACACACACTACAATTTTTGTGGGAAAGATGGGTATGTGAAGTTTAAATGCTTTAAAAATATGGAGGCCTTGGAAGCAACTTTGAAGCAGCACAACATCAGTTTTGAATTTTCTTCTAACATTTCTTCTCATGGACATGCATTTTCTTCTTCTGGTTTGTCCTTCAATGCAACCTCTACTCCTTTTGATGAGTAGATTATTGATTCTAGAACATCTTATCATATGTCTAAGGATAAAGCCATTTTTTCAGCTCTAAATGATTGTAACACCAAACAAATATTTGTTGGTGATGATAGATCCCTCAGTATTGTAGGGTTTGGAACAATTCAAATTGATAATGGTTATTTCAATGATGTATTATGTGTTCCAAGTCTTTCCTACAACCTTCTATTAATATATCAAATCACTCATTTAAGTGAAGGAAGTTTATAAATATTATATTGATGCAAGCAAAAATTGCTACAAACATTAATAGCACCAATATTCAAATTATACATTTTACCAAATAGACCATACAACAATTTACAATGAAGGTATCGTTCACCAATGTACATGTAGAATCCTTAATTTCATAATCCTAGTTCTTTACTTGAAATGGTTCCAATGATCAATTTTCCACCATGCTCAACTGCGCTACATGAAATTGATGACCCACTCAATTGTCCACCCTACCAATATTCAAATTATACATTTTACCAAATAAAACATCCAATAATTTACAATGAAGGTATCGTTCACCAAAGTACATGTAGAATCCTTAATTCAAGCTGTCACAATCCTCCTCCTTTACATGAAATGGTTCCAATGATCAATTTTCTGCAATTCTCAATGCACTACACAAAAGTTGACGACCCACTCAAATGTCCACCCTGCCAATGCCAAGATTTGGCCCCCAAGTTGTAGTGGGATTGCATGAAGGAAAGGAGGTCAATGCTAGCTTACAGGAATTGGGTCACAAACTTGATCTCCCTTGGTCAACGAGTACTAATCCACCACACTATCCAACAAGTACTCAAGATCAAGTTTTCACAATCACAAGATTACAATATTAGTTCTCACAAGAATTCATAGAATGTCGTTACAACACCCATCCAACACTAGGGAGCTCAACCATCCACCTTCATAAGAATTTGTTACTTCTATAATCTTTTATGTGGAAGATTAGACGTATATGCAAAATTAAATAATTTAATTCCATAAATTTGATTATTGAAATAAACATGTTATATCCACAATTTGGTTCTCAAGTAAATGCTTATTATTTTATTTAAACTAAATATGTTCTCATCCTAGAGTCCCATGTTCCTAAAATTACTCCTAATTGTTCCCTTACGCCCTTTTCTTTTAACTTGTAATTCAAATTTGTATTCGTGTTTACTTACCCTACATAAAATTAATCCCCTTTTTTAACTTTTAGTTTACTAACATTAGCCAAACCATTTCTTTGATTATGTTTTCATATGTAGTTTAGCTTTCAAGTTAGCACTCATTAAACTTAAATTAACTTGATATTCAATAACTTTCTAAGTTTTTCTACTTATCCATAGCATATCAATCCTTAAAGACTTGTGGATTAACCAAAATCATAGGTTTCCTTATCCTCCATCTAGTGCCAAGGGTATGAACTTTCATGCCCTTCAAGAACCTCATCTTCAACAGCTACCATAAGTTTCTCTTCAAACGCCTACAATTTAAGTAGGAGAAGAAAATACTCGCAAAAATGAAAGGTACTTTAGTTTATTTATAGAAATGTTTCTCTTTTAACTGTGTAACTCACAAAGTTTTAGAGTTTTCACCATAAGATTCTCTTCAAACACCTACAATTTAAGTAGGAGAAAGAAATACTTGCAAAAATGAAAAGTACTTAGGTTTATTTAAAGAAATGTTTCTCTTTTAACTATGTGTAACTCACAAAGTTTTAGTGTTTTCATCTTGTAAGATGTCTGGGTTTTGGCTCCACACTATGTTTTAAATCGATTGTGAAATCAATCTAGGGAGGTAACCTATGTAAGTCAAGAAAAACTGGAGCTATCATCCTATATGGTGTCTTGGATATTGGCTCCATGCCATGTTTTAATTCGATTATGAAATGAATCTCTCAAGAGTTAACCTTGGTAATTATTCTTGTTAACAATTTCAAATCCAATCAAATCCTTTGGGGTTGTGATCATTGTGAATAACAACCTCCCTCCATCCAAATAATTCAAAGAAAAAAAAGTGAGCCCCAGAAGGTTTTATTTGGAAAATTACTTTCTATCCAAAATAGTCCCAAGGAAGAAGGAGAACACTGCAAGGTTTTATTTGGAAATTGCATGTACTAAAATCACTGCAACCATGGGCACTTTACTTTCTATATTCAAAATTTCCTCCTATGATTTCTTCGTATTTCCTTCCATGAATTCTTTCATAAAAATAAGATGAGCCCTAACATCAACTTACTAAGCCTATAGAAGCAAAATGAAAATGCTAGGCATGCATTTGTTATTTCCTTCGTGGAAGTTATCCAAGACCAAGATATTTGTTTCAAGTGATTGGAAGTTCCATCGAGAGGAAGGAGATATATTGTGGATAATAATGTTTATATTCAAGGATTATCTATGATGCTAATTTAAATTTAGATTTCTTCTTTCTATGAGATTGAAAAGTTCAAAGGAGTAGGCACATAATGCAAAGACATGGAAGAAAAAAAATGAAAATCATTGTAGCTATTACCCATGTTTCATTATTAGTGATCAAATCACCCATGTTTCAAGATTAGTAATCAAATCAAAAGATGTGTCACTGGTTTTTATAAACCACACTTTTTGTTTTTAAAATGTAAGACACTTTTTAGCTATTACCCATGTTTCATTATTAGTGATCAAATCACCCATGTTTCAAGATTAGTAATCAAATCAAAAGATGTGTCACTGGTTTTTATAAACCACACTTTTTTGTTTTTAAAATGTAAGACACTTTTTTTAAAAAATGATGAGATATTTGCTCAACTAGAAATAAAACATATAAAATATAAGCATTTTTAGAAAATATGGAAGCCCAATAAAAAATAAGGTTTATATGAATTCGCAATAATATATATGAAATATGAATTCCCAATAATTAACCATGTATTATCATTTATCAAATATAAATTTCTCATAAAAAAATAAGTATATAAAAACAAAAACAAAAACAAAACATGTTAAATATAAGCCAAATTTTCAAATCCAAATAAGGTAATAACCTTGACAATCATGATGAATCATATTTTCTACACTTACCCTATGAAATATAAATATTTCTCATGAATAAAATTAAAAAAAAAACCACAAACACAAACAAACAAGGGCATGCAGAATGGATTCATGATCATCAATGTTAAATATAAGCCAAATTTTCAAATCCAAAGACAATTATGATGAATCACATTTTCTAGACTTACCAAGTCAATTATCAACCATTCCATCAAATTGTTTTTTAACGGAAAGCTCCGAACTTTAATGAAGACTTACCAAGTCAATTATCAACCATTCCATCGAATTGTTTTTTAACGGAAAGCTCCGAACTTTAATGAGGGCAATCAAGGAGGGCATTAGAATGGATTCATGATCATCGAGCTTTTACTTAGATTAGCATTTCACATGCAGAATGGATTCATGATCATCGAGCTTTTACTTAGATTAGCATTTCACATGCAGAATGGATTCATGATCATCGAGCTTTTACTTAGATTAGCATTTCACTTTGTATATAAATGAGATAGTACCTTATTTTTCCATCAAATTGTTTTTTAAAAATTGTTTTTTTAACGGAAAGCTCCGAACTTTAATGAAGAGTGCAATCAAGGAGGGCATGCAAAATGGATTCATGATCATTGAGCTTTTACTTAGATTAGCATTTCACTTTGTATATAATGAGATAGTACCTTATTTCATCTTTAATGTTATCATAATTAAACTTTATTCGTACCCAGAAGTGCTCTCCCCCGTATAAAAAAAATTGTAATGTGTTTTCATATTATTGTAATGTCTTGTCATATTATATAAACAGTTCATATTAACCATTTTATTCTTATCAAATTATATAAAAATAAAAATAATAATAGTAATTATAAAATATATAAATAATAATAATTAACTATTATAATGGTGATTAATAATACACATCTTACTTACCTACTATAATTGTAATTAATAACTAAAACATCTGAGATCCATATTAATAGATCAATATTAATGCCCATAGAAATCAAATGTCTAGGGATGCAAAACAAAACTGCAAAGTTTTTCTAGATTAGTTAATATTTAATATCTCTCCACATTTAGTAGATCAGCATTTTAGTAATAAATCCACAATTAAAATGGATAAAAAAGGATTTAGTACCTCTCCACGTTTAAAAGATCAAATTGGATAATAAAAGATTTAGTACCTCTCCACATCAAATTGGATAATAAAAGATTTAGTACCTCTCCACATTTAATAGATCCACATTTAAACTAGATAGAGAACGGTACTATTACAAAGAGATTGCATATTGCATTTAGTACATCCACAATTAAAATGTTAAAAAAGGGATAAAGAATGATAATATTCCAAAGAGATTGCTTTTAATAGAGCAAAGTTTCGTGCTTCAAAAATGGTTATATAATTTTAATTCTTCCATTAGCCAACTTTTTTTCAAACATAGCTACATTAAGTCTTTTATTGGTTTTAGATTTGTTTCTGACCTATCACTAACGTGTGCGAAAAAACTAAATAAGATTAGACAAATTTCATCTCAAAAGAACAAGGTTGGACAAGTTCGACAGTGGAAAGAACAAATTCCATTAAACAAAAAAACACAAGCTAAATAAGAATTCTCCCCTATTATTCTTTTGTGCAAAAAGCTACGTAATCTTCAATGAAACCAACACTCCAATTCGTGGTAGTTGATGGATAAAATTTTCCCTTGGGATTGATGAATAAAATTTTCAAAGGGCATCATGAAGACAACTTAAAAGACCTAAATCTTTCCAAAACACAGCAGTAAGAAACTGATTATATATAATAATAATGAGAAAACAAAGAACTTGACCCTTGAAGGGGCCTTCCAAAAATAATGACCTGACTTACGTGTTGAGAACTTTTAAACGCCATATATAAGTCATCTGGGTTAAGACTTTGCTTCAGTAATACTGTGGAAATATTCGACCTCATCACAAAGTGGAGTATTCTCTTCACAAAGTGGATATTACAATTATAAATAGCATCCAACGTTGGAGATCTTACTCCAGTATGTTCCCCAACTCCCGACCGCTGGTTGTTTTTTTCAAATCAAAATATCTGCTACGACAGGTTGTAAACCACGGAAGTTCGGGTTCAAAGTGGTCACAATTCAATTGCATTGCACTTAGAGATTGCATTGCACACCTAGACATCTTTAAGAAGCTACCTCTGATCAGATCAAATATCTAACATTACAAACTAAGGTCTGCTTAAATTTTTAGTTTATAATCCCCAACAAACACATTGCATCCATCCCACCAAATTCAAAAAATATCAAGAAAACACTTGAACTTGCATATTGACCTATCTTGCTTAAATCATATAGTTGAGAAGCATTCATATGGCTGTAAATCTTAACTGGAAGTATGATTATTGCAACAAAATAGTTGCACAGGGCAAGGTTGTAGAACAATGAAAAGGGCAGGCACTTCGTCCATTGAATTATCTATTTGAAACATGCCTATTTATATTGATTTTAAATCGGATCTAGAGCAAGAATCTATCTATTCTTATAGTTGCACAAAGATTGTATCTAATATGCATAGCCTTAAATTCGTAGAGATGGCCAACCATAACGCTTGTGTTACCTGCATATGAAATCAAACTCGTAATATCCAAGATCCAGACTCGTAATATCCAAGATCCAGTAGTGTGTATCCTAAGTGGGATATCACTAATATTCCAACAAAATAGTTGTAGCTAGGGAAAGCTTGAAAAACACACTCTATCTAGTGAATTATCGAACGGTTATGCTAACTAAAACAAGTGCTGTAGAAGTACAGCGTACTCGGGCGAAAGGAAAATAAAATTTTCAAAAAATCCACAAAAGCACTAAAAAACCAACCCCATCGAAAAATTGGATGTTTTACCTATCACCTTGAAAGATTGTTTATGACATAATCTACACATAATTATGTTCAACAAGAAACATAATAAACAATGAATCTGCCTCTATTTTTTAAGAGGCCCTCTGTAAAATATAGGCGATGAGCGGTCCAATTACCCGAAGTCCTATACCCGAAAAGTATAGTCGCTCATGTAAATATTAACATTAAAATTATCAATCGATATCTTCTCTTAGTTTAAGGATTCAATAAAATTATTTCCTACATACATCCAAAAGTGCTAAATCTAATGAAATCCATTAAATAAAACAAACACTGCAGAGAAACCCAGCAACCCATTAAATCAAAAAATAGATATCATTAGTCTCAAAAAATCCTTTAGATACGACTCAAACACTGTAAAACTGGTGACCCCCTTTTCACATAAAGTTAAGGCAGCGTCCAAAGTCGAAAAAATAAGTACTCATTTCATAGTAAGAGAAAAGTTGTAGAACTGACAGTTCTCCCTTTTATAGGAAGAGAAGCTCTGATGGCAAACCAACAGACATCTCATCCCAATGGTTTGCCATGTAATCTGAGAATGTTTTAAACAAAACATTAAACATCTATATTCTAGAGTTGCTGCTTACAATTTGCGGCAACATAATAGTAGAACTAATGAAATCCGCAAAGCTCACTGAAAAGACTAAAAATCACCATAAATCCCTGCAATGCAAAATAGGAACCATAAGTATTTTATTTCAGCATTATAAGTGAAAGCAAGTACTTATTGCAACGATAAAAACAGATAGAGTTACCTTTGCTTCTCTAGACCTTGAAGCCACGACTGTTTCTCCTACCACGTGCCATCTCAAATTTCCTACCCTTAGATCGAACATATGGTTTAGTGTGGCTGTGTGGAACACCTGGTGCCCTTCCAAAGTGCTTGACAGCCTCACGATGGCTCTTGGGGCCACGCAACAAGACCTGTCATGAACTTAACATATAAATAGACCGAATTTTCAAAAAAATAATCGACCTAGAATGAAGTCTATGGTCTGTTGAAGGAATTTCTAGACTTAGTGCAAAACTCTAATATACTCACAAACGGTCTCACACAAGAAAGATCACTGATACAGGAACTCAGTGAAGCACCAAACGTTAATATCTATGATACAATGAAAATGCATTGATACATTGGACATGGGAATGAGTATATTACTGTGTTCTGTCCAAGTGGTGCACGAAGTGCAAGCTGATCGAAGGTTAAGCACTCGCCTCCTGCTTTCAAAATTCGAGCTCTTGCTGTCTCTGTGAATCTAAGAGCAGTTACCTTCACAGGAGGCAGTTCATAAATCCTATTATCATCTGTGATGGTCCCCACAACCACTGCAATCTTGTCATCCTGAACACACAAAATACATAAATTAATACACTACTTCACATGATGTGACGATTTACATTTTCCAATAATGCTATCTACGCTAACATAGGGTTTGCTCCCATCATATTACCATATAAAGATGGCATTGTCTCGTATGCCTCAAACAGGAGGATATACAGAACATGATTTCAGTTACAATCTTACACTCAAGATTCACGTCAACAAGCACCATAGGGCACCCAACCATAGGTGACAAATTATACAAATAACTAGGAGTAAGTTTCGTGTGTAAACCAGAGTGAAACTAGTATGCAAAGAAACAAAGTTCTGTATGTAAAACAGCTTACAGGAGCCTCAAAATATGATGTGACGAGAACAACGATTCATTTACAACCTCCTGCTTACACTTGAAACTCTCAAGTGAAAAATCATTAGACACCAAATTACAGTTTATAAATTATGCAAATAACTTGGGTATATTTTTCTTGTATAGCTTAAAATGAAACCATTGTGCAATGAAACAAAACTCTGTAAGCTCTAAAAGCCTCAAAGTGCGTGCAGAGATGTGAACTGTAGAGATGACACATGATACATTCCAAGAATGAAAAATCGTTTGACGTTCTACTACCCCTACTCATCCTAAAGAAACACGAGACCAAGTGATGGAATATTTTGTTAGAGAAAAAAATAACAAGTGCATACAACAATACAAAGGAAAAACAATAAAAACAACAAAAGATCCAGAAAAATCGTTTGACATTCTACTACCCCCACTCATCCTAAAGAAACACGAGACCAAGTGATAGAATATCTTGTTAGAGATTAATTAAAAAAAAGCAAGTGCATACAACAATAGAAAGGAAAAACAAAAAAAAACAACAACAAAAGACCCACCACATAGAGAATCAAAATATACCTACTCTTAATATCAAAGGAATTGTATAGGTAGTTATGCAAAATTAAAAATAAATACTCCAGTGGTATTGCCAGTTAAACTCCAAAATGAAACAAAAATTATTACTGTTGATAATTGACCAACGAGAAGTCAAATTAGCTGCTAAATTGCATCAGGTTTAACAATAGGATTAATTAGCATAACAGTAGGTTTCTCACCTGCATATACTAAGTATGGATTAACAAAAACAACAAGGGCATACAACAGTACAGTGGAAAAACAATACAAACAACAAAAAACCCACTACAGGGAGAATCATACTATAACTACTCTTATGCCCATGGGGTGTACAGCAGCTGGTGACAGCGTTTTGTTTAGACACTCCATGGTGTAAAAATCATCAGTTCAAAATTCTGTGGGAAACAATCCAGCCATTCTAAGGGCTGATGTAGCCTAAGCCAGGTGCGATCCGCAGGTGATTATGACAGCATAGATGCCTGTGGGTTGCAGATACTCAAGCCACAGATTAAGCATGTCAGTCTGAGAATCTCAAGACACACATTACCTAGCAAACCAAAAAACATACTACTATTAACATCAAAAAAAGTGTAGTGGTCATTAAGTAAAATTAAAAAGAAATACTGCTCCCTGGGTGACTATGACAGCTTAGATGCCTGCAGGTCACAGATACTCAAGCCACAGATTAGGCATGCCAGTCATCTCAAGACTCACATTACCTAGCAAACTAAATAAATAAATAAAATACTTCTTAATATCAAAAGAAATATAATGGTAGTAGAGTAAAAGCAAAAAGAAATACTCCAGTGGTATTGCCAGTTAAACTCCAAAATGAAGCAAACTATACTCTATTTATAAATTACCAACGAAAGGTTAAAATAACTGCTAAACTCCATAGGGTATAGTAACCCAAAACAGTTGATAACAGGATTTACACTAAAATGCAAACCAAAATACAATTCTACATTTACAAGTTCACACAATAACGAGCAGAAATGGTTACCACTCATTGCTTAGTGCTACACTAATAGATTGAAGAAATATTAAATGCTTAAAAATCATCTCTTCATATGTCAAATTGAAGGGCATGCTCAGAAAATGTGAATGCCAAAGTATAAGACCATCAATAGTTTATTCCACTCAATTGCAAACTCTTACTCATCACCATCTCAGCAAACAAAACATGGAATCAATTCGGCAACAAGGTGATACTCAACAATAACTCAACTTATATTAAAATCAGAGAACATGAACTCAAAATGAGAGAATCAGAAAACATGAATTATGCATACTCTGCATACTGAAAAATAACATAGGAAAGTTTTGATACACATTTTTATTTGCCTTGCCAAACGCCTCACCAAGTATGTAGCCATAATCGGTGGGTCAAGCTACAGAGGATATTCCAATGGAAATATATTACCCATATTCTGATGATGTTGAAACTAAAATTTCCATGGCAGTAACCTCTATTGGGCAGATCATGCATTCCAGCAAATATCCAAAATTTATAATGAAACGTGTAAACAGTTTTTTAAAAGTTTCCAAAGCTCAACATACAATATTTCAGCCATGACAGAGATTACACAATGTCTAACACTCGGGCAGACTTCAGTAGGAACCTGGAATTGATTTAAAGGACAATATTTTTGAGAGTACATATATTTTTCTTTAATCAAAAAAAACCACAACGTCCCACCAAAAGGAATAACCAGTTGCCACCAATATTGCTGGGCAAGTTCACAATGTCCGGCCCAAAGGTTAACCAGTCACTGCCTCCTCTGAAATAGGGCAGCATTTAAGGCAGGACACAGGGGTCAAGATTATGCGGAGGCCTATCTCTGTTTAGGGTACGGTTTTCTTGGGAGAAAGAGCTGTAGGTCTGTGGCTCCATGCATGGAGGAGGATAGGAGGTCTGTCTGGGCAGCGTCTCACTTGATTTTGGGTACAGATTTCCTGTTGAATATAGCGGCAGTCGGAAGAATACCTGTTAGATGGTTTTCTGTGCTATTTGGTGAGGTATATCCTTGTTACAGGCTGCAGGAAGAGAGATGCTACAGCACCTTGTTGCTAAGACTATTCGGTGGGTATGAATGCACGTATTAGTCCTTCTCTCTAGGCCACATCTGCCCAGACTTGAGCACAAACAGGTCAGAATTCTTCCATGAAGTTTGGGATTGTTTCAGGATTCGTTGAGGAGGAACTACCAAGCTCTAAATCTGTGAGTGTGTGTCTTCTATGGATAATCGCAGTAATTGAGGGAGGGAAGAATGAGGACTGAAGCTGACAACCCTAACCAGTAACCAGGATTACCATCAACACTTGAAGCTAACTGTGTTTGTGCCCTAACCAGTACTCAGAATTGCAGTATAGAAATCTCCAGGCCTTGGTGCCAGAATTTCAGTCATCTTCACGTTCTTCCATTTGGCAAGTCAGTATTGACTTTAAATCACTTTGCTCTATATCTCCCTCTGCTTAACATTTGATGATCATTATTTTATGATTAATAATAAGAAGATTCGATCGAGGGTTTTCCCCATCTTGGTGTTTTTCCGTGGCTTGAGCCATATTATTGTGTTCTTCTGTTGTGGATTGTCTTCAGCATTTATCTCTTATGTTCTTTCATTAGTTATGTTCTTTCATTAGTTACTGTATGACTACTGATGGATTAATGGGCAAATGGATGTACGAAGTAACTAACCTAAGCAAAGAACATGTTTAACTTCAAATTAACGATCTTTGATCCTCATCCTGAGTTGATCTGATTAAAGTATGCTCAAAAACTGTCGAAAAGAAAGCCCACTTAAATTGAAGACAGGCAGATCACTAACCTTCCCCTGCATGTAACGAACTAGGCGGGAAAGAGATAGCGGTGGCTTGTTCGTTTTGCTCATGAACAGCCTCTTTAAAATCACTGCATTGAAGCTGCTATTGGTTCTCCTCACCAAAAAACGGTATAGCTACACAATATCACAAAACCCAAAATCAATTCATAATGAAAACACACTAAGGATTTGAAGTAGACTCTAAAATGCCATGAACCCTAACAAAACCAACTAAGGATTTTAAGTAAACTCTAAAATGCCATGAAACCTTTACAAAACCGACTCTCCTCAGCAATAACCGCATAAGCACACGTTATTACACAAACCCCAAAAAAGCCCCGAAGGAAGATAGATTTAAGATTTACAGGAAACCCTACAATGCTCTCAACCATGGAAAATGGGGATTTCGAACTGGATTAAAGACAAATACCTTGACAAGGAGCTTGAGGTAAATATCCTGGCTCTTGGGAGCTGTACGCTTAGTCTTCTTGCTCTTGCCACCGGCAATTAAATCGATACCCTGTGATCCACAAATTTAGCAATTTTCAGAAGAGAAAATGTCAAAACAGATGGATCCTACAGCCATTTTTCAAATAACCTAAACTCACCATCGTTGCCGCTGCTGAAATCGAATCCTCGGCCTTCCTGTTCCTCCTAAGGCCTCGCGAACAATAAAAGGAACGGCGACCGCAGGGAGGAAAATAAATAGCCAGAGCGGTTTATTCCAAGTTAGGTTTAGGGTTTTGACAAAACGATTTTTGGATTTAGTCTAAATAGTAGGTTATAATAAGATTAATTACTTAAAGTGGACCAAGGAAAAGTTCAAGGTTTAAAAGTTTTATCTTGGGTGCAGATGCAAACATGAACTGGGAGTGGTGCAAACCTTGAAACCCAAACGATTAAGAGCGTTGTAAATATCATCATTTAACCCAACAAAATGCAAAACAAAAACAATATAAACATTTGTAAAACAGGAACAATATAAATATGTATAATTATAATGGTTAGTGTTTAATGGTATTATAACTAGTGTAGGTTCATTTTAATTCTAAATATAAACCTTTGTAGAAGACCAATAATATAATATGTATAATTATAGTAGTTAGTATTTAATGGTATTATAGTTAGTTTAGATTTATTATAATCTTGAATTTTGATTTCCGAAGTTTTTCTATGTAATAATGGTGTTTTATATTCATGTGTTTCTTGCTTTTCCCCATGGTATAGTATTCTTGAATATGCTTTTTCGGTGTTTTTTTTATCTATTTCAAATTGTTCTCTTCTAGTCTATATTGTAGGTCCCATGATTTCTTCAATCTTCTCAACTCCCTTTGGTAAATTTGGCCAAAAACCTCTCATGGTCCATTGTTGTCATTTTCTACCTATATGAGTGTTGTAATAGCCTCTATGTCTATTGGGTACCAAACTCAATTATGCAAGGAATCCCTTATATAAGAGGTTGTTTTTCACCTTTAGGTTTATGGTTATTAGGTGTTTTTATACCCATCCCAACTATTCCCATATAGTTTTGTGTGCACTTGAGCCCAAACTTTGCAACCATCTAAGTGCATTGGTGTAGTGAGGGTTTGGAAGAGGGAATATCATATCTTTGTTGGCTTACAAATATTTTGGAGTAGGAGAGTTTTCCAACACTCTAGAGTCTAACTTAATTTTTCATTGAATTCCAAACCAAATATTTGTGGTCTTGGGTTAGCTCCAATAGTTCTTCAAAGTTAACTCGTGGATGTGATTTTCTTTTTCACTTGAGCTATGACCATATTAACTTGGTTTTCCCTGTGTTCACACACATCATAGTGTTTATGCAAAAGGTCTGTGAGGCTCTAAAATATGCCTACGAAGTGTGTATTGCTCTAACCTTGTTTGTCACATAATCTTTGTAAAGCAATATCTTAATTATAATCTCTACTATATTCTCACACACACTTGTTGTGATACCCTAGCTTCGATCCCTAACGTAGTAATGCATATGTATACATAATGAATGGTTGAATGTCAAATGATGTAATATATAAAGTGGTGCATTAAATGATATAAAAATATGTCATTGGCTACAAAAGGAGAAGACAAAAGAATGGAAAGTTATGGCTCCACGAGAGGTAAACGAAATGGTGCTTAAAGGGCTCGTGGGGACTAAAGGAATATAGTATTATTAATAAGCCTAAGTCCTTAAACTTTGTTGATCATCATTCCTTGATCCCTTAATCTGTGATTAGTTTTAATAAGGGGGGGAATATGTGCTTCCCGTAAAGACACATGGTTCATCATTAGCACGTAAGTATTCTCCAGGATTTTGGGTGTGTAAGGGGGGAATTGATGTTCATTACCATGAATAGTTATTTATGAGCAAAAGCTATGAAATTATTGTCACAATAAAACTATGGAAAATAGTTGCCCTAAAACTATGTGGAAATTATTTCCTCTTTAATAGAGATTGTTATCATTGAATAAACTTGATTACAATTCATAATTCCTAGAGTCCCAAGTAATGAAATTCCCTGATTAGCTTATATCAAAGTCTTGAAGGGAAGTGGGATAGCCCAAGGAACTACATGTAAAAGAAGGAGATTATATTCATTAGATTGTGCAACCTGGTGGAGAAAGAGGGCTAGTGGATTAGGATAGTCGTGAGAGTTTACAAACTATGGATTTGGGAATTAAACTATGTGAAGAGAGATAGATCCAACCATAGGTGATTTATTTCTTGTGGATTCATAGCCTAAACTCTAAGGGTGACCTATATTACAAATAGATTGAGTGCAACAAATAGCCTATGGTTTGGTGGAATGTCATTCTTCTACATCGAGTTGGTGGTTGTTGGCCCTTTTTAGTTTCAAACTCGAGTTATTATGCGCGAAGTGACTAGCTAAATCCCCATTGGGTATTACCCCTTGTGGCAACACCCATGGACATGCAAGGACCCACCCAAGACACCTATGGGGGGTTGTGAGAACTAGGTTCCTACAACTGGAAGGGGAATGGGAATTTGATCTAGGCCATTATTCTACCACACCTAACTCCAATTTACATATAAACTTTATTTACAAATATTCAAAATACATGTGAAACATAGATAGAATGATTTTAGGATCTAGAAAAATATGTGGTGTTTCTAAATTCTATCTATTATAAGTCTGCGAGCAATAAAAAAGAGAGTAAGTGTGAGGAAAAGAGGTCATGGCCAAATGAGTGTGAAGTTAATCCATAGAGAAGAAGGAGAGGTTTTGAGTAGATGTATGTACATATTATGTTAATGAAATCAAGTTTTCATTACACGATTTTCTCTACATGATGGTGTAATTCCAATTTGAATGTATGAATCTAGAACGAATGGTAGATACTAGAAATCTATCATATGAAGGAAACAATTTTTGTTATGGGATTTGAGGCACTTGAGTAAGGGAAGAATTCGGTACAAGCATAGATATTTTGTGTGCTTGTTTTATTGCAGGATCAGAGAACCAGATCAAACAGTGGTTAAAGGTGTATGGGCACCTTCATGTTGGTGCATTAACATCTCAGAAGTAGAGAAGTTGAAGATGTAGTCAAGTGGATTTTCCTACATTAAGTGGTATCAAAGTGGGTGTGCTCTTTGGAAAAGGAGTTAGGATGAGGTTTGTCCAGCGTTAGCTCTTTGGAGGAGATCTTCGTGGAAGATAAAAAAAGAGGATATTTGTACAAACAGAGCAAATTTAAATTCGAGTTGAAGAATTTGAAGAGGGTTTTATGAGTAAATTAAGCTCGGGTACAATGAGTATGAACTCATAATAAGAGATGTCTATGTTGCAATAGAGCAGAAGTAAAATTCGTTCTTGCAAATTGAGAGTGTGTGGTTTGGCACGAAATAAACTTACTGCGGGAAGGAAAGTTGATTTATGATATAATCAAGTTTTTAGTGGAAAGGCTACAATCAAAGTGGATCTCTACATCTAACATATTGTGAGAAGAGGTTATAAAAGTATTGTGTTGATTGAAGAAGTGTCCACCACGTAATGATTGAAGTGAGGCTCATAGAGGTGAAGCTCCAAGGGAGCACAAATATGCGTTGGAATGCAAGAGGCATGGTCAAATAATGATGACCATCTAAGGGAAAATGAACCAAAACTATGTTGATTAAAAGTTGGGCTAAAGATTTGGATAACCCACAAGTCTGAGGAAATCGACATGAAAATAGAATGCTAAGAGCGTTAATTTTCCCCATTGAATAAGATCATTAGGAAAGAATTTAAACAATGATACTTTTAAATTAAATATCATATAGTCGTGAAATGTTGAGGTGATGTATAGTTGGTGAAGGAGACCGCTCTATAGTGAAATGTTGTTTGACCAAGTAGGAGAACCGTGGTTTCTCTATCGAGCATAATGAAGATCTGATTTGGCACGCATAACATATGTCTTGAGTAGGTCAAAATACCAATTGAAAGAGGAATGCACCAAAGGAATAGATGCATATTCAGGTTTGCAAGAACAAAGTAAAATTCTAGGCAAACATTGTAGTAATTGGTCAATTGCAATGAGAGTGTGAAAGGATTGAGATTTATGGTAGATGGAGAATAAATCTATAACAAAAATTACCCACTGACTATTCTCCCAGCATCAAGTTAAGGAATTTCATCCAAGGAGCATGTGAAATCACCTATATTTATATATGGTCAAATGGACTTGGGTTGAGTAGATACACAAAACTCTTCAAGTTGCATGAAGTAGAGAATGTTTTTCTACTTTGGGAGTAGAAGCATTTTTTGTAGTTGAAGATTTGTGAAATCTGCAATACTAGATTTACAGACAGAGAAAATAGTTCCAGAAAGAGAAGTTGGGTAAAATTGCGGTGAAGTGAATTAATGCTAATCATATGCATTCTGATAATGAAGATCTTTGTGGTTGATTGAC
This sequence comes from Pinus tabuliformis, assembly GCA_031772625.1. NCBI lineage: Eukaryota > Viridiplantae > Streptophyta > Pinopsida > Pinales > Pinaceae > Pinus > Pinus tabuliformis. The sequence goes on from CM062819.1 coordinate 1,955,111,367, forward strand.
ATTGTTAAATGTTGATTTGTGGATAACAACAATTAAGAGAATAGTTGAGGTAGAAGAAATGAAAAGATAGAGCTTGCAGAAATTGCATGCGTTTAGGTTTGGTAAAACCTGATTGGTGAAATGTTTTTATATGATTAATTTGATTTGAACAAAAAATCAATATTTGAAGGATAAGCTCTTGGAGAAAGAACATTGGAGTTCTTTTGAAAAGAAATCTACTTTGTGGGGGAAGCATGTCCTTTGGACGAGGAAGAACAATGGGAGAATGCAACAATATAATCAACATAAGGATTGAAGAAAATTGCAACAATAAACATTGTGAACTATCAAACGAGAATTGTATCAAAATTCTCACTTTTTAGATTCAACAAAGAATCATCCAATTTTGAAAAGTGGTGATTCAAAATACACCTTTTTTTTAGCGTATTTTGTACACTTAGAATTTTTTTATGTATTAAGAATGCACATTATTTTTTAAATGTTAGTGATTTTCATGCTAATTTTGAAAAGTGTTAATTCCGCATCAACCAAATTTTTGGCTTATTTTTAACACTTTAAATATTCTAATATTATTAAATATGGATAATTTTTTAAAAATATTGTTGATTTTAATGCAGATTTTGTAAAACATCAACCTTTTTTTTCGAGACATATTTTTGACACTTATAATTTGTGTTATGTATTAAGTATGCATTTTTTAAATGTTTGTTATTTAAACATTTTTCAAGTTGTTTTCTTCTTCTTCTTCTTTATTCCCTAAATGTTTGTTTTTAAAAGGTTTTTCAAGTTTGTGTTTTTAAATTTTCCTTACAATTTTTTTTATCATGTATTTTTTTATTATCTTGCAAAGTTTTTAAAAATAATAAAATTAATATTTTGAAGTTAGAATGTTTTTTTATATATTTATACATTGTTAATTAATATTTCAATACACATAAAATTTGAAAAAATAACATTTTGTTATGAATTTTATGTCAAGATATCATAATATTTGAATTTTTTTTAAAAAGATAATTCCAATAAAATTTTAAGTAAAAATAACACAATAAACAAATATTGTTAAAAAATCAACTTTAAAAATAAATCAAAATAACTAATTAAAACTAATTGTTTAAAAAAAGACAAAAACAATTTTTTATTATAAAAATAAATAATAATAATAAATAAATAAATAAAAACATTATAAATCCATAAAATCAAAAATTATTTTAAAAATTAGAATAAGAAAATAAACAAATGTAAAATAAACAAACAAATTTAAAATGTTTAAAAAAATGGAAAAAAAAAACATACAAATATATATAGAAAACAACTTTATAAAAAAACTTAATGTAAAAACAATAATAAAAAAATACATAATCTAACAAACTTCAAAAAAAATATATTGATAAAATAAAAATACAAACTATTAAATAATAATAACAATAATAAAATTAAACAAAAAAAAAAATTGTCCCTAGAGGTAGCAGGCCAACGTAGAGACAACCTGGAATCAGGGCCAGCCCTGGCCCAGTCGCCTAGGGGACGCAAGCCGAAGCCCCTCAACACACGTAGCGACCATAAAAATAGAAGAACTGTGAGATGGTGGAGGATCATCGAACAACAAGCATCAGAGCATGAAGTGAGAGATGAGGAGAGTTTGGGTATAACACAGAGAAGAACCAAAGTCACATGGTGGATGAGCCTGTAGGGCAGGTGCACTTGGTAGCAGTGGCAGGTTCAAGTCGAGTTTGGCGGGTGTCGTAGGTCGGGCAGACCACAAACTCGCCACAACAACGGGGGGACACAATGTGTGCAGGCGGAGGTCGTAGTGTTGGGCGCAGGTGCGGACACGACAGGTGTTGGTGGGTTGACATGACCGACCTAGATGGGCAACACAGTGGCACACGAGTTTTAGACAAACCGCTGAAATACGACATGAAGAACTGGTGGGTGGACTATGGTCGAGACGTGCAGTAGGGCGTGCCAACCAACCGACAATGCCAACCCTTGTTGTATTTTTATGAAATAGGTTGAGGCATAACCTCCCTATGAATGTAAAAATTGTATAGAATTTTATATAAATATTTATTTTTGAAGAATTGTGTCTCTTGCAAGATTTATGTTGTAGTTCTTTATGTTATGAGTTTCCACACATAATTGTTATTAAGAAATGGATGAAGTTGAAAGTAGGCATAGTCCAGAAAATGTAATGGAAAAAGTAAAGGGGAGTCGTTTAGTCAGTGCCGCATGTGACCCAAGTCAGGAGAAATAGATTGGGGTTGTGACAGATGGTATCAAAGCCAGTACAACAGTAAGATGCAGAGACAAGGTATGTATGCAATCTGAAGTTTTGGAGCAAAAAAAGTATTGGATGCATAGTTTGGGGTTTCTTGACTTGGAGATTCATGGAAGAACCATCCAAGCCTTGGTGGACACAAGTGCCACACACAACTTTATGACGAAAAAGTTGGCAAAGGAAGTTGGGCTGCAAATTGTTCCAACCAATGTGGAGGTCAAGGTAGTGAACTCGAAGGCTAAAGTGTCAGGATTGGCAGATGAAGTGTCGATCCAAATTGCAGATTCGCAGGGTTGTTTGGACTTCAACAGTGATGGAGATGAACGACTTTGACATGATATTAGGGCAAGATTTTCTGAAGAGCAACAAGGCTATTATTGTCCCCTTTTGCGATGAGATCATGTTGATTGGAGGCTCACGAACTTGGACTTTTTCAACTCATAAGCAAACGAAGGAAGTGAAGGTGTAACATGTTTCTACACTAATTATGAGTAGGGCGATACAGGATTAAAATGTTGAGACATATGCGACAATCATCAGGGAAGTTGAAGGTGATGATGGAGTGGGGACGCCTATTCCAGCCGAGATTTCTGATGTATTGGACAAATATGCAGATTTGATGCCCGATGAGTTGCCGAAAGTACTTCCACCAAGATGTGTGGTGGACCATAGGATTGAGCTAGAGCTAGGGAAGCAACCTCCGACAAAAGCTCCTCGTCACTTGTCATGACCGAAATTGGAGGATTTGAAATGATATTTGAAGGAGTTAGCTTATGCAGGTTTCATATAACCTTCAAGGTCCCTATATGGTGCTCCAGTATTGTTCCAGAGGAAGAAATACATGAAAGAGTTGTGGATGTGTTGTGATTATCGTGCACTTAACAAGCAAATGATAAAGAACAAATATCCTTTGCCACTTGTTGTGGATTGCTTCGATAAGAGTGCAAAAGCCCGAGTGTTTTCCAAGTTGGACTTGAGGCATGGGTATTATCAGGTGCAGATAGCGGAGGGAGATGAGAGAAGATCGTGATTGTGACTAGGTATGGGATTTTTGAGTTCCTTGTCATGCATTTCAGGTTGTGCAGTGCTCCTGCTACATTTTGCACTTTGATGAATGATGTTTTGCATCCATATTTGGATTCATTCGTAGTAGTTTACTTGGACGACATCATGATATTTAGTGATAAAATGGAGGATCATAAGAAGCACTTGGATTTTGTATTTGAGGCACTGAAGGAGAATCATTTGTACTTGAAGAAGTCGAAGTGTATGTTTACCCACACCGAGATTCCATTTCTTAGACACATTGTAGGCCAAGGACATATACAGATGGAGCCAAGCAAGGTGAAGGCGATTGAGGATTGGAACGAACCGAAGAATGTCCTTGTATGAGGGTGTTCTTAGGGATGACCAACTACCAACGAAAGTTTGTAGAGGGGTACTCCAAGGTGACTTCACCACTTACATAACTTTTGAAGAAGGATAAGCGATGGAATTGGATGGAGAAGTGTCGAGCAACATTTGAATATTTGAAGAAGACGATGGTTACAACACCGAAACTAAAGTTGCCTGACTTCGAGAGACCATTTGAGGTGTGCACAGATGCTTTAGATTTTGCGATAGGAGGGGTTCTTATGCAACATGGGCATCCAATGGCATATGAGAGTTGGAAGTTGCAGGATAGAGAATGATGATATCCGGTTCATAAGAAGGAGATGACTGTGATAATCCACTACTTGCAGGTATGGAGGCATTACTTGATTGAGAAGCCTTTTATTGTCAAGACGGACAATGTTGCAGCAAGTTATTTTGCATCCCAATCGAAGTTGTCAGCGAAGCAGGCTCGTTGGCAAGACTTCCTAGCACAGTTTGACATGACTATTGAGTATATAATAGGGAGACTCAATGCAGTTGCAAATGCCCTCAGTAGGAAGGGACAATTAGTCGCACTTGAGGAGGGAGAAAACCAAGTAGAGCGTAGTAGGATTCAAGTACATATGACTGATAAGATGCAAAATAGACTTCGAGCTAGTGTAGAGACCGATACTCAGGTGAAGAACATTTTGAAGCAAGTGAAGGAGGGGAATACTTGAAATTTTTTCCTATGAGATGGACTCTTGTTCTATGGGAACCGACTTTACATTCTAAAGTCATCAGGGCTTAGGAGGCATCTCTTGAAGGAGTGTCATGATTCTCCATGGGTTGGCCACCCAGGGCAGCGTCGTTCTTTGGCATTATTGGAGAGAGGATACTTTTGGGAGAAGATGCAGGAGAATGTAGAGGAGTATGTGCATACATGCATCATTTGTTAGCAGGATAAATCAGATAACCAAAAACAGGGAGGATTGTTGCAACCTTTACCGATTATAGAGAGACCATGGACGAGTGTTTCGATGGACTTCGTCACTCAGTGACTGCAGGTGCAGGGGTATAACGGGATTATGGTCATTGCTGATCGTTTTTCCAATATGTCGTCTTCATTCCAACGAAGATACCATGTGGAGTCAAGAATATTGTTGAGTTATTCTTCAAATATATTATGAAGTATTGGGGTATGCCATTAAGTATAGTGTCTGACCGAGATCCGCGATTTACACGCAAATTTTGGACCACTTTACTCAATTTGGTCGGGACAGAGTTACTGCAGAGTTCGAGTTACCATCCACAGATAGATGGGCAGACTGAATGGATTAATAAACTGTTGGAGGACTAGTTGAGACATTATGTGACAATTGATCAAAAAAATTGGCCTGAAATCTCAGATGTGGCTCAGTTTAGCTACAATATGCAGAAGAGTTCCACAAATGGGTATAGTCCATTTGACTTGGTTAGTGGATAAGTGCTAGTTGCTCCACACACTGTGCTACCGAGAGGATTTATGAGGAGTCCACATGTGAAGAGATTCTTGATAGCATGGGAGAAGACCTTGGAGTTAGCACGGTCCACTTTCATGATGTTGCAAGGAGGATGAAGAAATGGGCAGATAAGGATAGACAGGATACACACTTCGATGTTGGGGATATAGTTTTTCTGAGGATTACCAGGGATCAATTTTAATCACAGAAAGGGACTGCAGGATCTTTGACAAGGAAGTATGAAGGGCCATTCCAGGGGAAGAAGTGAGTTGGGGAAGTTTCCTATGAGTTGGAGCTTCCAAACCACATGCATTTGAAACATCTCGTATTCCATATGAGTCTGCTCAAGAGAAGTCGACTTGATGAACATCAGCTTGAGAGGATAACACCACCTAGCGAACCAACCATGATTGTGGACAGGCCACACCTGATTTTGGACAATATTTTAGATCTTCGAACTATGGGTGTTGGGAATACCGCACAACAGGAGTTCTTTGTTCGATGGAAGAATGCACTAGAGGAGAGTAGCTCGGAAACAAAGGAGTCACTGTGGAGATGGAAAAAGGATATTGTTGAGTATGATGTTGAGCTGGTGAGAATGACAGGATTGTCGAGGACGACAACGACTCATGGTGAGGAAGGATGTCAGGGCCCCGAGTCGACATCATCGCCCTCAGGTGAGTCAGGTGCCCAACACGGGTGCGCTTAACCGAAGTGCAAGGAGCGTGCCCATGTGTGATAGGCGGGCGCATCGCAAGACGTGCGACAGGTGTTTGTAACAGGTGGGCACACTCAGGTGACTCATATAGCGGGTGACCAGGTGGGCACACGTCCCGACAAGTGAACATGATGAGTGAGTGGACTTAACACGACATTAAGAAGAATGCGACGAGGGTGCACAATTGATGTGTTTAACTAAGAGACGATGAGGCGAAAATGGTTAAGTTTTGGAAGGAGCGACCGTGAGTTTATAGACAGGCAGAGACCAACATAGATTGGTAGGCCAACATAGTGAAAGGGTGCAACAAGTGTTATGGACAGGTCGGCGTGCGGAAGCCGAAGCCCCTCAATACAGGTAGTGACCGTATAAATAGAATAATCGTGAGATGGTGGAGGATCATCGAACAACAAGCATTGAAGCATGAAGTGCGAGATGAGGAGAGTTCGAGTATAGCGTAGAGAAGAATTGGAGTCGCAGGGTGGGCACAATTGGTAGCAGCAGTAGGTTCAAGTCGAGTCTAGCGGGCAAACCGCAGAGCCGCCTTAGCAGCTGGCGGACACGACGTGTGTGGGCAGAGGTCGCAGTGTTAGGCACGGGTGCGGACACGACATGCGTTGGTGGGTTGACACGGGCGATCCGAGTGGGCAGCACGGTGGGTGCATGAGTTTTGTACAGACCCCCGAAATACGACGTATAGAACGATGGGTGGACTATGGTTGGGCCGTGCAGCAGGGCGTGTCAACCGACCAACGGTGCCAACCTGTGTTGTATTTTATGAAACGGGTGGAGACATAACCTCCCTATGAATGTAAAAATTGTACAAAAATTTATATAAAGATTTATTATTGAAAATTGTGTCTCTTGTAAGATTTATGTTGTAGTTGTTTATGTTATGAGTTTGGCACAAAACTGTTAATAAGAAATGAATGAAGTCGAAAGTAAGCGTAGTCCAGAAAACTTAATGGAAAAATTGAAGGGGAGTTGTTTAGCCGGTGTCGCACGTGACCCAAGTCGGGAGAAACGAATTGGGGTCGTGACAACTCCATTGTGGTTGCTGCAACCGTCCCCACGCCGTGTCATCGAGTCGCCACCTCCACGATCACCTCACACAGTAGCCACCCTCCGTTGGGAGCTCCCCACCATCTTACCACCCCAACGAGCCCCTTACGTCTGCACTCCTGGGTCCAAAGATTATATTTCTATTTCTGGGTCCCCACATCTAGCTGAGCCAGGCTTTGTTGGGAGGGAGGACCGCCCTAGCCATGAAGATGGGTGCATATTGGCTAGACCAGCAACGAAACTGTCGATACCAGAGTCAAGAATGTAGGAACCATTGATATCCTTCCAAACACACCCGACCCCTGACCACCAAGCTTGCCTCACCCAAGGTTGAAACCGCCATCCACCCAGGCAAGGATGAGAGCTAGAACTTCCCTCCCGGAAGCAACAACATGCACCTACCCGACTTTCGCCACCCCACCCATCTTGCCACCCTAGGCTCCGACACATAAACTCATTGTAATTTTTAAAATTCATAAGAAGAAGGGTCAAACAATACTTGACCTTTCCCGAAGCACTTCGAGGAGCACCTCCCCAATTGCACCTGCAGTAGGCAACCACGACGACCTTCAAGGACCCAACTCCCTTTTCCCGGAACACATAGAAAACCATACACCGAGTAGCATAACAACCTAATTATAGGCCTAATAACCTACGAAGGAGCCCCACGCACAGAGTTGTCGCCACCCCCAGAAGCACTACCAATTATACCACCTCCACCAACCTCCAAGAAACTAATAACCCACAACTTCCAATTTCTAAGAAAAATAAATACAAACTGGTCAGCACCTTCGAAAGTCGCACTGTGCATGCATAGAAAAACACGGGATACCACCCCTGGAACAGGAAGGATACTAACTTGTAGAGCCAAGAGTCCGGGAAGAAATTCTGGGGTTGCCACCATGACCAGAAAAATCGGGGATGCTTCCTTCGTCGACGAGCATAATACCAATAGGGAACATGAAACCGTATTGAAACTCCAACACAAATGAATTCACCATAACCCATCCTATGTCTTAGGTCATAGCCTCTTCTGTTAGTCGAGGTGTTGAGGTATTTTACATGAATGTCATAACTCTCCCCCAATCTCCAGGTGATTTGAGAGGGCAGGCCGGCTAACCCTCCACCCTTATGCGAATTATTTACAAACACGAGCCATGTGGTGCTTTGTGCGCCAGGTTCCTCACCCCCAATGGAGAAACCTCTCCCTCTGCCACTATCTGACATAGATCCACCAGGTTGGTATTTTGTGAAAAGGGGGTTCAATCCTGGAGGGGATCCTGCCCTTCATGATCACTACCCCAATTTGATATTTTATCAGCTGCCTTATTACCCTCTTGGTCTAATCCAAACTTAAACAGGAATGAAACAAATTATAGATATATCCATAAATACAGAGATGTAGCAAAAATAAAACTTCATTTCATTAATATTAGAATACTGAAATATGCTAACAAACATAACGGAAATAAACTAGCTCGGGTGATGGTAGCTTATCTTTGAGAAGAGATGTGGTGACTACATGCCTTAGAACTATGTGGTGACTACATGCCTCAGAACTATGTTACAATGAGGCTAAAGGGCCTATTTATTATTGAACAACAAGGGAAAACCCTAAACAACCAAAACCCTAACCCCAGGAGATGGAACACCAAGAGTTTGTGGGCCCGTTGGGGTTAGTTGGTCAGCCAACTTCCCGGGGTCGTAACTTGGTCATATTATCTCTATTTGGCGCTTATGATACCTTGTTGGAAAGTTCTCTCCGAGTACTATAGGATTTGCAGCAGACCTTGCCCATGGCTACGGACCTATTGTGGACCTTAAAAAATGTCGTTTAGGGGGTGATCCAAAATGGATCCTGAAACTCTCTAAGTCTTCATGAACTCTCTATAATTTATGCCAAAGATTAAAAATCTTATGAAGATCAAGCTTATTCGAGGAATCCTCATGACAGTCGCTAATTGAAATCAACGTGGATCAATGAGGGTCGTCGATCAAGCACGTAGAGTGGCGGACCACGGTAACACGCGCTGTCGCGAATTAGCAAAGTCAGCGATGGTTTGAGTCAATGGGGGAGGAATCTGATATGCGATTAGCATATCGCAGGGCAAACCCCTCGAAGAAGGAGAGCCACATACGCCCGGACCCGAAAAATCATGAAATGCAGCGGAAAGTGTTTTGGTTCCGTTCGAGACGAGATTCCATAGAAACCGACAGGATATCGGAAGGCCTTTGAGCGGTAAGCGGCTTAGACCGAGTCCCACCTGATGCCACACATTGGGTGACACGCATCCAGCGGAAGAGAGAGAAAACCACTCACATCGAATGGGTAAACGTCGAGCAAGTTATCCGCCCGATATGTGCGATGACCGTAGGATCTAGAGGGTCTAGATCAACGGCGGGGATGCGACTCGATGGATGATCGGATTTGACGAAGTTATAAAGTAGATTATGCGGGATTTTGAAGTTCGACGTGGACGATGAGTTGGCAGAGATTCGTGTTTCGCGGACATTCTTGGAGTAAACGGAAATAATGCTCGTTTCAAACGATCGAGTGTTTCTAGTGAACCTGACACGCTGATTTGTTGAAGGAATAGGTGGCCACCTCCCTATAAGGCGTTATGCAGTTACTGTAACCGCCGAAAGAAGGGATTCGAACAGACAGAGGCAGGGAACCAGAAAGCATAGAAGTGGAAACGAACAGTCAGGAAGCAGATTGGCTTTAAAGCCACAAACTGACAAAGAGGAGAGAGGTAGCCCAGGAAGCAATAAGCAGACCTGGAAGCAGAGAAACCAAAGTCGAGCTGACCTGAAGAAGCAAAGGCAGCAAGTGGCCAGGGTTAAGACAGAGATAGAGAGAGTCAGAGAGTCTGTGTACTCTAGAGAGACTTGGGGGATCCAAGTATGGTCCTACTGATTGTATCTATTGTGTGAGACTCAAATTGAGCTCACTGTAATAGGCAGAGGCACCAGATTTTGGAGGCAAAGATGTAGAGCCAGAGAGCTCTAATAGACTTCTAAAGAGCCACGAGGCTACAGTGAAGTTGCAACACAATAGGAGATCGAATGATCGAGCTATGGCTAGTTGTCTGAGGTGTGTCGAAGATAGGAGAAGGAGTTCCAGAGACAAATGCAGAATTCTGAGGGAGTCAGAGAAGCTAGAAGCTCGAGAAGCTCAGAGCACTGACTGAAGGAGTCAAGTCTAGAGAAGCCTAGACATGTCTGCAGAACAAGGACAACCAGGGGTAAGATGGCATTCTAAGCCCATTGGTTCAGCTGTAAACCGATGGAGTTAAGTGTAGCACTTGTAAAAGAATTGAAGCCATAATCCCAGAGAGCCTAATCGAGTTGATTAGAGCTCAAGGAGACGTAGCCCAAGATATCAGGGTGAACTCCATATTATATTGTTGTCTTATGGGTTTGTTGAATTGCTGCTTTATTTACTGTTATTTGTGTTTCACATCAACATAAGCAAATGAACATAAGCACTCAACAGTAAAAACAAATACAAGCATACACCTATATTTTCAAGCATTTCTTAATTCTGCATTGGTTAATCATTAAGACGTGGGAAATTTTCAAGCTTTGGAAGTGGGAGAGGTTCTTGTAAGTTAGACAAGAAGCCTAAGAGCCCCATTTTCAAATCAGGTGGTATCAGAGCTTAAGATTGATTAAACCCACCTTCAAAGAAGGTTGTACCAAAATGCTTGATTGACAGGGCAAAGATTGCTTGTCTGAAAGGTGTTTGGACAGTCAAGGATTAATTACCTCATTAATTGTATGTTTGGTTGCAGACTGTCTATTATTTGAGTTTGCAGAGGTGAAGGGAAAGCTATTGATAGCTCAATCCAGGAAGGACAAGAAGGAAGAAGGGTTGAAGGCATTATTCTATCCCAAAGGACCTCAATGCAATCCTTGAAGCACAAAATGTTGTTGCAAGAGGTTACTGAATAAGCTCTTTAATAATCTTGTTTGAAGTTCTTTTGTGCATTTTGAAAATGACAACTTCTACAAGTGATTTCTCAGATTCTTCTTGCTCCCCAAGTTCCTTTGATGGAAACATGAAGCAAGACTTGTCCACCATGATGGATATGGTGAGAGAAATGTATGAGGATGGAAGGAAGAGCAGCATACTTAGAGAGCAGTTGAATTCCATGGAGGAAGAGAAGCAGATGCTTTCTGGCAAATTGCAGGAAATGGAGAGGCAACTTCATATTGCAAATGTGAACCTGAAAAGGATGCATGAGTTGGAGTCACAACTCTTTGTTTCCAAAGAAGCCTTGGCCAAGTATCAGCTTGAAGAAGAGGTAAACCATTCCTGTTTGTCTTCAAATTCTTCTAAGAATGCTTATATTGGTTCTTTTGAAAAACATACCAGAGGCATAGGTTCCAAGCTAATGTCCAAGATGGGCTATGAAGGAAAAAGATTGGGCAAACATGCACAAGGTATTGTTGAGCCAATAATGGTTGAGGAAAGGCCTAAGTATTTGGGTATTGGCTATGGAAAGTCTTATGGAGAGAGTTCCAAAGCTGCCATGAAGGCCATTGAAACAGTTCCAAAAAGGAGTTTCATTGCAGGTCCTCTACCTCAGAAGTGTGAGGATTGTATTCAGGAGGAATGCAATAACTCGAAACATCATTCATAGGATGCAGGTGTTCAGAAGCACACACTTGAACCAGATAGTTGTGGAAACTCTGACAACCTTGAAGAAAGTGATGGTGTTCCAAAGGGAGCCACTTCTTCATTTGCTTCACCTCCTCATGAAGGCAATAAAGGTGAAAGAGGCAGGTATAAATATGGTTCTAAACACATTCCTTTTGATTTTGTAAAGCATGGAAAAGGAATCACATGTTCCTTTTGTGGTTTGGATAACCATTATGTTTCTAGATGCTATAAGAGGATGGCCACATACAAGAAATTTTTGAAGGAAAATAAGCAAGCAGCCAAAGGTCCCCGGGACAAGGCAAGTCATGCTGTCAAAAGGATGCACATGTGTTGCACTTACTATCATAAGAAAGGGCATCTTGCTGAAAAGTGTTGGACTTTGAATCTAGCACTGCTTCCACCAAAGCTGAAGGAGAAGGTGGAAAAAGAAAATGGCAAGGATGGAAATGAAGATTCCATGATTGATGTGTTTTAGGATGATTCACATATTGATGCTGATGTGCAAACAAAGGAGGGACCTTTGAAATGGATTGGTAAGAAATGGTTAGAATTCTTATCCAATTAAGACTGCATGTCTATTGATGCATCTATTTGCATTTCTTTGTGGAATAAATGCAAGTTGCAGGATCTTACCAAAATGGTAAATGGAAAGAAGTTGAGTAGGAAACTCACTTTATTGCTGCAACAGTATGTTCATTTCAGCTTCGAAAGTACAGTGTACTTAAGCGAAAGTTGAAAGATGGAATGCATGCATGAGCATGAGATGCATGTGATGTTGGCTTGGGAGAAGTTAACTTGGTCTCCAAAATGGAGATAATGATGAAGTGTTTCATCTTTTGGAAAAGAGTCCTAAAGGTCTTTTTCCTACATGCTTGACTTGAAGAGTCATTTGTTGTAAAGGCATGTTTTATTGGCTTGTTATCTAGTCAATCATTTGTATGCAGATATAAGACATGGAAGGGTTCACAAGATGTGAAATCTGTTTCTTTGTTGAAGCAAGAGTTAGTCCATCTAGTTGTTGTTTGTATGCCTGTTGTTGTTAACAGTTGTTGTTGGCAGCTTTTCAAACAGGTACAAATGAAAGTTTTGTGGAGCAGATGTACTTCACATTCGTTTGAGCCACCTTGGATCAAGGATCAAGGCAAAGAAGTTCAAACTACCTTCTGTAAACTTCATAGCAGAAGTTCTGCATGAAGTCAAGGAGGAAAACAGTTCTTCCCGAGACGACCAACCCATCCAAGAAGGGAAGTGGTCAGAGATTTTGGTTCAGAGGCACTATGCAAAGGCAAGTGTAGGGAGGCTGAAAGAAGAGGGTGTTGTTACTCTCATTTACTGCTCAGATCAGTATATCAGTCTTTTGGTGCACCAAAAGTTATTTTAGTGGAAAGGCGTGATCCAAAATGGATCCTGAAACTCTCTAAGTCTTCATGAACTCTCTATAATTTATGCCAAGGATTAAAAATATTGTGAAGATCAAGCTTATTAGAGGAATCCTCATGATAGTTGTTAACTGCGATCAACACGGATCAACAAGGGTCGTCGATCAAGCGCGCAAAGCGGCGGACCATGGTAACGCGCGCTGTCGCGAATTAGCAAAGTCAGCGATGGTTTGAGTCAATGGGGGAAGAAGGAGAGCCACATGCGCCCAGACCCGAAAAATCATGAAATGCACTGGAAAGTGTTTCGGTTTCGTCCGAGGCAGGATTCCACAGAAACCGGCAGGATATCGGAAGGGCTTCGAGCGATAAGCAGTTTAGACCGAGTCCCACCTAATGCCACACAGTGGGTGACATGCGTCTGGCGGAAGAGAGAGAAAACTACTCACATCGGACGGGTAAACGTCGAGCAAGTTATCCACCCGATATGTGCGATGGTTGTAGGATCTGAAGGGTCAACAATGGATATGCGACCCGATGGATGACCAGATTTGACAAAGCTATAAAGCAAATTGTGCGGGATTTTGAAGTCCGACGTGGCCGATGAGTTGGCAGAGATTCGTGTTTCAGGGCATTCTTGGAGTAAACGGAAATAACGGATGTTTCAAATGATCGAGTGTTTCCGGTGAACCTGACACGCTCATCCGTTGAAGGAATAGGTGGCCACCTCCCTAAAAGGCGTTATGCAATTACTGTAACCGCCGAAAGAAGGGATTCGAACGGACAGAGGCAGGGAACCAAAAAGCAGAGAAACGGAAACGAACAGTCAGGAAGCAGATTGGCTTTAAAGCCATAAACTGACAGAGAGGAGAGATGCAGCCTAGGAAGCAGTAAGCAGACCTGGAAGTAGAGAAACCAGAGCCGAGCTTACATGAAGAAGCAAAGGCAGCAAGTGAGCTAGGGTTAAGACAGAGACATAGAGAGTCAGAGAGTCTGTGTACTCTATAGAGACTCGGGGGATACAAGTACAATCCTACTGATTGTATCTGTTGTGTGAGACTCAAATTGAGCTCACTGTAATAGGCAGAGCCACCATAGGTTGGAGGCAGCCGCAGAGCCAAAGAGCTCTAATAGACTTCTAAAGAGCCACAAGGTTGCAGTGAAGTTGCAGCACAACAGGAGATTGAATGATCGAGCTATGGCTAGTTGTCTGAGGTGTGTTGAAGACAGGAGAAGGAGTTCCAAGGACAAATGCAAAATTATGAGGGAGTTAGAGAAGCCAGAAGCTCGAGAAGCTCATAGCGCTGACTAAAGGAGTCAAGTCCAGAGAAGCCTAGACCTGTCTGCAGAACAAGGACAACCAGGGGTAAGGTGGCATTCTAAGCCCATTGGTTTAGCTGTAAACCAATGGAGTTAAGTGTAGCACTTATAAAAGAATTGAAGCCATAATCCCAGAGAGCCTAATCGAGTTGATTAGAACTCAAGGAGACGTAGCCCAAGATATCAGGGGGAACTCCATATTATATTATTGTCTATGGGTTTGTCGAATTGCTGCTTTATTTACTGTTATTTGTGTTTCACATCAACATAAGCAAATGAACATGAGTACTCAACAGTAAAAAAACAAATACAAGCATACACCTATATTTTCAAGCATTTCTTAATTCCGCATTGGTTAATCATTAAGACTTGGGAAAATTTAAAGCTTTGGAAGTGGGAGAAGTTCTTGTAAGTTAGACAAGAAGCCTAAGAGGCCCATTTTCAGATCAGGGGGTCAAAACTACTATGAAAGTTCAAGACTTGAAAAACCTCTAAAAATAGAAAATGTTGAAATAAATAAGGAAACATATGAAACTGACTAGAGGTTTAGGTGGAATAGGCAGGTGGCCACCAATATCCACCTGGATTATTCCTCTCTCCTTAGGAAGCAATGGTCCCCATTGTGTGCACAACCTCCATGAGGTGAGAAAATTTTTGTTGAACCTGGTCCTTAGTGAACCACTTGCCTCGATGAAGGAGTTGGCCTGCTTTAACAATTTGATATCGCTGGATCTTCTGTTGGTGAGTGTTCTCCATCTGTGTGTCCATGATTTGATCAGTTGTGGCCTATTCCAGGAAATCTGGGTTCAACTCTGTTGGTGTGAGTTGTTTTGTAATGTCATATCTGTCCAACAATGGTGGAAAGTATGGTCAAAGGGCGTTTACATTGAACATTGGGTGTAGACCAAGGAACGATGGAATTCTGAGCTCGAAGGCATTGTCCCCCACAACCTTGGTGATGGTGTATAACCCATATTGGAGTGGGCAAAGCTTGTGGTGGGATCGAGCGAGGCGCTCCTTCTGCAAATGTAGCTAAACTTTGTTGCCCACCTGGAACTTATGCGAAACCCGATGTTGATCATGGCACTGCTTATACTTAATATTGGCTTTGTCCAATATGTCATGGACCTGCTGGCGGATGTGTTTAATGCACTCAATGAAGTTGTTAGCCCTGTTGGCTTCAGACTGGACATGTACCGAATCTACCTAAGTAGCTGCAAATGGTATGGCCACATCAACGGAACATAATTGTTGAAATCCCAGCCCTATCTGAAAGGGGTTGTGGCTCGTTGGTCTGTGGAGAGATTTGTTGTAGTTGTGCTGGACATAGGGGAGGCTTTCCTTCCATCTGCATGGATGCTTGAAGTTGTACATGCGTTGAATGCGTACAATCATCCTGTTGACAACCTCTGTTTTGCCATCAGTTTGAGGATGGAAAATCGTGGACTTAGTAAGTTTGGTATCCAACATCGATCATATACTTAAACAAAATGCACTAGGAACATGTTGTCCCGATTTGAGACAATGGACTGTGGGATCTTGAAGTGTACCCACACTGGCTCAAATAAGTGTTTATCATTCGCCTGTATTCTAATACTCTTCTTGCAGGGCTTCATAATGGCCATCTTAGAGAATATGTCGATGACCACGAAAACTCAGTTGTTAACATGCTTAGAAGAAGGAAGGTCCAACATGTAATCCATGGACATGGATTCCTGAGGCCATTTAGGAGTATGAAGAGGAGTATATTGTAGGTTTTAACCCTCTACAGAAATTACCTCCATACGAATTCTAAAACACAGAAAATAAAAATGCGAGAGCATAACACATAAAACACATATACACAGAGATTTTCCCCTGGATCACAAAACTGGGACTACCAGCTTGATTTTTCATTATGTTCCTTTCAATGTTACAATGCATATTTATACATGCCAAAGCATCCAATACCATGGACCGAAAACCATCGCATCCAAAAACCATGGACCGAAAACCATCGCGTCCAAAAACATGTGCGAAAATCATGCACAAAACATAGGTGGGTCTGCCTAACCTAACATAGGGGGGTTACGGGTACCCCTCAAACCCCCTGTCACCTCCCCCCCACTAACCCCCGGTTAACTACGTGGGCTAGTCGTTGAAAGAATATAACACAACCCAACATTCTCCCACTTGTTGTTTTCTTTCCACAGGGGGCCACACGAGAGCTTAGTCATTTATCCAGCCCTGCAACGCCCATAGTTTCTCTACACCAAGAGAACTTCTTAGAGCTCACAAATTTTGTCAATGCATTTGCAGTATTCTTTAAAGTGCCCATCTTTACCAGCAACACCTTTTTGTCTTCTATCATATCCCTCACAAAGTGATATTGAACATCAATGTGCTTTATCTTTGAATGATATGTAGGGTTATTTGCCAAGAAAATTACACTTTGGCTGTCACGGTCTATCCTTATAGCTCCTTGTACTAACCCCATACTTGAACACAATCTCTGCAACCAAACTGCTTCCTTGCTTGCATGAGTGGCTTCTATGTATTCTGCCTCTGTGGTTGATAGTGCCACTACAGATTGTTTCTTACTCATCCAACTGACTGCACCTCCAAATAGGTTAAACACATACCCACTTGTAGATCTTCTCTGATCCAGATCTCCAGCCCAGTGTGCATCAACAAAGCCATGAATATCAAACACTCTGCCCAATCCTGGTCTTCCTTGGTAGCACAAACCATAATCACTAGTGCCATGCAAATACCTAAAAACCCGCTTCACTGCCATCCAGTGCTCCTTCCCTGGTTTTGACATAAACCTGCTCAATACTCCCACAACATGTGCAATGTCTGGTCTAGTACAGACTGTTCCTCTTCTTGTGTCTTGGGACACTGTTCAACAGATAACTTTACACCTACAAGAATAGGAACCTTCACCGGTTTACTATCCTGCATATTAAACCTCTGCAGTATTGTCTCGACATACTTCCTCTGGTTTAACCAGAGCTTTCTCTTTGCCCGATCTCTTTTAATTTCCATGCCCAAAATATAGTTTGCAGCACCAAGATTTTTCATGTCGAATTTGGAGGACAACTGGGTCTTCAAATCCTGGATAATTTCTTTGTCATTTCCAATGAGCAACATATCATCCACATACAAGACCAGTTAAATAACACGGTCACCAATTAATTTAAAATACATACAGTGATATG
Organism: Pinus tabuliformis; assembly: GCA_031772625.1. NCBI lineage: Eukaryota > Viridiplantae > Streptophyta > Pinopsida > Pinales > Pinaceae > Pinus > Pinus tabuliformis. The sequence continues at coordinate 1,955,128,842 of CM062819.1, forward strand.
CTTTGCTTCTGGTGAAGCCAAGTCCCCGTATAAATGTATCAAATTTTTGATACCACATCCTTGGTGACTCTTTTAACCCATACAGAGACTTCTTTAACTTGCATACCAGTTCTTTCTTACCCTTCACCGTAAAGCCTTCAAGTTGCTTCATGTAGATCTCCTCTTTCAGATCCCCGTGAAGAAATGTTGTCTTCACATCCATCTGTTCTACCTCAAAATAAAAGGCAACAACAACAAATAAAAGTAACCTAATAGAAGTTACCTTGGCAACAGGAGAAAAAATATCACCAAAATAAATTCTCGGCACTTGGGAATAACCTTTTGCTACCAACTGAGCTTTGTATTTCTCCACCTTTCCTTCTGCATTTGTCTTCTTCTTGAACACCCATTTGCTGCCAATGGGTTTCCTTCCAGTCGGCAACTCCACCAGATCCCAAGCCTCATTTTTGTGCAAAGATGCCATTTCATCAACCCTGGCCTATTTCTAGAGTTTTCCATCCTCTGAATCTACTGCTTCCTTCACAGTTCTGGTATCATCATCAGTAATAGATAAAGCAAAATTTGAATGGAAAGCAGATGGACTATACCTTTCTCGCTGCCTTCTTTCTCGAACTGATCTTCTTACACCCGAAGTTTATGGCTCTTCCTCTTCTAATTCCTCCTCTGCTGTAGAGTCTGATTATTCCTCCTTAGTTCAAACTCTATCTTCCGGGTTCCTTTGGTTGGACTTCATGTTTAATAACATCTTTTACCTCTCTGAACACCACATCTCAGCTATACACAACCTTCCGTGTGACTGGGTTCCAAAGCTTATAACCCTTTAAACCATCCTTATACCCAATAAATATGCACTTTTCAGATTTACTATCCAACTTGGTTCATTTCTCCTTTGGAACATGTACATATGCATCACATCCAGATACCCTCAGATGTGAAAGAGAGGGTTTCTTACCAGTCCATAACTCTTGTGGAGTCTTATCCTCCAACGCTGATGAAGGTGACCTATTGACCAAGTAACATGTAGTATCCACCGCCTCTGCCCATAATTCTTGTCCTAACCCGACACCACTAAGCATGCTTCTTGCTCTTTCCATCAACGTCTTATTCATTCTTTATGCAACTCCATTTTGATGAGGTGTATATTGAGTAGTCTTTTGTCGTGCTCTACCACACTTCTGACAAAATTCTTCAAATTCCTTGCTGCAAAACTCTCCACCATTATCTGTCCTCAGCACCTTTATCTTCTTCTCTGTCTGATTTTCCACGAGAGCCTTAAATTCTTTAAACCTGTTAACGGCTTCAGATTTCTTCTTAAGGAAATATATCTATGTATTCCTTGAGAAGTCATCTATAAATGATACATAGTACACAGACTTACCCAGTGATGGAACCTTCATAGGTCCAAACACATCACTGTGCACAAGTTCTAATATTTGTTTCGCCCTCTTACTACCAGAGGGGAAACTCACCCGATTCTGCTTCCCAGATACACAATTTTCACAGAAATCAAAATCCAGAGAGCTATTACTCATACCTTCTACCATACCTTTACCATGAAGTATTCGAAGGCCCTTCTCTTCAATATGTCCAAGCCTTTGATGCCACAACATGGTCTTCTCTCCAGAGACCACTAGATTTTCTGCTCCACTTTCAGGAACCACAAAACTATTGCACCCATCAATAACAGTGCTACCTTGCAGCTTGTATAGAGTTCCAATTCAAACTCCCTGCATCAATACCAGTGCTCCCTTAACCATTTTGCAGGTATCCTTATCGAACACTGTTTTTACACCTGCATCATCCAACTTGCTTCCAGAAATCAGATTTCTGGCCAATGCTGGAATATGCAAAACACCCGGAAGTGTTCTAACCCTTCCACCTTGCAACTTCAACTTTACTTTTCCACGACCAATGATTCTAGCTTTCCTATCATCCCCTAAGAAGACATCACCACCATCGTATTTCTCATACTCGCAGAACCACTCTCTATGGGGAGTGAAGTGAAAGGATGCACCTGAGTCAATAAACCATGCCTCATGATCTACATGTGTACTTGAAGAAGCCAAGTACACATCCCCACCTTCATCTGAGGTGGTTTTCACCTCTGCAAAAGGAGCATCATCAGATCCCTTTCCTTTATCAAGAGCTTTAGATTTACAGTCCCTTTTGTAGTGCCCTTCCTTTCTGCATTTCCAGCACACCACCTTTACAGGTTTTCCTAGAGATTTAGATCTCCCACTCGATGAATTATTTTTGTTTCTGTTCTGGGATCATCCTCGTATAGACAAGGCATCACCATTCTGGCTCTCCATATTTTTCCGTCTCATCTCCTCCATCAGCAAGGATGAGACTATTTCATCAAACTGCAAGGAAGTTGCATTGCTACCTATTGCAATAACCAGACTATCCCACGAATCTGGTAGGGAACACAACAAACTGATGCACTTATCTTCATCTAAAATTTTGATATCAACAGATGCCAACTGACTTACCACAGTATTAAATGCGTTCAGATGCTCTGTCACCAAGTCTCCATCTTTCATCCTCAGGTTATACAGCTTTTTCCGCAGGAACAATTTATTCACCAGAGACTTAGATTGGTACAAAGTCCCTAACTTGTCCCACAAAGCCTTCGTTGTAGCTTCCCTTGATACATTCAGCAATACTGAATCTGAGACGCACAATCGCATTGTTCTCTTTGCCTTCCGATCCAACTTCTTCCATTCTTCATTAGACACTCTCGTTAGTTTAGTACTTAGATCTACTAAGATCCACTGATCTTTATCCACCAACAAATCCTCCATCTTGAGTTTCCACAACTCAAAACTCCGACCATTAAATTTCTCGATCTATATCTTTCCACTGCTCACCATCTTCTTTCACCACCAGAATCGATCTCGCAGATCTCCCACTAAACAGGTCTACCACAGGCCCAGACGAAACCCCTCAGCAACAAAGGCGTCCCCTTGAAGCCAAAACTACTATGATACCAAATGTAGGTTTTAACCCTGTATAGAAATTACCTGCATACGAATTCTAAAACACAAAAAATAAACAATGTGAGAGCATAACACATAAAACACATATACACAGAGATTTTCCCCTGGATCCCAAAACCGGGACTACCAACTTGATTTTTCATTATGTTCCTTTCAATGTTACAATACATATTTATACATGCTGAAGCATCCAATACCATGGATTGAAAACCATCGCATCCAAAAACCATGGACCGAAAACCATCGCGTCCAAAAACATGTGCGAAAATCATGCACAAAACATAGGTGGGTCCGCCCAACCTAACATAGGGTCCAAAACCAGAATTTTATAGGGCACTGCCCTGGAACTCATAAAGTGGGGTTATGGGTACCCCTCAAACCCCCTATCACCTCCCCTCCTCTAACCCCCAGTTAACTACGTGGGCTAGTTGTGGAAAGAATATAACACAACCTAACATATATAGGCCTTGCTTCTTGATGGTTGTTTTGGTAATGGCGCAGACAATGCAGGATTTGATGTACCTCCCAACATCTCGATGAAGGTTTGGCCAATAAAAACATTTATGCAGTACTGTCATTGTTTTCTCAACCCCGAAATGTCCAGCAACCCGACTATAGTGTGCCTCCCAAATCATCTTGGCACACTCACTTGAAGGAACATAGATGTGTCCCAGGTGTCATAACAGTGCATTGTGGAGGTGAAAATTTGGAACTTGCTTACCTTCTAGAAGTGTCTGGTATGTGTTGCCGAAATATGGATCACTCTTGTAAATATGCGGCCATCCCGAAGTCTCGTGCCCACAAGAATCGAGCACAATAATCAGCGCTATGACTAGTAGTTGGATGAGGCAGTCTGTAACATTATGGTGTTTTCCTTCTTGTACTTAATGTTCAAATGGAATTGTTGCAGGTATGTGGACCATTTATGATGGTGATCCTTCTGCAACTTCACTTGTGTCTATATGAACTGTAGGGGTCGGTGGTCAGTGTGGATGACTGTTTCCTTCGCCATAATGTAATGCTTCCATTAACGACAGGCTTGCACAGTGGAATACATTTCTTTGTTGTACGTGGGATACTTTCAGACTGTGTTTGAAAGTGTCTCACTGTGGTAAGCCATTGGATACCCATGTTGAGTAAGAATTGCACCAATAACATAGTCGGAGGTGTTTGTCTCAATTTAAAATGGTTGTTGCACGTCTGGTAATGTGAGCACTCGTGTAGAGCAGAGGTGATGCTTCAACCTAGAAAACACCTTATGTTGGGTTTCAGACCAAAAAAACTTTGCTTTCACTCTGCCCTTGGTTACTTGGCTTAAAGGCCAAGTGATATGAGAGAAACCCAACATGAACCTGTAGTAGAAATCGGCAAGACCTAGAAAGTTGCGAAGCTCTGTTAGAGTGGTTGGGGCTGGCCAATCCTGAATGACTTGTCACTTGGCTGGGTCCACATGCACATCTTGCTCATCAATTATGTACCCCATATACTGAACTTGGGTCATGCCAAAAGTGCATTTCTCCAAATTGGCACATAGCTTGTGTTATCGCAGGGTTTGAAGGACTCGTCGAATATGGTGGAGGGGCCCTTCCCAACTCTGGCTGAAGATTAAGATTCCATCTAAATATATCACCATGAATGCATTGGTGAAGGGTCACAAGATGTCATCCATCAATCTCATGAAGGTTGCAGGGGCATTCGTCAACCCGAAAGGCATGACCAACCATTTGAAAAAGCACTCCTTGGATTTGAAGGTAGCCTTCCACACATCAGAGGGTTCGATAGGCACCTAGAGATAACTGGACTTCAAGTCAATCTTGTTAAAATATTTGGCCCCCTTGATATGGTCTAGAAGGTTGTCAATCTGTGGGATTGGGTACCTATTCTGGACAATGATCTTGTTCAACGCACAATATTCAATACAAAGTCTCCAAGTCTCGTCCTTCTTTTGTACCATTACAATTGGGCTCCCATAGGGTGATGAGCTTGGCCATGTGTTCCATTTATGCAAAAACTCCTGAATCTGCCACTTGATCTCATCATTGTCCAAAACAGAGCATTGATAGATCAATTTATTGGGTAATGACATGCCTGGGGTCAGATCAATGGAGTGCTTGACCTGACAATGCAGAGGTAACCCCTATAGGTGAGGTGAAAATGTCCTTGTACTCCTCCATGACCTTGTCCATCTGCTGTTGTTGTGCGGAGGAGCCCTATCTGGAAGCCGTGGCCATAACCTTCTTCTTTCCCTAAGGGTGAATCATAAGGAAAATAAATTTCTTGGTCTAGGAAATGATCTTACTACATTGCTTTGCAGTGATCAAAGAGGTGGTGGTAGGCGGGGCTACCTCCAGTATCCTGTACAACTTATTGCCCAAAGTAATAAGCACAGAGCGAGGTCTAGACTTATATAAAACATGTCGCTTCCACAAGTATGGTTGTCCTAATAATACATCACAAACTTCAAGAGGAGTAACATCACACAGTACCTCATCCATGAAGTGCTTAATGTTGTATGGAAGGTGACACTACCAAATAATGTGAAAATCTCATCCTTGATGAAGCCACCCAATGGCATACAACTATGAATGTGTTGTCATCGGTAGGACCAGTTGCTCCATGATGTCTGCTGAAATGAGGTTCTTTTAGCTCTCATTGTCAACAATGAACTGCAACATAGAACCCTTCACCCACATTTGCCCCTCCTCTGGATCTTCAACCTCATTCTTCTGGATCTTGGTGGTGGTCACTGTGGCATTGGGCTCCGCATCAGTGATCTGCTTCCCTTTGTAATTCTCCTTGTCGGGTTCTGACTCAAAGTTGAAACATGCATCTAATTCGGAAACCTTCAGCTTGGCCACTAGTCACTGCTTGGCTCCACACTCACTTGTGTTGTGAGTGGAGCTCTTATGGAACTCACACCATTTCCATGTGTCCTTCTATGTATTTGGGTGTTTTTCTTTGCTTGTGGCTTTGGCGGTTGTCCTGGGTCGCCCCACCTTGGCTTTGGCCTTTTCTTTGTGGTTTGGGGGCGCCTTTTCCTTGATTCGGATTTGCATATCCAAAGTCTCACTTCTTCTATTTTAACTTCTGTTGAATCTTGACAGCGTATTGGTATGCCGTGCCGAGTGAGGAGATGTCCAGGAACTCCATCTCGTCCAGGATGACTTATGCAGGCAGCCATGGTACTTGAGTACCAAATTCCGCTCAAAATCCTTGATACCCAATCTTGTGCAGAGGGTATGGAAAACATTTCTGAGCTCCGACACGTCTTGGTCCCTTCCCTGTCATAGCATGGTCCACTTTATGTATTTATCTTCATAACTCTCAACAAGGTAATATTGTTCCTTAATGGCGTCTCGAAAATAATCCCAAGTGGGTGCAGCTAAAAACAGTGAGGATTCTCTACTGTCCTTTTGTTCACAGTAGGTTTACCACTAGTCCTTGACGTGTGGGGTGGCTTTGAGAAGTGAAAAAGTCATATTTTTCCGATTGGAAAAGTCATGAACTGAAAAATATCCTTCCAACAGATTCAACCATTTATCTACAACATATGCATGTATCTGGCCCTCAAATATGGGAATGTCAAAGTTAACTTGTACCTTAAAAGGAGTGGCACCTTTAGAGTGGTTGCTGGATGAAGATGTGTCACCTTTAGGCAGTCATCGAAGGATATGGGCAAAATTATCCATCATAGCATTCCTTCGTCGCTCAAGGGCTTCCTCGAGCAATATTTTAATAGGATCTCATGCCCCCTCATCTTTCTTTTCTTCCACCATAGGAGGCTGTCGAGGTTTGCAAGGCTGGTCTTGCAAAGGTTCAATCAAATCAAGCCCTAACTCCTTATACCCTGACCTTGTTGGAGAGATGCAAAGAAAAACAGAGAAAGAGCAGACCCCTCTGATACCACTGATCTAAACTTAAAACAGGAACGTAACAAATTACAGATATAACCATAAATACAGAGATGCAACAAAAATAACACTTCATTTCATTAATATCGAAATACTGAAATATGCTTACAAACAGAATGGAAATAAACTAGTTCGGTTGATGGTAGCTTATCTATGAGAAGAGATGTGGTGGCTACATTCCTTTGAACTATGTTATATTGAGGCTCAAGGGCCTATTTATTATTGAACAACAAGGGAAAACCCTAAACAACCAAAACCATAACCCCAAGAGATGGAACACCAAGAGTTTGTGGGCCCCATTGGGGTTAGTTGGGCAACAAAATTCTTGGGGTCATAACTTGGTCATATTATCTCCATTTGGCATGTGCGATACCTTATTGGAAAGGTCTCTCTGAGTACTACATGATTTGTGGTAGGCCTTGCCTATGGTTACGAGCCTGTTGTGGACATCAAAAAATTTCATTTAGGTAGTTTCCCATATGGCATGTTGTCATCAATAAATTGCTGGTGGGTGAGAGGAGGGGCCTCTTGCGAGGTCTTGATGCCCAAGAGGCTGTGAGATTCAACAAATTCTTTGATAAGTATTCCCAATCCTTTTATTTCTATGATAAAGAGAAAAGGAGAGATGGGATCTCCTTAGCGAAGCCCTCTGGATCCTCGAAAGGTTCGAGAGGGTGCTCCATTCACAAGGATTGAATAGATGGGGGCAAAAATCATGGATTTGACCCAACTGATCTAGGAAGGGGAGAAGTTGAAAGGAGTGAGCATAGAGACCAAATAATTCTAATTTAGCCGATCATAATCTTTGGAGAGATCTAGTTTGGTAAGCATACCTAGGGTTCAGGATGAGGACAAAGAGTGAACCATCTCGAGAGCCACAAATATCCCAACCATTATCTGTCGCCCTTCTACAAAATCAAACTATTCAGCTCCAATCATATTGTGAAGCAGGGGTTTGAGTCGTCGAACTAGAATTCCTAAGAGAATCTTGTAGATTAGGTTTCAAATATTAATTGGCCGAAAGCCGTCGGGGTCCAGCGTCGTGCCCTTCTTAGGGATAAGCATTAGAAATGTTGCATTTAGACTCAGCCAATTCCATTAGGTGTGGAGAGAGTGCTCTATACTAGCTCGTGAATATTGTCTCCTAGAAATTTCCAACCAGCTTTGAAGAATTCAGAGGTGAAACCATTCAGGCTAGGAGCTTTGTTCGACTTAAGATCCCGAACCACTTCCTCCACTTTTGCAAAGGAGATTTCTCTCATAAGGGCCTCATTTTGATCTTTCGAAATTAATTTTGGAATGCATTGTTGGATCCTGGAGATTGCCTCACTCCTATCATTATTTGGCTCTGTGAACAGAGTCTAGAAGTGAGTGATCAACTCTTCTGAAATTTCCTCATGTTGCACCAATCGTCTACCATCAGAGCCATTGAGGGAGAAGATCTAGTTATATTGGCGATGCTTCAACATGGTCCTGTGGAAAATTTTTGTGTTTTTCTTGCCCTCCTTGAGCCATTGGACTTGCGACTTCTATCTCCACAATATTTCCTCATGTTTCCGTCATTGTTCTAGATCAGTTAGGAGTTGTCCCTCCTATACTATGAGGGCATCTGTTCTCCCTTCCAAGATGACATGTTGTTTAATAGATGGAATGTCTTCTTCAAGTCACCGCTTTTCTCGATGGATATTGTCGAAGTCCAATCGATTCCATTCTTTGATTTTTCCTTTTAATTCTTTCAGATTTAGTTGGAAAATTTCCATTGGGTTACGACCAATCACCCTGATTGCTTTCCACCATTCTTCCATCTTAACCAGAAAATTTGGCTTTTCAAGCTAGAATGATTTAAAGAGAAATGGACGGTTGCGAGGAGCCATCTGCAAATTGATCTTAAGACAGATTGGCCAATGATCTGATCCTAGGCACTGGAGGATCGACGCTTGAAAAAATAGATCCTGATGGAGGATGTTATTAGAAAGAAGAAAACGATCTAATTTTGAGGCTATCTAATACTTACCTCCCCATCGGTTGTTCCAGGTGAAGGAGCCATTCTTAAAATCAATGTCCTTGGTTCCTAGGTCTTGGATGGTTTCTTGGAATGCTGGGGATATCGGATCCAACTATCGAACTCCTCCCTTCTTCTCATTAAGACCTTTTATGAGGTTGAAATACCCAACCGAGATCTAGTTGGCATCCCCCAAAAGCTCCTTGAGGTATCACAGACTATGGAGAAAACTTTTTTTCGTCCCAGGGAGGGAAGGGTCGTAAACCCTTATTTACCAAACCTTGTCAAAATATTCTATGCATTCTATTCAACCTGAAAGGATATGGGGGTTGCTGATCTAGTTCCCGAAGGAGATGGATCAAGGATCCCAGAGGATACCCAGACCTCCTACACTACCCCTTGCATCCAGTGTCATGCATTCTGCTAAAGGCCAGCTCCTGCTGATGATATCTTTAATTTTTTCCCGTGTCATTTTAGTGTCTTGTAGGACTACTATGTTTGGTTTCTCTATTTGAATTCTATCCTTCAGATACCTCAACTTCCCCTTGGAGTTGAGGCCTCTTATATTCCATGATAACAGCTTCATTAAGGGGGTGGGGGGTGAGGGGGGGAGGAATCGCTGATAATTCTCCGTCAAGATGTTAGTTTGTCTTGAGTTGACTAAGATTGCCCCTGCTTCCTAGATCACTTCACTAGTTCACCTTCTACCTTTCTTCCTGGAGCCCAAGCTAGGATCTGTCTGTCGCGTGGATGTATCTTCATCCCGTATAGCTAAAGCCAATTGAGGAGGGGAATCCGTAGAGGCTTGGAGTTTCTCCCAATCCTTGTAGATTTGATGGAATTGGTCTAGCTGATCTTGGGGGATATCTATTGATCCATCTTTAGCCCAGTTTCGCAAATAAGCGACCATAACCCTTTCATCAGAATTGAGTTGATCCATCTTCACATCATGTTCTAAAGCATGGTGTATCTGGGCGAGGACTTGCTGGATTTCCTTACTGTTGGTATGAGCCTACAGGGTTTTACGTTTGCTCGATTGTTTATTCTTGGGGTTTTCCTGTCCCAGTTCTATTTCCATCATTCCTCGGGATTGGGCCACATCCCCAGGTTTCGCTAACTCCTTTGGTTCAACCAAATCTTCTAGGATAGTGAAGCGGTTTCCTAAAGGGAGATTTGGGGCCGCTTGGGAGTTACTAGAGGGGCGATTGGGGGCCACTTGAGAGGGGCAAACCGTCTGGCTAGAGGTTGCTTGAGAGGTGCTTGCCGAGGCTTGGGATGGAGAGACTTTGTGTCGAGGAGGACGTCACCTCTAAACGTCCTAGAAGTCGTCTATGGAAGGAGCCGTCGTGGGAGCCGAAGCTTGCTGAGGGCAATCACGAAATAGATGCCCATATTTGTGGTAGAGTCTGCATTTAAATGGGATGTGTTCATAGTCTAGCAGTTGTGACCAGGTCTCATCCTAGTATTCTATTTCCACCAATTTTGGGAGAGGATGGGAGATCTTCATATACACGCAAATTCAAGCATACAAAGAAAACCTTTTGCACTAAGTGATCACTGAGACGTGGATAAATTCATCGATGGAGTTGTTGATTAATTCCAAAATGTCCATCTCTCAAAAGTCCTTTGCAAAAGAATACAATTGAACTCAGATAGAGGAAGCTAATAATTGTTCCTTCTCTTGGTTACAGCAGGGTTCCCAGTGCCTCAGAAATAGACCAGCACTATTCATGAAATAAGGGCCACTATCCAAGATTCGTTTTTGGTCTTCCAGATCTTCTAAGATTACTGTGAAAAAAGCCTTGACACGTAGGTGGAGATCAAAGGGGTGTTTTGGCTATCCTTTGATCTTGATCCATCTCAGTATATCCACTTCTTTGGAATAAATACCCATGAATTTACAGATGAATCCATGATCCTGCACAAAATGGCGGGATTTCTCAAGGCTGTTGCTAAGGATCACCACCCTAGATTCTTGGTTGCTTTTAGAAGGTAATGATTTGATCCAGGTGGATATTGGTGGCCACCTGCCAAGTCCACCTGGACCCCACCATTGTTTCTCTCAGCATTTTCAGTTTCCTTCATTGTAGCACAACTTACTATTTTTAGCAGTTTTTCAGGTCCTGAACTTCCGGAGCCGTCTTGAGGCCCTAAATGACGTTTTTTGGGAAATCTGGGGGTAACATGGGTCCATGGACCGATGTTTCCCTTCCTAAAGTGGTAGTTCTCGGATAGATCTTTCTAACGAGCTATTGTACGCATCAAACGAAGATCGTATGCCAAAGTTACGACCGTGGGAAGTTGATGTGCCAATTTACCCAAACGAGGCCCATAGTTTGGCGTTTCATCTTCTTGGGTTAGGTTTTGGAATGTTAAGGGTTTTCCATTGTTTCTCAACAATAAATAGGCCTTCGAGCCTCATTGTAAGACAGTTCAGATGGATGTAGCCACCACATCTCTTCTTAGAGATAAGCTACCATCGCCCTAGCTGGTTTATTTCCATTACTGTTTGTAAGCATATTTCAGTATTTTACATTAATGAAATGAAGTATTATTTCCACTGCATATCTGTGTTTGTGGTTATCTCTGTAATTTGTTGCGTTCTTGTTTAAGTCTGGATCACGATCTCTCATACACGACCACCACTGAGATCGAGGGTTGACAATTCGAGTTGTTTACCTTTGTGTTGGCTGGAGCTGGACGAGGGGGAAGCGGGTGAACGAAGCATGTTAGTGAGGATGGAATTGAAGGAGGGGCCAGATCCCCCTCCTCCGGGAAGCCCCATCATGAGCCCACTTAGCCTGAAGCTTGTTTCATAGAACATCAGCGATAATATGAGCGAGTGAAAGGTTTGTCGATGTAGGGTTCAGCGGCTAAAAACCCTAGTTTTCTTCAGTGTCGTTATTCAGAGAAAGCATGGCATTTATTATTATTATTATTTTATTGATTTTTTTTTTTTTTGCTCTACAGGGGTTGTGTCGATGTTCGACTATCAACTCTAACACAATATGTGTCAATTGGTTAGTTGATTTTTCAGTTTTCGTTACAATGAATCAAATTCGCCTCCACTGTGTGTTAATTTGATGGTCGAGTTTTAAGTTTCAATAGTAATGGGTCAAACATGCCCCAATATGTGTAATTTGATGGTTGATTTTTAATTTTTTGTTATACTGTGCCAAGTTGTCTTAGGCTAAGATTTTAAAATAACTATATTTTTAGCATTTGATACAATGACTTTTTTATTTAGGTATTTATTTTTAAGGTTTAATTTAGCCATGATATTTGACCTCCAAATATGTTGAAAATCTAAGGTTTGTTATAGTCATGATATTTGTTTATAATTCCATGGCTGAAAAATGTTGAAAATTTTAAGGTTTTTTGGAGTCATTATATTTTATCTTCAACGCCATGGTCGAAAATTGTTAGAATTCTTAGGTTTTTTGGAGTTGTGATCTTCAACGTATTATTAAAAACTATTGGAATTTTAATGATTTTTTGAGTCATGGTAATTTATTTTTAATGTCATCACTAAAACATGTTGGAATTCTAGCCCCAAAAAAAGGTGATGGCAACATCAACACTTTTTTATTTCATGGTGTTTTCTTCATGTTTTTTTTGTGCAAAAAAAATGGCTTTTACTATCATTTAAAAAAAAAATTTGAAATTTTACAACAACAACAACAAAAAATTGTTCCATCATACACACTTTTCAATTTCCAGTTGTTTTTTCATGTTTTTTGGCTAGAGTTCACATTTTGAGGTTACAGTTCATGTTTGATAGTTTACAATATAAATAATATGCATGTTTGAAAGAGCTGAAACAAGAGGCAATTTAGTCTTTTTATTTTCAGCGAATTTGTGAAAGAGGTTGATTGATTACAGTTAGTAGTGATGGAAATGATTACAACAAGGGCACTGTAACAAAGAACAAGAAATGTTCTAGGAGACTATGGCAAAGAACCTGTTCCAACTAAAAGTTAGAAAAAAGAGGATATGCAAGTTTCTCAAAGAGGTGAGTTAGATAAGTGTAAAAGCTAAAAGAGCAAGGCGTGCTCGAAAGAAGCAGGTTCCAATGGAGAGAAACTAAGAATACTAGAGTTATTATCTAAGGAGAAAGCTTAGTAAGGTATTGAGTAACAAGTCATGGAGAAGGCTTGTTATAAAAGCTTGATTGCAACTCAATGAAAAAAGAGAAATCTCATAGAGAAAGGAGAAGTATGACTAGTGATGGTCATAATAAAGGTTTAGAGGGAAGCGATAGGAAATCAAATCATGATAAATTTGATAGAGAAATAGTTGCCATGAAAGTGCAAGTAGATGTTATGATGGAACTGCTATAAGTAGGTGAGCAAGACCAAAGGTATAGATGGACTCTATAGAAGAGAATTAAGTGGAATTTGTTGCAAGTGAAACTGAGGCAAAGGAAGAATGCCCAATTAAGGAATGAGAAGCTCAACGAAAGCATTCATGATAGAAGGAGGAGTTCAATTTTGTGAACCAGAGAAAGGGTCATTCATTGGAGACAATTCTTATAGGATACCTATTGAGAGACTCATGAACTATGTGGAAATTTCAAAGCAACACGAGGAATATTTGACGACAAAGGCATCAAATGAGGCTAGAAATCCTTGTGTTTTTTAAACTAACAATTTGTTTATGATTACAGGCTTAGTAGGAGAAAGGCAATCATTTGAAGCAGTCACATAGATGAAGGAGGATGAGACCACATTATCTCATAAGGGTAAACAAATGGAGACCCATACATAATTGTGTAATGCAATTACTAGAGGATAATTGTAAGAACTTGTTTGTGAAGAGAATGAGACAAATTTGGCTCATGGAGATAGCAAAAGGTAGAACAAAGGAGAAGCATTATGATGAAATGCTCAAGAAGCATAATGAGGAGTTAGATTTGCTGGAAAATTTACTGAGAGGATTTGAGTCTAAATAGGAAAGTATAACCAAAGAGGAGCAATGCTCATAAATGCCCACCCATGAGGAAGTGTTTACAACATTTGAGGAAGTTGAGGTAAATTTTAATTTACAAATAAATTATGAGGATGCAAGCATAGAAAGTAAAGGTGAACATGAGACTGTAATTAAAGAAATAGAAGGTAAGTTATTTCTTAGAAATGAGATAAAACCTCAATTAGAATATTCAGATTTAATGTTTGAAAATTTTGAAGAGGAACTAGGGTTTTTAGAGAATTCGTTAGCAAGAGATACAGGTGATGAAAAGCACAAAATGTTTTCAGACTCAATTGATTTTGAGGAACAAATCAAAATGTCATACAACAATTACATAGAAGAGGAGAAGATGCAATTGTTGGTGGATATAAACAACAACACATTTCAATAAGGAAATAGTATGTATTAGCAGGAGGATAGACTGGTACCAATGGAAGAAATTGTATTGAAAGACAATAATGAGAAGGACGTTGTAGAACATGTTCAACATATCATAAAGGAGATATTTAAATCATAATTTAGTAAGAGTCTTGTAACTTTTATATCAGAGGAGGATATGTAGCAAGCAAAAATAGACAATAAGTTTTAGCCAAGGATAGATCTAGACAATAAAATTGACAGGTTATGGATGTTGATAAGGAGGATGCCTAAGAGAAGGCATATTGATGCGAATTTGGCATTTAGAAGCAGAAAGAAAAATAGACAATAAGTTTTAGCCAAGGATAGAGCTGGACAATAAAATTGACAGGTTATGGATGTTGATGAGGAGGATGCCTAAGAGAAGGCATATTGATGTGAATTTGGCATTCATAAGCAGAAAGAAAGTGATTGTACAAGAATGCATCAACAAGATAAGTGGACAACTCCATCATGGAATTTGGAGACCTGCTAAATTGAGGACAATTATAGCAGGAGCAAGACAACAATGTAAAGAAACAAATGACCAACTACAACATAAGATTTGGTATCTAGGAGGATTCTTATATCAAAATATTATGACCAAGAGGTCACAAAATTTTTCTACTGTTGGAGTCTGATGCAGGAGCATTAGAACTTCTAAACAATAAACCATCAAGCCTTTAGAGACAAATTTCTAGAAGGGGGTCTTGGAATTTTGAGAACAATTCATATTCTTCTATGTAAACATTATATTGAGTCGATTTATTATAGGAATTCTAAGTGAATGAGTCGCGAGTCTAGAATTTGTTTGGATAGGTAAGATTTTGTTGATATGTTAAAAGAAAATCTTCCTTGTAAATCATGAGAAATTATAGGAATAAATTGAGTGATTATAAGATATAGAAAAATCAGTTATGTTCCTAAACTCTATCTATTATAAGCCTACGTGCAATAAAAAAGAGAGAGTGTGAAGAAATGATAGGATGGCCCAATGAATGTGAATTTGTGTCATAGAGAGGAAGTAGAGGTTGTGAGTAGATGTATGTACATATTATGTTAATGAAATGAAGTTTTAATTGTGAGAATGTATTTGCATGATGGTGTAAATCTAATTTGAATATATAAATTTAGAATGAATGGTAGACACTGGAAATCTATCATATAAAGGAAGAAATTATTTTTTATGGGATTTGAGGCAATTGAACAAGGGAATAATTCGTGAAAATTCCAAAACTGAAATCTTATTACAAGAATTGGGATTTATTTTTCTAATTTAAAATATTTTTAACAAGTTATCTCCTAGACAAATAAATCACACTGCAACCTTCACAAAAAAATATTCGAGAAATAATAGAGCAAGAAATTGAGAAAATACTAGCACACACACACACACAATAAAATGACAATGTTATTTCTGGACAAATGTCCCCGAAAAAACCCCAACTTGGGAAAACTGGAGCAGGAGTGAGGGATTTTACTATTATGCAATAGTGAAATTCTCAGTACAATTTATAGATGCCCAAATAGCTATCCAAACAAAAAGTAAATTTGGGCAAAATTATATGAGGGAATTACCCTTCTACCACAAGCAATCCTGACACAACTTCCTTAAGAAAACTCGACCTCCTGAACCTTCTCCGTCAAGCCTCTAACCTGCCTATGATGAAGTCATTTTTCCTTTCTCACCTACGGAAATCGCCTCTCTCGCACTTTGGACCCTTTGCCCGACCTCTAGAACTGAGAATAATTTTCTCTCCAGCAAATCAAACTGCTTCTCTGAAGCAACTATGCAATCCTCCGCGCTGCCTCACTGGATATAACTAGTCCCTCGTATTGCTGCCTCTTTGGATCTGGAAAACTTCCTCGAGATCACTATCCCTTCCCCTCACTACCTCTGGTGCCTCACTGAAGCCAGAAATCTCCGAAAATTGACTATTGCTACTCTGAAAAAATTGAATTCTCCAAGTGACTCTAGTGCCTCCTGCATCACCACATCGATCCCTTCTTATATATTCCAGTTAGGACTCCAACTGTTAAGATTAAACCTTAATCGATGGCTCAAATTATTTCTAGATCGATTCGTGGATTTTCTACAGAATTCTCACCCTAACTTAATTAATTCGGATTAATTAGTCATATTCCCTAAGTTTATACTTAGGAAATATTTAAAAATCGGCTAATAATCTAACTAAGCCATCGCTAGGTGGAATTTGTAGAGATGATTTATGTGTTTTGGAGATCTCATGTATTCTAGTCTCTCCACCAAATTTCGTGGCTAGAACACATCCGTTGCTACAAAAAAATAACACTCGTCTTAGCAAGGAACGTGTTCTAGTGTTACACATCCTGCTACAACACCCTATCTCTGTATCACATTTGTTACATTGCTAATGTCTGGATGTTGTTGCCCACCAACTATTGTGAAAATTTGATGTTACATCTGTGTTGCTGCTGAACTACTGCCAACATTGCATCTGCACTCCAACTCCCTCTCATCTGTTGTTGCTGCAATTACAACTACTACAACTGAGAAGCTTCCAAAATATTGAACCAACTGTGTTCAATATGATGCATCTGCCTCCCAAGTCCTGATTGATACTAGCTACTACATTGTCCACCAAGGAATCTGCACTCATGTTGACTCTGCACTATGCCACTCTTCACTACTTCCAACTTTGCATTGCGCTCCCCTACATCTGACTGCTACTAGTCTATGCAATTGTCACTCTGGTACTGACTGCATCCATTAACATTGATCCATCCTGCTACTGAACACTGTGGGACCCCGTAGCCAGGTAATGATCCCTGATATGAACTCCATTGTGGACCCTGCCCAAATATGTATCTCTCTAGGGCTAAAAATCTAAATCACCCCACCTCACTACCAGAGGTATGATCGTGAAGTATTCCTCCAACCTAGAGGACAACTTGTTGATCTCAGTTGACGCTGCTTTCTAGTTCTGCTTCTCCGACTTGTCCTTCTTCCTGAGAGGACATTGCGTGCTGTAGTGACCAAGCTCACCACATATAAAGCACTTAACCTTTGACAAGTCCTTCTTCTTTTTTCTTTGCACCCCTTGTCCCTAACTGAGACCCTTAGATGTTAGGGCCACATTCTCCTCCTCCTTCACCATCTTATGTTTGTTGCTACTGCTTCCACTGATGGAGCTCTTCAAAATAGAGCTCATCTCAAATTTTCTTGCTACAAATCGACCCACATTCTATCCCATCTTGGTAATGTGTCTTTGTCCAATATACTTTGGACGAAGACCTACCAATCCTCTAAGACATTGTTGAGTGCCAATCATACTAGCTCTGAAGGTTGACGCCCTGCCCCAATAGCTGAAATTTGGTCTCGGATTTCCTGAAACTTGGCGAGGAAGGGATTTATGCCTTCCCCCTTCTGCATCTTGATGCATCTCATATTTTGTTTCTTGGAATTACCCTGGTATAGCATGGAGAGAGCATCTCACATCTGTTTGGTCATTTCCTTGGTCGCTATATGTGAGACTATATGCTCCTGGACTCCATCTAGGATCAACCGCTTCACCTATGCCATCTCTTTCATATATTCCTTGAGTTGGTCTACATCCTTAGGAACTGCCACTACATTATCAATGTAGTCTTTCAAGCCATATTCATCTAGAAGGAAGTGTTACACAGCAATTTGTCACCGTTTGTCACCATCCCTATTACCCCTCACCCGCACACTGGAGGACTCATTCCAGGACCTGTGAGAAGTGACATGACCTAAAACAAATTGCATCATATTCCTCTAAGTATGAGCTTCATTTGCCCTGAAGACATCTCCTGTAAAATACCCATGAAAACAACTCTTTTTACATTAGCGCGGGTCCATAGTTCACTGCCCGCGCCAATGAGGGAAATCCTCTAAAAAGGGCGCGCCATTGGCACTCTGTCCCAGAGTCGCACTCGCGCCAACCGAATTGAGTAAAGTTTTTAACCAACAAGCTTCCGAAGGTTCTCTTCAACCCATTCACCAACTGAATCTGTGTTGAGCTAGGATGGTTTGGCTTCGAATCTCCATAGAAGGGAAAGTGGTTTGCCACCTCTCATGGAAGTTTCCAAGTGATAAAGCCAATCCCATGAATATGTGGTTGATCTTATATCTTTCCTCTCTATCTTAAAAGCTTGCCTCTATGCCTTGAGCAAGCTAGTTAATAGTCATAGTTACAGTAGTTCTAGTTCCAGCATAGTGATAGAGAGTTTGAAGCTGCAAGAGCCTTATTTGCACCCATAAGGCCAAATCTAAGTAAGGAGATTCTTGTCACCCAAAGAGAGAGAGGCTTGTTCCTCATCCCAACAAGATTTGCAAGACTTGTGTAGCTGACTACCCAGCCAAAGGAGGATTTGACGTCAGAACAATGGTTGTATTCTTCTTTGTTATTTATTAATAATAGATGACTATCATTATGGTTCCACTCTCATTGTCTTATGTTTGATGTTGAGTTATATCTTTTCTGACTGATATATAATTGCATCTACTAGATTTTATGCTTGTTTTCGTGTTGTTCTTTGCATGTGCAGGTGTCTAATCATGGAGATCGTGGGGATCGTGACCGGCCAAGGCAAAGGAACGAGGGCGACATCTCTTCGACGAACACCAACGTTGGAATCCAAGTAGGTTCTCGCCATCCACTTTTTATTTGCAATTAGGAACTTGCATGATAGCATTGTGTGATTGTTGCTAGACCCGGTCTGGGCTAGTAGGGATCGTCTCTGTCCGCAGAGAGGATTTACCTCCACAACAATTTGGCGACGCCGCAGGGGAATTAAAGTCTTGTCTCTTTGGTTTCTCGTTTGATTACTTAGATAGCTTTATGGGTTGTATTTCTTGTTGTTTCTTGCTCCCTGGTTTGCCTAGATACTGTTTTCAAGCCCTGGGTTGCTTGCTTTTGTTTTTTGACTTAGCAAACTTTTTTAGCGCGCTTTTTAGCCTTACAGTCGTGCCAATTGGCGCAAGTTGCTCAAAGACAACCCGCACCAATCCCATAAAAGCGCGAGTTGCAGCCTGACAGTCGCGTCGGGCCAGTTCGCTTGTCTTCAAGCCCTCTGAGCTTGGATTTGTATTTTGTTGCGTCTTTTTCAATTACTGGAGTGTGTTTGATCCTTGTTTGACTGGTTTTAGACCTTCATCCTTCGGGTGTATGCCTTTTTCGGTTGATTTCACATTTTAGCCCTAGGGCATCTAGTGGCTTTGTGCGTCAAGCCTTCTGTAGGAGTCTTGGTTTCTTTGATCGTCCAGTTGACTTTGTGATTACTTTTTGCGCTTGCTCAGTAGTTGTCAAAGCCTTTTGTTGGTATTCAAGTGATTTTCTCCTTTTCCGCTTGGATTTCGCTTGGCTTCGTTTGGGCTTAGATCACATAGCTCGTAGAGGTCTTTGTGTTTTCTTCTTGGTTTGAAGGACTATCTTGGTGTTTTGGGATTCGATTGTGTGCTCATTGAGTGAAATTGATCTTTTTTCTCGGTGTTACTATCTCTCAAAATTTATTTGGTGCACTTGCCATTAAAAAGGAAACGAATAATCTCTTTTGCGTTGCATTAGTTAATTGAAATTAGAACCTTTTCATTGATTAAGCGATTTAAAACAAAGAAAAGTTTCGTTTGTTTGTCATTAGCTGCATTAGAGTGGTTCTTGATTGTTTGTGGTCATTTTGTTTGAAAAATTCTCAACTCTCTCGTAGTTAGTATTCATCGAACGAAATGGTATTCTTTGGCATATAGTTTGCATTTAGGGAATTGTGAGAGATTACATACAGTAGGACCTGGAAATTGAAACTTAACTAAAGATCAACCATAAAATGAACTAAATGAACTTAAAAATGCATTGGAACATAACGCTCACTGATTAGAGGTCTAGGCTAGAGACGTGCTTCGGCGTCGTTAAACCTAGTCACTGTTGTTTCACACTACGGTTGGGTGATTCCTCCTTTTGTGACTCGATAGTGGTCTAGCACGGACTTGAGCTCCCATGTACCGTCACGTATATAGGGGAGACCCCACTAGGTTATCATCCTTTATCCACAGGAAGCCGTGTCTGCCGCCTTACAAGCCGTAACGCACCGAACACAGCATTCGGGAAGATTGACTGCCGTACGAGAAGTCCTTGGTTTTCATATGACTGCCAAGGTGTATATGCAGTTTTACGGATTTGTTTGGTAAACCCTTTGCCTAGTCTCTCCAGAGTAGTCACTTTTGATCCTTTTCAGACTCCTTAAAAGAAAAGGCTCACTTGAGCAGTTTGTCACTTCGGGCTCACAAAACATTCGAAGGCGACTAGAGTCACCTTTTTGTCCTTTTCTCGACTCTTAAAACATGAAAAGGTCAAGTTGTGTCTATGCGTCTTAAAATTTATTTGGCCACGATTAACATTACCTGGTTAGATCTTGTGTGCGTTAGTTTAAGTAGGGTCCCTTATCGTTAGATTCCCTTAGGTCCTGTTTGAAGTTCATCATCCTGGCTGAGCCATCGACTCCTGTTCCAAGTGATCAAGGGTCTCCGTCTTCCACTGCTCCTGAGGTACCGGTTGTGAGTGATACTCTTCCTGTTATCCCGAGTATCCAACCGATCAACTCTCGTGCCCCGACCGACGAAGATTACGAAGTCGATTGGAACCCCATCTGGGAGCCCGACGAGGACGATATTCCTGTTACCCCCCCTGGTGTTTCGTCTCCAATGTCTACTTCTCACATGGATGAGACATCTCCTAGAGTGAGCGAGACACCTGTGTTGTCGAATATCGACACTCCCATCCCAGCTACTTCTCCACTCCCTCCACGCTCCAGTCATTGAGGGATAGGGTAAGTGCCAGGATCCCTGCTTCGACTATGTGGGACCCCCATATCACTCCCACCACGGGATCTTTTGTTTCACAAGTCCACACTACACCTGTCACTTCAGTTCCGAGAAATCCAACTGTTTGTATAGCACATTCAACTCTAGTTGTTAGTGTCGTTACAGCGTCTTCAGCTTTGAACACTGGTGCTGGTCCCCCTCACGGTCAAGTGAGTAGCGGCCAACCGGCACACACACCTAAAGTTATCCACCCTGCACAAAGTGCACCACCCTCTTCTGGTCCCGTCCCAGGAGGGGGGCCATATGATGCCTATGGACAAGCTGTTCAGGATCCGAATGCACAAGGTCCATTCTATTATTATGATTCTGCTGGTCAATACCTTCAGCTTTCTCAACCCTTGCCTACTCAACCTATTGTTGAGGTTTCGGTACCATTATCCGTTACTTGGAACGCCACCACTTTCCATGGGGGCCAAGTAAGGCCTGCACAGCCTCAGGGACCGCCTAACCAAGGCCAGCCATCTTATGTGCAAACCCCTCAAGGGCAGCAATATTATGGCCAGTCTTACCCAGGACAACCTGGGGGCCTACAAGGACAACCCTATCAGGGACAACCTTTGGCCGCTGGTGGTCCATCTTTTACTTATCTGACCCAACCTTCTGGTTACCCGGGGCAACCTAGTATCCAGCAAGGTTACCCATCTGGACAACCAGGACAACCTTATATCCAACAAGGCCAACCTGGTATCCAGCAGGGTTATCCCTCTGGACAAGCTGGACAAACTTATATTCCACAAGGTCAACCAGCAGTCCAACAGGGGTATCCTTCTGGGCAAGGGGGGCAGCCTTACGTACAGCAGGGCCAACCCACTGCTCAGCCTAGTCATCCTACTGGGCAAGCGGGTCAACCTTCTGCACAGCAAGGCCAACCCACTGCCCAGCCTAGTCATCCTTCTGGACAGGCTGGCCAACCTCAAGGTCAACCGACCGTCCAGCCCGCTCAACCATCTGTTCCGCAAGGACAACCCTCAGTTGCTCAAGGACAACCCGGTACCCAGCAAGCTCATCCTTCTGGGCAAACGGGTCCGTCCCAACCTAACCAGGCCAACCTTCCGGCCAGATGGTCCAAGCTCAAGCTGTTCAAGGACATCGTTCTGGGCCCCAGACTCAAATTGGTTATCAAATGCAAGGTGGGCCACAACCCCAACCTTCCTACCAAGCGCAGCCTTCTTATCAGGCTCAGTATGGAGCTCAACAATCGTATGGCTACCAGCAACCCCAGGGGCAAACTCAATTTACCCCTTATCAAAATTATCAACGAATGCAGGTCACTCCTTACCAGAATTATCAACAACAGTATGTTGCACTTGTCGGTCAAGTTGCTAATCCATGGGGTGCTGGGGGGCAGTCTCAGGGTCAACTGTCTACTTATGGATAGAATCCTGATGGACAAAATCCATATGGACAGAACCCCTATGAGCAAAATCCCTATGGGCAGAACCCTTATGGGCCAGGCCCATCCGGACAAAGTCCATGGGGGCAACCACCACCTGGTTGGAACCCTGGTACTACCTCTCTCCCACAACCACAAATGTCCTTTAATCCTCAGTTGCCTTTCTTAGCGACGTTGGAACTCCCAGATGTGTCCAAGTTGACGAATGACCCCATTCTTCATAATCCATATTGGCCACCAGTTCCAACTAAGATACCCGGTGATTGCCCGAAATTTGATGGCAAAGCTGGCGAGGACCCTCAAGCCCATGTCATGACCTATCACCTTTGGTGCTCATCCAACTCATGGCTTGATGACTCCATCTGGCTCCGCCTCTTCCAAAAGACTCTCACCGGCTCGGCCGCTAAGTGGTATACTGAGTTGAATCGCGGAACATTTCAAGATTTCAACTCGCTGGCTATGGCATTCTTAACTCATTTTCAGTTACCCATTCGGTATGAGACAGGGACACATCTCCTTACGTCTCTTAAACAGGACACGACCACGCATATATCCGATCATATACATGAATGGAGACGACGTCGTCGCTTGATCAAATTTTGGATTCCTGATCAGCTCCTGACCGATTGGTTCACGACTTCCTTTGTCCCTGCAATCGCACGAGACATCGCCATGGGAGCTTGTGTAACTGAAGAGCAGGCTATCGCGCGTGCTCAGTACCTTGACTTGGTATATTCTTAGTCGGGTACTTTATATGATTATTTTCCAGACGCCCCGAGACCCGGAACATCCAAAGCTCCGCCAAAACCATCTGTTGACGGAGTTATTGGCTCTGTAAACGCGTCTTCAAAGAAGTCATCCGCGAACCCTGGGAAGCAAAAACAGAATGCTTCTAATGGAAATACTTCTCAGGGTCAATCTAATTCTGGAAGTACCTCCGAGGTTAACGTCGTTCAGTCCACCGCGGCGGATAAATCCTCGAAAGGGAAAAAGAAAGGGAAAGCCAAGAATAAATCCGAACAGCCCAAACAGGACTCCCCTAAACCTCCACTCGAGGAAGGAGCCAAACGTAAACCTAAGTATCCTTGTCTTATCTGTGATGAGGATCACTACACTAAAGACTGCCCTAGGCGGTCCGAAGTTAGTCGATTATTGAAAGGTGCTCCTGGGACTCCTGCTGTGCTTAAAGAACCTTTCCCTTCACAGCAAACTTAAATGGTGGCAGATCCATCGTAACCCTCTTCTTCATTCGGCTCTCAAGTCTTTATAGCTGGGACGATTCCCATCCATGTCACTACTCGAGCAAAAGAGTATCCATCTCATGCCGGGAAAGAGCCGGAGGTCCCCTCCAACGCTCCTCCATCCAGCTCTGGTCCACTCCACATCGAAATACCTAGCACTGAGACGACTATCCGACCCCCTCCAAAAGGTGTACTCCGGAAGTCTTCTTACAACCCTAATGCTCGTGCTGCCCAGCACTACAGCATCTTTGAGGACTTAGCTCAGGCTCCGTCTGCTATGTCCGCTCTAGAAGTCCTCCAGAGCCGCCCCTCCCAGAGGAAGTCCTTGCTATCGGCCATCGGTGGCATAGACCCGGCTGAATCAGATCTGATTTCTTTTGATCTCGAGGGCTATACGCCGAGACTGCTGCACCAAATCGCTTTCCTTATACAGGTCATCATCAATGGTAAAACAATTCATCGTACAGTCATTGATGAAGGTGCCTCAACTTGCATCATGTTTGTTGCTTGCTGGAAAGCTATTGGGTCTCCAACATTGAGCCAGTCTCCTACGACGTTAGAAGCCATTGATGGAAGAGAGTCCAGTCCTTACGGTATCCTCCAACGCTTGCCCATCTCCTTGGAAGGGAAGACGGTAGAAGTGGAGGTCGAAGTTGTCGACGCTAATCTTACCTACAACCTCCTCCTCGGACGTAGCTGGACATATGCCACGCAAGCCGTGGCCTCCTCCAATCCGTGTCATTCATTTCCCCCATCAGGGGAAGATTGTCACGGTGGACCATCTCTCCTTCTTCGCCTCCTCTTCTAAAGGCAATGTGCCTTTCGTGGAGCATACCTCCAAGTCATTCGAGAGTGTGGGAGCTGGGCTCTTTAAGGACCCCACCCTAATGGGTGTCTTTCCACTTCCACCTCCGAATCTCGCCCCTATTAACATGATTTCCGTGCGTTCTGATCCGTGGGTCCTTCCTCCTGCTAATCAGATAGAATCTTGGGGTGATATGATGCCATTCGAGTGCAATAAAGGTCAACCTTCACTCCATTTTCAATGGACTGAAGCTTGGGGGGCATGTACCTCGAATTGAGACATCATGCTGGGGGGCATGCCCGTTCCTTTATTCTCAAGCATAGTTTACATGCGTGTGTGTGTGTGTGTGAGTTTTCATGTTTTCGGTTTGGTGTCAAAGCATGCTCGCCCCTTATTGTGTCTTTTTGCTTCTTGTGCAGATGTCGGGTGCACCTTACATTGGTTTCGCCGATGGTGCCTGCCGCAGCACTCGTAATTTGTCCTCTGCGGCGTGGGTGATCTACGATCCTCACGGTGAGTTGATAGATCTTCAAGGTGTATGTTTAGGTTGTACTACAAACAATGTTGCTGAATATAGCGCTGTTATTGAGTTATTAGCCGAGGCAACTAATCTTGGTATTCGTACATAGCTTGTTAACCTAGACTCTCAACTTGTCATCCATCAGCTCAATGGGTGATATTCCGTCAGAGACCGTCACATTTTAAGGTTGTACTTACGTGTTAAATTGTTGGAAAGGAATTTTGACTTTATTACATATCAACATATTCCAAGACGATTAAACACATTATCTGATGCATTGGCTAATCATGTATTAGATAGACATTTGCGTAATTTATAATCAAAACATTATACAAGTAAGCACATAAAAGCACAATAATAAACCATAGGCATATGTATATATATATATATATGTGTGTGTGTGTGTGTGTGTCGCAAAGTTTTGCACCGCGTGCATTACATAAGTCCAAAAAATAATACATGTTCATCCTGATACATCCTCGGACAACATGTCCCTCAAAAAATATGCATGAAAGAAGCCTAGAAGTCTATTCGTGGTGGTGCTCGTGATAGCACATCACTGCGCGCACCAAGCGTCTCAACAAACGATGGATGCGGGTCGGTACCCCCACTGTGTGCCTCTGGTATGCAAAAGGCACGTCCGCCAGTCTCGCGTAACCTGGAATCCCTTGGGTAAGTCCCTCGAGATTTTGCACCAGCTCTTCCCCCACTGAACCCCTTGCCTAAGGATCAGCTGCAGGTTGGCCCCTCCGCGCTATAGGAGACAAGTCGGCTGGGCGCTCTGGGCCCACATCTGCATATACATACAACTGTCATCAGAACATGCATGTATTGACAAAAAAAAATGAAAATACATAAAACATCAAAAAGAAGAGGTCATACCTAACTCCTCTTCCCACTCCTCTGGGTCCCCCATGAAGTTGGTTCCCGCGTATGGCCAATCCTCTACCACGATCAGCTGACGACGAAGCCATATGAAGAACTCGGGTCACCAAGACATCTACTGGCCCCCTCCCCCTCTGGGCATCAATGCTGCCGAGCGAGCCATCCTAGGCTCTCGTGGCAATGGGTCCGCCACTACAGCTCCCTGGTACTGGAAGAGGGGTAATCGTTCCAAGAAGAACGACACCACAATCGAGCCATACCCGAACTGTTTCACTTCCCCGCGCTTACACTTTGTAAGCTGCCTTTTGATATTTGTAGTCACCGCTGTAGCCCAGTCAAAAATGGTGGGGCCGAGACATTCTGTCGCTAGTAACAGATGATTCTTGCTTGCCTCATGGGGCGCCTGTACCCCAGCTGCACGTGTGATGGTGAACAGTATCACCTTAAGAACCAAATCATGGATGGTGGCGATATCCACCTTGGCACTGTTTTTCCCAAATTGTGCCTCTGGACACACTCGGGCCTTCACTTCACCTATTTTCTCTTCGGAAGGCCTGCTTCCGGTCAAAATGGGGCTCGCCCCTCTCCGTGACAGCCCAGTAATGAAGTACACATCAGATACATCCAGCTCTAAGGTCTGATCCCGTAATCGAAATACTTGGTCATCAACATCCCAAGCATCCACTATGAACTGTAATAGCTCCGGTTGAGCTCGTAGATATGAGGTGAGGAAGAATTTCTTGAGACCACAGTCTCTCAGAGCATTCATACATCCCTCATCCGCTATGGCCAAGGCATCTACGACATCATGCTCTCGTTCTTTCCATTCCACCACCATTTTTGCTTGCTTCCTGCACCCACAAGGATGAATAGATCATTATTGAAACCCTGGTAAGCTTACAAACCGGACAAATTTCAAAAATGATGGGAAAATTCAAGTAAAAAATTAGGTCGCGCGGTTGGCGCGACTGTTTCTAAAACAGTCGCGCCAATGGCGCGGTACCTTTGGGCAAATCACCCCATTGGCGCGGACCCGTGCCGGATACCCGCGCCAATGGGGCGTAACCCTAAATTTTGAAATCCCCCTTGCGGAGGCTCAATTAGGAAACAAAATGCATAAAAATAGTATGAAAATGGAGCTAAGGGGAGCGCCTCTTACCTGGAACTGGCGGAATCTAAAATGGTTGCACGGATTGGTGGTAATCGTTGCTCGAAGTTTGCTCCCCAAATGGACCACTACCACTATGCAAGAGGTAAAAAGTAAAAGTAATTCTATTTTTACATTTTCACCATATTTATAGACTTTTTGACTTGTAATTAGGTTTAAAGAGTTGTTTTTTGAATATTTTAATGTATTTTTGGTCGAAAATGGATTTTACGCTTGCTTTTGGTGCCATGACAGGTCTTTTTCGCAACTTCGATGGTGAAACGAGTTGTATTTTATACTTTTTCGGACTCGGTAAATACACGAAAAAGTCACTATGGAGTCATCTTTCAGCTCTTTTCTGACTCGCTAAAAATGAAAAGATCGCCGAGTT
Source organism: Pinus tabuliformis (assembly GCA_031772625.1). Taxonomy (NCBI): domain Eukaryota; kingdom Viridiplantae; phylum Streptophyta; class Pinopsida; order Pinales; family Pinaceae; genus Pinus; species Pinus tabuliformis. The sequence goes on from CM062819.1 coordinate 1,955,156,380, forward strand.
ATCCCTCTTGACTCGTTAAACGTAAATAAGAGGCGGTCATCTTTAAACCCTTTTCCGACCGTGTAAAAACGAAAAGATCGTCGGACTTTTGTCGTTTCAGGTTCGTTAATGGTTACGAAACGACGTGACGTTGATCACTTTTTTACTTTTTCAGGTCGGTGTCACTATAAATGAAAAGTACTCCTCGATCGTAATGGTCGGGCGGTTCTTTCGAGCATTGTTTTATACTTTTTCGGGCTCGGGAGACACAACTTTACGAAAAAGGACCCCCCTGGAGTTCTCTTTTCTGCTGTCTTTTCAGACTCTCTAAACAGGAAAAGACGCCGAGTTCTTCCTTTGTCAGACTCGTTAAAACTTAATGACATCGGGTTCCGTCGAAATGACGCTCACAAGCATATGTTATCCCCGTCAAGCTTGTTAAAAATAACTGGGGTACTCGCCAGAAATGGTGGGGAAAATGGACCCATAATTATTGTCGTGTCGGCAGTATGTCGCTCTTGAACATGGCACTAGTCTGCATTCGTGTCTGGGTGGGGACATCCCATATTGTTTTACACTTGCCTCCGTGGGTTTGGGTTATCCTATTTGGCCTCTCATCTGCTCACTGCCTTGTCACCATGACCTCTGCTCATTTGATTTCAAATACTGCCACATCCACTGTCGTGCCGCCGATATGTTCAAGAGAAGTTGACCTCTGCAGCGGTACAACCTCCTCTGATACCTCACATAATTTTGATTCACCACAACATCCTTCCTCTGTCTCGTGTCACTGATGTGGGAAACACTATGGCCCACCTTTGATCAAGGTCACTTCCTGTCGACTTCAGCTCATTATCCAGGAAGTTGATCTAGAGACTCCCTTCCGGTGCCTTGGAGCCTGCATGCCTCAATGGCAGGTTCTTCGTGTTCGACGAGAGGTTTTCATCATTAGCCTCCGATCGAATGATTCTACGGGTGTTCGACGCCAGCTCACTTATTCGCACACCATAGATTGTACCTATAGTACCTTGAGGGCCATTGTCATTATTGGTGGTACCTCTCGCGTCTGTTAACAGTTTTCATCATTGACTGGTAATCAAACGATGTTCATGCATGTTCGACTTCAACTCATGTATTCACATGCTTGGACTTGTACTCTGTTTGGGTCGAGATGGAGCGCAAGACCCTAGATTTTTTCTATTGGGATCCAGGTTGCGATTTGTGGATTATTATGTTCATTACATGACTCATTCACTGGATGGCTGCGACCATGCCTGAGTCTCTATATCGATCCTCACTGGATGGCTGCACCCATGCCTTGGATCTAGATTATTATGTACTCTACTATGGATGGCTGCGCCCATACCACATATATCATGTACTTGAGATATCAGTTGTACTTCTTTATGCAGGTTCTCTGACAGCCGTGTTTTCAGTCACACATGTTCTTGTAAAGCATTTCACCCCTCTCTCTCTCAGGCCTCATGCTTTAGGGGGCATCTATTACACAGCAATTTGTCACCGTCCCTATTAGCCCTCACCCGCACACTGGAGGACTCATTCCGGGACCTGTGAGAAGTGACATGACCTGAAACCACTTGCATCATATTCCTCTAAGTATGAGCTTCATTTGCCCTGAAGACATCTCCTGCAAAATACCCATGAAAACAACTCTTTTTACATTAGCACGGGTCCACAGTTCACTACCCGCGCCAATGAGGGAAATCCTTTAAAAAGGGCGCGCCATTGGCGCTCTGTCCCAGAGTCGCACTCGTGCCAACCGAATTGAGTAAAGTTTTTAACCAACGAGCTTCCGAAGGTTCTCTTCAACCCATTCACCAACTGAATCTATGTTGAGCTAGGATGGTTTGGCTTCGAATCTCCATAGAAGGGAAAGTGGTTTGCCACCTCTCATGGAAGTTTCCAAGTGATAAAGCCAATCCCATGAATAATGTGGTTGATCTTATCCCTTTCCTCTCTATCTATAAAAGCTTGCCTCTATGCCTTGAGCAAGCTAGTTAATAGTCATAGTTACAGTAGTTCTAGTTCCACCATAGTGATAGAGAGTTTGAAGCTGCAAGAGCCTTCTTTGCACCCATAAGGCCAAATCTAAGTAAGGAGATTCTTGTCACCCAAAGAGAGAGAGGCTTGTTCCTCATCCCAACAAGATTTGCAAGACTTGTGTAGCTGAATACCCAGCCAAAGGAGGATTTGACGTCAGAACAATGGTTGTATTCTTCTTTGTTATTTATTAATAATAGATGACTATCATTATGGTTCCACTCTCATTGTCTTATGTTTGATGTTGAGTTATATCTTTTCTGACTGATATATAATTGCATCTACTAGATTTTATGCTTGTTTTCGTGTTGTTCTTTGCATGTGCAGGTGTCCAATCATGGAGATCGTGACCGGCCAAGGCAAAGGAACGAGGGCGACATCTCTTCGACAAACACTAGCGTTGGAATCCAAGTAGGTTCTCGCCATCCACTTTTTATTTGCAATTAGGAACTTGCGTGATAGCATTGTGTGATTGTTGCTAGACCCGGTCTAGGCTAGTAGGGATCATCTCTATCCTCAGAGAGGATTTACCTCCACAAAAGGAAGGACATCTTATCCTTCCAGATGACATATTGGAAGCTCCATCCAACTCTAAGCACTGTAGTGTTCATCTCAGAATTTTTGAAAAATCCCTCTTTCCCTCTGCTCGGTTGTTGCTCTGTTATTCACACTCCCTCCTGGAATGTGTGGCTCTGCTAGCTGCTACTACCAATCTGCAACTGGAAATTTGAACTTCCGAGACTCGAACTTCCGTGAGGAAAATTTTCCCTCTACTATGTGTGCTTTTCTCTTCCACCCGACAAAGATCCTACTTCTATAACCTGAAAAAAAACCCTCTGCATCCAACCAAGAATCTGCTTAGTGAAAATCTGAGTTTCAGTTGCTCCCTCTCACTGTTGGAAATACAATCCCGGGTAATTCGACTTTTCTGCACTCCTGCAACTGAAAATTGATATTTTTTGCCCCAACAATTCGACTTGCCTATCTGGATACTGTGCTGCCTTTGAGAATTTCAACCTATTGCTCACTCTGAGCAGCAAAATGATTTCCTTTGCTTCTAAGTTTTCGACTAATCACTTATGCTTTGATACCATGTGAAAATTCAAAATTTGAAATCCTATTGCAGCAACTGAAATTTATTTTTCTAATTGTTAGTTATTTTAACAATTTATCTGCTACGACAAATATCAATTAAAACACATTGTAAACTTCACAAATAAAATGTTGCAGAAATAATAGTGCAGGAAACTGAGAAAATACTAGCACACACACACACACAATATAAATGACACCGTTATTTTTGGACAAATGTAAAAAAAAAACCCCAACTCGGGAAAACCAATGCAATAGTGAGGGTTTTTATTTTTATGCAACAATGAAATTCTGAGTACAAACTATGGATGCCCAACTGGCTATCCAAACAACAAGTAAATATGGGCAAAATTATCTGAGTGAATTACCCTTCTTCCACAAGCAATTCTGGCAGAACTTCCTTCAGAAAACTTAGACTCTTAGACCTTGTGTGTCAGCCTCTGCGCTACTTTGTTCAAACCCTATGACATCAAGCCTCCAACATGCCTCTTATGAAGTCATTCTACATGTCTTAGCTAATGAAATTGCCTCTCTGACACTTTGGACCCTTTGTTTGACCTTTGGAACGAAGAAGGAATTTCTCTCCAGCAAATTGGACCGCTTCCTTGAAGTAACCGCGCATTCCTCTATGTTGCCTCACTCAGAATAACTCGGCCCTCTTGCTGCTGCCTCTCTAGATCTGGAAACTTCCTCCAGTTCATTTTCCCTTCCCCTCACTATCTTTGTTGCCTCACTAAACCTCAAACTCTAGAAAAATTGAATTCTCCAAGTGCCTCTGGTGCCTTCTCCATCAACACATCAATCCCTTCTTATATCTTCCTATTGAGACTCCAACAAGTACGATTAAATCTTCGTCGATGGCTCAAATGATTTTTAGATCGATCCGTGTGATTTTCTAGAGAATTTTCACCATGGCTTAATTAATTACGATTAATTAGCCATATTCCCTAAGTTTAAACTTAAGAAATATTTAAAATTCGGCTAATAATTGATCCAAGATCTTTTGATTATAGATGTATTAAAGAATTACATGTGTAAATTGCAACTTAACCATATAATTTTAATGTGCACGTGAGAGAAGAGGAAGAAACACATAACGCATGAAAGAAGACAAGAAGCTTGATAATGGAGTTCGTCCGACTTGGACTACGTCTCTGGGCCCTGCTCGATAAATGGGGAGGCCTTTATTCATTAAATGGCATGCGAAAGAAGAATACATTTATCAGTTACAAAAAAGGAGTCTTATACCTCCATTTTGGAAAATGGCTGAAAAATGGAGAGCTCCGTTGTAGAAACTAGCATCACCATTGAATTCCTGTCGCTGAGAGGTGTAAAATCGATATAAAACTTGCCCAATTCTGACACTAGACCAAAATTGACCCCCTGGAAATTATGCTCACGCAAAGTTCCACCCCCTGTTTCAACGGCTCAAGGTTCCGCCACCTGTTCTTCGAAATCTGTGCCCGGTCTCCCCTTATGCGCATGGACAAAAATGTGTTTTATATAACTGCATGGGCGGAGTTCCCAAAATGTTCATTTGGCGTAGTGCAAAGTTAGAAAGTGGTTAGGGAGGGGTTGTGTGGTCAAACCCCGCTCCTCCCTTTTTAACACACATTTAAATGGATTAGTGGCATACTTAAATATGTTTGTTTGTTATATGGGTGGCGGGTCTACATTTGGGTGGCCACGCCCAACCATTTCGTCGGTAGTTATGTTTGAGATAGGAGGTGGCGGTGGTGGGCGACGGGGTTGGCAGCCCGCACCCCACCATTTATTGTTTTGGTTGTTTAGTACTGTGTGGGGTGGCGGGGTCATGGCCGTCCACCCCAAAATTAAATGCATTTCGGTTATGTGGTGTGGGGTGGTGGAGTCATGGCCGTCCACCCCAAATTTTAATACATTTTTCTTGTTGGGATAGTTGGGAAGGCGGCGGGGTTGGTGGCCCGTTGGCCTATTTTTTTTATTTTTAATAACCACCCGAAATTTCTTCAAAATTCGAATCTAGGTCAAAGGAGACAAATTGACCAGGCCACACATTCGCCCGGAATTCGATGGCTGGGTTTAGTCATAATTGTGTCTCCTTTAAGCCTGCCACATGGGTAAGTCAACCCTCAAATTTGATTGCTTCTATCTTCTTCATTCGGACTGGGATTGGAGCGTCGTTCTCACTGTCGAAATCAGGGTGACGAGCACTTTAATCTGATGTCAAGTTAATTGTCTTTTTGCCATTTTGAGTTTTGAGCCTCTTTCATGCCCCTGGTGTCTTAAGATCCACCTGGACCAATAATCTAATTAAGACATCTCTAGGTGGAATTTCCAAAAATGATTTATGGGTTTTGGATATCTCATGTATTCTAGCCTCTCCACTAAATTTTGTGGCTAGAACAAATCCGGTGCTACAAAAACTAAACAAATTCAATACATGCATAAATATTTTGTGTGTTTGTTTTATTGCAAGATCAGAGAACCAAATCAAGAAGTGGTTAAAGGTGTATGGGCACCTTGATGTCAGTAGTGCATTGGCATCCCAAAAGTAGAGAAGTTGAAGACACAATTAAGTGGATTTTCCTGCATTACTACACGCTACAACTCGTTAAGTGCAAGGGGAGACTTAGTGAAAGAGATAAGGAAAATTATTGAAAAATGTAACTAGTGTTAGTCTTGATAATGCAATAACATGTAATTTTTATCATTGGTATGTCTATTATTGTATTCATTATTATTATTTTATTTTGGTCAAAGCATGCTCTTCATGCTTATATAGTAAAAAATAAATGATTTTGAGTCAAAAGGTATATATTTAAATCAAGTCCCATTTGGGATTTTATAAGAAAAAAGAAAAGGAATTTTTATTTTGAGTCAAGTAGTCAACACAAGAGTAAGTGGGCCTAAGAAGTAGCTATTCGAACTCCTTGAAATGTATATATATGAGTCAACTCAGCTTCTTAGAGATACATTCTCTCACTACCACATCACATTGATTATGTTTCAAGACAAGAAGATAATACAATTGAAATCAAAGGAGAGATAGTGAAGTCAAACGAGAGAGAAAGATAAGTTTTATGCCTTGATTCTATTCACACATGTGATATTTATACGATTTCCTGAGGCTACTATAGGACTGAAATTCAGCTTCCACTCCAGGTCCCAAATTTATGTGATTTTAACCAAATTTAAAAGAATTTGACCATTGTTGACTTTGATTTGTTGGAGGTGACTTGGATGACAATTAACTTTTGTTATTTGTGATAGTTTTGGTCTTGGTCTTGGTTCTTGGATATCTCATTTGATATGATTCTTTAAGAGAAGGATTTTTGGGGTTTCCCCCTTGTGGGGTGTTTTCCTGGCTTGGAGCCTAATTTCTAGTGTTCTTTGTCTGTTTGTGATCTTTTATGTTTTGGTAATTGCTTGATGAAGAAAATATAAATTTTAATTAGAACCCAACAAACATTCACAATAAATTATTAGGTTAATAGAAATCAAGCATCAACTTTATTACACTTGATTTCTCAAGATGGTATCAATGCTACGGTGAAGGTAGGAGCACCATTAAAGAAGCCCTAATGAGGACTAAGTCGGTGTGCAAGAAAACCTAAGAACATAAGATCAAGTTGTGGCATAGAGTTTATGAGGCATGTGAGGAAGTATCTGAGGTATATCAACAAAGATTCTGAGGCATACATTATCTACAATACATGAAGACTTATATCTTACTATGTGCAAATTTTGTTCCTATACATGATACAAGTTTTGCTCCTATATATATGAGGTGAGTTATGCATATAATGAGAAGTTTTTGTTATAAATAAAGATTATGCAAATAAATTTGGAGATATGATGCATGTTCTGTTATGATAACCTGGGCTCTTGTCGACCTGTAATGGGAGACTTTGTGGAAATGTAAATTCTTTGTGACACAAAATTTATATGACAAGACATATTTCTCTATGACAGAAGTTTCTATGGTGACATATCTCTCCATATTGCGAGTCCCTATGGACATCTCCTATGGTATCTTTCTCTATAATGAAGCTAGCACCAATGTCTCTATGAAGTGGCATGTATCTCTATAGTGTGACAGACATGCATAAACAATTTGACTAAACATCTTGTGAATGAATTATGGTTGACATACAAAAGAAAGTTTTGGGCATATATATCAAGCGAAGGAGCAGGCCAAAGGAATTAATTAGATAACCAAATGTGAATAGAGGTCTGAATTTTTGTGAACCTGTGGTGACTGGATACCCAAATAACCAAGCTTATTATAGAATTATACCTTTGAAAATCAAGGCATTCATGATGACACCAAGATCTAAGCTATCCAAGGCATTCAAAATTTTTGAAGTTTAAGTGGTTAAGTTTTGGAAAAAAAGATGAATTTGAAGAAGTGCATCTCGTTCTCTATGTGGCAAGCATCAAAGTCCGGAGGCACTGTGTTTTTATGGAATAAATAACAAGTATGATGCAACATCTAATTTCAAAAGAAGAATTCTTCTATGTACAAGCTATACTAAGAATTCTCAAGAACATTGTAGTGTTTACAAGGATGAAGACAACGATTTGAACCTGTGACAAATCCAAAAGTTTTTGTGGTGATATCCAAAACCTAACACTATATTGAAATAACATCTAAACATTTATGTGGCACTATATGTTTTGTGTGTTTATGTCAGATTGTCTTCTATGTGTGATGACCTAAAGGACAAAAAACAAAAGTTTGACTTTGTTATAGGGGTGATCTTTGTAGTTGACCTTGAAGAACAAATATATGGCATCTACTCAGTAGTATAAAGTGGAAGGGACTGAAACTAGAAGGTCCATCTCTATGATTTTGAAAACTTTGTGAAAGAACTATGATTAGACATCTAAAGGCACGTGAATCTCATCTCGGTGGTGCAAGTATGTGACCAAGATAAAGCAAGTATCCCGAAGAAATTTTTGTGCTTCGTATCCTAGTACAATGGTTGTAGGATTAAGGCACCTTTGTTGGAGTAAGTTGGTACATGGAAACTAAAGAAAAGTCAAAGGATCAGATATTTGCAAGGTTTAATAAGGTAAAATTTGAAGAGGTACATATAAATTTTGTTCACTTGCATCAAATGATCTATGACATTCATATTGCACATATTACCAAGTCTTCTAGGTCATAGTGAAGTCACATTTAGAAATTGACACAAAGAGTAAGCTAATGATATTTTGAAACATAGTGACATACTATAAAAGGGTCTGCACAGATTCATTAGAATTCATGACTTAATTTGGTAGCCTTTAGATTATTTCCTTACATATGAAGGCTATGTTTTTGTGATGAATAAATTAAATGACCTCCATCTCATAAAAATCTTGATAATGACATCTTTGAGGTTTTGCAAATAACTCATTAATATGCATGTAGAATTAAAAATTAGTAAATGATGGATATTGAATATTTTGGAGAATCTATAGTTTGTAAACCCTAGCAAATGAATGAGTTAGAAAACCCTAGGAACAAAAACTCTAACTAATTGTTTATGCCATAAAAAGAAAAACCTAGCTCTTGAGAATGATAGGAATGACATCATGATGATGTGAGCACAAGATTGATAAAAATGTCCAAGATTAAGAGGGAGTTGACTCTCCTCAAAGAGATTAGTATTTTACACCTCCTTTTTTTAGTTATTATTGTTGTTATTTTGTCTATGCACATTTCCTTTTGTTCTTTCATAGTATTCTAATAAAGGTTGCAGGTCAAGACAAGATCTATCTAAGCTTGAATAAAAAATGAAAGAATTGGAAGAACGTAGCAAAGCACAAAGATAAGAAGAAAGAAGTTTAAAGTATACATCAAAGAATTCGATTAGATAGCAGCATAAAATGGAAGAAGTTCACATACCTCAGTTGAAAAAAGGAAGTTCTCATTAGTTTGATTCAGGAACACATTGATTAGGTTAACAATACTGATGTTGATAGAGATACTAATGATGATTGGAGTTGATATGATTTCTTGAAAGGGCATGAAGCAAGATTGTGTTGTAATATAAAGAATGAATGTGTGAATAAGTTTGGCTACATATGGTGTTTGATGAATTATTTGATGACATGTTGGATTCAAACCTACATGAATATTATCATATAACCAAGAAGGATGAAGTGCTTTATGATTAAAGAGTATGATGCAGATCAAAGTCGATAAGCTACAATAATCTCCACAGAAGAACAATTACCCAATACATTGATGAATTTCATTTTCAAGAATAAGTATTTTTTAAGCATGTGGTTATTTCCTCCATATTTGAGAGGGAGTGAGGATCTCCTCCCTGGTTGAAAGGGAGTGAGGGTGGACACACTATTCTCCATGTGCCATGTAATATGGACAAGAATAACTCTTGTAAGCCTAGTAAAGACACTAGTAGGGAGAATGGTGGATTGGATAAGCATATGGGACTAATATTTTTTGAGGTTTTGTACTTTGATCAAGACTAATTTCCATAAGTCAAGTACATTAATCCAAGATAAGAATAGTCTTGAGGACTGTCATTTCTTGGTGTTAAGTATTGTGACGAGTGGGCTAGGAAACGGTCCTGTGAGGACATACTTGGTGAACACCCGAGTGGGGTATGTGCTTAGAGAAACAGTGGTGTCCAAATTTATGCCTCCCAACGTTGTGCTTTTATCTAATGGAGAGATAGAGCTTGTTAGTCAAGGCCTTGCTATTTTGACAATGTTGGCTATGATGATGTAGATCGTCATCGATGCTTATCATTTTGAATCCTTTCTTATATGAATATTTTAACTTGACAATATCATGTTGTGTCATTATGAATGCCTCCCTAGTTAAGAGGGAGTGTTGAAAAATGTAACTATTTTGAGTCTCCATAATGTAATAAAATGTAAATTTTATCATTGATATATTTATTATTATATTTAATATTATTCTTTTATTTTGTTCAAAGCATGTTTTTCATGCTTATAGAGTCAAAGAGAGTAAAAGATAAATTAATTTGAGGCAAAATATATATATCTGAATCAAGTCCCATTTGGGCTTGTGTAAGAAAAAAGAAAATGAATTTTGTTTTGAGTCAAATAGTCAACACAAGTCCAAGTTGGCCCTCCTTAGACAAGTCAGCCTAAGAGGAAACTATTCAACCCTCTTGGACATGTATATATATGAGTTAACTCAACCTCTTGGAGACACATTCACTCACCAACACATCACACTGATTTTAGTGCCAAGACAAGAATATAAGATAATCAAATCAAAGGAGATAGAGCGAAGTCAAAGGAGAGAGAAAATATAAGTTTTATGTCCTAATTTTGTTCACACGTTCGAGATTTATGTGATTTCCTTAGCCTATTATAGGGCCAAGATTCGGCCTCCACTGCATATTAAAACTTCTGTGATTTTGACTAGATTTCAGAGATTTTGGCCAATGTTGACTTTAATTTGTTGGAGGTGACTTAGAGGAAGGCTGACTTGGGTTGTTTTTGACATTCTTGGTCTTGGTATTGGGTCTTAGATATCTCATTTTTATCTGATTCTATAAGAGAAGGATTCTTGCGTTTCCCCCTTATGGGGTTTTTCCCTCGCTTGGAGCCTAATTTCTTGTGTTCTTTCTCTTTGTCATCTTTTATGTTTTGGTAATTGCTTGATGAAGAGGATATAAATAAGAAGCCAACAACCATTCCCAAGTAATGATCAAGTTAAGATAAATCAAGCATCATCCATATTACACTTGGTCTCTCAACAAAAAGAACTGTCAAGGCCACCAAGAGATAATGAGCTTTGCCTTTGTGTTTGTCGAGAAAAATCTTAGGTAGCATATAAAATCCCAATGAGATAATCATTGATGGCTCATCACTGAAATTTGATGGATTGATAGGATTGCAGTGGGTTTATCAGTGTGTGGCTGCTACACTGTAACCCAGAGCATGCGTTTGTATATCTCCCAAAGTGCTTATTTGCATGCAAAGCAGGCCCATTGGGTGGTGCCCTGTAACGGTGGTTGGCTTGTTACACATTATCTGAATGTTCTCTTGGGAGGGGGGGGGGGGGTGCGCATGTTGCGACGTGCCATAGGTTCATGGGTTGGTGGGGTGGTGGCAATATGCTCCACCCACCCCCCTCCACCCACTTTGCCACCTTAGTCACCCCATCTTTAGATTAAAAAAAAACAATAATAATAAAACATAATATCATCTTAATAGAAAATAAATAAATAACTATATATATATATATAACTTAGGAAAGATAAACAAGATAGTACATCTATTATTAACAAATGATATACATTTATAGTACATTCATATGACCTTTGGTTTCGTATTCCATGGTCTCTTGGACTTCCTTAGTCTATTCGGCTTCCACACCAACCCTTAGAGGATTAGGTGTCCAACATTTCCCCCTTAATCCGAAGGGTTATGTATGAGTCCAAGAAGAGAGTTGTAATACAAAATGTGCAAAAATGCATGGCAACACTAGGTTGAATGTGCTCTCTGAAATGTTGGTATAAAGGGTGGTGGTTTAAGGATGACCACCAACACTAGAACGCTTAGTGCAGTTCCCAAAACTCTTCCAAGTCTGGCATGAAGCTCAAGTCTTCTGCTAGAGGAAGTGCTCCTGATGTTTTGAAGAGGGAAACCTTCAACCAATAAAGGGAGGTCTCACCCCGCATAAAAGGGAGAACCTCAAGCTGAAAAGGGATGTCTCAACCTGTGATGGTTTAAGGATGACTAATAACTTTGGAATGCTTAATGCAATTCCTAGAACTCTTCCAAAACTGGCAAGAAGATGAAGTCTTCTGCTAGAGGAAGTGTCCCCAATTCTTTGAAGAGGCATCACAAACTAAAGGCATGCTCAGGGGCATATTTGTCTTTGGCTACAACTCTGAATCTGGTATGGAAGGTTGTGGCTTAGGCTCGATTGATATGACTTTGAAGCTTGTAGATGACCATCATTTCCCCCCTGTCATATACAAGGTGAGATGATGGAGAAAACTCAACTGCAAGACTGTTCAATACTCTAGAACAAGTTCTAACATAAGACTGAAATATCTTCTTGGTTGTTGATTCCCATTGCTAAGAAGTGATCCATCCAAGATGAATCTTTGTTCTTGCAGGAGGTTTGTTTTTGAAGCATCAGTTTGAAGTATGACTGGTTTTATGACAATGCTTACATGGATGAAGATCAAAACATTGATCTTTGAGATGGCCAACTCAGTCACAGTGTTGGCATTTCACAATATGTTGTTGTGGAAGAGGGGCAGAATCTGGAACAGTTGGAGGTGAACTATGATGAAGGAATCCAACACTCTGAAACTGAATGGGCTTTGAATAGTCTGGAATGTGAAAGGACACATCCTTGTCATATCCAAGGCCAGTTTTTTGCTTGTTGTGGACAAGATCTTCCCAAGGTCTGATGACCAACTTGTGTAGTGCAGATTGAATTTCTGCATCTCCATGTAACCCTGCTCTTGAATTGGGAACTGAATCAAACTCAACTTCATATTCTTGTTTTTGATGGGAGTCTATGTCAATCTCGAAGAGAGAATTGTTCTGAACAGAAAACAATTCTGAATGATGTCTTTTCTATTGTAGCTCATCTTGTTGAAGCTGAGACTTCAACTACAAAAATTCAATGTTTTCTTGTACATTTTTCAAACAAGTTTGAATGTCTGCGATAATGGCTTTGTCAATCATAATTGTATTGTCCATAGTAGAATGTATTAGAATATTCAGTAATTCTAATACAATGCCGATTCTATTCATTTCACAATAATATCACTGCAAAAATTGAATGGCGTACAACTTTGTCTTCAAAAAATATTCAAGTATGTAGGCTCTCAATAGAACTCCATATATCATGCAATTTCATACCATATGACATATTTTTGCCATGAACATATTGTGCACAAAATTATATGGTCTACTAATAATTATCAACAATAGGTACTCTCTGTCACGAACCCTTCACAGTAAGCACGCAACAAACTCTGCGCAGACCATCAATCCAACGTTTGTAAACTCTAGTTGGTTTATTGAGGATGAAATGTGAATGGCACATGTGCTAGGCACTAAAGTGAAATTGCATCTGGCAGCCCCTCAATCAAAGTAGACATCCTACAATTCCTAAAAATAAAAAATCATATGATTTTTGCAACAACGTGAATCTAGATATCAATTATTAGCTTCTTCCAAAGACCACAAAGCCTTTAGAAACATGACTATATATAATTGCTTATTAGATTTGGAGGAAAATACAACAAATCATAAATGTGTCATCAACAAATCACGAAGACCATCAACAAGTGTGAACAAGTTCTACGATCGATGTGGAAGGATAGTAACCAATGTGCCCATTCAGTAAATCACTCAGCCCAACACATGGAGGAGGTCCCCAACAGTTCTTTTGCTCCACGTACAGTGACATGAATATCATCGATGTACGTGGAGCATCAGATTTGAATTTTGTAGAAAGTGAATGAAAGTGCACATATTGTAGTTTTCCATGTATCATTTTCAGAGCCGAAGAAATTGCGACATGTGGCATTCCGTTCAAGTTCGCTTTACTGAACTAGGCCATAATCAAAGCATTGTGAGAGATTGGGCATAAAACTATCTTGAAGAATCCAATTTTGGTCTGAATTGTGGCATTAGAAAGAATACTCAAAGGGCGACAACGACACAAAATTTCAGACCTTAGAGATATGAAATTATAGAGATACAATAGTTTTAATGTCGACCACCTAAAAAGCAAGAAAAAGGTGTGCATTTTTTTAAATTTTTGCATAACTTTTGTTTGAAAAATTAGTTTGATTCAAAGGCCATAGTGAAGCATAGATATCATTGTTTGATTCTAAAATGCCTCAAAATAAAAATAAAAATAAAAATAGACACACCTAGTAAGCAACCAAAAAGATCCAATGACAAATGAAGAGGAGGAAGAAATGCAACATGATATATCAAAATTACGAGACCAAGTGCAACAAATTTTGCTCTCACAAAGAGTAACCAAAAATGAATTGGAAGTGATGATGAATGTTAAGATCGATGGTTTAAAAGGGAACATGGATGGTTTAGAATAAAAAATAAAAAGAGAAATGGAAAGTTTGAAGGAAGGTTTGCCAAAGTTGCTATAAGAAATGCTTCCTAGTGGTGACAAGGTACTGCATGAAACTCGTGATGAAAACAAAAGCAATGTTAATCATGATTTTAGCGACTCTAACTTTGGATTGAAGACTAATCACATTCCAAATATTGATATGAGGAAGTTTGATGGCAAGGATCCGATAACGTGGATACTACATATGGAGCAATTCTTTGATCTACATGATGTGTCGAACACACAAAAGGTATGCATTTCATCTTTAAATTCAGAACAAAATCAGTTTGTGTGGTATTGATGGCTTTGTTCTCATAAATCAATTGTCACTTGGACAATTTTTACAGAAAAATTGGTGGCACATTATGAGGATACAAAGAGAAATGCCTTCTCTATCCAATTGATAAATCTCAAACAAAAGGGTTCAATGGTGGAGCACATTGAGGACTTCCAAAAATTGAATATGAAAGTAAATGATATTCCAGAGGAGCATAGGATTGATGTTTTCATTGGCACTTTAAAGGATAACATCCAACATGAGGTTCGCCTTTGGGAACTTGATTCAGTGGATAAGGCATTCAAGGTGGCAAGAAAAGTTGAAAGAAAAATTATGGTGACAAGGAATTCTACCACTCATAACTATAAAGGTGGAGGTGTTGTTACTACTGGACTTCCACAACCTACAAGGTTGATACCACAACAATTGGAGTGAAAAATATTAGAAGGGCTTTGTTACAATTTTGATAGAAAATACACTAAAGGTCATAAGTGTGATGAGAAGAAACTATTTTACATAGATTGTGAAGAGGAGGAAGAAAAGGGACATGTTGTCGTTGTTGCAACAACCTCAAAAATTTTGGCCTGCACCAAATTTCGGAGCCTACCTTGGTCTTGTATATTGTCACCGCAAACATTGAAATCCATTCCATGTGTTTTTTTGAAGTGTTTTGGTCCCTTTCGCAAGAAAGGCAAACAATCGTCTTTTTGCATGTTACTTGTCGCACAATGTGTATAAGCTTGTTTTGGTGGTTTCAAAGGGTTATCTTTGTGTAAATGAGTTTATCTAACCACGTAAGCATCTCTCACACTCATTCCCAAAGTTTTAAGCATTGCCGCACAAGTGTCATCGCAGTCGTCACAAAGTGTATCTTTAGTGTCACACTTGTCGCAAGTCATCGCATTGAGGGAAAAGTATTGTTCATATGTTCTAAATGATCTATGTTGTTGTGTCTTCAAGTGTTCTAAGTGTGTGATCACATTCAAGTCATATCACTGTTCACATCAGCTCGTCGATCCCACTCTTAGCTAAATTTTGGAAATTTCCCAACAATCTAGCCTCATCCAACCTTCCTCAATTGTGCATTACACAGTTCCAGCCTTCAAGCTACAACCATGCCCCTTGACACTATGCAATGTGCAATTATTTCTTCCCAAGACTGCACAATTCCAATGCTCAACCTCAGACCTTGGCCCCATAAATACGCAATCCAACCCTCCATCCTGGCCTCAACTGTGCATTGCGCAGTCTTTGAGATCAAGTTTAACCATTGTGCTCTTGAGCTGCACAATTGAGCAATCACTAGGTCTCTTCTACCTCCCAGAAGTGTGCATTTAGCTGAAACAATGCCAAACCCCTCAACCCAACTCACTGAGTCCCAAAATTACACAATTTTCCTGCCCAGTCCAGCCTAAACTACACATTACATCGTCTCAAGGCCCAACATTCACCCCTGACTGCCTCAACTGTGCAATCGCGTAGTCACTGAGACTCTCCCTCAGCCAACCACCCAGTTTCGGCTCACTAAGTGGATCAACATGCACCATCTTAGACTAGGGGTTTATCAAACTAATGTCATCTCGTCATGAGTGAATTGTAGATGCAGTTACTCTATCACACCATGATAGGATGATGAAGATAGAGATGGAGAAGGGAAACATGCTAAAATACATCTTTGTAGCTGATTATGCAAGCTGATAAATCATGACTTTCCACATTCCAACATTGACACTTGGAGATCCAATTTAGAATTAATTACAAATAATATTACATTTTACACTCATACCCATATAAGACAAAATAGGGTAGAGACAACTTGACAACCTAACAAGACAAAACACTATGATGCTTGGGTTTGGGGGAACTCTAGCTCACCAACTTCCACTTGATGTTTGTCACTCACGTAGCGGTGCTAAGCTTGCTACTGTGCAATGACATCCCCAAACTGTGTGATAGTGCCTCGCTGGAAATGGACTCTAGCCTCCATGGCATTCAGTACAAAGATTTGGAGCCAATTTCTACTTCCTTCTGTAGCATTATCAACATTGTCCGCACTTGGACAGGGCCACCAATGTTGATGTGCGTGTTCTGATTATTCACCTCCAAGTCCTCCTTGGTGGAAATTTGTCTCAAATGCTCCAAGTATTCCTCTATCTCCTTCCTAACCTGGTTCTTGGGTTTGGCTTTGTTGAGTGAGCCAACCAATGAGATCTTGTGGGTCTTCACCAAGGAATCCAGACTATTGTATATCTGTGCATACGAGGCCTAAATGTTACTAATGAATGAGGCAAGTTGTTTGTTGTTCTGGATCAAAATCTGCACACTTTCTTTCTCTAGATTTTCTTGTGGCTTCATTTTCCCCTTTGTATCATATTGTCCATTCATGCATGACCTCGATTGCAACTTACACATTTCTAAGAGTTTTCACGAACTCTTTACACTATTGTTGCAAGCAAGGAACGTGGAAAACTACCTTATGCACGGTAATAGGCTCCTCATAGAGATCCTACATGGTCTCTCCAAGTGTCGATACTTCATTAAGTATCGCTGCTTTCATTTCCTCCAAGTGGACCTGTGCGAAAGTTACATTATGAGATGTTGCATGGAGCTGCTCAACCTCTTTCCTAGAAGCCTACAAGTTCTTTGCCAATTTATTATTCTCAACCTTTGATCTGAATTTGAAACTACTTGAAATTTGTTTGCAAGGTATTCAATTCAGAATTAAACATGTTTAAAAGATTTCCATGTCTTGCAGAAAGAAAACACATGAAATTTTCAGCTGTTCATGACCCATTTAAGCATAGCAGAGTTATTTCCTTTCACTATTTAACACATTAAAACGAATTTGATCTGCAAAATAAATCAACCACAAATGCAAAAGAAGTTGATAAAGCAGTTCACCCCCTCCAGGGCTACATTTGCTGGGTCCAAAGCTCCCAACCGGGCTTGTCCTTGTTTTTATTAAATGCTCAAATTGAAAATACAGTTGAATAGAAGCATCTACAAGAGAAATAGATGGTAAAAATGGGGTCATAACACTTGAATCCTTCAGGATTGACTATTGGATCACCTCCAATGGATACCTGCAACCCTATACAGTCTTCACAAAACTGGGCCCTAGTGGCTCCTAGAACTTTCACAGCTCCAAAACCTCTGCAAATGATCTTAGATGGCTGTAAGACCTGCACCAATGGCTTTATAAGGTCGAAACTACCCAAAATAAAATAAAAAAATCGTCCAAAACCGACTTTCCTAGCCAAAGTTATGGCCATTTAAAGTTTCTCCAGTTTGCCCCTAGAAAAACTCCAGCTAAATTTAGTTAACTCCAGTTTGCTCCGCTAATAATGCAGGTCCTCCAAATTTGGCGCTCCTGCCAAAATTCCGCCAACTTAACTACAGTTACATTTAATGTTTGGGTGGTTGCCTCGGATTTCGTGCAGGCCGAATATTCCTTTTTTTTTTTTTGAAAAATTAAAATTTCTAATGTTATGGACAAATTCTTCTTTTTGCCATAACTTCCTCATACGGCGACCGTTTTTCGAACCGTTTGCGGTGCCAGAATCGGGAAGACGAGCACTTTCCAGTCATTCAACTTTGAACCAGTTCCAATCACTTTAAATTTTGAGCATTTTACGACACTTAGGACATGAGCACCTGATCAAGCCTCCCCATTGGGAAGCTTTTGGACCCCAAAAGCCTTCAACTACCTGTTAAAGAGGTGAGGGTACAACTCCCTCACTCTGTCCACCTCCATCCACTTTGCCTTGTTCGGTTTGCTGCCTTTGAAACCAACCCGAACATAATCTACACTGCCCCTCCTTGAAGTGCGTGTTCTTCTGTCAAGGATTGTATCTTCTTTCAGCTCATCTAAGAATTCTGGTGAGAAATCTTCTATAGATGGCAGCTGAACAACATTTTCATGATCAACAATCAAAGGAGGTTCATACAAACGTAAGTTCTCCACATTGACAACAGAATATATTTGCATGTAGGAAGGCAAATCTAATTGAAAAGCATTATTTCCAACCTTCTTGAGGATTTTGAATGGACCATAACGAATAGGCTTCAACTTCTTACCTTCTCCTTGAATCCTTTCCTTACTAATGTACAGCCATACCTCATCTCCTTCTTGAAACTTGTGATCGACTCTATGCTTGTCGTGTCTTTCCTTGTACTTGCCTTGACTCTTCTCAAGCTGTTCTTGAATTTGCTGATGTATTTGCTGAATTCTTTCAATGAATGAACGAGCTTTGTCAATGTCACTATGTCCCTCAATGGCAACATATTTCTCAAGAATGAAATCAAGAGGTGATTTTGGCAAGTAACCAAAACAAGCTTCAAACAGTGAGGTGTTTGTGGAAGAGTGCTTGGCACGATTGTAAGCATGTTGTATGTAGTGCAAATGTTCATCCCAAAGCTTGGGATGCTTGCTGCAATAACCTCTCAGGTGCACAATGGTTCTGTTCAGAACTTCGGTTTGTCCATCTGTTTGCGAATAGAAAGCAGTACTTTTCTTCAACTTTGTGTCCATCATCTCCCATAGGTTGGACCAAAAATTTCCCACAAATCTGGAATCCCTGTCACTAATAATGGAAGTAGGCAAACCAAAGTGAATCCATACATGATGAAAAAATAATTCAACAGTTTGTTCAGCAGTTATAGTTTTCTTACAAGGCATAAGTATACACATTTTGCTGAAACGATCAACTATTACATATAAATAATCATGCTGCTTTCGAGATTTTGGCAAACCTCCTACAAAATCCATAGAGATGCTCTCCCATGGTCTAGAAGGTACCGGCAAAGGAGTATACAAACCAAGCTTCCTGTTGCTAGGCTTGCTTGTAGCACATAATGAACAACCTCTTATGAACCTTGAAACAAAATCTACCATGCGAGGCCAATAGCAATACCTCTATAGATATGCAACTGTTTTGCTCACACCAAAATGGCCAGCAATAGAGAAGAATGAGCTTCTCTTATGACATTTATCCTCTCCTCCTGTGGTATACACAACTTGCCCAAATGAAACAGCAAATTGTTATGCATGTGATCGTCATTTTCCTCTACATGATTTCCTTTACTCAAGTTAGCATACACATCTTTAAAGTCATCATCAGATGCATATTGTTCTATGTAACTATCATGTACAATGGAATCATTCTTAAGTAAAGTAATAGCACCAATAATAGGCCTTGAAAGCATATCATCAACCTTATGCAAAGTACCTTTCTTATACCTTATTACCAAATGGAACTGTTGCAAGAAGCCCATCCATCTGAAGTGTCGTGACTGTTGTAACTTGCTTTGTGATTGCAAGTACTGTAAGGGCTGATGGTCGGTATGTATAACAATTTCTTTGCCCATCAAGTAGTGTTTCCACTTTTTTACGCTTTGTACCAACGCATACAACTCCTTATCATATGTAGGATAATTTACAACAGCACCATTAAAAGTTTCAGAATGAAAAGCAATAGGCTTACCATGTTGTAGAAGAACTGCACCCATAGCATAATCACTAGCATCAGTTTGCATCTCAAATGGCTGTCTCAAATCCGGTAATGCAAGGACTGGAGCTGAACTAATCTTCTCTTTCAAAGATTCAAAAGCTTTTTGCTGCTTACCTCCCCATTGGAAATCATGCTTCACACTTGTCACTGCATGCATAGGAGCTGCTATAGAAGAGAAGTTAGAGATAAACTTCCTCCAATATTGAGTTGCACCCAAAAAACTTCTTACCTCTGTTATGGATTTGGGGGTAGGCCACTTCATAATAGCCTCAATCTTAGCAGGATCAATTCTCAAAGCACCTCCTACTATGTGTCCCAAATAAACCAAAAAAGTCTTTCCAAATTCCATTTTGACATTTTAAGAAATAACTGATTTTTCTTCAAAACATCAAGTACTTTTCTAACATGCATGACATGATCTTCTCTAGACTTGCTGAAAATTAAGATGTCATCTAAGTAGACAATAACGAAATCATCAAGAAAAGGACGCAAGACATCATCCATTACCCGCATGAAAGTTGCAGGTGCATTGCACAAACCAAACGACATCACAAGCCACTCAAAGAGTCCTTGTTTGGTTTTAAAGGTTGTCTTCCAAATGTCACTTTCTTCAATTCTTACTTGATGATATCCACTGCGCAAGTCTAGCTTAGTGAAATATCGAGCATCTTTCAGCTGGTCTAGCAAATCATCTATCCTTGGGAGTGGGTAACGATTCTTTACCGTTATCTTGTTCAAGGCCCTGAAATCAACACACATACGCCAAGTGCCATCTTTCTTTGGAATCAATACAATCGGTGACCCACATGGCGAAGTACTTGGCCTTATGAAACCCTTGTCCAACAAGTCTTTGATTTGCTTCTTTATTTCAGCATTCTCCATAATAGACATGCGGTACATGCCTATGTTTGGAAGAGGACAATCTGGATGCAAATGGATTTCATGCTGAATCTCCCTCTTAGGAGGCAAACCTGTTGGCTCCTGAAACATCTCATGATATGCATCAACTACATCATACATATCTGATTTAAGTTCTGGATCACAATTGTCAAATGACTCATGATTCACATCAACCTTGGGCTTAATCATAAGAAGAACAAAATTCTTACTTGAATTGACCAGCCTTTTTACCTGTCCTGCATTCACCATCGCTATATTTGTCTTCTTGCGATGAGCTCTAACAATGAACTCCTTGCCATCTTTAAAAAGATGATATTTGTTTTCATGGCGATGAAAGATAGCTTTCCTGTCAAACAAGTAAGGACTTCCCAAAACAATTCCTGCTATATCAAAAGGTACCACATCAAGTTCAACTGTGTCAATAAAATGTGTAGTAATTGCAAAGCGCAATGTGCACTTTCTTGAAACTTGTAAATTTGCATCTTTGCAAATCCATCCAAGTGGATATGGCTTTGGATGTGGAATGGTCTCAAGTTTAAGCTGCTTGACCAAGTCCTCTGATATAAGGTTTACTTGTGACCCACTATCAAAAAGTGTGTCAATTTTAGTATGTTTTGAAATCACCCTCACATGAAACAGTTCAATTCTTTCTTCCTCATTAGGAGCTTGTACATGGCAATTTGAGGTGCTAGTGCTGGCTTGAGTTTCAAATTCTTTTCCCTTCAAGTTTTTCAAACCCATGGTTGTAATTTTGGTTTCATCACCTGAATCTTCCCCTAAATCTTGTGGTGTAGATGTAGTAGCAGCAGTTTTTTGTTTCCCTTTGGATTTGTTAAATTGAGGTCTTTTTTCAGGATATAATTTCCAACAGTTTTTCTCCTCATGGCCTGGTTTAGAACAGTGTTTACAGATCACTTTCTCACTCTCCTATTTGACAAATGCATTCTTTTTGCTCTTTCCCTTGGAGGTTTTCTCTTTGTTTTTCCCCTTGGGGGGCTTGTTTCTACCCTCTTCAAATGTGCTTTTTCCCCTTGCCTCTAAATGGGTAGCTTGGACACAAACCTCGTCCAGGCTAGTAGGGTTAAACATCAAGATGGTATGTCTAAGGTAGCTATGCAAGCCACCAATGTATTTCAGCAAGGTTTCTTGGGTCTGTAAATCTACTCCTAACAAGAGAGCTCTTCTCCTGAATTCTTAGGTGCAGCCTTGGACACTCTGACCCTTAAGTTGTCTGAAATTTTGCCAATTCATAATGGCCTTCTGCATGTGAGCAAGAGGATAAAAGTGTTTTTTAATGGCTAACAGAAATTCAGGCCATGTTAAGGTGACCTTACCAAATTTCTTGATCTCCTCTTTAGTCTTAGCCTCCCACCAGACCAATGCTGCTCCATCCATTCTCAAAGAAGCCAACTGAATCTTTGTGGCATCATCATGCATATTCTGGATCCTCAAGTAAACTTCCAACTGCCTAATCCAGTTGTCAAGCTTTTCTGCATTCACTTCACCATTAAACATAGGTAATTCGAATTTTACATCAAGCTTCAAAAAATGACTTTTTCCAGAGGATCTATGCTTATGGACAGAAGAAGACGAGGATGAAGAGGAAGAAGGTGAAGATGGGGGTGGTGGATCACCATTTCCTCCATGTCCTTTCTTGGAATGATCATCATCCTTCTTACCTCCTGAAGAGCCCTCTCCTTCATGTGCATGTTTGGACCCTTCTCCAGCCAATTCTCATTTCTTTCTTGGTACAATATCCTCACCGTTTCAGTGAGGTCCAAGAAAGCCTTTCTAAAGACTCTTTCTTCTTCTCTTGGATATGTCTCTGTAGGAATTTATCCTTCATGTTCAGACATCTCTTAAGCTTCTGCTGAGACTCTTGAGGGTGAAATTGAAGGTGGAGGTGATGGCTCTCTGACCTTCCTTGACTGAGGATTCTCTCGTTCTTTAGTCAACTGTCCTTCCCCTCTTTTAAGTTTCAACCTGGTAAGCATCAATAATTTGCAAGACAGTTAGAAGATATTTGCACAAAAACCCTGAGCTCTGATACCAACTTGATCTGAATTTGAAACTACTTGAAATTTGTTTGCAAGGTATTCAATTCAGAATTAAAAATGTTTAAAAGATTTCCATGTCTTGCAGAAAGAAAACACATGAAATTTTCAGCTGTTCATGGCCCATTTAAGCATAACAGAGTTATTTATTTTTACTGTTTAACACATTAAAACGAATTTGATCTGCAAAATAAATCAACCACAAATGCAAAAGAAGTTGATAAAGCAGTTCACCCCCTCCAGGGCTACGTCTGCTGGGTCCAAAGCTCCCAACCGGGCTTGTCCTTGTTTTTATTAAATGATCAAATTGAAAATACATCTGAATAGAAGCATCTACAGGAGAAATAGATGGTAAAAATGGATTCAAAACACTTGAATCCTTCAGGATTGACTATTGGATCACCTCCAATGGATACCTGCAACCCTATATAGTCTTCACAAAACTGGGCCCTAGTGGCTCCTAGAACTTTCACGGCTCCAAAAACTCTACAAATGACCTCAGATGGCTGTAAGACCTACACCAATGGCTTTAGAAGGTTGAAAATACCCAAAATAATAAAAAAAAAATTCGTCCAAAACCGACTTCCCTAGCCAAAGTTATGGCCATTTAAAGTTTCTCCAGTTTGCCCCTAGAAAAACTCCAGCTAACTTTAGTTAACTCCAGATAGCTCCGCCAATTATGGAGGGTCCGCCAAATTTGGCACTCCTGCCAAAATTCCGCCAACTTAACTGCAGTTACATTTAATGTTTGGGTGGTTGCCTCGGATTTTGTGCAGGCGGAATATTCCTTCTTTTTTTTTTTTTTGAAAAATTAAAATTTCTAATGTTATGGACAAATTCTTCTTTTTGCCATAACTTCCTCATACGGCGACTGTTTTTCGAACCGTTTGCGGCGCCAGAATTGGGAAGAGGAGCACTTTCCAGTCATTCAACTTTGAACCAGTTCTAAGCACTTTAATTTTTGAGCATTTTACGACACTTAGTACATGAGCACCTGATCAACCTTCAAACACTGAGTGTTTGAATTTTCTGCACCTGCAAAGGCCATGTTGGATGAGGCAATGACTTCGAGATCTCTCCTACTGTCGACCATAATTACCCTTTCTATGATAGAAGCAGGAGATGCGAGTTCATCCAGAAAATGCTTCTTACACAATTGTACAATATTCTTATGGACTTCATCGTACGACAAATTATACGTATCCATAACCAGGTAATCGTCAAGAGGAATAAATTCCCCTTCCTCACCTAGAGATGAAACTATTGTTGGAGGTGGTGGAGACTGAATAGTGTCATTTTGTGTGCTTGGCATCAGGTCGACATCTTGATTCTACGGTTCTAATTCTGCATTCGTATCATCGATCTCTATCAATTGTTCAATTTGATGAGTAAGCTTCTGATCTTGCATCTATCCGCTCTCCTTCTCTGCTAGTTGTTGGTTCTATTCTTGTTCTTCATCTTGTTTTCACGTTATTTCTTCTCCTATTGCACGTTGCCTTTCTTCTTCTTCTTCTTCTTTTTGCTTCTCTTATTGTTCTTGCTACTCCTTTTCTTCCTCCAATCTCCTCTTCTACTCTTCCCTCTTCCTTTGTTCTTCTCTTTACATCCTTTGTTTCCTCGTTCCCTCAATTGTTAAAGTCACTTTCATAACAATTGGATTCTCTTTCATCTTGTTGCTTCTTTCCCCCTGGACTATGAGCAACCTTTCTCTTTCCTTTATCCTACACAAAGTTGCTCCCTTTTGCTGGCACTGCTTTTGGAGTTGCTTCCTTCTATGCAGAGACCTATGAAGTACTTGCAAAATCGACCAGTTTGTGAGTCTTGGAGGCATTATAGAAATTATTCCATGGATCCTCCTCCTATTAATGAAATGTCTCATTGAGCCACTAAAAGTGAATTGTCGCATAGTGGTTCTTGGAAATACCACGGGGATCATACAGATTAAAGTCTCGAGTACTAAATGCAAAATTATTTATTTCATTTCCTTTGGCATCCGAGACTTTCAGGTTCTTTATCTCATACAATCCAATTTTCATAGGAAGAGTTAGCCAAGGTGCTTTCTTCTTCCTGTGCAAGACAACCGATAACCCTGTAGTGAGATGATATGACACTTCTTGCATGAAGATCTTGCCATTGACATACCTTGGCAAAGCATGTGGTGATATCTCTTTGCTGAACACTCTAAGGAAGGTGCCATTCGGTGAGGCAAACCAATCCGCGATCTCTGATATTGCCTCCATTGCCGTAGGTGACATGCAAGGTGGTTCTTCCTCAAAGATCATTCTTTGTAGTTAGATGAGGAACTGGTCAGTCAACTTCTCCATAACCCCTCGATGGCCCCAATCCGAGAGCAACTTGTAGTGGATGTGCACGACATGTTCTTGAGGTGAACAAGCCCAGTTCATACGAGGGGAATGCATTATGTGCACAAAATGCATCCAATAAATATGCAAGCATATGGAATCTTGCTTTCCCACCCTTGGGAGGATTCAGCGAATTACCTACATGGATCTGTAACTATTGAACCAACAAATTTGACCAGTTGAGTGGCTTCCCATTGTTCACTACCCGGTTCATAAGGATTTCTCACCATTTCATAAAGGTCTTTGTGCTTTGTTGACTGTGGATTTTGCATGCTAAGATGATCTATAGCTCATAGGCCCTCCTAAGGGACCTTGTCTTATATGTGTTGGTGGGTGTCTATCAAAACTTTGATGGCTACTTCACCCATCTATTAACAACATCCCTCGTGACCACCTAATTGTTTGTGGCATAGAAGAGTGAATCCTTGCATGCTTCTGGCTTAGGAAAATGGTACATACGTCGGTAATCCGTTGCTAGAAAAGCAGCAAGCCTATATTCGCTTGTATTGCTCAAATTCATGGTGTTCACATCTATATGTGAGGCAATCCCGCTGATGACATATGCACATGGGAAGGCTGGATATTTGCATGCAACCCTATCGATCCTTGATCTCTAGACATTAATGTATACTTTTCAGTCCTCTATATATGTTGCAGAGTCCTTTGCTAAAAAAGATTCATTAACTTTTTTTCATGTAAGATATGAGTCCTTTTCTACATACAGTTGGGCGTCTGAGTATACTGAAAAATTTACTGGCGTTTACTCAACTGCTTCCCTGGTACTACTCTTAGTGTTATCTTTTGAAGCAATTCCCTTGGGTGTCATGGTAACAATGACTGTTGGAGAGAAGTGCTCAACAAACTATGGTACTTGTGGGATAGAAAAGACACTCATGGCAAGCAAACATTAGCCTTTTGAAAATATATCTTCACAGTAAGATCTGGCAGCAAACCAGCTCACTAGTGAGAAAAATTGCACAATTTTCTTGGGAAAGTGAGGGAGACTGGCAGTGGGATCTTCACATTGCGTAGTCCCAGCAGCCAAGGTGGAGCCTGAGGCTTCAGGCTCTGCAATGCGCAATCCAGCCTAGGTAGTGACTCAGAGAGACTGCGCATTGCGCAGTCTCAGTGGCCAAGGGGTAGACTGAGCCCTAGAACTACACAATGTGAAGCTAGGCCAACATGTATTGCACACTGTGTAGTCTCTGAGGCCAAGCCTCAACTTGTGCTTCTGGATTGCGCAATGCTGAGCTAGGCACTGGGAAAATTGGCCAAGGAAAGTGTGTATATGCCCAGTGGAAGTGTGGGAAACAATAAGATCTAAGTGATTACGTGAGTTTGAGTGCAGATATGCCTAATTATAGATGAATAGATGTGAATCAAGTTCATAAACTTAACAAACAAAAGGAAAAACAAATATGTAAGCAGAGTCGCTACAACAATGATCATCGATGTGCGAAAATAAGAAAATCAATGCGACACTTATGAAAGGAAAACAACAAAATGAAACAACACTTCTACAAGCTAATACAAGTTAAAACTCCAATAACCATGAAGTTAAACAAGAAAAACAACACTCATAGAAGCGAAACGACAAAAAGTGACAAAAAAGTGGCAAAAGGCGATAAAATCAAAACTCAACTGGAAAAGTGACGAGAACTCCACCGAATATTCCTTGATCTCCTCAGGAACACTAGAGCTTCAAGATCACATTTACAATTGAGCTCTAGAGGCATCTATTAAATAGATTTGAGTGAATTAAGGTTTATGATACACATGCCGAAAATCAAGGAAAAAATGACAATTGGTGTAAAATTTTAAAAATAGGGTTTATGCCACCTTCGAGAAACTAATGATGAATCCCTACTTTCTAGGGTTTTTTTTTTTTTTTTTTCTTTTTTGAGAAACTTTCCATGCACATTGTCAGGAAAGATTGCACAATTCTAGAGAATTGGGCAACTTTCTAGCTCAGTGCACTACGCAATTTATGAGCTCAGTGCGCAATTTCTGGGTTCAATGTTGGGCTGCCTTCCATGGATGCACCGTTAATGAGCTTAAGGAAGAACTGCTAGTTTGGATTGGCAATCCCAATCATCAAGGTTAGCTTGCTGATGAGCCCCAAATTTGGTAACATTTTGGGTTCATTTGGCCTAACTACCTTTGCTCAATCCTTCATTTTTCATAACTTATGCATCATTTTTTAGTATGTTTATGTCATTTGTACGAATAAGGGCAGTCACTATTCCTAGGTGGCTAACACATGCTCATTTCAAGTTTTTTTGACACATGATTGGAACAAAACTGAGCAGATAAGGACCAGGAGACAACCAAGATGGGGTTGAGGATTCGTAGGAGGGTTGTCGACAGCATTAAATGGCCTTCCTCGGGATCTTCACCCCCAGCTCCGAGCTCCAGCAACCACCACAACCGAGTTTAAAGACAGCCAAACGGATTTTGAGGAAGCAGCAGTTCACTCCTAGTTTGGTTAGCCAAGCCCCACTGATTTAGGAGGCCAGCTTGGGGCCTCGTGATGTATAAATGATAGGGCTTTAGCCTTCGAAAAGGACTTTTGAAACATTGTTGCACATCCTGCATTACGAGCTGTTAGCTTATTTTTGCTCTTTTGTAGCCATTATTGGCATGCTATTTGACTTATGATTATTATTTTTTAATGGAAGGCAGTCGGATTTGATCTCAGTTCTGAGCTTTTAAAGGAGCCATAGCTCTCGGGGTTGGGCCCAACCTGAGAGCCTAAGGCCTCCTTATTCTATATTGTTATCCTTTCTTTCAACATTATGGTTTTTATTTACATGCATTTGAAATGAAGTTTGTTGAGTTAGATTTCTTGGTGTGGTTAAGTAGGTCATTGGTAGAAGATAGAGTTGCTTTAGCTGTTTAGAATAAATTGAAGAGATTGGAGTTGATAAAAGTTCCAGAAAAGGAACTACTTGGTTGATAAAACTAAAGAAGGAAGCTCCAGGAGTTGTAGCATTATTGCTACAATACTGGAGCCCACCATCTTTTTGGTGCCATTGCCGGGGAAGCGTCAGAGTATTGGTTTATTTGGAAACACCCTAAGAATGAGTGCCCATTACATTCGGTTGAGGTATGTTTTGTCTGTGAGGAGGACCACCCCACAAACCAATGTCCAACCTTACTTGGGCTTAAAGCCATGTATCAAGGGACAAAAGCGCCCACTGAACCTCTCTATTTCCTCAACCAAAGAAGGCCACATGGACCTAGACCTTACCAACAGGGGATGCAAGGGACACCCCAAGCCTATTACAAACCCAACCAATCCGCTCCTATGCCTTCCTGGGGACCCCCTGTTCATCCTTCCTGGTCTATACCTCCTCCATGGTCTTACCCGCCTCAGTACCATACTCAGCCTACTACTCCTTCGTTTCACTCACATGCCCAGCCACAGCCTCAGTGGAATGCACCTCAATCGGGGTGGAGGCCCCAGTACAATACTCCTCCTGCCATTTTGCCTCCACGACCGGCTCAACCACAACCATTACCTCTTGCTCCTCCAAGGCAGCCCCAAATGCCTGCTCAACAGAACCCGAACCCCAACAACAGACAGGCCCAGCAGGTATATACTGGGGAAACATCATGCCCTACCTCTGCTGTGGAGATCCAGGAGATCAATCTGCGATCTGGAAAGACTCTTCCGGATCGCCAACCTCCTCCCCCAGAGGACGAGGAAGATAAACAGGAAAGTGAACCAAAGGCCATTCCACCCTTTCCTGAGAGACTAACGACCACCACACAACCCAACCCAGAGGAGGATAAGCTTATGGGAGAACTCAAACAGTTGTGTGTGAGAATACCACTTCTCCAAGCCATCAAAGATGTACCGATATACAACAAAATGGTTAATGAAAAGTGTTTCAGACACCCAGGTAGGCGAAAAAGAGATGCTTCGACCATCAATGTCATAGGACAATTGTCTAATCTTATGTTGGGGCAGGCCATCTGCCCAAAGTATCTGGATCCTCGGAGTCCTGTAGTGGATGTCCACATCATTGGCACCATCATGCCTCACACATTGATTGATCTGGGGGCTGCCATTAATGTGATGACCAGAGATACCATGCTCAAACTCAACCTTCAGGGTTCCCTGAGAAAGACCTCGACAGTCCTACAACTAGCAGATCGTTCCACTGTGACTCCCGAAGGGATTGTAGAGGATGTCTTGGTCTCTGTTGACTCTTGGGAGTACCCTGCAGACTTCTGGGTTCTGCAACCAAAGGCAAAGCTTACTGGATACCCTCTCATTTTGGGAAGGCCTTGGTTAGCCACTGCAGATGCTTACATAAGCTGTCGTGCAGGAAACATGACCATCAAAAATGGTCCTATGTCCAAGCAGCTAGTCCTGTACCCTCTTGCCCAACCCTTATTAGAGCATGACTTACCACTTTGGTTGGAGGAAGGAGAAGAGGATGAGGTGTACTCAGCACCTTTGTGCACCCTAGACACCACTAGGGGAGGCCTCCCAACAGAGGATGATTTGATTGAGACCTTGATCCAGACTCCACCTCCCAGTGCATTGTCCTTAGAGAAATTGGTGGAGGATGCCCAAGCCAACACCTTAGTGGACCTTTGTGTGACTGACCTTGTCACTCCCAAAGTAAAAAATGTGAAGTTCGGTCCTGAGAGAACGTTAAAGATCAGCTCCTCCCTATCTCCTTCCCAGGAAAAGGAGCTGTGTAGTCTGTTGGGAAGTCATCTAGATGCTTTTGCTTGGAACTGTAAGGAGATGAAAGGAGTCCATCCTTCGGTCTGTACCCATCACATCTACATCAGAGAAGACTGTAAACCGGTTAGGCAACCCCAAAGGAGAATGAATCCAGCCCTTAAGGACATCGTCAAGGAGGAATTACAAAAACTGTTGGATGCCGGATTCATTTACCCCATCTCGGATAGCGAATGGGTGTCCCCTTTGGTGTTGGTTCCCAAGAAAAACGGGAAGTGGAGAATCTGTGTGGACTACCGAGAACTGAACAAGGCCACCAAGAAAGACCATTTTCCTCTACCCTTCATAGACCAAGTGTTGGATGGACTGGCAGGAAAGAAGTTTTTCTCTTTCCTGGATGGGTTTAACGGGTATAACCAGATCCAAATCAGCCCGGAAGACCAAGATAAGACCACCTTCACTTTGTCCTTTGGGTACCTTTGCTTACCGAGTTCTTCCCTTTGGACTATGCAATGCTCCTGCCACCTTCCAGAGAGCCGTCTTGAGCATATTTTCTGAGCTGGTCCATGGTTCGGTGGAAATCTATATGGACGACTTCACTCCTTATGGGTCCAACTTCCAGGAAGCATTGTCCAATCTGGGAAAAGTCCTAACCAAGTGCATTGAGATGAACCTGTCCCTTAGTCCGGAAAAGTGTGAATTCTTGATGACTGAAGGGACCGTGCTAGGCCATGCCATTTCTTGCCAAGGGTTGCAGGTGGATCCTAACAAAATTGCTCTCATCAAGAAGGTTCCACCTCCTCAGAAGGTAAGAGATGTTAGAAGTTTCTTAGGATTAGCAGGGTATTATAAGAGATTCATTAAAGACTTCAGCAAGCTAACCTCCCATTGTTTAGCCTCTTGGCAAAGGATGTTTAGTTTAAATGGACTGACGATTGTCAGAAGGCTCTGAATGAATTAAAGGACAAGTTGGTGTCTGCCCCAATCTTGAGAGGTCCAAACTGGGCCCTACCTTTCCACATCCACACTGATGCCTCGAACAAAGCCATAGGGGCAGCCTTAGGACAAGTTGAATAAAAACTTCCATATGCCATCTACTTTGTCAGCAAAAACTTATCCAAGGCAGAACTGAATTACACTGTAACTGAGAAAGAATTCTTGGCCGTGGTCCATGCACTAAACAAATTCCGACATTATATCATTGGATATCAAACATTTGTACATACTGATCATGCTGCAATTAGATATTTAATGAATAAACCAGATGTGAATGCTCGTATTATTAGATGGTTGCTTTTGTTGCAGCAGTTTGATCTGACTATCGTTGACAAACCAGGTAAAGAAAATGTTGTTGCTGACTTTTTGTCTAGATTGGATTTACCTGCAGGAGAGGATGGAACAGTGGATGACCAGATGCCAGATGAACATCTGTTTTCTATCTCAATACTCTCTCCATGGTTTTCTGATATAGCAAACTACCTTGTCTCAGCACAGTTTCCTCCGCACCTATCCTCAAGAGAGAAGAGCAGGATCATACGGAAGAGTGCCTCATTCACTTGGATCGGGGGCAACCTATTCAAGCTTGGCCCTGATCAGATCTTAAGGCATTGTGTAAGGGAGGAGGAAGTCTTTGATATCCTCCTAACCTGTCATGACGGGCCTTGTGGAGGACATTTTGCAGCCAAAAGGACTGCCTTCAAAATCCTGCAGGCAGGCTACTATTGGCCCACGCTTCATCAAGATGTCAGAAGGTATATCAGCCAATGTGACCGATGCCAAAGAATGGGGAAACCGACTCCAAGGGATGAAATGCCTCTCCAACCTCAAGTGACTCTTGAGCCATTTGAGAAGTGGGGTATGGAAATTGTGGGTCCAATCAACCCTCCTTCGAGGCAAAGGTCTTACACCATTGTGTGCACAGACTACCTGACAAAGTGGGCAGAAACCAAGGCAATCAAAGCAGCGACAGAAGAAAAGGTGGCCAAGTTCTTAAGAGAGAACATCTTCTACAAATTTGGCTACCCAAGAGAGCTAGTCACCGATCAAGGAAGCCAGTTCACCTCTAACTTAATTGAAGACCTACTTGCTCATCACAAAATCAAGCATAGGACTTCCACCCCCTATCATCCTCAAGCAAATGGGCAGGTGGAAGTCACCAATAGAGCATTGGAAGGGATCTTGACTAAGGTGGTGAGCAGCAGCAGGAAAGATTGGGCAGATCGCCTGGTTGAGGCCACATGGGCTTACAACACCACTTGGAAAACCACAACCGGCTTCACACCTTATGAGTTGGTCTATGGGAAGAAAGCTTTGCTATCAATTGAGTTTGAATACAACACCTTGAGGATGGCAGCTCAGCTGGACCTGGATCTCAGCCATGCCCAACAAGAAAGGTTATTGCAGCTGAATGGATTGGACGAGCACCGAATGCAGGCCCTTCTCCACTCAGAAGTGGTTCAACTTCAGAGGAAGGTGTGGCATGACCAACACCTCAATGACAAGCAATTTCAACCGGGAGATTGGGCGTTGTTGTACGATTCCCGGCATAAGGATTTCAAGGGTAAGCTAAGAACCAGATGGTTGGGACCATATGCAGTGGAAAGATGTAATGACAATGGGTCTGTTCTTATTCGAACCATTGATGAGGAAGCCATCCCTATCCTTGTCAATGGGCATCGACTAAAGATCTACAGAAAACCTCTCTCAAGACAAGAATTCATCAAAATTGTGGAAAAATCAGTGCTGGTCATAGATCAGGGTTCTGCCTCTGTTTTGGGCATACCCTGAAGATCTTAAAACAAAATAAAAAATAAAAAAATAAAGATCCTTGGGTGAAAACCTTTCTAAGGCTCCCAAGGCAGATGGTAGGGGTGAAAACCTCATTGAGGCGTCCCTACTGTCTTTCTGAAAATGTTTGAAAAAAGACCTTTGAGTGAAAACCTCTTTGAGGCACTCAAGGCAGATGGTAAGGGTGAAAACCTCATGGAGGCGCCCCTGCTGTCTTTCAAAAAAAAAAAAAAAAAAAAAGAGAAAAAAACAAACAAAAAAACATGGAAAGCAAGTTCACAATGTGGCAATGCATGCAGGTTGCAGGTATTCTATGCAGGAAAAGAGGCCCCTCAACTCAAAGACAAGGGTCCCTACTATGCTACCAGGTGACCTCACCAGCACCCCCTCCGGAAACACTCATCTTCTCCAAGGTCTGGGCACGATTTGATCACAGTTTAGCCTTCTACAGGAAGCTACAGGACTTTCTACAGGAACTTCTGTATTTCTACAGGAAACTTCCTGTAGAAGTTTTGGACGGCCCATAACTAATTTTGTGGGGAGATCTAAAGCCCGAGGTCTGACACGGAGGCATGCAAGCTAATATTTTCTCCATCACGCACTGTTGTCACCTCCTTCTACCACCCCAGTTGCCATGCAATGGAAATACCTGCACAGTCAAAACAGAACATTGAATTATCAGAGGAAGCGATTCTCAAATGGAAAAAAGATGTAGAGACACCATGCACTACTTATCAAAGCCATCTGAGGGCCCTGCGATCGTGACTGTGATGCCACCGTCTCCACTGCCTCAGCATGCACCCGAGGAGGAAAAACTGCTACAGGACATCCTACAGGAATCCCGTAGCAGTTCATCCAGCTAGAGTGTACACCATCAAGGCGCCTGCAACACATAGAGCGGGCACATGCACCACCCGTAGCCGAGTCACAAGCTTCGTCTTCAGCAGTAGTCTGCAAGGAAGGACCCCCTGGCCTGTGCAAATAGCAGCAACAAGCAAATCCAATCACCCTCGTCCCGAAACCTGGAAACAACGTCGCAGCCGCATAGGTAAGTGCCTCGCCCTTTTTTTCGTCAAATTACATGAATAATACTCTAGAATGTTTGCAAGTGTGGAAATGAACGGGTTGAGCAGTCGGGTAGCCATTCGACTGGCCACCACGACCAGTCAGATGGTCTAGTCAGATTTGGAAAGTGGTGGTCGTGGCAAGCAAAACAGGTAATGGACACGTGAGAAGCGTCCAGTCGGGGAGAAGCGGAGATTTAACGGAAATGGCGGCGGTAGATCTGGAGGGAATGATGCGGCAGTCAGGGAGATTTGTAGTGAAATGAGTAGGTGACGTCGTCCAACGGTCTGGCAGGGACAGCTCACCCCCGCGCCACGAGTTCGGCCGGGATTCAAATCCACCGGCTAGATCGTCACTCCACTCATTTATCACCAGCCATTTTGCAGTCGAGTAGCATCCGAATTTCTCTGAAGCTCGTTACTCCAAGTCCTCGGCTCGTTCAGACGTCTAGTGGTGGCACAGAAGGAGCAGAACCACTGACGTGCTCTCCAGAACCTGTGCGCGACTTCTACAGGAAGCTCGCCGCTACGAAGGAAAGTTGGTCTATTCACGTCAAAGGTGGCGAATTGGAAAAGGTAAGCCTGAACCTGTTCCTCCCATGCAATTGGTTTAAAGGGTGGCGAAGTCGACGTCCTCAAAAATGTAAAACTACAGTCTTCCTTTTGCATGAAAGTTGTCGTCGAAGCATATGCGGGGTTTTCTACAGGATGTGGTGTGTAATCGAGCCCCTGTCAAGGCTCATCTGTAGATAGCCCAGAATTCACGAATTGTGTGCGTGACAGAGGCGTAGTTCTACGCTCTGTCCCAAAGAAATCCGAAAGGCCATCTCTTGATACGCACCCACCACCTCCGACTAACATAGCAGGTTTTCACCATGCCAGGAGGATTCATTAGAAAAGAACCGACAGACTCAAAGATACTACGGGAGAACCCAGAGGTGGTAGAATTGTTCACTCGGGCGCGATGGATGCCGTTCTGCGACAAACTTCAAGGCTATGATGATGAGGTGGCAGAGGAGTTCCTGCGAGCGTTGAAACCAAAATCAAAAACGCTGGCCATTGTTAATTTCAGGGGTTTGAATCTCAGAATCACCCCACAATTCATCAGTAGAGTCACTGACCTCCCAATGGGGGTACCGTGGGACAAGGAGGAGAGGAAATTAGGCCAAAAGGCATAAAAGGAGTTCTTCCCACCAGAGGAGCAATTCTCAGAGGATAAGAACGGGTTTCACAGAGCTAGCTTACAGCCACTTTGGAGTGAGGTCAGCCTCCAAATTATGAAATACATCACGTGCGAAGGACGATTCAACATTGTATATGGGTACCATTTCCGGCTACTCACAGAATTGAGGCACCAAATGGACCTACCTTCAGAAAATAAGCTAAGTATTCCTTACTTCCTCCTGCAGTCTATGACTGAATGTGCCACCAAGTTAAAAGAGGGCATGCCAGACCAGGTAGCCCATCATGGGCTCATTAAGCTCCTCGTGGAGGATGCACTACACACCTACACAGTCCCGCTCTCGTGGGAAGCCTTCCAAAATCTGACTAAGGATGGCGATATCAAGATGTTGACTGAGGAGCTCACCACCTCTAGCAGCGAGGAGAAGGAGCCAGTATACACAGAGAAGAAAGGGAAAGGCCAAGAACCCGCGGCCAAGGCACCGAAGAAAGAACAAAAGGGGAGGCAAGAGAAACCATAGGTTGCCGAAAAGGAGGGTGACAAATCCACATTGACACCCAGAGAGAAAAGGCTACAGAGTAGGATGGAAAGAACTGAACCCGTCCACGTCAGTAAAGGCACCTTGAAAGCAACCTCAACCAAGTCAAAAGACAAAGCACCCTCAGTCAAACAAGCTAAAACGGTGCCACCTGTTTCTACAGGAAAACCAAAAACGGCTTCTACAGGAAGCCAGAAATCAGCTGATATAGGGCCTTCTACAGGAAGCCCTGAGAAAGGAAAACCAAAGGAAAAGAGAGGCGAAATTCTTGCAAGGGAGGCAGCAGCCGTGCTGGCCACCCTCTGTACACCTCCTAAGCCGAAGGAAAAGCGAAAGAGGGAGACCCCTCTGTATTTCAAAGCCA
Source organism: Pinus tabuliformis (assembly GCA_031772625.1). Lineage (NCBI taxonomy): Eukaryota > Viridiplantae > Streptophyta > Pinopsida > Pinales > Pinaceae > Pinus > Pinus tabuliformis. Next base: position 1,955,192,331 of record CM062819.1, read on the forward strand.
GGAGAAGTGTGAGAATGAAATCGGGCAGGCCTCAACCTCCATCCAGCAGCCCAATTACTATAGAAGATACCCTTACCTCACCAAGGGAGAGGTCCCCCTTAAAAATATCGGTCACTTATGAGCGGGGGAGCCCGAAGACAACTACTTGGAAGGAGAGGATGGACAAGTTGGCTTCAAAAGCCCGGCTACAGGATGTTGAGGCCGCTCTACAGGAAACACTAGCCCGGCTTAAGGAGACAGAGAGGATGGAGGGAGAGGCACCCTCATCACCACTTAGGGGAGACGAAGTAGAGCCACCGAGGGAAGAAGAGAAGGAGCATATTCCAGAACCAAGTCCCCAGCCAAGCTTGAGCTCGTACTATAACTTTTTGGAGGCTGGGAAAATTATCCCACAAAAATTCACAGTGCCGCTTTTCTTTGCATTGGAGGAAGAAAGGGTGAGAACCCACATGTGGATGAAAATAGCTAAATCAAAAGGTGTGGCAGATATAGGCCCCTTGGAGGAACAACTCAAGGAGGAAAGAAAGGAATTAGTTATGGCTAAACACGTGGCAAACTGCCAGCGGGTGTTCCTACAGGAAGAGAACGAGAAACTTAGACTGCAGCTACAGGAGCTGAAGAAGGAAATGGGCACATCCTCAGGGGACACTACAGCAGAACATCAAGGCAGAGAAGGACTGCAAGTTTGTCTTGGGGAGCCAACCTCGCATCTACAGGAAGGGGAACTGCAAGCACAAATCGAGATACAAGCTCTCAAACAGCAGTTGCAGCAAAAAGAGCCACAACTGGCTTGCATGGCCAGTTGGGCCATAGATGCTCTACAATGCAGACAGCCGGCCAAATCCTATGGCATGTACCTACGAGACCAGTGGCTGCAATTTCATATAAATGCATTGGCACAAAGGGGTATCTCCCAACTCCAAGACCCCCAACATTTCACAGCGTTATGCAATAGCAGTTCATCAGAGGATAAGGCCAAACTCTCGGAGTTCTATCTCCATAATTTGGCGCTTCCTAACGTGACTACATGGGATCCCAACACAGTTGTAGGGGATATGCAGTTGATGGCATTTGCCTCATGGTTGAACCATGAAGAAAAGAGGGCAGTAGAGGTCAAAGAAGTCATGGACCGAGAATTACATGAGCCACTGCTGATTAGAGCAGAGCCAGGGGATCCCACTGCATTGGTATCGGCCCACCAACACTTAGCCACCAACCCTCAAACTTTATTGAAATACATGGATCAGCAGGCACAGGCCATAGCACATTTCGAGGATATGGAGCGACTATTAGGGGACAACTGTGTTCATGCTTGCACCCGCCGATGGAACACATTGTCCCACAGCCTTAAAATCAGAGAATATCATACTCCAACTCGAATGAGGGAAGCTCTAGCACGGGTGCCCCTCTACAAGAAGGCCATACAGAACCTCCAAGCCAACTGGATTGGCCTCAAGCTAATCCCACCTCTGCTGTTAGGATTGATGGAAGGCAACACAAAAAAAGAAGAGCATAAGCAGTGGGAAGAGGTGGAAAGGAAGGCTGGGTTCCATGCCAGTGAGGAGGAGACCACTTCAGAAGCCTGGGATGTGAGGGTGGCGGTGAAAGCAATGAAGGACGAGGAGCTGGATTAGTTGCTCAGGGATGAGCAATCATTTTAGCTGGGGGGTGATGATGAGCCCCAAATTTGGTAACATTTTGGGCTCATTTGGCCTAACTACCTTTGCTCAATCCTTCATTTTTCATAACTTATGCATCATTTTTTAGTATGTTTATGTCATTTGTACGAATAAGGGCAGTCACTATTCCTAGGTGGCTAACACGTGCTCATTTCAAGTTTTTTTGACACATGATTAGAACAAAACTGAGCAGATAAGGACCAGGAGACAGCCAAGATGGGGTTGAGGATTCGTAGGAGGGTTGTCGACAGCATTAAATGGCCTTCCTCGGGATCTTCACCCCCAGCTCCGAGCTCCAGCAGCCACCACAATCGGGTTTAAAGACAGCCAAACAGATTTTGAGGAAGCAGCAGTTCACTCCTAGTTTGGTCAGCCAAGCCCCACTGATTTAGGAGGCCAGCTTGGGGCCTCGTGATGTATAAATGATAGGGCTTTAGCCTTCGAAAAGGACTTTTGAAACATTGTTGCACATCCTGCATTACGAGTTGCTAGCTTAGTTTTGCTCTTTTGTAGCCATTATTGGCATGCTATTTGACTTATGATTATTATTTTTTAATGGAAGGCAGTCGGATTTGATCTCAGTTCTGAGCTTTTAAAGGAGCCATAGCTCTCGGGGTTGGGCCCAACCTGAGAGCCTAAGGCCTCCTTCTTCTGTATTGTTATCCTTTCTTTCAGCATTATGGTTTTTATTTACATGCATTTGAAACGCAGTTTGTTGAGTTAGATTTCTTGGTGTGGTTAAGTAGGTCATTGGTAGAAGATAGAGTTGCTTTAGATGTTTAGAATAAATTGAAGAGATTGGAGTTGATAAAAGTTCCAGAAAAGGGTTGCTTGCACACTCATTTTCACCTCTTTCTAGGGGCTGGAATTGCAGACAGTGCTACCCACCAAAAACATTGGTTTACGAGTACATGCAATTTGTGGTGCAATATTTTTGTTTTTAGAAGTTGTCCATGCGTTCAGACCTCTTGGAATATTTCCTTGCTTCAGTACCATACATGGTTTTCCTTAAGAATAATGTTGTTGTTCATTGGTTCCATTAAACAGTTAGGAATGTTTTGATTATATGCAGGACGTGGAAGAATTTGATTCAGTTTGCACTTTGCAGTGCTACTCCCTCACTCTCTCATCCTTCTAAGCCATGCCCAGGCCAACTACTCATCCCCCAATTAGACCCCTTGTCTCTCAGCTACTCTACCACCCACGTTATCCCACCTTTTCAGCCTTCCATTCCCTCTACCCTCCTTTAGACAAACCAGCTTAGCACACCCCCTCATCATCTCATCTCTCTGTCACTAAGGCATTACAAACCCCTCTCCTACCTCCCTAACCACCCATGCAGCCTCTTCCACTCACCCATCACCCAAGGTCCGATTGTAGAACATCCTGTAGGAATCACTGAACATCCTGTAGAAATTCTGAAACATCCTGTAGAACCCCTGCAAACTTCCTGTAGAAGCTCATAAACACGGTTTCTTGGGAGCCAAACTTTGTGAGACTCTCTGGAAGGGTGTTAGGGACCCCTTAGACCCTATTTGAACTCTCCCAACCTTTTTCAAGCCTTCCTCTTCCTTGATCCACCTCTGCACAAGTAAAAAACTAATTAAAAGCACATGAATGATAATTCTAATAATTGAAACAAAAATACAAAAAGTGTTTTCTTCAGATAGAGGTAGTCCAAACACCTGCATTTCACCTTCATAGAAGTAATGGCATCGCTTTCAGTAGTTTGCATCCCCATCTCTGCATCGGTAAGACTAGCTGGTAGAATTAGGGTTTGCTAGGGTTTGCGTTTCTTGTTGGCTTTCAGTTCCTTTTTGCAAATAGATTAGCTTCTTTTGAGATTAGATTTCGTCCATCAGTTCAAAATCTTCTTCTAAGAGCTCATAGAAGTTGGCTTGAGCCCCTAGCGGACTTGTGCCAGCTGACCAAGTGACAGCTGCGACAAGAGCTAGTACTTGTGCATACAACACCGTCGCTTCCAAGTTTGTTACGAACTATCGGGTTGATAAAACTAAAGAAGGAAGCTCCAGGAGTTGTAGCATTATTGTTACAATACTGGAGCCCACCACTTGTCCTCGTGGATTGTGCAATTTCTAGAGGTAAACCCAACATTGTTGTAAGGCGAAGTCAGAAGGTTAGCTTGTGACTTAAAAAGATCAACTAAGTGTAAAAATAAGCAAACACACGCACATATGAAAGGGACAAGTCTCAATCAAAACATGAATACTTGACGATAGTCAAAGGTAAGCTCATGTCAACATAAATGAAGGCTCCAAAATCAAAGCATAGGCAAAATTTTGGAGGGTGGTTGTAGCCGCCACAACACTTGGCGACACACTGGTATAACTCCAACTCTCTGTATGGTATTGTCTCATGGAAAACATGTCTATCTCTTTAGGAAGTATTGTTCAGTTCATTTATTACCCTACCATTATCTTCATCGATGGCAGACTAAACCAAACCAAGTTAGACTAAGTTGTTTCGATTGGGGATTAGGGAGTATATAAATGCACAAGTGAAAAGAAATGTTAGAGTCTTAGTTTTCACTTCTGGTCTTTCTCCGCTGCCATTAGCCTTGGAAAGTACCCTGACATAGTCACTTTAGGAACACAAACATTGCTCCGCTACTAGTGAGCCTGGAAAATACCCCGACAGAGTTGTTTGCTTTACCTCTCTGTGCATAAATCCTTTCTCTTCTTTCGCCTTTTTATTTTTTTCATTTTGTTCATAGAACTGTGCATAGGCACTTATTTATTTAACAAGGCAGAAGAGGGATCTCGACTTATTAAGAGCATAAGTGATTGTCCCTTCAGAGAAGGATATTTATTTATACCTCTGACACACTTGTTAAGGTTTTCCTCCCATCCTTACTCTACTCGACTTAACTGACAAGGATTAACTGAAAATAAAAGGTTGATTAGAGTAAGTGGTACTAGTTATAGGTTCAAGAATCATGATTCCACCATGGTTTTCTCCGAACCAAGTGTTGACAGTAGCACAACTTCCTCATGAAATTCACCATAGGTTGACTAAAAGAATGCAAAACTCATGCAAAGAGAGGGAATAAACATATAACCAAGCGTTAACAGTAGCACAACTTCCTCATGAAATTCACCATGCTTGCTTCGGAAACAAAACAAGGTTTCATGTGGAAGTTATTATATTACCGAAATAAAATAAACAAAAGAAAAGGGCAGATCGGGGAGGAAAGTAAATCAAAGCAAACAAAACAAGTTAAAACAACAAGAAAAACAAACAACTACTCCTACTCCTAACCTAATCAGAGAATATACCAAACTCACGTGAAATTAAATTTCCAATGTAGCCATCGGCACATTGCCTGGCCTATGTAATAGAGGGAATTCATATCAAGAAAGATATTCAACAATAAACATAAAATAAGAAATATAAGACGACACAAACCAAAACGTTCGAAGGTTGAAAGTGCACGCAAAAAAAATGAAAGAAACACACACGGAAGACAATTTGTGGATGCATTTCCGTATTTATACACATTGCGACTTGAAGATATGAAACTACAAACTTTCAAACTGCAGAACTGGGTGAACATAAAGAAAGAAGAAAACTTTTGTTTTGCAACCGTGCTCGCCAAGTATGACTCCTCCAATAACTGAGTGATGAGATTGTGCAATGGAAATGGAGGATGCAAAAATTGTGAGAGAGAATGATTTTCAATATGTGCGGAGGAGTGATGAGGGGCCTTGAAAGATAAATCAATGTTCTTATTGGAATTGGAACTGATCTCAAGACTGTGAGAACTTGACATAACCATTTGCTCGTGCTGAAGTGCCTTGACAACTTGCAGAAGTTCCAAATCATGAGAAGGTAGATCATCAAAGGTCGTTGGCTTAGAAAAACCAGTAGTGGGAAAATCATAATCATGATCAGATGAACGAGTAAAACTATCATGACAACCACGATCATAGAGTTCATGATAAAAAAATAGGGGTATCCTCATGATCTGACAAATCATAAAGAAGGGAAGATGGAAAACAAAAAATTTCGCCCTCTAATTTTTCATAATGATGAGATGATAAATTGGAGAGATTTAAAAGGGAAGATTTTTCCTCTACGCATTCGGATGAAAAACTGACATTCCAAGAGTTCTGAAAAAGATCTGAAGCAAGGATATCATCAGAGACTGAATTTTCGCACTATTTAACAAGAGTGACAAATTCACGGAAAATGTTAGCATAATGAGGGAGAGGTGCGGAAGGAGAAAAATCATTCTTCATCACGGACTCTTGTTTAGATGTGGACTCCCACACATAGTCATCACAAATGACTTCACAATTTTTTTGCGGAACACCAACTCCATCCAAAATTTGATCCTCATGAACATTCAGAGAAAGATTTGAAATGGGTGAACACAACAACTCACAATCCATAGGATCAAAGGAACCAGAGAATGGAGAACAAGGAGATAAAACTTCATCACAATCATCAGATTCACAATCCAAACTTGCATTGAAATTCTGAATATGTGAGGTGGGAGAAGATGGTGGTAAAACAATAAATGAATTCTCAAGTTCTCCCACCTCAACATGCAGAACTAGAGTAGTTTTATTAGAGGGAAACAGAGAGTCACTCGGAAAAACAACTTTTTTGATCGCATATTTTAAAGCTCTTCAGAAAATTAAATGCAAAAGTGAATGAACGCAAAATGATCGTGAAAATCATCAAGAGATTCATCAAGTGCTTTTCGCAATCGCATAATTTTCTTGAACACGGATTTGTAATCATACTTATCAAAGGTGTGGAAAAGTTTTGTGGAAAGATGTTCAAAAGAGTGTATGGAAGTGATGAGCAATGTGTAATACCATTCCCTTACACGCCCTTCGAATGTAAGATTGAAAAAACCTATAAGCAACTCCCTCATAATGAATATTGAGCTTCGTGCATAATTTAAGGAAATGAGCGATGTACTTAAAGAAGGTTGTTTCACCCTCGCCATTGTATTTGAGATTTGACAAGTCATCAATGATTTCTGCCGACAATTTTAATTTTGAGGTTTTGTTAAAACATGTCGAGACTAAGATATGGCAGGAAGCCATTAATGAGTGAGAAAAGTTCAAACAGACTGCATGGGATTAACTTGTCATCTGGCCTTCCTTCTAGCACCATAAATGTTGATGATGTTGGACTTGCCAACATTTAGGGGATGTCCCCAATATCATGTCCCAACTAGACCTCACACCATTTGGAGTAGGAGTCCTAGCAGTGTGGTGTCAATGATATGCCTTGGTTACGAATACGCATAGAGTGGTGCATTGTGTCTTTGGTGAGAGCGAGTGTGTGACCCTGCAAAAGGTCACGTGCAATGCATGGTGGTTCCAACACATGAAGGGAAAATAAAGTGAGCTCCTTAGAAGCCTGTAATAGTACGCAACTTGAAAGGAACTGACAAGCATAATGACATCACAAGATAATATGTGGAATAGTCCACAAGTTAACAGTGACGAATTAATACAACAATAGGCTTTGGAAAAGAAAAATAACATTTTTGGCACATTTATTTATGAAAAGAAAGGAAATTAGGAGAAAAGGAAGGTGAAAGGTCACAGGTTGCATGTGAGGATGAAAATTAAGGAAAATAATGGAAAATGAAGAAAATAAAGACCTCGTTGATAAAAAGGCTTCTCAGGCTCAGTTGGTAACATTTTGTCAGTTCAATTTTGAAGCTATCTCATTATTCTCTCTCTATCTCTCACTCTTGGACACTTAGAGTTTTATTGGATCATTTTCTCATTGGATCAAGGAAGGAAAAGAAGGCAAGAGGAACAAAAGATCAAGCGGGAAAGGGCAGGATCAAGCAGCTACAACAGTATTCTTTGCAGGTATCGATTTGCATGTGCATTTTCCTTACTAGGTTTCACATGCATGGAATTGCATGTGGTTATTTTGTTGTTATGGCATGGGTTTTGCCAAGTGTGACAGTGTTTTCAACCTAGCCTTTCCATTTTTAGATAGCCATGGTGTGATGGGGTTCTCATGTTTTGGTTGAGCTGGATTGCTGGATGGATTCGAAGTTGAGTGATGTGGATCTCCGAATGATAGAGCACGTGGCCTAGTGGTCCCTAAACCCGACTGTGGATCACAGTGAAGCCACTGGCCTAGTGACCCCTAGACTATGGGTTGCAATAAAGCCAGGATTTTGTTGCCTCAGTGGGCCTAGGAATCCTTGCCGGTGAATGGAAAGATATACAGTAAATCAAATAGGTGGATTGCTCTTTGTTGGGTCCAATAATCCCGATTTTGGGATATGCGGTAAAGCTCAGAGAGCGGTACTCGGTTTAGGGCCTAGTGATCTGGGATTGGAGTGCGGTAAATCCTGAGAAACTACGAGACAAGAAAATTATTCACTATGTAAGTGGATAAATTTGGTGGCATCCATGATTGTTTGGCCTAGTGATTAGGTGGAGATCATGGTAAAGCCTTTTATGACATCTTTAATGTGTTGGCCTAGTGATATGGGAATGATTACAGTAAAACTTGATTTCTATTGATGAGGGTGAGGTGGTTTAGCCTTGGGATGCCTTGGTTGGTTATTTTGGTTTGAGTCGCATATTCATGCTTAGAATATGACATGGGGGTGAATGGATGAAGAGAGATTTGGCTAAACCATTCTATGGTCAGGTGGAACGTGGTAGTCCCATCCCTAGTTTGGATTTTGTATCATCAATATGAGGTTATTTCTCCTTGAATTTCTATGAGTATTATACCGATTTATATGTAGATCATATGGTTGTGATTTCGTTGGTATTTCTAGTACTATTATGTTGGTTATGTATGGGTTTCATGATAGTGGCTATGTATGGCTCTCATCATGTTTTTACTTGTAAATGAATGGACAATGTATCTATGACCTAATAGATGATAATGCAATAAATGATATGAGGGAACACTGGTTCTTAGATATTCTTAGATAAGTATGGGATTCCTATGCTTAAGTCTATTGTTTACACCTGTAGATTACATATTTGTGATATGTTTGACGAAATTCCTGTCATGTCTAGTTGGGGTCCAGTTAAGGGCTTGTTCAGGTATTTACTTTTGCATCATTGTTTCCTTGTTATTTTACTCAGTTCTGAAGGTGTCATTCCATTATGGGAAGCGACCTGGGCTCTAGGCCTGAAAAGTGGCTTAAATCTTGGGGACGCTGGCATAAAAATGAACAAAATAGTCCCTAGACACTAGCATGCCTTGTCATGAGAGCGTCTAGAGTCTCCTGGACGCTGGCATGCCTATAACATGAGAGAGTCTAGAGGTTAAGTGATCAAAAACTTCAATGGGACCTAGGGGCTAGCTAGCTGAAGTGTTGGGATGGTTCTCAGGGGTTTTGTAGCTGATGTGGAAGATCTGCATGTTGTGTTTCCATCGATTCCATTTCCTTAAGGTCATATAGGAGGTTGAATCTAATAATAGTAGTCTCTTGTCGCATGTTTACCTCTTTTGGCCGGTTACTTGGGTAGATGTGGGAGGATGGTGCTGGACTCTGGTTCCACCTCTATATCATCGATCTCTATTGATTGTTCAATCTATTGTGCAAGCTCCTAATCCCACATCTGTTCGCTCTCCTCGTTTGTTGGTTGTTAGTGTCATTCTTGCTCTTCATCTTGTTTCCACGTTGTTTCTTCTACTATTGCGTGTTGCCTTTCTTATTCTTCTTGTTTCTTCTTCTCTTCTTATTCTTGATTCTGATTTTTTTCCTCCAACATCCTCTACTACTCTTCCCTCTTCCTCCGTTATTCTTTATACATCCTTTGTTTCCTCACTGCCTCAATTACTAAATCCACTTTCATAATAATTGGATTCACTTTCATCTTGCAGCTTCTTTCTCCCCCTAGAATGTGTGTAACCTTTCTCTTTCCTTTATCGTGCGTGAGGTTGATCCCTTCTGCTAGCACTGCTTCTTGAGTTGTTCCCTTCTGTGGAGTGACCTGTGAAGTTCTTGCAAAACTGACCAACTCACGGGTCTTGGAGGCATTATCAAAATTCTTCGATGGATCCTCTCCTTGCCAATGAAATGTCCTGCTGAGCCACTGAAAGTGAATTCTCACACAGTTGTTCTTACAAATACCACGGGGATCATATGGAATAAAGTCTTGAGTATCGAATGCAAACTTCTCTATCGCCTTTCCTTCAGTATCTGTGACTTTCAGGTTCTTTATGTCATACAATCCAATTTGCATAGGAAGAGTTTGCCAAGGTGCTTTCTTCATCTTGTGGAAAGCAGTTGATAATCCTGTAGAGAGATGATACGACAGTTATTGTATGACGCACCTGTTGGTGGCATACCTTGGCAAAACATGTGCCGACTTCTCTTCGCCGAACACTCTAAAGAAGGTTCCATCCAGTGAGACACACCAATCTGCGATCTCTGATATTGCCTCCCTTACCACAGACGACATGCAAGGTGGTTCTTCCTCAAATATCATCTTATATAGCGGGATGAGGAAGTGATCAATTAGCTTCTCCATAACCCCTCATTGGATGCAATTAAAGAACATATTACAATGGATTTGTACAACAAGTTCTCAAGGTGACCAAGCCCAGTTCATACCAGGGAATGCATGAAGTGCACAGATTGCATCCAGTAAATATGGAGACATATAAAATCTTGCTTGCTCACCCTTAGGAGGATTCAGGGCGTTGCCTACATGGATCCTTGTCTATTGAGCCAACAAATCTAACCAGTTGAGCGACATTCCATTGTTCACTACCTAGTTCAGAAGGATTTCATACCCTTCCACAAAGGTTTCTATGCTCTGCTGACCGTGGATTCTATAGGCTAAGATGATTAACAACTGATAGGACCTCCTAAGAGACCTTGTCTTATATTTGTTGGTGAGCATCTATCAGAAACTTTGATGGTACTTCTCAAAGTCATGGTCTTCACATCAATATGTGAGACAATCCAACTGATGACATTTGCACATGGGAAGGTAGGATATTTGCATGCATCCCTGACATCTTGACATTAATGTATACCTATTGGTCCTCTAGATCTGTTGTGGATTCCTTTGCTGAAAAAGCTTCATTAACTTTTTTCCATCTAAGATCTCAGTCCTTTTCTACATGCAATTGGGTGTCCAAGTATACTGGCAAGTTTACTAGAGTTTGCTTAATTGCTTCCCTGATACTGCTCTTAGTGGTATATTTTGAAGTAGTTCTCTTGGGTTCCATGATAACAATGACTGTTGGAGAGAAATGCTCAATAAGTGTGGTACCTGTGGGACAAAAAAGACACTCATGGTAAGCAAACATTATCCTTTTGCAAATCTATCTTCACAGCAAGATCAAGCAACAAACTGGTGCACTGGTGAGAAAAATTGTGTAATTTTCTTAGGTAAGTGAGGGAGACTAGAAGTGGTAACTATGCATTATGCATTCCTAGCAGCTAAGGTGGACCCTGAGGCTTGAGACTGCGCAATTCACAATCCAACCTGGATAGTGAATGGGAAAGAGTGCGCATTACGTAGTCTCAATGGTCAAGGGGTAGATTGAACCCTAGAACTATGCATTGCATAGTTGGGCTAACCTTTACTACACAATGTATGGTATCAGAGGCTAAGCCTTAACTTGTGCTTCTCGATTGAGCAATTCCCAGCTGGGCATTATGAAAACTGGGCAAGGAAAGTGTGGATATGCCCAATGGAAGTGATGGAAACAAGAAGATCTAAGTGATGATGTGAGTTTGAGTGCATATCTCCATAAGTATAGATGAATCAATGTGAATCAAGTGCATAAACTTAACAAACAGAAGGAAAAACAAATGTGTGAGGAGAGTCATCGCAACGACGATTACTAGTGTGCAAAAGAAAGATAATCAATGTGACACTTATGAAAAGCAAACGAAAAACTGAAACAACATTTCTACAAGCTAATACACGTTAAAAATCCAACAACCACGAAGAGAAACACGCAAAATCATAGAAGTGAAACGACAAAAAGCGATAGGAAAAGTGACAAAAGGTGACAAAAGAAAAACTCACCCGGAAAGGCAACGACAACTCCACCAAAGGTTCATTTATCTCCTCGGGAATGCTAGAGCTCCAAGATCGAATGTACAAATGAGCTCTACATGTGTATATTAAACATATTTGAGCGAATTAGGGTTTATGACATGCATGTATAAAATCAAAGGAAAAAAAAATACACTTGGCAGAAATTTCTAAAAATAGGGTTTGTGCCACCTTCGGGAAACTAATGATGAATCCATACTTTCTAGGGATTGTTTTTTTGCCTTTTTATTTTTTTAGAAATTTTCCATGCACACTATCGGGAAAGATTGCGCAATTCTGGAGAACTGGACAACTTTTCGGCTCAGTGCTAGGCTTTCGTCCATGACTGTGCAGTTTTTGAGCTCGAGGTAGAACTTCCAACCTGGATTGCACTATCCCAATCATCAAGGTTGGCTTGCCCTCATGGATTGCATAGTTTCAGGAGGCAACCCTAGAACTGCTGTAAGGCCAAGTCAGAAGGTTAGATTGTGACTTAGAAAGATCAACTAAGTGTAAAAACAAGTAAACACAAGCAGAGATGAAAGGGATAAGTCTCAATCAAAACATGAATACTTGACGATAGTCGAAGTTAATCTCATATCAACAAAAAGGAAGGCTCCAAAATCAAAGCATAGGCAACAATTGGAGGATGGTTGTAGCCACTACAACACAAGGTTTGATGAATTCTATTTTTGAACCCTTCCTTAGAGAATTTGTGTTAGTATTTTTTGATGATGTACTAATATACAAAAAGTATTAGAAGGATCATGTTTAACATGTTGATAGGTGCTCAAAATTTTGGAGGAGAAACAATTATATGCAAAAACCTCCAAATGTTTCTTTGGAGTACAAGAGGTTGAATATTTGGGTCATATTGTATCTCTTTAGGGTGTTAAGGTAGACCTTAACAAAATTAAATCCATTAAGGAATGGAAAATTCCCACAACACTAAAGCATATTCGAGGACTTCTCCGGTTGATAGGGTATTATCGCAAGTTCGTTAAGAATTATGGGAGAATAGAAGCATAGAAGCATCTCTAACAACATTGCTCAAGAAAGATGGATTTTCTTGGACTCCATAAGAAACTAAGGCCTTTTCAAAATCTTAAAGAGTGAATGTGCCAAGCATTGGTCTTAGCTACACCAGACTTCACAATTTTATTATTATTATTATTATTATTATTTTTGTGGAATGTGATGCCTCAGGAAATGGAATTGGTGTTGTTTTAGTGCAAGAAGGAAGACCAATTGCTTTTGAAAGTCATCCAATCAAGGGAAATAGTTACACAAACCTATTCACGAGAAGGAAATGTTGGCAATACTACACGCACTAAAGCAATGGCGACCTCATCTAATGGGAATATACTCAAGGTAAAAACAAATCATGATAGTCTTAAATACTTTTGCGAACAAATATTATCTTTATAAGAGCAACAAAAATAGGTCACAAAGATGTTGGGTTATGAATTTGAAATTATCTACAAAAAAGGGAAGCAAGATGTTGTTGCAGATGCACTCTCAATAAAAGGATGAGGATGTGGAAGCATTGTTCTGTGCCATTTCTATTATCCAACCTCATTGGATAAATGAAGTAAGGAATGAATGGAAGAATGATGAACAAGTGTGGACACTCATTCAAAATTTACATCAAGATCCCAGTACATCTAATACATTTATATGGAAAAATGATTCATTATGGTACTAAGATCGTTTATATCTATGTAAGAATTCTCAACTCAAACAAAATATTATTTTGGAATTGCACACCTCCTCCTTAGGAGGGCACTCAGGTTTTTAAAAACTTACGACGGGGTTAAGAAGGATTTTTTTTTGGGATGGCCTTAAATATGATATTCAGAAGTTTTTGGAAGAATGTTTGGGTTGCGGAAAAAATGAAGTTGAGACAATTAGGACTCTGAGTCTGCTACAACCTTTAGCCATTCCAAGTCAGCGTTGGGAGGAGGTCTCAATGGATTTTATCATAGGTTTACCCAATTGTAGGAATTTACAGGGTAAGTTCCTCAGACAGAACACCAAAGGACACCGCTCACAACCAGATCGCAGATCAATACACCAGTATTTTTGACGTGGTTAAAACCCTCAAAGAGGGAAACAGTCCATGGCCTGAAACAACGCGGCCACTTCAGGCAATTTATTAATAAAAGAATGAAAATTTACATATGCTTCTCTCATAGACGGATTACCCTACAAATGACCCTCCATGCGATTTAAATAGAAATCATGGACCAATCGGGTGTCAAGCCACGGATCAAATGTCGGTAATACCGAGGAGAGAATGAACCGTCGGATCACTACATATCGTGACCGTCGGATTGTAAGTTACAAAATTTACAAGGTAAAGAAACACACTTTACCTAACTCTATACTAGACCAAGTTGTACTTAACTATTTCCTATGTGTCGGAATATCCTAACATCCCCCCTTAAGAACAACTTGGGATAGGATTGAAGGATTTACAAATATGACACAATAGGAGAAGGAAGGAGGCACTAGAGCCTATCCCCCCTTAGTGACAACTTCCTGAACTCCAACCATAAATCGAAGTTTAGTGAACTTCGCCTCTATGAGAGCCTTTGTTAAGATGTCTGCAACTTGATCATCTGTTGAACAATATTGCACTTCAAGAACATGGTTGTGAATGAGCTTTATGATGAAGTGCATGTGCAGTTCAATGTGTTTTTTGTGCTGATGTTGGACTGGATCTTTGCATAATTGAATGGCATTTTGATTATCACACCAAATTGTAGTTGGACGCTGCTGCTGAAAGCCAAACTCTGACAGGATCTGACGAAGCCACAAGGCTTCCTACTAGCTTCTACGACACCACGATACTCTGCTTCTGCTGATGAAAGAGAAATGGCACCTTGTTTCTTGCAAGCCCATGTAATAGGCCATGAAACAAGAGTGAACACATAACCGACAATAGACTTCCGATCATCAGGGTCACCAACCCAATCAAAATCAGTGAAACCAACCAATAGAGGAGCTGCTTCGGCACTATAATGAATCCCAAACTGAACTGTACCTCGAACATAACGAAGTATTCTTTTAGCTGCTTTCCAATGACTTTCACGTGGGTTTTGCATAAACCGAGCAACAAGGCCAACAACAAAGGAAAGGTCAGGATGAGTATGGGTTAGATACAAAAGTTTTCCTACAAGTTGACGGTATAAGGTAGCATCAACTTCAGGAGAAGTACAAGTGACTGAAAGTTTGACTCCAGACTGGAAGGGAGAAGGGGCTGGCTTATAGTCTTCCATGTGAAAATGGCGTAGAATATCACAGGCATACTTGGACTGGGAAAGGGAAATACCGTCCTTGGATTGCAAGACTTGAAGACCGAGAAAATAATGTAAGTGTCCTAAGTCTGTCATTTCAAATTTCTTTTTAAGGCTGGACTTCACATGGTTTATAAGGTTGGGATCACTACCGGTAAGGATAAGATCATCAACATAAAGAACAAGAATGATAAGAGACTTGCCCACTTTCTTGGTGTAGACAGTATTGTCAGAATGACACCTAGAAAAGCCAAATTCTAAAAGAAAGCTATCCATTTTGGCATACCAAGCTCGAGGAGCTTGCTTGAGACCATATAGGGATTTCTTAAGCCGACATACAAGGCTGGAGTCTGTTTTTATGAAGCCAATGGGTTGTTCCATGTAGATTTCTTCATGCAAGTCCCCATGCAAGAAGGCAGATTTAACATCCATTTGATGGACTTCCCATTTGAACGAGGCAGCAAGGGAAAGAACAAGGCGGATAGAGTTCATTTTGGCAACAGGGGAGAAGGTTTTAGTGTAGTCAATGCCTTCAACCTGTGAAAAACCTTTAGCAACAAGACGAGCTTTATGTTTATCAACTTTCCCATTTGGTCCATACTTGGTTCTGTAAACCCATTTGCATCTAACAAGTTTTTGTCCCTTTGGTAGAGGAACAAGATCCCATGTATCATTTGCAAATAATGAATGATATTCTTCATTCATAGCTGCTTCCCAATCTGGATGGTCTAAAGCTTCTGCAAAAGTGTCAGGATCATGATTTACTGGAGCTTGAGCCAGTAAAGAGGAGGCTCTGTCAAACTGAGAACGTGTGAGTCGCTGATCTGTAGGATCACCAGCAAGATCACCTGCTGCATCTCGAGTAGCACGAACCCATTTTGGAATATGAGGAGCTGAAGGAGGATCCTGAGATGGTGGGGGAGGATTGACATCCTCACTTTCATCATCTGAAGAAGAAATGTTTTCAAAAGTAGAAGAGATAGGGAGAGGTGGCACATCCACCGGACTAGGCTCGCAGGCCGATATATTTTCATCAAATTTTACATCTCTTCTAATGATAACATTTTTGGACTTAAACGGAATAAGTCTATAGCCTTTGACATCTTCAGAATATCCAACAAAAGTACATTTTTCACTCTTAGGTTCTAAAGTTTTATGCTTTTCATCTGGAATATGGACGCTTCACTTCCAAAAACATGAAAGTGATTTACATCTGGTTTGATTGAGCTCCATGCTTCTTCTGGAGTGATATTCTTTAAAGCCTTAGTAGGAGTGTGATTTATTATGTAATTTGCACAGTTAATTGCTTCTGCCCAAAAACTAAGACCAAGTCCTTTAGATTGTAGCATACAATTAGCCATTTCCTTTAAGGTGTGATTCTTCCTTGCAGCTACACCATTTTGTTGTGGAGTATATGGAACAGTATGTTGCATTTGAATTCCATTCTCAGTGCAAAAGTTGATGAATGTGTTTTTAACATATTCTCCGCCATTATCAGATCTTAGCTTAAGAATTTGATGTCCAGATTGTTTTTCAACAAAGGCCTTGAAGGCCAAAAATGTGTTAAATACTTCACTCTTGAGTTTTAAGAAGTATACCCAAGTGCGTCTGGAGAAATCATCAATGAAAGTTAAGAAATACTTGCAGCCAGAGAATGAAACAACAGGAAGTGGACCACATAAATCACTATACACAAGCTGTAAAGGGGCTGAGGAGTGCCAAGAGGCACGTTTTTCAAAACTGTCCCGATGATGTTTTCCGAGTACACATCCGGAACAAACACCATCTCTGCAAGATACCATAGGAAGACCTGTCACCATAATTTCTTTACATAGATGCTGAAGGGAGCGATAGTTTAAGTGACCAAATCGCTCATGCCAAAGTTTGCTCACTTCATCGTTATGAGCAACAAATACTGAGGGAAGATTTGATGACCCAAAGTTGTGAAACTTATACAACCTTGTAGAATCATCAGCAATGCCAGTAGCCAAAATCTATTTAGGATCTCTTAGGTCCTTGATTACAACATCATGAGGTGAAAATTCAACGATTTTACCTTCACCTGAATGAGTTATTTGATATACAGATAGAAGGTTGCAGGATAAGGTTGGAACACATAATACATCATTAAACTGACCATTGTCTAGATGAACAGTTCCAGTCCCTACAACACTAAGAGATCTATCATCACCAACATATATATTTTTGGTGTTACAATCATTTAAAGAAGAAAACATGGCTTTGTTTTTGGCCATGTGATAAGAAGCTCCAGAATCATTGAGCCACTCATGAGAATGAGAAGAAGAAGATACATTTAGTGCATAGCCAGACCGAGATGCTTGACAACCACATGCATAAAGTGCCATTCCTAAAGATGAAGTTGAAGTTGAAGATTGCTCCAAATGGATGTTATGTTTCTTCATCGCTGCTTCCAAGGCTTCCATCTTCTTAAAGCATTTGGATTCTAAGTGGCCATCTCGATTACAAAAGTTGCAATGTCTATCAGTCTTCTTCCATTTGTTTTTATTTGTCTTATCATTTTGTTGAAATGATTTTTCATTTTGACGTTGAGATTGCTTAGGACCCTTGTTTGGTTTAGGACCATTCTTTTTAGGATATGACTTCTTAGGATTCTTTGAATTTGGTTGCTGCTGGGCGGCTAACGCTTTCTTGGAAGAGTTTCCAAGATTAAGAAGACCAAGGTGTAAGAGTTTTTCTTGTTCTCTTATTAAAGAATCACAAAAAGAGTCAAAGGAAGGGGACTTGTAGTCTGTTCCTTGAGAAATGAAGGCTTCTCTTGTAGAATGGAAGCTGGAAACAAACACAGAGTAGGTTGGTCCCAACTTAGTAAGAATTGAATAGATAAGGTTACTATCTTCTTTCTTAACTTTAACACCTTCCAAGAGATATCTAAGGGTCTTGAACTTGGACAAGAAATCTTCAATGCAAGAAAATTTATTAGGGTCCAATGTAAGCAACTCATTTTCAAGTTGATGAGCTCTAAGTTCATTTTTAATCCCAAAAACTTTATTGATTTGTTTCATTGCTTCATCAGGAGTATCAAGTTCTGCAATATGGAATCTAAGATCTGGAGAAATAGACATCCCTATCAATCCACGTGCTTGATCTTGCCTATTTTCCCATTTAGCAGCCTTATCTTCATCCTTCAGTTTCTTTTCTTGGCCTGAGGCTATTCTGTAGAGACCTTTACTTCTAAGTAAATCCTCAATGTAGGACAACCATTGGAAGTAGTTGGTGCTGTCAAGGGTAACTTGGTATTGACTTTCCATTTCAACGGAAACTGAAGCTAAAGATGCTGAAACTAAAAGTTCCAATGGATAGATCTCGAAAAATTAGGCTGGTTTAAAAAAAACGGCTCTGAAAACGGCTCCGGATGAAGAAGTTATGGCTTTTTGAAAAAAAGTTGATGAAGTTGCCAACGAAGTGCGGGAATGTGCGGAAATGAAAAAGTCTGCCCCCACAAAATGGAGACTTGAACCCAAGACCTCTACTCTCTTAAAATAGCTTTGAACCAATTGAGCTATACAAAAAATTTGAGAGAGAGAGAGAGAGGGGGGGGGGGGGGGGGTGCTTTGGGTTGCATGCTTGCTTTGAGAAAGCTCTTTTTCCCTACAAAACAAAAAACAAAAAACCCAACACGGACATGCAAAGAAAACGAACTTTACGGCTCGAAGTTAGCTTTAGCCGAAAAACTAAATATTTTCAAAAATGAACCTTGCGGCTCAAAGTTAGCTTTAGCCGGAAACTAAATATTTTTCTCAATGTTTCTGATTTTCCGAGATCACACTAAGGCGCAGGGAAAAGAGCATATGCATGAGAAAAATCCTTCCTTTCTGTTTCTGATTTGCCCAGATCGCATAGAGTCGCAGGGCAAAGAGCATACTTAGAAATGAAAGGTATAGATCCAGTAATAAAAAAGGCTAAATAAACCGAAACCGAAATAAACAGAGAGAAAATAATTGTAAACTGCAAATAAACACTGTATACCTCCAGATCTTAAAAATGACGCAGCTAGGGCTACCAGAAACCTTTTCGCATGAAATAAAAGGGGTTCCTCACTGGAACAGATGCTCCCAACACAACAGAGCAGTCCTCTTGGCCCGAAAGCAGTCAGAAACAGTAGATCTAGGAAACGGTAGTCGGATGTAGTTCTATCGGCTTCAGATTTGGATCACCAACGGACGCGGCCCTCAAATAGCTCTGATACCATGTAGGAATTTACAGGGTAAGTTCCTCAGACAGAACACCAAAGGACACCGCTCACAACCAGATCGCAGATCAATACACCAGTATTTTTGACGTGGTTAAAACCCTCAAAGAGGGAAATAGTCCACGGCCTAAGCCAATGCGGCCACTTCAGGCAATTTATTAATAAAATAATGAAAATTTACATATGCTTCTCTCATAGACGGATTACCCTACAAATGACCCTCCATGTGCTTTAAATAGAAATCATGGAACAATCGGGCGTCAAGCCACGGATCAAGTGTCGGTAATACCGAGGAGAGAATGAACCGTCAGATTGTAAGTTACAAAATGTACAAGGTAAAGAAACACACTTTACCTAACTCTATACTAGACCAAGTTGTACTTAACTATTTCCTATGTGTCGGAATATCCTAACGGTCCGAAGGAAAGAGTGTCAACATGGTGGTAGTTGATAGACTTAGCTAGTATGCACACTTTTGTGCATTATCTCATCCTTTTAAAGCTATTACAATTGCTCTCGCATTTATGGAAACAATTCAAAAACTACATGGAAACCCTAAAGATTATTGTAAGTGACAAAGATCCCATTCTCACTATAAATTTTTTGACGACATTATTTTCTTGTCTTGGTACTCAAGTATCTCATAGCTCATCTTATCATCCTCAATCTGATGGGAAAACTGAGATATTGAACAAATGTTTGGAAGGATATCTTCGGTGCTTTGTATTTGATAAACAAACACAGTGGGTCAAGTGGTTACCTCTGGCTGAATGGTGGTATAACACTTCCTTCCACACTGCAACAAAAATGACCCCATTTATGGTACTTTATGGATATCATACACCGTCCATCACGTCATCTTTAATAGAAAATTCTAATATTCAAGCAAAGGAAGATCACCTTGTAATCAACAACAATTTCTCCAAATCTTAAAGGATAACCTCACTCTGGCTTAAAATCAAATGAAACCACAAGAAGATTAGCATCATAGTGAAAGAAGTTTTGAGGTAGGTGACTAAGTATTTTTACGACTACAACCATACAAACAAATGTCCCTCAAGCAAGCTAAGAAGGATAATAAATTATCACCCAAATATTATGGCCCTTATAAGGTGTTGCAAAATATTGGTACTATGGCATACAAATTGGAGTTGCCTGCATCTTCTCGAGTACACCCAATTTTCCATGTTTCATGCTTAAAGAAGGTTATCGGTGACAAGCTCCCAGTTCAAACAATATTGCCAGAACTTAATGAAGAATGAAAAATCATATTGGAGCCTGAAGCAGTCACAAAAATAAGAACCTAATAGCTACAAAATCGATCAATTTCAGAGTATCTCATTAAGTGGAAGAACTTACCTGCTAAATATTCCACATGGGAGGATGATAATTTTATACAAAAGCATCCAAAACTACTCAAGCATCAAGGACAACACTTTTCTGAAGGATAGGGGCATGTTAGGACCCTATAATACCAGTGTAAACCCCTTATTGTTATTGGTGATGTAGCCCCCATATTGTTATTGTTGTGTCCCATAAAAGCCCACTATTGTTATTGTTGTGCCCTTACATATTATTGTTGTGTAGGCTCTGATTATATTGTGACCCCTTAGACTCCTATATATAGAAATGAGGTATTCTCATTTGAATCATCCAATAATTGTTCATTTATGTGATGTAAATGAGGTTCCCCTCTCGAAGAGACTATTTCTCAAGTCATTGATCTATCTTTTCTTCTATTTTGTGAGTTTGGGCTCGCAACTGTCTCTTCCCGTAACTTTATTTAACTATTCTTGAATATGAAACTCACTATAGCATTACTTTTCCGCGTATTTTTATGGCTCACTATTTAAATTCCTTTTATTAATAAAATTAAACATTGATGTTCATAACTTATTCACATTAGACATTTTTAACATGGTCCATAATGTTCCAAGTAACTAAGTAAAGTAACTCAAATATTTACACAATCATCGAGGGGTATATATATATCTATCTGAAAGCAATTGGAATTTTTTTTATGGCTAAAACAATTTAATTAGTTTCATTGTATCCCTTTTTTAAGTTAATTTTCTGGTCAATTTTGTTTGAAATCAAGCAAAGATGTGTTCAAATTGCAAGTTTAAACTATGTAGCGTACACAATCCAAGTTCCCAAGTAAATTTGGAAGACATTGAATCCATTTTATACATTTAAAAATATAATTTAAACAATGAAAAATTACACGTGGTCTCTCTCTCATGTTAATTGTAAATTGGTTAGTCAACATTTCCACTCTAAAAGAGTTTTGCATCTCAAGGGACTTGATCCCTCTTGACTCTTGCTAAATCTGTGGTTAAGATGGATGTATATTGGTTTTAATTTATATGATAAAATGGAATTAGTTTATGGCTAATACTTATACTTTATGTGTATATTTCACATTTTATATATAAAAATATTCTTATTTCTAATTATAGATTTACGAATTAAATTAATTAAATTTCTTTTAATGCCATATATATATATATATATATATATATATATATTCTTTTATCCCTTTGTATATTTCACATTTTATATATAAAAATATTCTTATTTCTAATTATAGATTTACGAATTAAACTAATTAAATTTCTTTTAATGCCATATATATATATATATATATATTCTTTTATCCCTTTGTATTTTTTTTGTAAGCTTAAGAGGACTGCGTCTTTATCATGTCCAATATATCATCTCGATCAGGGTGGGGAATTGAATTGGTGACTCCACATCAAGGAGTGCCTTAACAGAGCACACAATCACCGTATATCCAAGACCCCATGGATTTTTCTCTTCGTAATTTTATTAATAAAAACAAAAACAAATTACATTTACTTATTTTTTTTAATTGAATAAACATTATATTTTTTTAGAGTTATTCTTTGATTTAATGTTTGACTACATATCTCTTCAAATGAATCTCTACACCACATCTACTCCAAATTAGGCAACTTAGTTTTGAATACTCTATCCATAAAGGTGAGATTGATCAATGTAGTTTTCAATACTCGTATCCATGAACATAGTTTTGAACACTCTATGTTCTATCCATGTTCGCATTGTTTTGAATTGACATTTATTATATTATGCTTTTAATTTTGCTTTGACTTGTGTATTAGTTTGTCTTTGACAAAAAATTTATGCAGTTTATCCATAGTTTAATATTAGAAATTCATTTTTTGTTTTTAAATTTATTTCTTTTTTATTTAGATTTTTTTTCTTTTCATTTTTCTATTATTTCAATTTTCATGAATTATAGTTTTTTCTCAATGTTTTCAATTTAAAATAACTTATATATATATATATATATATATATATATATATATATATATATATATATATATATATAAGTGTATATGTATTAATATAAACAATATTAGTTAATCATGTTTCTTAATTTTTGGTGATAGGATTTAACATACAATATTTTGTTAGTTGTTTTATTTTTGTGATGAATTTTGTCTTTATTATGTTTTCGTTTAATTAAGTTATATTTAAGCTAAGTCGCAAGTACTAGCTACTATGTAGCCCTTGTTAATACTAAAAATAAAATTTATTATAGTAACATAATAAAGTTTCATATACTATCGCATAAATATTACATAATAGTTTCACACTACAAAGGGAAATTGTATTGGATTTACTTTTATTTTTTTTTAAATAATAATTAAAATATATAAATTAAAAATTCTTTAAACATTGAGATGGATCAAATCTTCCAAGATGTAAGCTTTTTATTTGGAGTTTAAAACTTGAGAAAATGTTTGCACTTCCAAAGATTTGACGTCTATCTTACTTGGAAGATTCAAAATTAAGATGGTTGTTAATAATACTATTTATATTTTTACAAATATTACATATCTCTATGTATAAATATTCTTATTTTTAATTTTTTTTAAACCTTATATGTGTATATATATATATATATATATATATATATATATATATATATATATATATATATATATATAGTGATATGTATAGTATTGATTTTATATATAAATATATAAATATATTTCTAAAAATAGTTTCTTTGTTCTGATACGTATATGAACTTTGTTAATTACATTTAAATACGAAGTTTTGAAATATGTATATGAATCATTGTCATCTTAGTTTATATGACAAAGTGTATCTTATTTTTACGCCGTAAGGTGTTTCCCTTTGAAATGAATTGCCCCAACCGATGCCATGTCCTATTGTTGACCGTAGATTTGTGGTGTTAGACGATTGAACGAAGTTTGGTCGTTGATCCTCACACTGTTCTTTTGTCTCCCAACCCAATGGCCTCTCTGTCTTCAGAGTTATTGTTCGGGGATGTTTCCTTTGGAGGTATGTGATCTAGGGCTTCATGAGACAGAGTCGGTCTGTTTACAAGTTCATGTGTCCGATCTTCGGCCTTGTTTCGTCTCAGGTCGGCTAGGCATGTGTTAATATCTAATTTTATGTGTATTTTTGTGCCGCTCGTTTAGACGTTCTTTGCCACTTTCCAGTTATTTTAGCTGAAATCCAGAGAGTTCCAGTTTTTGTTGCGAGATCTGTTTTTTCCTTTCTTTGAAAACAGTGTCTGTGTATTCGGTGATGTTTTGGATTCAGGTAATTATCGTTTCAGACAATCAGATAAAATTCCATTTATTTACTCGAACTCGGTTTTTGTGACAATGTTCGTTAACTCTTTCCCTGTAGAAAGTTCAGTTTTTTCAATCATTAATTATTCTATATATGTTTCTCATCTCTGTTAGAAATTTGGTGTCTTTTCATTCTTTCAGTAGCTTACATCTGCACAGTTTCGTCAGTGTCTGTACTTACATTAATATAAATTTGAGTTGGTCGTTTAGGGTTTCGTTGCCTGTTCTGTAACGCCCTTTTTTTCATTGTGAATATAAAATTTTCTTTAGGGCAATATTCAGATTTCTGGTAGGACTTTGATTTTACTTGGTTTGAATTTCATGTGCTATTTATTATTCTATGACTTTTGGTCAGTATTAATTGTATAGTTAGGGTTTGTTATATTCTCACGCTTTTGCGCATACTTGTTTTGTGATATGTGTACTTCTCAAACCTTTCAGTTCTATGAAGAATTTGGCTCAGAAATATTTTTGAAATTTGCCATCTCTATTTTCAATGTGCTTTCTTTACAGGTCTAAGGGTTCTTTTGAACAAATTGAGATAGTAATGTTCATTTCATTGTAAGGACCATGTATTACAAAACGTAATGTCGGTGATGTACATTTATTAAGCTCCATGGTGTGGTTTGCCTCTCACAATTTTAATCTGTTTGATGGACAATAGGTTTTAGATTTTGAAGATCTATTGAGGAGTGGTATTTGCAGTCTCTGCTCTAGCCAGGGAACGAAGGACTATTCAATCGGCATGGGTGTTTGGAGGGGAAAAAAGTTATGGTTGTACTGGAGCATTTGCTGCTAGAAGCAGCTGGTCGAACATCTACCAATGATGGAAAGCAAAACCAAAATCCTGCGAAAGGGAGACTGGAAGATTCTGATTTAGATGATGGCAGTGACTTAAAATACATTGATGATGATGATTCAGATTATGCTGGGACAACAAATAGGAAGGCTTCTAGGTCAAGAATGCCCCTGAAAAAGAGATTAGATTTTGGTGACAAGGATGATGATGACAGGGGTCGTCGTGGTGATTTCGATAGCAAATTATCCATAGGAAGTGATTTATACAAAGATGATGAAGATAGGGAGTAGCTTGGGAAAATGTCTGAACTGGACTGGGAGTTGATTTTGGCAGAACGAGCAGAAGCAAGGGATAATTATTTAATGCGTAAAAGGGCTCGCCAAAACGAGATTAGAAATCAACAACGGAAAGAAACAGGGCCTCCATCTTCACGGATGTGCTTTTCTGTGAAATCGACAAGTTCTGTAAAAGAAAATGCTTTGAGTGAATTGGTAGCAAGGCGGCAGAAAGCACAAGATTCTGACATTCAAAGTAAGCGGAGAGATAATACTGGTTCATCTAAGGGGTAGGATTCGTCACCTAGTAGAAGAAAATCTCATGCGAGTCCGAGCCTTAGTTTGTCATCCCCTAGTGAAGGAGAAGGAAGTGGAAGTAGTGGCGAAGAATCAGATAGTGATGGTGATGGTCCCGGCTCTACTGACGCTCCCAGCTTTGAAGATATTAGAAGCATAACAATAAGGAGATCAAAACTTGCTAAGTGGTTTATGGAACCATTATTTGAGAATATCATTGTGGGATGCTTTGTAAGAATTGCGATAGGAATGTCCAGGTCAGGACAGAGTACTTATCGTCTTTTCATGGTAAAAAATGTTGATGCGACAGACCTTGATAAACAATACAAGTTTAAGAACCGCACCACATACAAGTATTCGAATTGTTTCTGGGGTAGCGAGAGCAGTGCAAAAAGATGGCAGATGGCCAGGGTGTCTGATTCACCTCCACTTGAGAAAGAGTTTTCAGATTGGGAACGGGAAGTAGAACGCAATGGTGGTTGGATGATTAGTCGAGCAGAAGTTGAGGACAAAATAAATGCGCTAAAAAAGATAAATCAATTTGTGTATTCTGCAGAAACTGTAAAACAAATGTTACAGGAAAAGAAGTTGGCTTCCAAAAGGCCATTGAATGTGGCTGCTGAAAAGGACAAGGTTAGAAGAGAGATGGAGCTGGCGGAGAGCAAGAATGATTATTCAGAAGTTGAGAGAATTAAAGTGAGATTGAACGAACTAGAAGTCCTTTCTCTTCAAAGCAAAAGCAAGGATGCAAAAGCCTTGATACTAGCATAAATGAATAAGAAAAACAAGGCTGAAAATTTCAATAACGCTTCTGAGATCAAGCCTCCAAACCTTAATATTAAAGCAGGTGAAGCAGGGTATGATCCTTTCACTCGGCGTTGGACTCAATCTCAAAATGATTATGATACAAAGGCGAAGGTTGCTGAAGACAACACTGATGCGAACAAAGAGGCAGATGCAACCGAAGTAGAGGAAGCCAAAGCAATAGAAACTGCTGAGGATGATGGAAAGCTTGTCGATATTGATGCTCCTGTATCAGAAGATGCAAAGGTGTAATCTTTGCATGATTTTGAACTTCCAATTTCACTTGCTGGACTGCAGAAGTATGGGGGTGCTCAAGGGGCCCCTTTAGCTTTTATGGCTAGAAAGCAGAAGATTGAGTCAACTTGTGGAGTGCAAGTTCCTAGCAATGATGGAAGGAGGCATAGTCTGACATTAATTGTGAATGATTACAAGCGTAGAAGAGGCCTGTTGCGAAAATAAATAATGATATTTTCTCTGCTTGTTGGTTTCCCCATTTAATTTTTATATGAAAGATTCGGAAATTTCCTTTTGGGATTGCCAGAAACATATGCAGAAAAGCCTTAAAGTGAACATTTTTGTAAATTGTTTCAAATTCTATATGTAGTGTGCCATTATAGGCACTTTAAAACACAACTGCAATAACCTAGTCAACCAAGGATTGTCTTTTAACAGTAGCAACATCATGGATTGTTGGCAGGCATGAAATCAACAATGTGTTAGAAATATAGGCTGTATTTTCTTGACATCTAAAGTTCAAGGGTGTTTTTTTGTCTCAACCATTCTGCTAAAAAATGGTATATAATGTTCCAAAAGGATTCCTTTCCTCTAAGTAATGCTATTCCACTGCAAGTTATCATGCAGTTGGTGAAACATGGCATTTTATGTTGTTTGAGATTGATGTTGAGTGATGCCTTTTTCTAAATTATTGTTGAAATATGTAGTGTTTTTCAGATTCATGTAATAAATGCTATGTTTTATTAATTTATGTTGTTGTAGTATAGTTTGCTTAAATGCTTTTAGAGTTGTGGTTGTTTTGTTGTGCTTAGTTGTTTATTCTTGCTTTCGATTGATTGCAATTCTATCTAATAAGCAACTATCTTTTACATGGTAAAAAAGTTTGGCTGAATCGAGGAAAACATTCGAAAATCTGGAAGAACTTTGGTACAGCCAAATAATTCAGTTCAGTTGGGATTCGTATAGTCAATCTGTTGTTTGTCCAAAATTGAACCAAACCAAATCCACTTTTAACCCAAAAAAATTATCTTCCCAAGAAACCCTAAAGAATTCTTAAGAAAATGCATTTTAACTTTCAAGCCACCAATGAATATGTTATTTGCCCATTTCTTCTCCCTGTCACGCCAATGCCTGTCACTACTCCCTCGTTTAGGAGCTAGCCATGGGAGATTTCAGGAGACTATGCTGCTGATGATGCTTAGAGAGGTTTGTCGGAAGACCGTTACTCAAATGTCTGCCAAAAAGAGCACCCATTCTGACACACCACCTATGCAGAGGAAGAAGCCTCACAAGTGTTTGGGCTCCTTTTCTCTATCATGGATGGGGAAGTAGCCAAGAGTAAATATCTCTACAGGCATGAAGTCCAATAAAAATAATGTATAAGACATATTTGACAACCAACAATTGCATCTAAAATGCAAAATATGTTCCCGGCCTTTCAGAAAATGTGGAGTCCAGCAGAATGTGAGGCCAGCACTATCATCAAAATTCAAACCAGATATGAATCTTTCAGTCTTACGGTATTATAGGACAATAACATCACTGATATATGAACTATAAATCAAGCCTTCAATCCTAAAATATAAGTGTTGGATGCTTCACTGCAAAGCCTAGAAGCCTTCCTTCAAATGTAACAACTGGATGATGCACATAAGTTGATGCTAATAGAAGTCCGTATGGAGCGACCAACCCTTAAGATGGTGGTGGGCTCTTGTACGAGAAGCCTTCTTTCAAATATAACAACTGAATGATGCACAGAAGTTGATGCTAAAAGAAGTCAGTATGGAGCGACCAACCCTTAACATGGCGGTGGGCTCTTGTACGAGACTTAGTCAACTCAAATTCACCTCCTACACAAACTTTGATATGCTTCAAGCAAGAAATGCAAGATAGGTTATACCTGAAGGGGAAAGCAGAGGAAATCATGAAGCAATGGATTCACGTAAGGCAAGTACCTGGTCAAAGGCATCAAACAATATTTTTGATGGCTTCAAGTCCATGGTGATGAACTTGGAAGTTCCTCGACTCACTTCTTAGAGGACTCTCAACCAAAATATCCAAAGAAAAATGGACCTGCTTAGTATAAATGCTTTACAAGTAGCTCTCGAGTTTGAGGCCAAAGCTTCAGAAGAAAATGTACTAAGCCTCCACCAACTAAAGCAAGGTTCTCGAAGCCTTATCTTTTAGAACTGTCTCTATTAGTAACTCAGAGCAGCCTTTAAATCAGGGAAATGACAAAGGTAAGAAAAAGTATAGTAGTTATCATAAATATGCATGCATGATAACTACAGTGTATTGCTCAAAAATCTTGAATAACATAGAACCATTGTTATTGGAACCAGACCGGAACTGGTGAAATCAGCCAGTTCGATATTTTTGACACCCAAACGGGTCTGGTTCAAGGTCTGGAACTAGAAATGGCCAGTTTGGTATTGCACTGGTTGGTTAGGTACCAAACTGGCCAATTCTGCACAATTTGAGTAAAGATGTTCCAAACGTAATTATTTTTTAGAAAAAAATAAGAATTTTTGAGTGGGGTAGTCTAATATTCAAGCCTATGGCTTTAGTATTGCTTATGCAATTCATAACATTACCATGAAATGACTTTGGATGTTTGAGAGTAGTTCTGACCTCATTGAATTTCATATGGAGAAAGTAAAATTTTAGATCTCACTCAAAATTTAGTAGACTTGACAACCTTTTTCAGGATTTCAAGATTGTGGGGATTTCCACATTTCCGTTGGATTTGTTATGTATGAGGGTATGAACTAGTCAGTAATCAAGAACACTAAGCTCTCTATGTACCTTAATGTTAGTGACATTGGTTGATGAACTCTCTCTCAGAACCCTACTAAAAATGTACCCATCATTGAAACAAAATCTTGACTTGAGATGCTACTTTTTTTTCTATCTTATTTTAATGCTTAGAGGGTGATATTGATGATGGAGATCCTAATATAGAAAATGGTTTTGATTATACGTAGGTATTTGTTGTAACATGATTTTTTTTTTTGTTGATGCTAACGGTCATCTGGACCCTGTTTGTTGATGTTTTTTCGGTTTAGAGATGGATTGTACTACCCTGTTTGTTGATGTTTTTTCGGTTTAGAGATGGATTGTACTACCCTGTTTGTTGATGTTTTTTCGGTTTAGAGATGGATTGTACTTGATGCTATTCTTTGTTATTTGCTTCTATAGGACCTAGATAATGCAAGGGCCACACAATTTCCACTGAATCATCCACTTGGGTTAGCCTCTATGTTTTGGATGATTACACAATAGATAAAATTGGTCAGCACTTATAAAAAATTCCATCTAGCCAGATAGTCGATGCTCAATCCTACTTTATATTTTCTAAGCACAACCAATAACTCCACGAGGATAACATGATCCCTATTTAGCAAATACATCGGCTGCCCGCTCAAATGGTTGGTACCTATAATCATAGCCCTGTATGGATAAAAACTGATGACTACGAGTTACGTTGGCTCTATACATTGATGACAGTTTCTTTAGCTTTGCCAACAATCATTGTACTCTAGTATAGACTAAATGGACACTGGAATTTCCATTATCCAGAAGATGGAATCTTACCCAAGGCATTCACAAAAGTTATTGCCAACCCACAACTAGTTGAAAATAATCTCCATCATCATAACAAACTTTATGCCCATAATATGCACAAATGGTAACACATGATACATCTCCCAAACCAACGGAGTCCAACTAAATTCTAATCTGAGATCCTCCATTCCCAACACTTTATACATTTAAAAACTTGTCTGTAATCGGCCTCTCTTTGCACTTTTTGGGGCAATTGCTAGTTATATTAAGTTACTTGAAAAATCAATCTCCTACAATGTATTTTAGGTATCAGAGGAGGGAAACGGTTATTTCCATTGATTGAGGAATCATTTAGGCAATTTCAGTCTTGTAGAAAAGATTTGTGTTGGTTCAGCCTGGGCCCGAAACTTTTTCGTTGTCATCTAATTAATGAATGCATTAGGTTGACCATAACAAAATATCCATTTTCAGAATACACATTATCGTCCACCCTTGCTTTCAACAATTCCCATTCACATGTCGTTATTCTTCCCCACTCTATGCCTTACCACTCTATGCCTTACGGCGTTTCCTTTGCAACATAAGGTGCAAATGCTACTATAACTACTATTTATATTTTTTAGGCACGGGAGGACCCGGTCTTCTGCCTTAGAAGAGCACATGGAAAAACCAAAGCATCACATATGCATTGAGGAGGCCCATGATCCGGATTTAAACAGGAACACAAAAAATTACAGATATATCCATA
Source organism: Pinus tabuliformis (assembly GCA_031772625.1). Taxonomy (NCBI): domain Eukaryota; kingdom Viridiplantae; phylum Streptophyta; class Pinopsida; order Pinales; family Pinaceae; genus Pinus; species Pinus tabuliformis. The sequence continues at coordinate 1,955,222,941 of CM062819.1, forward strand.
AACACAGATATGCAGCGGAAATAATACTTCATTTCATTAATGGAAAATATTGAAATATGCTTACAACCAGAAGTGGAAATAAACAGCTAGGGCGATGGTAGCTTATCTCTGCGAAGAGATGTGGTGGCTACATGCCTCTGAACTGTCTTACAATGAGGCTCGAAGGCCTAATTATTGTTGAGAAACAATGGAAAATCCTTCACATTCCAAAACCTAACCCTAGAAGATGAAATGCCAATTTGTGGGCCCCGTTTGGGTAAATTGGTACATCAACTTCCCAGGGTCGTAACTTTGGCATACAATCTCCGTTTGACGCGTACAATAGCTCGTTAGAAAGATCTATCCAAGCACTACCACTTTGGGAAGGGCAACATTCATCCATGAATTGATGTTGCCCCCAGATTTCCCAGAAAACATCATTTAGGGCCTCAAAACGGCTCCGGAAGTTCATGACCCCAAAAAATGCTAAAAATAGTAAGTTGTGCTACAATTAAGGAAACTGAGATCCACCTGGATCGTTCCTCCCCCCTTAGGAATCAATGGTCCCCATGAGGAAACTTTTGCTGAACTTGGTCCCTGGTGAGCCACTTGCTTTGGTGACAGAGTTGGCCTGCTATGAAAACTCGATACAGTTGGATATTCTGTTGGCGAGTGTTATTGATCTGTGTGTCCATGATTCGATCAGTTGCAGCTAGTTCCATGCAATCTGGATTTAATTCTGTGGGTGTGAGCTGTTTTGCAATGTTGGATGTGTCTAGCAATGGTGGAAAGTATGGCCGAAGGCGGTCCACATTGAACACTGGGTGCACGCCAAGGAATGGGGGAATGCTGAGCTCAAATGCATTGTCTCCCACAACCTTAGTAATGGTGTAAGGACAATATCGGAGTGGTCTCAGTTTCTGATACGCTCCAGTAATGCATTCCTTTTGCAAATGCAACCAAACTTTGTCGCACACCTGAAACTTGTTTGGCACCCGATGTTGATCATGTCGCTGCTTGTACTTGGCATTTGATTTCTCCAGAATGTCATTGACCTGCTGGTGAATATGTTGGATGTGCTCAATGAAGTTGGTTGCCTTATCTATTTCAGACTGGACATGAGCCGAATCTATGTGAGTAGCTGCAAGTGGCATGGCCACATCAATGGGGCATAGTGGCTGGAATCCCAAGCCCACCTGAAAAGGGTTGTGGCCAGTCGAGCTTTGAAGAGCTTGGTTGTAGTTGTGTTGAACATAGGGGAGGCTCTCGTCTCATGTGCATGGATGCTTTGAGTTATACATGCGCAGAATGTGCACAATCATCCTATTGACAACCTCTGTCTCGCCATTAGTTTGAGGATGCAAGGTTGTGGACTTAGTGAGTTTGGTGTCTAGCATTGACCAGAGACTGGACCAAAATGTACTGAGGAACCGACTATCCCGATCTGAGATGATAGACTGTGGGATCCCAAAGTGCACCCACACTCGTTTAAAGAAGAGTTTAGCAGTGGCTTCTGCTGTGATATTCTTCTTGCAAGCCGCCATAATGGCCATCTTCGAGAACCTGTCGACGACCACAAAAACACAGTCATTTCCATGCTTAGTGGAAGGAAGGCCTGACATGTAATCCATGGAGATGGATTCCAAGGTCGACTAGGGGTAGGCAGCAAGGCATAAAGGCCTTGCTTCTTGATGGTCGGTTTGGCAATGGCACAATTAGTACATGATCTAATGTACTTCCCAACATCCTGTCGAAGATTTGGGCAGTAGAAATACTTTTGTAGTACTGCCACTGTTTTCTCGACCCCGAAATGCCCAAAAGCCCGACTATAGTGTGCTTCCCAAATCATCTTGGCACGCTCGCTTGAAGGAACACAAAGGTGACCCAGGTGGCATAACAGGGCACCTTGGAGGTGAAAATCTGGAACATGCCGACCCTCCAAGAGTGTCTGGTATGTGTGGCCAGATTCTGTGTCACTTTTGTAGAGAAGTGTCCAATCAGAAGTCTCGTGCCCACAAGAGTTGATCACGGTGGTTAACGCCATGATCGGTGGTCGACTGAGGCAATCTGCAACATTATTGGTGCTTCCCTTCTTATACTTGATATTCAAATGGAATTGTTGTAGGTATGTAGACCACTTCTGATGGCAATCATTCTGCAATGTCCCTTGGGTCTGTATGAACTGCAAGGGTCGGTGGTCTATGTGGATGATTATTTCCTTCCCCAAAATGTAATGCTTCCATTGTCAGCAGGCTTGCACAATGGAATACATCTCTTTATCATAAGTGGGATACTTCCGGACTGTGTCTGAAAGTGTTTCACTGTGATATGCCACTAGATGCCCATGTTGAGTAAGGACTGCCCCAATAGCATAGTCAGAGGCATCTGCCTCGACCTCAAATGGTTGTTGTAAGTCTGGTAACACGAGCACTGGTGTTGTGCAGAGGCGATCTTTCAACTCTATGAATGCCTTCTGTTGAGATTTAGACCAAAAGAACTTTGCTTTCACTCCTCCCTTGGTGACTTGACTCAAGGACCAAGTGATATGAGAAAACCCCAACACAAACCTGCAGTAGAAGTTGGCAAGACCTAGAAAGCTGCGGAGCTCTGTCATAGTGGTTGGAGATGGCCAATCCCGAATGACTTGGATCTTGGCTGGATCCACATGCACCCCCTGTTCATCAATAATGTATCCCAAATACTGAACTTGGGTCATGCCAAAAGTGCATTTCTCCAAATTGGCACATAGCTTGTGTTGCCGCAGTGTTTGGAGAACCTGTCAAATGTGGTGGAGGTGCTCTTCCCAACTCTGTTTGAAGATCAAAATGTCATCCAAGTATACCACTACAAATGAGTTGGTGAAGGGCCGCAAGATGTCATCCATTAGCTTCATTAAGGTTGCAGGAGCATTCGTCAATCTGAAAGGCATAACCAACCATTCGAAAAGGCCCTCCTTGGCTTTGAAGGCAGTCTTCCACACATCAAAGGGTTCGATTGGTACCTCGTGATATCCTGACTTCAGATCGATCTTGTTGAAATATTTCGCCCCCTTTAGTTGGTCTAGGAGATCATCAATCTGTGGGATCAGGTACCTATTACGGAAAGTGATCTTGTTCAACGCCTGATAATCAATACAGAGTCTCCAAGTCCCATCCTTCTTTTGTACCAACACGATCGAGCTCCCACAAGGCAATGAACTCGGACGGATGTGACCTTTCTGCAGGAGCTCCTGAATCTACCTCTTGATCTCATCGTTCTCTAGAACAGAGCGTCGATAAATTGGTCCATTGGGTAATGGCGCACCTGGGGTCAGATCGATGGAGTGCTTGACCTGACAGTGCAGAGGAACCCCTGCGGGGGAGCTGAAGATGTCCTCGTATTCCTCCACGACCTTGTCCATCTGTAGTTGTTGGGTAGAAGGGTCCTGTCTAGAGGTCGTGGCCACCGTCTTCTTCTTTCCTTGAGGCGTATCATCAGGAAAACAAATTTCTCGGTTTTGGAAATGAGCTTACTGCATTGTTTTGTAGTAATTAAAGAGATGGTTGTAGGCAGTGCTACCTCTGGTATCCTATACAACTTATTTCCCAGTGTAATAAGAACAACACGAGGCCTTGATTCATACACAGCATGTCGCTTCCACAAGTATGGTTGTCCTAATAATACATCACAAACTTCAAGGGGAGCAATGTCACACAATACTTCATCTGTGAAGGGCTTGATGTTGTATGGAAGGCGACACTGCTGGCTCACGCGAAGGTCCCGTCCTTGGTGAAGCCACCAGATGGTGTATGGTTGTGGATGTGATGTGGTCGTAAAGCCCAACCGCTTCACGACCTCTGCCAAAATGAGGTTCTTTTGGCTCCCGCTATCGACAATGAACTATAGCAGGGAGCCCTTTACCCACATCTGGGAGTGGAAGAGACGCTCCTCCTCCTCTGGATCTTCGGGTTCATTTTTCTGGATCTTGGCGGTAGCAACAGTGGCGTTGGGATCCGCATCAACGATCTACTTCCCTTTTTCATTCCCCTTGTCGGGTTCTGACTTAGAGTCGGAACATGCATCTGATTCTCAAACCTTTAGCTCAGCCACCAGTGACTGCTTGGCCCGACACTCACTTGTGTTGTGAGTGGAGCTCTTATGGAACTCACACCATTTTCCCGTGTCCCTTTTCGACTTTCCAGCGTTGTTCTTTGCTTCTAGCTTCGACGGGTTGTCTTGGGCTGCCCCGCCTTGGCTTTGTCCTTTGTTCTGTGGTTCAGGGGCACCTTTCCCTTGCTTTGGATTCACAGATCCAAAATCTCACTTCTTTTGTTTAAACTTCTGCTCGACCTTGACAGCATATTGGTATGCTGTGCCGAGCGAGGAGATGTTCAGGAATTGTATTTCTTCCTAAATGTACTTGTCCAGGCAGCCACGGTATTTGAGTATTAAATGGTGCTTCAAATCCTTGATACCCAACTTTGTGCGAAGGGTATGGAAAATATTGGTGAACTCTTGTACGTCCTGGTCCCTTCCCTGCCACAGCGTGGTCCACTTTATATATTCATCCTCGTATCTTCCGATAGGGTAGTACTACTCCTTGATGGCATCCCAGAATGAATTCCAGGTGGATGCAGTTGCAAATAGTGAGCCGGTACATTCATCCTTCTGCTCGCAGTAGGTTTCCCACCAATCCTTGACATGGGGGGTTGCTTTGAGAAGAGCGAAAACAACCTTTTCCCGAATCGAAAATTCATGAACAGAAAAATAACCCTATAGCAGATTTAACCATTTATCTACGACATTTGTGTCTATCTGCCCCTCGAATATGGGGATTTCAAAATTAACTTGTACCTGAAAGGGCGTGGCGTTTCCAGAGTAGCTACTGGAAGCCGATGCGTCGCTTCTGGGTAGCCGCTGAAGGATATGGGCAAAGTTGTCCATCATCGCGTTCTGTTGTCGCTCGAGGGCTTCTTCGAGCAAGATTTTGATAGGATCTCCTGCCCCCTCGTCTTTCTTCTCATCCGCCATGGGAGGCCTTCGGGATTTGCGAGGTTGGTCTTGCAAAGGTTCGACCAGTTCAAGCCCTAACTCCTTATATCCCGACCTCGTTGGGGACATGCAAAGAAAAACAAAGAAAAAAAAGACCGCTCTGATACCACAGATCCAGATTTAAACAGGAACGCAACAAATTACAGAGATAACCATAAACACAGATATGCAGCAGAAATAATACTTCATTTCATTAATGGAAAATATTGAAATATGCTTACAACCAGAAATGGAAGTAAACAGCTAGGGCGATGGTATCTTATCTCTGAGAAGAGATGTGGTGGCTACATGACTCTGAACTGTCTTACAATGAGGCTTGAAGGCCTATTTATTGTTGAGAAACAATGGAAAACCCTTCACATTCCAAAACCTAACCCTAGAAGATGAAACGCCAAACTGTGGGCCCCGTTTGGGTAAATTGGTACATCAACTTCCCAGGGTCGTAAATTTGGCATACGATCTCCGTTCGACGCGTACAATAGCTCGTTAGAAAGATCTATCCGAGCACTACCACTTTGGGAAGGGCAACATCGGTCCATGGACCCATGTTGCCCCCATATTTCCCAAAAATACATCGTTTAGGGCCTCAAAACGGCTCCAGAAGTTCAGGACTCGAAAAACTGCTAAAAATAGTAAGTTGTGCTACAATTAAGGAAACTGAAAATGTTGAGAGAAACAATGGTGGGAGTCCAGGTGGACTTGGCAGGTGGCCACCAAGATCCACCTGGATCAGCCCGGGTCATTGCCAAGATTTCTCCCCTTCATCACCGGAAATTTAGGGAGGCCATTGATCTAGGTGGATGTTGGTGACCACCCACCTATCCCATTTGGACCCCCACAACTGTCTCTTTCAGCTTTTTCAGTTTCCTAAATTGTAGCATAGTTTACTATTTTTAGCAGTTTTTCAGGTCCTGAACTTTCGGAGCCGTTTTGAGGCCCTAAATGACGTTTTTTGTGAAATCTGGGGCAACATGGGTCCATGGACCGATGTTGCCTCCCAAAGTGGTAGTGCTCGGATAGATCTTTATAACGAGCTATCGTACCCGTCAAACAGAGATCGTATGCCAAAGTTACAACCCTGGGAAATTGATGTACCAATTTACCCAAACGGGGCCCACAATTTGGCGTCTCATCTTCTAGGGTTAGGTTTTGGAATGTGAAGGGTTTTCCATTGTTTCTCAACAATAAATAGGCCTTCGAGCCTCATTGTAACACAGTTCAGAGGCATGTAGCCACCACATCTCTTCTCAGAGATAAGCTACCATCGCCCTAGCTGGTTTATTTCCATTTCTGGTTGTAAGCATGTTTCAGTATTTTCCATTAATGAAATGAAGTATTATTTCCGTTACATCTTTGTGTATATGGTTATCTCTGTAATTTGTTGCGTTCCTGTTTAAGTCCGGATCAGCCATCGAAATTGAAAAAAGGCCGAGGAATCGAACTCCTTTTCCAGCATCTCAACAATCAATCCTCATCCATAAAGTTCACTATGGAGCAAGAAGTTGATGGGTGTTTACCTTTCCTGGATGTTCTCATCTTTTAGAAAGATGACAGTTCTTTCTCCCACCAAGTGTTTAGGAAGGAAAGTCATACTGAGCATTATCTTCATGCGAGCTCCCATCATTTCCCTGCTCAGAAGTTGGGTGTCCTCAACATGCTTGCGACTTGAGAATCTCCGATGAAAAGAACCTCGAGAGAGAGAAAGCCTATCTCCTTAATGTGTTTGTTAATAATGGTTATAGTAGGCACCAAGGTCTGAAAGCTTTCCTTAAAGCCAGCAAAGGTCCCAAGGTAAAGGAAGACCCTAAGGATCGTGTCTTGAGGGTTCATCTCCCTTTCATCCAAGGGACCATGGATAAGATTGCAAGGATCCTTAGAAAGCATAATGTTCCCTCTACCCTTAGACCCCTTAACACCATCCGTAGGTCCCTTAGATCTGTAAAAGACCCTATTTACCCCAAAGACATGAAAGGTGACAGATAATCCATCAAAATTTTAGTTTTTGATGGATTATCTGTCACCAAATAATCCATGAAGATAGGGAGCAGGTTGGGAAAATGTTTGAACTGAACAGGGAGTTGATTTTGGCAGAACGAGCAGAAGCAAGGGATAATTATTTAATGCGTAAAAGGGCTTGCCAAATATTTTTGGTTACTAAATATTTGTTATGAATATATCTTTAATGTGTGAGTCTTCCGTCTTCCGTTTGGGCACGACAATTTTTTTTAAGCCAATTGTAATTAATTACAGGGATGTTAACTCTGACGATAAATTCATAGCTAGCCTTTTTTCTCTGTCCAGGCTCACCTCCAGTCAGACTTACTCTTGATTTTTTTTCGTTGGCCTTCTCATGAATGTAATAGGTTATATTCCCATGATTTGAAAAAAATTGACCATTCGAATGAAGGTCGGCACGATGCCTCAGATGTAACAACGTTGGCATCACGGGCCTTCGTCACCCGAAACTCAATGCATTTTGCAGCGAGCTCTTGCAGATTAGCCGCATCACTGGCCTTCCTCACCTCAATGCATTTTACAGCGATTCCTTGCAGTGCTCCTGGGAAGCCTCCATTTGTTCCAACAGAGGAAATATTTCTTCAAACTCGTCATTTGTTCTATCAGTGGCAGTGCATTGCCTCTTGGAATTCACTTCCCAAAAAGATGAAGATGATTTCAGAGGGGTTACTTGTGGCGGTCTCCACAAAACAGACAAATATAATCCCTTTAAATTTGCAAATGATCCGTTAAATGAACGACCAGCAGCAAATCATTTATTTGATTCAACTCTGAGTTTACACCCTCAGAAATGGCAGAGAATCATCAACCACCCATCCACCAAAATCCAGATCTGCTATTTGGCTGACAAAATAATGTGCATAAACAAAGATAAAAGCAAGGGCGGATTTCCTTTGGGTTTTCTTGATGCCTTTCCCAGGATTTCAAAATTTCATTGTTTTGGATTCAGGTAATTATCGTTTCAGACAATCAAATAAAATTCCATTTATTTACTCGAACTCGGTTTTTGTGACAATGTTCGTTAACTCTTTCCCTGTAGAAAGTTCAGTTTTTTCAATCATTAATTGTTTTGTTTCTGTTTCTCATCTCTGTTAGAAATCTGGTGCCTTTTCATTCTTTCAGTAGCTTACATCTACATAGTTTTGTCAGTGTCTGTACTTACATTAATATAAATTTGAGTTGGCCATTTAGGGTTTCGTTGCCTGTTCTGTAACGCCCTTTTTTTCATTGTGAATATAAAATTTTCTTTACGGCAATATTTATATTTCTGGTAGGACTTTGATTTTACTTGGTTTGAATTTCATGTGCTATTTATTATTTTATGACTTTTGGTCAGTGTTAATTGTATAGTTAGGGTTTGTTATATTCTCACGCTTTTGTGCATACTTGGTTTGTGATATGTGTACTTCTCAAACGTTTCAGTTCTATGAAGAATTTGGCTCAGAAATATTTTTGAAATTTGCCATCTCTATGTTTAATGTGCTTTCTTTACAGGTCTAAGGGTTCTTTTGAACTAATTGAGATGGTAATGTTTGTTTCATTGTAAGGACCATGTGTTTTTTTGTCTCAACAATTCTGCTAAAAAATGGTATATAATGTTCCAAAAGGATTCCTTTCCTCTAAGTAACGCTATTCCACTGCAAGTTATCATGTAGTTGGTGAAACATGGCATTTTATGTTGTTTGAGATTGATGTTGAGTGATGCCTTTTTCTAAATTATTGTTGAAATATGTAGTGTTTTTCAGATTCATGTAATAAATGCTATGTTTTATTAATTTATGTTGTTGTAGTATAGTTTGCTTAAATGCTTTTAGAGTTGTGGTTGTTTTGTTGTGCTTAGTTGTTTATTCTTGCTTTCGATTGATTTCAATTCTATCTAATAAGCAACTATCTTTTACATGGTAAAAAAGCTTGGCTGAATCGAGGAAAACATTCGAAAATCTGGAAGAACTTTGGTACAGCCAAATAATTCAGTTCAGTTGGGATTAGTATAGTCAATCTGCTGTTTGTCCAAAACTAAACCAAACCAAATCCAATTTTAACCCAAAAAAATCATCTTCCCAAGAAACCCTAAAGAATTCTTAAGAAAATGCATTTTAACTTTCAAGCCACCAATGAATATGTTATTTGCCCATTTCTTTTCCCTGTCCCGCCAATGCCTGTCACTACTCCCTCGTTTAGGAGCTAGCCATGGGAGATTTCAAGAGACTATGCTGTTGCTGATGCCTAGAGAGGTTTGTCGGAAGACCGTTACTCAAATGTCTGCCAAAAAGAGCACCCATTCTGACACACCACCTATGTAGAGGAAGAAGCCTCACAAGTGTTTAGGCTCCTTTTCTTTATCATGGCTGGGGAAGTAGCCAAGAGTAAATATCTCTGCAAGCATGAAGTCCAATAAAAATAATGTATAAGACATATTTGACAACCAACAATTGCATCTAAAATGCAAAATATGTTCCCGGCCTTTCAGAAAATGTGGAGTCCAGCAGAATGTGAGGCCAACACTATCATCGAAATTCAAACCAGATATGAATCTTTCAGTCTTACGGTATTATGGGACAATAACATCACTGATATATGAACTATATATCAAGCTTTCAATCCTAAAATATAAGTGTTGGATGCTTCGCTGCAAAGCATAGAAGCCTTCTTTCAAATGTAACAACTGGATGATGCATAGAAGTTGATGCTAATAGAAGTCCGTATGGAGCGACCAACCCTTAACAAGGTGGTGGGCTCTTGTACGAGAAGCCTTCTTTCAAATATAACAACTGAATGATGCACAGAAGTTGATGCTAAAAGAAGTCAGTATGGAGCGACCAACCCTTAACATGGCGGTGGGCTCTTGTACGAGACTTAGTCAACTCAAATTCACCTCCTACACAAACTTTGATATGCTTCAAGCAAGAAATGCAAGATAGGTTATACCTGAAGGGGAAAGAAGAGGAAATCATGAAGCAATGGATTCACGTAAGGTAAGTACCTGGTAAAAGGCATCAAACAATATTTTTGATGGCTTCAAGTCCATGGTGATGAACTTGGAAGTTCCTCGACTCACTTCTTAGATGACTCTCAGCCAAAATATCCAAAGAAAAATGGACCTGCTTAGTATAAATGCTTTGGAGAATGCTTTACAAGTAGCTCTCGAGTTTGAGGCCAAAGCTTCAGAAGAAAATGTACTAAGCCTCCACCAACTAAAGCAAGGTTCTCGAAGCCTTATCTTTTAGAACTGTCTCTATTAGTAACTTAGAGCCGCCTTTAAATTAGGGAAATGACAAAGGTAAGAAAAAGTATAGTAGTTATCATAAATATGCATGCATGATAACTACAATGTATTGCTAAAAAATCTTGAATAACATAGAACCAGTGTTATTGGAACCAGACCGGAACTGGTGAAATCAGCCGATTCGATCTTTTTGACACCCAAACGGGTCTGGTTCGAGGTCTGGAACCGTAAATGGCCAGTTTGGTATTGCACTGGCTGGTTAGGTACCAAACTGGCCAATTTTGCACAATTTGATTAAAGATGTTCCAAACGTAATTATTTTTTAGAAAAAAAACAAGAATTTTTTAGTGGGGTAGAATAATATTCAAGCGTATGGCTTTAGTATTGCTTATGCAATTCATAACATTACCATGAAATGACTTTGGATGTTTGAGAGTAGTTCTGACCTCATTGAATTTCATATGGAGAAAGTAAAATTTTAGATCTCACTCAAAATTTAGTAGACTTGACAACCTTTTTCAGGATTTCAAGATTGTGGGGATTGCCACATTTCCGTTGGATTTTGTTATGTATGAGGGTATGAACTAGTAATTAATCAAGAACACTAAGCTCTCTATGTACCTTAATGTTAGTGACATTGGTTGATGAACTCTTCTCTCAGAACCCTACTAAAAATGTACCCATCATTGAAACAAAATCTTGACTTGAGATGCTACTTTTTTCTATCTTATTTTAATGCTTAGAGGGTGATATTGATGATGGAGATCCTAATATAGACAATGATTTTGATTATATGTAGGTATTTGTTGTAACATGATTTTTTTTTTTTTTGATGCTAACGGTCATCTGGACCCTGTTTGTTGATGTTTTTTCGGTTTAGAGATGGATTGTACTACCCTGTTTGTTGATGTTTTTTCGGTTTAGAGATGGATTGTACTTGATGCTATTTTTGTTATTTGCTTCTATAGGACCTAGATAATGCAAGGGCCACACAATTTCCACTGAAGCATCCACTTGGGTTAGCCTCTATGTTTTGGATGATTACACAATAGATAAAATTGGCCAGCACTTATCAAAAATTCGATCCAGCCAGATAGTCGATGCTCAATCCTACTTTATATTTTCTAAGCACAACCCATTCACATGCCTTACCACTCTATGCCTTACGGCATTTCCTTTGCAACATAAGTTGCAAATGCTAGTACAACTACTATTTATATTTTATATATGTTGACTATGTACATGTTAAGAATGTAAGAAACAAAGTATAAAGCAGTGGAATAAACTTTTTAAGTCAATATCATCATTGTAATCCCAAATTCTGATTTTTTATTGTAAAAAATATTTTAGCGTGAATATTAAGCCATGTAACAACACTTAGGTAAGCCTATGATTCTTCTCAAAGGGTTTCACTCTAGGGAGTTTTTTAAAATCCCCAAATTATCTATGTTTGTAAACACCAATAATTGGCAGACTTTTTCTCCCATATATACCCCAAAGCTAGGGTGGAGCTCATTGATAAAGTCTTAGGTGAATCCTAGTGTTATAAATTCTATGTATTTTTATCATATTAGATCATGTGTCTTGTCGTAGAATTTGGTTGTCTTAGGAGGTTTGTGTCCATGTGTAATTTCCTCTTTTAAGGGTTGATTTTGTACTATATTGACGTAAAAGTGTTATTGTAACAACTCCCAGTCAAAAGTTCATGTAAAAAAGTTAATAAAGGCAAAATAAGACCAAGGTCATGAGACACATATTCCAAGTTGAATGGTGGACAAAACATCCTAGTGGGTGTTCATTTGGTTTATTATGGCTAGGGGAAATTGGAAAAGGCAAAGGCAAAGACATTGAAAAAGGCAATAGACATTAATTAGCATTTATTTATGAAAATAAAGGAAAATAGGAGAAAAGGAAGGTGAAAGGTCACATATATGCATGAGAAGAGGAAAAATGAAGGAAAATGAAGAAATTAGAGGCCTCAATGATAAAAAGGCTTCTAAGGATCACTTCATGGCTTTTGTCAGTTCACTTATGGCTCTCTCTTATATTCTCTCTCTATCTCTCATACCCTTGCACACTTAGAGTATTGTTGGAGCACCTTAGAATCCATTGGATTTGGAGAAAGAAGGCAAAGGAAAGTAGGAAAGTGTAATGGAATTACGGGATCAAGAACTACAGTTGGATTGCTTTGCAGGTTTCGAGTTGCATGTATGATTTCCTTACTAGTTTTGGCATGAATGGTACATGTGTGTGGTTTTTTGGTTATGAGTTGTCATTGGCATGGAGGATTGCCTGGATTGACGGTGGTTTTGCCTAGCCTTGCCATTTCCTGGATAACCATGGTGTTGTGGATTTTACCTTTTGTTTTCTGGTTGGTGCTCATGTTCCTTATGACTAGGGGTTGAGTTACTAGTTCCTGGAGCCTTGCTTGGACAAACGCTTTGGAAGCATTGTAACAATTGGGTTGAGTTACTAGTCTTGGAAGCCTTGGTTGGACAAACCCTCTAGAGCCCTTGGTGGGTTGAGTTACTAGTCTTGGAAGCCTGATCCAGGTGGATATTGGTGGCCACCTGCCAAGTCCACCTGGACCCCCACCATTGTTTCTCTCAGCATTTTCAGTTTCCTTATTTGTAGCACAACTTACTATTTTTAGCAGTTTTCCAGGTCCTGAACTTCTGGACCCGTTTTGAGGCCCTAAACGACGTTTTTTGGGAAATCTGGGGGCAACATGGGTCCATGGACCGATGTTGCTCTTCACAAAGTGGTAGTGCTCGGATAGATCTTTCTAACGAGCTATTGTACGCGTCAAACGGAGATCGTATGCCAAAGTTACGACACCGGGAAGTTGATGTACCAATTTACCCAAACGGGGCCCACAGTTTGGCGTTTCATCTCCTAGGGTTAGGTTTTGGAATGTTAAGGGTTTTCCATTATTTCCCAACAATAAATAGGCCTTCGAGCCTCATTGTAACACAGTTCAGAGGCATGTAGCCACCACATCTTTTCTCAGAGATAAGCTACCATCGCCCTAGCTAGTTTATTTCCATTTCTGGTTGTAAGCATATTTCAGTATTTTCCATTAATGAAATGAAGTATTATTTCCGCAACATCTTTGTGTATATGGTTATCTCTGTAATTTGTTGCGTTCTTGTTTAAATCCGGATCAATGGTATCAGAGCGGTATGCTTTTTCTCTGTTTTTCTTTGCATGTCCCCAACAAGGTCGGGATATAAGGAGTTAGGGCTTGAACTGGTTGAACCTTTGCAAGACCAGCCTCGTAAATCCCGACGACCTCCCATGGCGGATGAGAAGAAAGACGAGGGGGCAGGAGATCCCATCAAAATCTTTCTCGAAGAAGCCCTCGAGCGACAACGGAACGCGATGATGGACAGCTTTGCCCAGATCCTTCAGCGGCTGCCCAGAAGCGACGCATCGGCTTCCAGAAGCTACTCTGGAAACGCCACACCCTTTAAGGTACAAGTCAATTTTGAAATCCCCATATTCGAGGGTCAGATAGACGCATATGCCGTAGATAAATGGTTAAATCTGCTATAGGGTTATTTTTCTGTTCATGAATTTTCGAGTCGGGAAAAGATTGTTTTCGCTCTTCTCAAAGCAGCCCCCCACGTCAAGGACTGGTGGGAAACCTACTGCGAGCAAAAGGATGAAAGTACTGGCTCACTATTTTCAGCCGCACCCACCTGGAATTCATTCTAGGATGCCATCAAGGAGCAGTACTACCCTGTCGGAAGCTATGAGGATGAATACATAAAGTGGACCACGCTGCGGCAGGGAAGGGACCAAGACGTGCCGGAGTTCACCAATCTTTTCCATACCCTTCGCACAAAGTTGGGTATCAAGGATTCAGAGCAACATTTGATACTCAAATACCGTGGCTGCCTGCACAAGTACATCCAAGAAGAAATACAATTCCTGAACATCTCCTCGCTCGGCGCAGCATACCGATATGCCGTCAAGGTCGAGCAGAAGTTTAAACAAAAGAAGCGAGACTTTGGATCTGCGAATCCAAAGCAGGGGAAAGGTGCCCCTAAACCACAGAACAAAGGACAAAGCCAAGGCGAGACAGCCCAAGACAACCCGTCGAAGCTGCAAGCAAAGAACAGCGTCGCGAAGCCGAAAAATGACACTGGAAAATGGTGTGAGTTCCATAAGAGCTCCACTCACAACACAAGTGAGTGTCGGGCCAAGCAGTCACTGGTGGCTGAGCTAAAGGTTTCAGAATCAGATGCATGTTCTGACTCTGAGTCAGAACCCGATAAGGGGAATGAAAAAGGGAAGCAGATCATTGATGCGGATCCCAATGCCACTGTTGCTATCGCCAAGATCCATAAAAATGAACCCGAAGATCCAGAGGAGGAGGAGCGTCTCTTCCACTCCCAAATGTGGGTAAAGGGCTCCCCGATACAATTCATTGTTGATAGCGTGAGTCAAAAGAACCTCATTTCGACAGAGGTCGTGAAGCGGTTGGGCTTACCGACCACAGCACATCCACAACCATACACCATTGGGTGGCTTCACCAAGGAAGAGATCTTCGCGTGAGCCAGCAGTGTCGCCTTCCATACAACATCAAGCCCTTCACGGATGAGGTATTGTGTGACATTGCTCCCCTTGATGTTTGTGATGTATTATTAGGACAACCATACTTGTGGAAGCGACATGCTATGTATGAATCAAGGCCCCATGTTGTTATTATTACATTGGGAAATAAGTTGTACAGGATACCAGAGGTAGCGCCACCTACCGCCATCTCTTTGATTACTGCAAAACAATGCAGTAAGATCATTTCCAAAACCAGGAAATTTGTTTTCCTGATGATACGCCCTCAAGGAAAGAAGAAAACGGTGGTTGCGACCTCCAGACGGGGTCCCTCTGCACGACAACTACAGATGGACGAGGTTGTGGAGGAGTACGAGGACATCTTCACCTCCCCTCCAGGGGTTCCTCTGCATTGTCAGGTCAAGCACTCCATCGATCTGACCCCAGGTGCGCCGCTACCCAATGGACCAATTTATCGACGCTCCATTCTGGAGAACAATGAAATCAAGAGGCAGATTCAGGAGCTCCTGCAGAAAGGTCACATCTGTCCGAGTTCATCGCCTTGTGGGAGCCCAATCGTGTTGGTACAGAAGAAGGATGGAACGTGGAGACTATGTATTGACTATCGGGCGCTGAACAAGATCACTGTCCGTAATAGGTACCCGATCCCGCAGATTGATGACCTCCTGGACCAACTAAAGGGGGCGAAATATTTCAGCAAGATCGACCTGAAGTCAGGATATCACCAGGTACCAATCGAACCCTCTGATGTGTGGAAGACTACCTTCAAATCCAAGGAGGGCCTTTTCGAATGGTTGGTTATGCCTTTCGGATTGACAAATGCTCCTGCAACCTTCATGAGGCTAATGGATGACATATTGCAGCCATTCACCAACTCCTTTGTAGTAGTATACTTGGATGACATTCTGATCTTCAGCCAGAGTTGGGAAGAGCACCTCCACCACATCCGACAGGCTCCCCAAACACTGCGGCAACACAAGCTATGTGCCAATTTGGAGAAATGCACTTTTGGCATGACCCAGGTTCAGTATCTGGGATACATCATTGATGAACAGGGGGTGCATGTCGATCCAGCCAAGATCCAAGTCATTCGGGATTGGCCCTCTCCAACCACTCTAACAGAGCTCCGCAGCTTTCTAGGTCTTGCCAACTTCTACCGCAGGTTCGTGCTGGGGTTTTCTCATATTACTTGGCCCTTGAGTCAAGTCACCAAGGGAGGGGCGAAAGCAAAATTCTTTTGGTCTGAATCTCAACAGAAGGCATTCATGGAGTTGAAGGATCGCCTCTGCACGGCACCAGTGCTCGCATTACCAGATTTACAACAACCATTTGAGGTTGAGACAGATGCCTCTGACTATGCTATTGGGGCAGTCCTTACTCAACATGGACATCCAGTGGCATATCACAGTGAAACACTTTCAGACACAGTCCGGAAGTACCCCACTTATGATAAAGAGTTGTATTCCATTGTACAAGCCTGCCGACAATGGAAGCATTACATTTTGGGGAAGGAAACGGTCATCCACACAGACCACCAACCCCTGCAGTTCATACAGACCCAAGGGAAATTGCAGAATGATCGCCATCAGAAGTGGTCCACATACCTGCAACAATTCCACTTGAATATCAAGTATAAGAAGGGCGGCACCAATAATGTTGCAGATTGCCTCAGTCGACCACCGATCATGGCGTTAACCACCGTGCTCAACTCTTGTGGGCACGAGACTTCTGATTGGCCACTTCTCTACAAAAGCGACCCAGAATTCGACCACACATACCAGACACTCTTGGAGGGTCGGCATGTTCCAGATTTTCACCTCCAGGATGCCCTGTTATGCCACCTGGGTAACCTTTGTGTTCCTTCAAGCGAGCGTGCCAAGATGATTTGGGAAGCACACTACAGTCGGGCTGCTGGGCATTTTGGGGTCGAGAAAACAATGGTAGTACTGCAAAATTATTTCTATTGGCCGAATCTTCGACAGGATGTTAGGAAGTACATCAGATCATGTACTGCCTGTGCCATTGCCAAACCAACCATTAAGAAGCACGGCCTCTATACCCCGTTGCCTACCCCTAGTCGACCTTGGGAATCCATCTCCATGGATTACATGTCAGGCCTTCCTTCCACTAAGCATGGAAATGACTGTGTTTTTGTGGTCGTCAACAGGTTCTCGAAGATGGCCATTATGGTGGCCTGCAAGAAGAATATCACAGCAGAAGCCACTGCTAAACTCTTCTTTGAACGAGTGTGGGTGCACTTTGGGATCCCACAGTCTATCATCTCAGATTGGGACAGTCGGTTTCTCAGCACATTTTGGTCCAGTCTCTGGTCAATGCTGGACACCAAACTCACGAAGTCCACGCCCTTCCATCCTCAAACTGATGGCCAGACAGAGGTTGTCAATAGGATGATTGTGCACATTCTGCGCATGTATAACTCAAAGCATCCACGCACATGGGACGAGAGCCTCCCCTATGTTCAGCACAACTACAATCGAGCTCTTCATAGCTCCACTGGCCATAGCCCTTTTCAGGTGGGTTTGGGATTCCAGCCACTATGCCCCATTGATGTGGCCATGCCACTTGCAGCTACTCACATAAATTCAGCTCATGTCCAATCCAAAACAGATAAGGCCACCAGCTTCATTGAGCGCATCCAACATATTCGCTAGCAGGTCCATGACATTCTTGAGAAATCAAATGCCAAGTACAAGCAGCGACATGATCAACATCGGGTGCCACACAAGTTTCAGGTGGGCGACAAAGTCTGGTTGCATTTGCAAAAGGAACGCCTTACTGGAGCCTATCGGAAATTGAGACCACTCTGATATGGTCCTTACACCATTACTAAGGCTATGGGAGACAATGCATTTGAGCTCAGCATTCCCCCATTCCTTGGCCTGCACCCAGTGTTCAATGTGGACCGCCTTCGGCCATACTTTCCACCATTGCTAGACACATCCGACATTGCAGACATAATTAAATCCAGATTGCATGGAACAAGCTGCAACTGATCGAATCATGGACAAACAGATCAAGAACACTCGCCAACAGAATATCCAACTGTATCGAGTTGTTAAAGTAGGCCAACTCCTTCAGCAGGGCAAGTGGCTCACCAGGGAACAAGTTCAGCAAAATTTTCCTCATCTCATGGAGGAGCTCAACGCAATGGGGACCATTGCTTCCTAAGGGGGGAGGAATGATCCAGGTGGATATTGGTGGCCACCTGCCAAGTCCACCTGGACCCCCACCATTGTTTCTCTCAGCATTTTCAGTTTCCTTATTTGTAGCACAACTTACTATTTTTAGCAGTTTTCTGGGTCCTGAACTTCTGGAGCCGTTTTGAGGCCCTAAACGACGTTTTTTGGGAAATTTGGGGGCAACATGGGTCCATGGACTGATGTTGCCCTTCCCAAAGTGGTATTGCTCGGATAGATCTTTCTAACGAGCTATTGTACGCGTCAAACGAAGATCGTATGCCAAAGTTACGACCCCGGGAAGTTGATGTACCAATTTACCCAAACGGGGCCCACAGTTTGGCGTTTCATCTCCTAGGGTTAGGTTTTGGAATGTTAAGGGTTTTCCATTGTTTCCCAACAATAAATAGGCCTTAGAGCCTCATTATAACACAGTTCAGAGGCATGTAGCCACCACATCTCTTCTCAGAGATAAGCTACCATCGCCCTAGCTAGTTTATTTCCATTTCTGGTTGTAAGCATATTTCAGTATTTTCCATTAATGAAATGAAGTATTATTTCCGCTGCATCTTTGTGTATATGGTTATCTATGTAATTTGTTGCGTTCCTGCTTAAATCCGGACCAAAGCCTTGGTTGGACAGACACTTTGGAGCTCAGTAGCAGTTGTGGGTTGAGTTACTAGTCCTGAAATCCGAGTTGGGACAAACACTCTAGAGCCTTGGAAAACATGGTTAGAGACCAGTTTGGTGATGGTTAGTGATGTCTGATCGTGAGGTGGAATCACTTGTTGAGGGTTGAGGAGGTTTTGCCTCTAGAAGCCTTGATTCGGTTATGTTTGGTTTATTCCATGAGATCCCACATTCATGGTTCGATATGACACGGTGGTGACTGGTTGAGAGAAAGATTTGGTTCAACCCAATCTATGGTCGGGTGGTAAGTGGAATTCCTTGACTTGGTTGGCATTTTCATATGTTAATAAGAGGTATTGTCTTTTGTGATCTATGAGCATATGTATTTATTACTATGGTTATCTTATGGATGCTTTCCATGGTTTTATGTTGTTAATTTTCTAGTTGTATACTGGTTATATGATGTATAATGTCTATGGCTCTTGACATCTTTGATGAATATATGAATGGTTGATGAATGCATGGACTAACAAATGTTATTGAAACCATTATGAGAGGGTATTAAACCTTCTTGATGATTCTATGATAAGTATCAGACCCCTATGTTTAAATATGCATTCATGACCTATAAATTACATGTTCACCACGTGTTTAATGAAATTTTTGTCATGGTTAGGCTTGGTTAGGCCAATTCCTTGACCAAGTTTTGTGTTAGAAGCTTTGTCTTGGTGTCATTTGTGGTTCTGGAAAGTTTCATCAAGTTTTGGGTAGTGACCTAGAGTCTAGCCCTTAAAAGGTGACGCAGATTTCGTGGTAGCAGGCACATAACTGTGAAATTGAGACTGTAGTCACACCCTTGCAGGATTATGCATGTGATTGGAGGCCTACATTCGCATGGATGCAAACTTGTGCATGCCACTGGGAGTTCAGGACACTGAAAAAGAAAGTTAGCTCAGGGTTTGGGCTCCTAGAAGGGTGGCTTAGCCCTTGGGGGTCCTATAGCACCTAAGGGAGTTAGTAAGGTGTTGTAGTGACTACAACCACCCTCCAAAATTTTTCCTTAGTGTCGTTTTGGATCCTCCCCTACCAACCTTTCACAACAACATGTCTTGCTTCATCAAGTACATAAGCTTCAATGATTTTCTTGTAGAATGACAACTTGTTCATCAAAGCTTGTTGCATTCCCCTCACAGGTTGTTTCTCCGGACTTGGTCCAGCTATGGGCTGAGTAGCTCCCTCAAGAAATTGCACAAATTTTCTAGTCAAGCTTCTTTGAAAAAATTACACAATTTCTCCCAGCAGGGTTGCTCAGCCTAGGAATTGCACAATCCTTGGCAGCAGTCAGCTACTCTGCCTAGAAATTGCACAAATCTCCTGGGCAGCTAGCCCAATTCCCTCCTATAAATGTGCATTTTTCCTCTTAGCTGAGCAGACTGTTGCATGTGCAGTTGAGTTGACCAATTCCACTCGGGACCAAGGAAACTTGACTTACATGCATGGGCTACTTTTTCCTGAAATAGAAAATTAAAATGAAAAAAGCATCCCTAGATTTTAGGGAGCTATTTTTAGCAGCTGGAGGTTACATGCAAAGATCGTTTTAAAACGTTTCCTCCAAGTGTCACATTTTCCTAGATTTGTGGCATGTGTGTCATGAGCTTCAAACTTATTTATTCGACGCATCAGAGCTCATTTCTTCACATCGATCTTGGAGCTCTGACATCCCACAGCACATCCAAGACTCTTCGACACATCCAACTCAACTATTCATGGGTAAGTGGTCTTAACTTGTCTTTTGCAACATTTTTGTCGCTTTTTGTGTTTTCGCTTGTGTTAGTGTTGTTTGCTTAATTTCTTTGAACACTTGATGTCGTTTACATGCATACTAGCTTGTACTAGCATCGTTTCAGTTTTTGTTAGAATCTCACTATTGTCGCATGCATGAAACTGTTTTGCATGAATGGTCGTCGATTCAGCAACTTGCTTCACCCACATGCATGTTGTTCCATTTTCTGAATCGTTCATTCACTTATTGCATGCACGATCTATTGCTTCTTCTTACACTCAGTATTGCCATGCATTCACAATCACATTTGCTTTCAATTGCCTGTTGGCGGGCCTAAGTAGACTTGGCCCTGACTCTGCCTCACTAAGACATCATTGCGCAATCTTAAGAAGGAAGGCTCTGTCTTCCTCTCAAGAAATGCACATCTCTGCCCGGTGACTATCCTCCAAGCTTTCTTTGCACAATTCTGAGGGACAATGACTGTTGGCCCAGAAAATTGCACAATGCAGTCACTTAGCCTACAGCCTTGGCCTGGACTCTACCTCACCAAGACAACATTGCACAATCCTAAGAAGGCTCTGTCTTCCTCTCAGGAAAAGCACATCTCTTCCTGGTGACTATCCTCCAGGCTTTCTTTGCGCAATTCCGAGGGACAATGACTATTGGCCCATAAAATTGCGCAATGCAATCACTGAGCCTGCAACCATTGCTAGTTGAAATTGTGCATTGCGCAATTCCAATAGCTAGTCAACCAACTTGGATTGCGTATTGCGCAATTCCAGCAATCAGTCAGACTCCCCAGACATCCCAAACTACCTTTTGCATAGTTATGGAAACCAGTCAGCTAGCCTCCCAGAAGAAATTGGGCAATCATTGCCAGTCAATCCCCAGGTATGTTGCATGTCATTCCTCAAGTTTTCTTTGGTTTTCACTGACAGATTTCTTACCATGCATGTCTCTTTGTCTCCAGATCTAGAAAGTGTTCGTCCACCTCTTAGCAGTTCAGGATCAATGGCCTCCAAGAGAGCAGTACCAAAGGACACTAATAGAAGTGCAACTAGAGTAGCAGTTGAGCGAGTGTCCGCAAGTCTACCGATCTATGAAGATACCAAGTTGATTCTATACAAGGACATCAAGCTGAAATGATACGAGGTCAATGATGCATTTGTATACACATTTGGGGAAGACCTCAAAGACCGCCAAGTATATGTAAACATTCACAAGTCCGAATTGCATGCAGATACCCCGCGTTCCCATACGTGAACATGATACATTGGATCGTCTTGCACACTAATCCCAAGATGATGACATTGAGCAGTGTCATTGGGACAAGGATTCCTACCTTCAGGGCACATGATTATGATGAAATGTATTAGATGTTAGAGCCCGTGATCATCATGGAGACACCCTTCAACTTACCCAACAATAATGCCAACTATAGACATTTTGAAGAACTGGGTAAAGGGGCCAGCTAAATTCAGGATGACACCCAACCAGATCTACAAGACGAAGATGATGCGGAAGGCGTATCAATACTTGGTCATTTTTGCATGTCGACTGTATGGCCAAGAAAGCATGGAAACCTTCCTACAGAGTTCGGTGATCGCTCTGGACCAACTAGTCAAAGAAAGCAAAGCATGCAACTGGTCTGACATGTTGGCTCATCAACTGAAGGAACAAGTAACAAGTAACAAGGACTTGACAACTGCCCAAAGGCAGGCAAGCAAAAATCTACATCTCCGCCTACATCTTGGATGCAATCTGTGCCTAACAGGAGTTCTTGGGCTTGAAGTGGGTAAGGACATCGACGGAGACTGCTGTGAAAACTTATTGTAAGATGTTGTCGGAATGCAGCTTCAGAGGAGTTATCACACGGTTGTCCAATCATTTTGTCACCCCGATTTACAAGATGATATTCGAACAAGATCCACCCTGCATGTCGAAGGAAATAATGGAGGCACTAATAGACATAATTGATTGGTATGCCTCATCGTCTGACACCTTCATACGGATATACAACGCGGAGAATCCTATGCATGTTCTATAGAAGTTTTCCTTAGACATACTCATCATGCAGGAAGTAGCATATCACATCTCGGTAGGATTGACAGTTAGGTTGCACCAGAAAAAGAAGGCACCTTGGCTCGCTCTTCCGCTGCGCATCGTGTTATACGAGATACAGAGTTTCAAGCATGTGAATGTCGAAGTAGATTAGATGAAGAAGTATCCATTTGTCCTTCGAAGTTACAATCCGTATGACCTGCATTGTATTGTGAAAGATCATTGTGCAAGAGTACAGTTCAACTGGATCCACGGGGCGTGTCATTGGGTGGAGGAGGACCCATGGAGATATTGTTACAACTCCTCTAGACTCAAAGAAGCGATCGGCTTCCCTGTGGAATGGTTAGCAAATCAACGTGAAGCAGCATCCCGAAGAGCACCAGAAGTAGCAGAGGTGAACATACCAGTGCACGACAAGGGAAAGAGGAAGATTATCGATCACATGGAGGAAGAGTAAAGTTGCAAGTTCCGAGTAGATCCACTTTTGGAGAAATCAGCTATGGCTATAGAGGTGAAGAGGCAACAACATGATAATCGAAATGCGTAAAGGCAGAGAGAGAAATGGAGAATGTAGGAAATAGATAAAGAGTTGCATGAATTGAAGGAGAAACTCTGGAAGGAACAGGAGTTGCACAAACATGAGAGGGAAGCATAGCAAGAACAAGTACAACAGGGGGTGCAACATGTACAGATGGATGAAACAGTGCTCATATAGGTAGTGGACTCATCAGAACAACTGGCATCAGGAAAATAGGGTGAGCCATTGTAGGAGCAGGACTTTGCTCAGGAGATAGAGCGAGCACTTGAACAGATGGATACGAATATGGAGCAGTAGGAGTTAGAGCAGGACATCGACCTCATGCCTCACTACCAAGAGGTCTACCCACGAACTTCATTGCATCCAGAAGACGAGCAAGTCCCAAGAA
Organism: Pinus tabuliformis; assembly: GCA_031772625.1. Lineage (NCBI taxonomy): Eukaryota > Viridiplantae > Streptophyta > Pinopsida > Pinales > Pinaceae > Pinus > Pinus tabuliformis. The sequence goes on from CM062819.1 coordinate 1,955,246,369, forward strand.
ACCAAAGAGACATTGAGATTCTTGGAGATCAGCCGGAAGGAGAGATGCACAACATCTCATTCGATGAGTCTCAACATAGAGTTATGCAATCTCGTAGAGTGTCAACTCCAAAAGATCAAACATCTCCCACGGAGTTCGAGGAATGAGTGATCATGTCAGATGTGTGCAAACATCCAGAAGAATTACCCAATGGCACCAGAGCATATGCCAAAGCCACTAACTTGAGCGTTCTCTCTCTAATAGTTGAGAATGAGCGAATGACGAAGGAGCTACAGATGACCAAGCAAGGAAGAGAGTTGGTTATAACATTCGCCCGAGCAGAATTGAAGAAGGAAATAATGGATAAAGTATTGTCCCTTGACATAGTCATGCGGGTGTTGTATTCCAAGTTTGGTACCGTGCATAAGGCAGTTGTCCATCTCAACGGATGGCAACAACGATGTGCTAGAAGACCACGTATCTTGTCGAATGTGCATGTTGTTGTTGATTACATGCAAACATGGACGATGAGATACAAGGGAGCTCCGCTTCACTTGCCTAAGATGATGAAGCCCAGAGCAGTCAAAATGAAGGTATGAATCCAGAGCCAAATCCAGAACTGTGAAGAGATCCCGCAGCACATCACTAGTCTATAAGCTTCCCATGCACGTGTATTCAAGAGTATGGATGTTGTGGTGCACCGATCAGGAGATCAGGACCAAGTGTCATAAAATGGTCAAAAATGAAAGTTCTCAGAACTGATTTGAACCTAAATGACCGGATAGAGCTCGTCTTCCTAATTCCAGCACCGCAGACGGTTCAAAAAGCAGTCTCCGTATGCAGAAGTTATGCCAAAAACAAAATCGCTCAATGACTCTTAATTTTTGAATTTTTCAAAAAAAAAAAAAAAAAAAAATCCACAGAATATTCCTTGGAATATTCCTTTTGGGCAGCGAATCAACGGCTGCCACATGGCAGGTCCGGAGACTGCAACGTGGCCTGATGACGTCAGCATGGATCATGGCTTATATCAAAATTGTGGGGGGCCGGGGTGGGGGGGCGCATGGTTTGAACCCATGACCTCCCATGGGAGAATGCAACGCCTTACTATTGCACCACGCAGTAGCACATGTTATGAGATACGGTGAAATGCTTAAGTTTAAACTTCATTTGTGCGGGGCCCGAAGGGGGCCAGCCCCCATACCACGTGACCTCACGCCAAGAACTATGCGCTAGGACTTAAACCGCCGGCACGAAATCCGATACAAACCTCCAGCCACTTATCCTGGTCACATGCGCGAAGTTAGCCGGCGGTTATGGAAGATTTATCAGATTTGTTAGTGGTGGTGCCAAATTTGGCGGCCGCCCATATTTAGCGAGGTTATCTCGTAGTCAGCTAGTTTTAACTGGAGCTTTTCAAGGGCAACTGGAAGTTGGGAGTAAATGGCCATAACTTTGGCTAGGAAAGTCCTTTTTGTACAATTTTTTATTTTATTTTGGGTCTCTTCGACCTTCTGAAGTCATTGGCATAGGTTTCACCGCCATCTGAGGTCATTTGCAGGTATTTTTGCTTCGTGGAAGTTCCAGGAGCCACCAGGGCCAAATCAGTTTGGGAGCTGCATTGGGAATTGTACAGCTAGTGAATGTGGAACGAAGGTCATTCCTGAAGGTTTTCAGCATTCTAAATCTATTTCTACAGCTCATTTTTCCTGTTGAGGCATTCTTCTCACTGTTTAGCTCCAGGGAAGCTTTCAGGGCCATCGGGCCATTTCAGTGCTTGAGCTGTTTGGGGGATATGTTCATCCATTTTTGGTGATTCAAAAGCCTATGTCTGCTATATTCTACCTTTTGAGTCTAATGGCAGAGCTTTCAGAACCAATTGAGGTCATCTTCACCTCGAAATTCTCCATGCAAGTTTAAAGGGCCACGAGGGCCAATTGGGGAAAGTATTATATAAGGTACAATTTCACTGTTTAGTGTTTGGGAAAGAGCATGTTTAGCTAATTCCTATCTTCTGATTTTGTATTTACAGTCAGATCTGTCTTTCAAGACACTCATATTCTTGTATTAGCCTTTGTATCATTTTTAATACAAGAGGACAAGCCTAGTTTGAGAGGTTTGGTCCAGTAGATGTAGCCCAGAGGGGGTGAACTGCTTTATCATTTTGATGCCTTTATTTGCTGAAGATGATATGCTAAAAAAAACTGATATATAGTGTTAAACAAAAAATATACATAACTTGCATACACACATAATCACCTATTCAGCTACAAAAAGTTATTTGTCTTATTCCGCAAGGCATCAAACTTCAAGTATGTGTATGTCCAAGACTTCTAAGTGTTTACTTCGTTATTTCTTTAGGTAGAGCCTGTAGAGGGCCAGGTAGCCTCTGGAACTCATCCTCTCTTTAGAAGTGGCATGTCCGGTGAATGCCCCTACAGTCTATCTCTGTATAAGAAATAAGAAGTTTTCACATTTTCAGAGGTCACTTGGAGTGTAGTCATTTGAAATTATGGGAAATGGATACCTTGCACCCTTAAACAAGTACATTCCATTTTCAAGAGTATGGATGTTGTGGTGCACGAACACACAATCACATCTATTAAGACTCTCACCCAGGAAAAGACAAAGGCACAGGTCCAACTAGCACTTGACTCGTACTTTGACAAGTTGATGTGCATAGCCACCAGCCCAGACTTGTCAATTAGTGTAGACACCATACACAAGCATGTTGTTGGCCCAGCCGCGCTTGAGACGATGATACACATTCTATCAGACGAGTTGGACAAAGGATCCCGAGCAGTGTACCTGGATGCTATGTAGGCAAGAGTCAGGTTCCAAAAATATGTCACCTCGAAGTACACGGACACCAGCAGGGAATACCGATCTTGGCATCAATTCACTACTGTCGATCATCGCGACGATGTCGAAGAGTTGGACTTCCCATGATTTTCTGAGTCATAGTGATGCCTTGCATGGCTTGCTCAAGCCATTTTGTCTCACATGGGTACATGTTCATTGTAATGTAACGTCTTGTCGAGTGTAAGTTCAAGTGTCGATAGTTGGATGTAACAGTCATAGACTAGATGAAGAGTCATGAGGGTAGATGAACTGCCACAAAGGGGAATGTCAAGGGTCACCCCACCCTTTGCTATAAATAGTCCCTCATAACTCATTTTAGAGGCTTTTGGTCAGCCGAGCTTTGGTAGGAGTATCTTAGAGAAATCGTGGACGGTATTGTAAAGCGCCTTGGCTTCTCCACTGTGCAAAGCTAGTATATCTCTTTGGAGGAGCAGGTGGTTGTGGCTATAACGTTCCACTATTGGAACTAGTGGTTGGATATGGATGTATTGTATGACTAGAACTTACACTTTTTAATATAACAGAGCCAACACGTTTTCATGCATATGTTGTTATTGTAGTTGGACTATTTTGGTTATTGTAGAAATGCATGTTATTTAACTTACACATTTGTGTATGAACTATTTTGTATGCAATTGTATAAATCTTGTTGCAGATGTGTTGTTGTTTTAACCGTCCCTTTGGATTGCTTGCTATCTTACTTTCCAGTTGGTGATGCATCTTTGCTCGTGTGTTCCCTTCCAAGCCAAGTACTATTACAGGTTTCCAAGGGGTGCACTCACCTTACTCTTCATGTGTTAGAACCTTTCATGCACCTTCCTTGACTCGCCGCAACTGTCACACCCTTGCTACCAACAAGGACATCTTACTTGTCTCTGTGCGAAACCGCGGTCAAGGCATTACCATACGAACCACTGCCCGGACTCCTACACCAAGCGGTCTGAGGTCTAATTGGGACTTCTTACTGGGGAGATCCTCTGACATGTTGGTGGGTCCAACACCGTCAACATAAGGTTTTGTTTTGTTGATTCCACTTCCTTAAGGTGATCTAAAAGGTTGACTCATATCATAGTAAGTCCTTGTCACATATTTACCCTGGTGAACTAGTGAACTTGGGTAAGTGTGGGAGGATGGTGTTACAGTTGTCTAGGAATGTTTTTGGTAAATGGTTCCTCATAATTAGAACACCATTACCAAAATATTTTTTAGATACACTTAATGTGTGGAAAAATATTTAATCCCCTCTTGATCCTAATAATTAATTTTTTGGCAAAAATAAATTAAAATTAGGCAGAAATTGTTGAAAAATAAAATGAAGGGAAAAATTAATTACCTTCTAATTGGAAATTTCATCAAAAAATATTTGAGCCTATTTTCAAAAGGAAAATCTTCAAGTTAAAATAAAATGCCTCATTTCCAAGGGAGGATGGACCAGTCCATAAATTCGTTCGGCTAGAGAAGACTATTTCCTAGCAAATTGAAATTTTTGGACCAAGCACTTAATTGTTTTGCACAGGTAACGATAATTTTATTTTTTGGAGGTCCTCCATGGTCCAAAATTCAAAATTTGACCCCTCCAGCACAAGGAACAAGGAAAATTGTTTTTTTTTTTTTTTAGATTTGTGTTAGCTAGTCAAGGGATCAATTTTTTTCAACAAGGATCAAGGTATGGATTGATGAAACTATCCATTATTTCCACTTGGAGGGGTTGATTCCTTTCATTTTCTATATAAGGAAGCTCTCTAACTCCTCATTACAACTTCATCTGATGGAAAATTTTTGTTACCGAGCTAAGCTCTGTTGGAACATTTCTTCTACATTAATAAAAGTCTTTAGGGTTTCAATTCAAGGTGTCTCTCTCTGGTGATTCATGGTATGTGTTAAATGGGTTTAATGCTTTAATATTATTCTTTAACTGAAGATTAGTGTTTCATAGCCAATGGCTGGATTATCTATAAGCACAAGTATCTTGCTTTAGGTATTGAGCTAGAGTAAACACATTGAAGTTGGCAGTTCTAGTAGGCATCTCTAGATTTATAGTGTATTTGTGTGAATTGAACCCCTTTGAAACTAATAATCTATATTTAGAGTGTATATATATCTTTAGGTGATTTAGCCCTTGGGAAAAACCCAAGCTCATGGACTTTGAGGTGATCACATCTTGTTTGGACTTCGAGCTTATCTAACGATTTATGGTGCATGGCCTTGTCTCGTACATTAAATAAATAAAAAATTCTCACTTATTTTCAAAATATACTCGGGCTTTGAATGATTTGTTTGCTAATTAGAGCTAATATTTCTCTTGTAGATATTGTAAATAAAACTTCTAACCCTTGTATTTTAAAATTTTCTATATAATTTGAGGTTTTATTTTTTCGAATTTCTTTTAGAAATTGTGGATGGTTATATCTATTTGACTTGCAGGTGCCATTAGATTAAGGATTCAAAGACAAATATGAAGTTAGAAGCTTGAGACCCTCACTTAGCCTAAACAACTAGGGTTTAGGGCTAGATTCACCCAAGGAAGAGTCATCCAACCCAATGAAGGAGAGTGTTCAATGTTTGAGGGTTGTTTTAAGGGTTAGAGACCCTGATCTATAAGACCTAGCTCCTAAAATTATAACGCCTAGCCTCTAAGAGGGAGCCGCTAGCCCTTAAGGGCCTTTTCATTGCTCCAATTGGGGTTTGTCACTAGAATTTATCACTAGAAGGCTTGAAAAGCTATTTTTCATGGAGAAAATGATTTTTTTGTGGCTCATAATCATCCATTTGCCTCATCAAGGGTAGTCGCAGGCCTTGCACGCCTTTTTCACCTAGTTGCTAGGGTTTTGAGACCTTTTTGGCTTGGTCGCAAGGGTTTCTGAGGCCTTTAGCCATAGCCACAATCCCTAATATGCCTCTTGGACTAGGTCGCAGGGCTAGTTGGGCTTGAATTTTGTATTTCAATTGATTTTGGCACTAACAATTTGTGATTGCATGCATAAAGTGATTTTTGGTAAGGGTTTGGAGTGCTTCTCATTATTGATCAATGAAATTTTGAGTTTATTGGTTAATTATTGGTTTTACAAGGTAAATATCAAATTTTGAGGGGGTTTTGTGGGTCAAATCACTCTCTCACTTAGTCGCTAGCTCTAGGAGGCCTACTAGGCCTAGCCACATACAATTTAAGGTTTGATCTATTTGTTTTCGAGCTAATATTTGTGGTTGCAGGTGCTAGGAAAGCCCTCGTCATATTTTGAAAGCAAGTCACTCATCTTTGGTGGCTCACTTGACATACTTGTCATTGGAACTAGACCTCCTAGCCTCACGGGTTTGCTCTTCCCCCATCTTCATTCTCTTTTGACTATCATAAAAAAAATATCAAGTTTGAAGTTGAACATAACAATGGTATATCATTCATGATCTAAGACAAGAACTAATCTACAATAAGCTAAGAACACCTAAAAGACACCATTTTTGAGGGCGTAAATCATTGTTCTAGTTGATGGTTTGTGACTGTCTTGTGCGTATCTAGGCTCTGATATAGATTTTTGAAGTTTGATATAAATATTCATAGGTCTGATATAATTGCTGCAACAGTGTAATATCTAAAGTTTGGTCCTTAAAACAAGTCAATATAAACCTAATACACTTAAAGAATCATCACATTAACCTAAAGGCTCAATAAGCATTGCCTTGGTTGATCTAGAAATGAAATTTCACGACTATTTTCATGCTAATAGTGGTTTGATCTAAACCATGTCAATTTTTGGCGCATTATCATTGTGCTCTTGAAAACATTGGTCAGCTTGTTGCATTGGTTTATGTTTTCTCTTGAGAATAAGCTATCATTATTGCATGCTAACTCTTGCGTCCTTGCACTCCTGCATAAGCATCTCATTGGTAGTTGAATGCATATGCTAGTGTCTTCTTATATTGCATATCACTTTTAGCAATCTCATCTCTCTTTGTGCTTATTGGTTTTGGTTACAATTGTGCTTAAGATAAAATTGCAAATCTCTTGTTGTGTCTGATTGGCTTATTATATAAGTGACGAGAAGATATTGTTGTCATTGTGCTTTAAGTTGTTCTTGTTCCTAATTGCTAAAGTAATATCAACGTAAGGGGCCTTAAAAGAGATCTAGTTGATTCATTGAGCTTCTTGGATAATTGATATTACTAATCTTGTTTCATTGAGATAAAGTGTTCTCTAAAGTGCTATATTTATTACTCTTATCATCTTGTGTTAAGAAATATCATTGTGAGCATCTTGAGTTCAAGTGATTTAATCTTGTTTGAGCATTTAAAATATCTATAATCTCATTTAAGCAATAACTCATAATCTGCACCTTCTTTATAGGTTAGAAGTGCATCAATAAAATCCACCACCAAGCATAAGCTTGGTTGTAAGAAAGACAGGACCACCTTCTTCACACAATTTGAGAATTCTAGACCCTCATCTACAATTAACACGATGACCTTACAATTCTCTTATGGGCAATCCCTTCTAGGAATGGAGGCACTTGAGTGGTTCAGACTCCACAAGAGGTATTGTTAATGAGGCCTTAGGCTCCTTCCCTTGGACTTCTCTCTACAACTTGCGTTCGAGACTAGCTTCCAAAGAATTGAGGAGGAGGATTCATCTAGACTAGGCATCTAATTAAAATCTACCAAGATCTTGCATCATACATTAGTTCTAGGTCCAACACTTCATTTAGGATAGCCTTTGCATATTGTTCTTCATCTAGTAACTTGGAGCATTAATCTTCATTGTGCAAGTAGTTAATTTTGAAGGCACTCGTCTGTCTCCCATAATCTTAAGGAATCTAATCAAATTGTGCTTAATAATCTTACTTGTTGCTTATCTTTTTTAACCAAGTTGCTAGGCCATTCAGTTGTATCTCTTTGACTTGTTGTTTTCGAACAAGTTGCTTATCATCTCATCCGTAGGGACTACCCCCCTTAGCCCACATTTAGGAGATAACTTAAACGTAAAGGGCAGGGATCAAAGTGACAAACCTTGCCCTGAGTGTTGTCACAATTTTGTGTATAATTTGAGCAACAACAATATATAAATATTTTGATTTCTAATTATATGCTCATTAATTAAATTTAAACATGATATTTTAAAATATTATACTTACGAACATGGATCACCATTATTTAAATTTATTTTAAAATAATATATATTTTATAAATTTTGCACCAAAAGGTTATTTGTAATTTTATTAATAATAACAATACTACAATATAACAATTGAATTGAATGAACTTAGATTTTTTTTATTTTTTAATTTGTTGACATTATGTTTTATTATTATTATTATTTGATATAATAACAATACTACTTATATTATATACCATGTTAGATCCATCTTAACTCCGAAGTTACCAAACCTTGGGGATCAAATCCCTTCTCACTCTAAAAGAGGTTTGCATTTCAAAAGATTTGATCCCTCTAGGCGCTTGGTAGATCTAAAGTTAATATGGATCTAGGCTAGTTTAATTATTAAATAAGATGGATCCATATTGATTTAATTATTAAATAGAATTAATTGTAATTATAAGTATAAATATAGCTATTATATATATATATATATATATATATATATATATATATTAAATGTAATTTGAGTGAATCAAAATGCTAAAGAGGACATTATAACATCTGCACCATTATGAGTTGGAGAGAGACACTTGTCTCTTTCTCTCTCTCTCTCTCTCACACACATATATATAAAATTAAAGGACATAGCGATTACATCAAAAGAGGGGCTATTCCCAATTTTACATAGCATTAATTTTTTTCTCTCTCTCACACACATTCATTATTTATTTATTTTTTTTTTTATTTTTTTATTTTTTTTTTATTTTTTTTTTCAGTAAGGCATAATTTCGAGTGAAATTTACTTACAATCTATCATAGATTTGTTGGAATATTGAATTTGAGCTATGATACTCTCCACAATCTAAGTGCCCCAAGGTTTTTCAAGATTTTGAATTCATATATGCAGTTAAAACACAATTAAAAAAAAAAAAAAACAAGATTACTAAGAAAAATTAACGTGATAATCACATCACAACTCATTTATCGATGCATTTCGAACCATCCAATGTGGTTTATCATCAGGACAAGATGGATAATTAGATCTTGGCATCAGATTAAACAGAGAGAGTGTGATGTAGAGACCATCAATTCCAAAAACTAGAATGTAACGATTAATTTTGACTAAAAAAATATTTATTAATAAGGGATATTTTAATAAATTAAATCATAAAATTAAAATTAAAATAAAATTAAAATTAAAATAAAATAAAAAAAAAAAAGGGGGCCAATCTAAATGGTCAAAATTAATTAACAAAGAATCAATGGAATAAATGAGGCTCATAATTAACAACTAACCAAAGGGGAGAAATCAAGGTCAAGACTAATAAATAAATTAAAAACAACAACTAAATTTCTAAAAGAGAAAGAGAATTATTTATTGTTTTTAATTTATTTATTAGTCTTGACCTTGATTTCTCCCTTTTGGTTAGTTGTTAATTCCCAACCTCATTTATTCCATTGATTCTTTGCTAATTAATTTTGGCCATCTAGGTTGGCCCCCCCTTTTTTGTTTTGTTTTGTTTTGTCATAGTCTAACGAGACTGCTTTTTTGCCTTGAAAGTTAATGGAAATTCCAGCCATATTTTGAAAAAATCCGAGAGGGATTTATAAAAATTCCAACTTACAGTGGTCAAACTTCAAGATTTTAGGTGCCCTAGAAGTTTTTGATGGTGTTGAATCCATTTCCACCATCAAAAACATGATTCAAACACTGTCTCTACAAGATTTTTTGAAATTTTTTTGCCTGGATTCCGACCACTTTTGGCCATCCGGGCAATTCCTCCGCCTTAGTAGAGGACTCCAATTTTATGATCCCCCCACACACACGCGCACACACACACACACACACACACACACACACACATATATATATATATTTCCATTACATTCTAGCTGTGAGAATTGATGGTCTTTACATCATTCTCTCTATTTAATCTGATGCCAAGATTTGATTCTCCATCTTGTCCTCGTGATGAACCACACTGGATGGTTCCCATGGACAAATGAGTTATTCTCTGGTTATCACCCAAAAATTTCTTAGTAATCAAGATATGGATCACATAAGCCTAAATTTGGATAAAAAATCAAGATTTGACAAAATGTTTCTCCAAATTTCGACTAATAACTCCAAAACATAGAATAGTTAGATAACTCCATTTATAATAAATATTAAGCTTTTATATGTTTATAAATTAAATTAAATATGAAATTATGGAAAATGATGGTTATTAATATGAATAATCATTTTTTCTTCTTCTAAAATCAGAGTATTTATATTATGATAAAAAACATGGGCTTACATTAATGATTGTCTTTGCTGGTCTGCGACTTGGGAAAACCATACCAATAGCATAGACACAAAATTGGAAGTTAGACTAGTAGCATAGACCCAAAACTTTGAAATTGTTCATACTATTCAAATCCGAGGATGTGATAGAGCAAAAACTACAAGTAGTGCTACATAGAGAACATAAAATAAACTAGAAATAATAACAAAACTAATAAAATTATGATGTTGATATGATGTGGTGCCTTACAACCTTTCATTCTGCAGGGGTTTCCTCCGTGCTTCACAGCTTAGGCTCTCCATATGAGTCTTGGTGTGGAGAGACCCATGCTTGTCATTCTTTTGGTTAGAAGTGTGATTTTCCTATGGATTTTGTCCACTTTTGATTAGAAGTGTTGATTTCCTACTGAGTATTGCTATTTTTTGTAAGGACTCTTCCTGTTAGAGTCTTGATATGACAATATAGGTTGATTGTTTGCATGTAGGAGAAGAGGAGTTAGGGGAGCATCCCCTTAACCATGGGTCATCTCGCAATTAAATTTCCCCACAAACAACCACCTCGAAGCCATTAAAGATTTAGGTGCAAGATCTGAGATTTGGTTATGGCATCGACTATCCAAGGCACCATTCACATGCAAATTTAAAGAGGAATAAGTCACCACATGGCATGCTTGTAGTGCATCTTCCACTTCACATTTGATGACTGGCACATAAAATGGGTTGCAAGCTATATGGGAGGGCTCCATGTGAGGGAGAGTTGCAGGGGGGGGAGGGGGGTATTAAAAGGAAATGCTTTGGTCCTTATATAATCTCCATAGGAGTGACTATGAGGTTTTAAATTATGAATGACGAGCGATGGGAAGGGATAGATTAAGGGATGTGTCTCCATCCTAATAAGTTGTTAATGTCAGTTTGGCTCGAGTTCAAAAGACAAGCATAATTTACCAGGGCATCCACTTCCTTATTTTGGGTTCTTAAGATATGGAAGAAAGACTTGAGTTGGAAGTGGCCAATGGCTCCCAAAATTTAGTGAAGTAGCAACTTTATTTGATTGTCCTTATGAGAAAAGCCTTTGAGAAGGTATTGGATGGTTAGAAGAGAGTCTTCCAGATTTAGAAGCTTAGTAATATCCATTTCTTTTGCTAGATTTAACCTTATCAAAAGACCATACATTTCTGCCTCGTTATTGGTCCTCTTGCCCAACCCTAAAAATACCCAAATGCTAAATTTCCCCGAAGATTTAAGATAACTCCTCCCTTTTTCTCACCCCTAAAAATTAAAATGTTTATACTCTTGGAATAACTCCTTAAATTTAAATTTATTACTTTGAATTTTTTAAGTCAGAACTCCTTAAATGTTTTTCAAGCTATAATTCATTTACTCATGATAAACATATTTTTTATTCATAAATCCTTAACTTTATGAGAAAAAAAAATTTCGGCGTAAATCACATGAAAATACATTTGTCGACGCGTTTCAAACCAACGAGTGTGGTTCATCGTTAGGACAAGTTGAAGAATTGGATCATGGCTACAAGTTAAATAGGGATAGCAGACCTTCCAACGGCTAGGTTCGACTGGAAAACGACTATATTAAACTAAACTGGACCAATGGCTATAATTGACCAAGAAACAACCAGATTTGACTAGTTAAATTATTTAATTATAATAATATTATTAGATAAATAATTTATTAGGGTTGATATCATTATATTTTATAATGTTCTGAATGTCATTAAAGTTTAGAATGCTACAAACGAAAATTATTTTAATACTTTTCGGTTGGTATTGTGTGTTATTTTAAGTAAAATGTTAATCAAACTTGAGTGAAAAATAATAAATTTAGGGAATATTAATAATAATAATGAGTAAAATGTTAACAAATATTAATAGATCCAGGGATTATAACTATTAGTAATTGTATGGATTTAATATTAACTAAAATAATTATATTAAATATTATTATATTATTATTGTTATTATAATACTAATATTATTATTATTGTTAATGTTTTGGGTAACTAGTTAATATAAATTTGTTAGTAAAGCTATCTAATGTGAACATAAACTTACTTCTTAAGTTTAAATAATTATCTTATACTAGATTTGACTAGTTAAATTATTTAATTATAATAATATTATTAGATATTTAGTTATTCAATGTATTAAGGTTGATATCATTATATTTTATAATGTTATGAACTTTAATGACATTCAAACATTATAAAATATAATGATATCAACCCTAATACATTGAATAACTATTTATCTAATAATATTATTATAATTAAATAATTTAACTAGTCAAATCTAGTATAAGATAATTATTTAAATTTAAGAAGTAAGTTTATGTTCACATTAGATAGCTTTACCAACAAATTTATATTAATTAGTTACACAAACCATAGATAATAAGAATAATAATAATATTATTATAATAACAATAATAATAATATAATATTTAATATTATTATTTTAGTTAATATTAAATCCATACAATTACTAATAGTTATAATCCCTAGATCTATTAATATTTGTTAACATTTTACTCATTATTATTATTAATATTCCCTAGATTTATTATTTTTAACTCAAATTTGATTAACATTTTACTTAAAATAACACACAATACCAATCGAAAAGTATTAAAATAATTTTCGTTTGTAGCATTCTAAACTTTAATGACATTCAGAACATTATAAAATATAATGATATCAACCCTAATACATTATTTATCTAATAATATTATTATAATTAAATAATTTAACTAGTCAAATCTAGCTGTTTCTTGGTCAATTATAACCGTTGGTCCAGTTTAGTCTAATATAGCTATTTTCCAGTCAAACCTAGCCGTTGGAAGGTCTGTTATCCCTATTTAACTTGTAGCCATGATCTGATTCTTCAACTTGTCCTAACGATGAACCACACTCGTTGGTTCGAAACGCATGGACAAATGTATTATCATGTGATTTATGCCGAATTTTTTTTCTCATAAACTTGATATGGATCACAGAAGCCTCAATTCAACAATTAAATCCTTAACTTTATACTCATCACTTCCACTATTTTCAAGTTACAATTTATTTAATGGCCAATTATGTATGGCACTTTCTAAACCACCTTTACTTAAAATGACTCATATAATTAATTATTTCTATTTTTACGCCGTAAGGCGTTTCCCTCTAAAATCCACTTTCCTCTTACCTTACGTGTCAAAATATGATCCATTTGATATAATGTTAGACGATTAAAATGTTTACTACCGTTAATCAAAAATTTAGTTATAACTGAAACCATAACAACCTAGACTTCATCTTTTTCAAGAACCACCAAACCCATCTTTTTCAAGAACCAGCGAACCCTGAAGATAGACAACCATGTCTTGGGTTGTAGAGTGAAAGTAGACTTCCATGGTTTGCAACAGGCTTGTGTTGTGGAATGGAAGTAGACGACCATGGTTGCAATGGGCTTGCATTGCATTGCAAAATGGAGGTAGACGACCATGGTTACAACGGGCTTGCTTTTCAGAATGGAGGTAGATGACCATGGTTACAACGGGCTTGCTTTTCAGAATGAAGGTAGACGGTAAGCCAACCTGTACATAACTCCATAGAAACCCTTGGCCTTCTTATTTAAGGATAGTGAATTCGTTACAGTAAGGCGAAGCCAAAAAGCTGGAGCAAAAGAAGCACCTCTTATCTTGCTCATATCCTCGGAAATGAATGAGATGAAGAACTTCTATTCCTTCTCATTCTGCTCGCTCTCTCCCACAATATCTATTTAGTGGTTGGTGATGTTCTTGGATTTCTACTCTTCTCAGCTAGAGCACCTACTCTTGTTCGTTGTTCTCGGGACCTGTATCCGGATAGGATGTTAGAGAGGCAGAGGCAGGCCATCGGGGATTTGATTTGAAATTGAAAGAACAAAGAGAAGTTCCCATTTGATGACTGGTTGAACAGACAAACTACTTGGCACATAGTATAGCTCCTGTAACGGGGTAGCTTAACTAAATGAAGGTAGACAGTTCTCCTTGTGTGAAATAGTGTTGTGGAGAGAAAGAGCGTATGTAGAGGCAAAAGGAAAACTTTCTGTTTCAGTGGGAAGATGGGTTCAAAGGAGAGAAAATCGAGGGTGGGTTTGAAGCTGCCAATCCCAGCTCAGGAAGACACATTTTCTAAGCTAATTCCATTTCCGCTTCCACTGCCAAAGCCCCCTAACATGAATCGTGCCTACAAGTTGCCCTTTGTTCCTCTTGAAGAAGTTACACTGGAAGATCTCCAGAAGATTTCAACTTTGGGGTGTGGGAGTAGTGGTAAGGTCTACAAGGTTAAGCATGCCAAGACTGAGAAAATTTATGCCCTCAAAATCGTTCACGGAAAGCACTAGCTTGCTCTCTGAAAGCAAATAATGAGGGAAATGGAGATTCTCTGAAGGGCGAATTCTCCACACATCGTGCAGTGTTATGGCATATGCTCTGCAAATATATGGAGTTTGGGTTTATATTTGTTGGAATGTGCGCTTGGAAGGTTCCCTTGTTTGTCTTCGGGGCAGAGGCCTGATTGGCCTACTTTAGTGGTGGCCATTTGTTTCCGCGACCCTCCATCGCCACCACCTGATGTATCACCAGAGTTTCAGAGTTTTATCAGATGTTGCTTCAAAAGGATGCATTACTTCGCCATAATGCACATCGGTTGCTTTCGCATCCCTTTTTGAAGAAGTATGAACAACAAACTTGTGACCTGTCTCCCCTCCTGAGGTATTTACACCTATAGAATTTTGAATTCCTTTCTGTATTTTGATCACTGCAGAAGCTCTTACATAATTTGTTTGTGTTTTTGTGATCAAAAAAAAAACATGATTAACTAACTATTCTGGACAGACATATCTATAATGGCTTGAAATACCAATTACTTGTTTTGCAGTGCTTTCCCTTGTCTGAAAAATCTTCTTGAATGATGATGATAAGTTTACTTGGACAATGGAATCTATTTTCTGAAAAGAGCTGCTACGAGCGTTGTGCTGAGCCGAGCATCGAGCTGAGACCTCGGCCCTGCGGCCGCCTGAGGGCTTCTGAGTGGTGCTCCTGGCAGACGATCACCCTGCAGGCTAAAAGAGCGCAGTGCTGAGCCGACTGCGAGCTGAGTCTTTGGCCCTGCGGCCACCTGAGGATTTCCGTGTGGTGCAGCCAGATCGTCTTCCTGGCAGCCTAGATCGACCCTCTGCAGGCAGATCTAAGAGATGATGCCCATAGAGATCTGGGGGAGATAGTGCTGAGATCTCCCTCATGGAGTCTTCTTCGCCCTCCCCCGCTGAAGCATAGGTCTTCTCAAATCTGCTGAACTCGTTGCCAAAAAATAAAACTACAGAGGCGTAGAAATTTGTGAAACGACTTGACGATATTCCAGAGATCTCGCTCCCGCCTGAGAAACTGATCCAAGTTGCCCTTTCGCTGTCTGAACGTGCCTTGGTGGACAGTTCACTGGCCTCTGGCCCTCACCCAGATCCATTGAAAGCTGGGTGTCAAGGAACTAGGCGCCTCTGATTTCGGGCAAAGTCACTTCTTACTTTCTGGGGAAGGGCTTCTTCCTATTCGAATTCTCAGAAAAGGAAGATAAGGATATGATCTTCCAAAATGGACCCTACTTCATGGGGCCTCAAGGACTGTATCTCAATAAGTGGACGCCAGACTTTGATCCAACAGTCGACGTGCCCTCTGCCGTGCCCGTGTGGGTTAGATTGCCTAACCTGCCAATGCATTGTTGGAATTGGGAATCCCTTAAGCACATTGGGAATACCCTGGGTAAATTCATTGACCGAGCTAATAACAAAGATCAATATGATTGTGCGAGAATTTGTGTTGAAGTTGATCTTGAGGTAGGCCTGCCAGAGGCAATAAAGATCAGAGTAGGCAGTTGGACGCATATCCAAAAGCTGGATTATGAACAGTTGTCGTTCAAATGCAGGAAGTACCAGGTCTATGGCCACTTCGCCAGAGGATGCCCAAAAAACGCTGAAACAGAGAAAGGAAAAGAGGACGGATGGATGCAGGTCAAAAGGACAAAAAGCAAAGCCCCAAAAATAGGAAATGCCAATGGGAAAGCAATACAAAAGGGCCCTCAAAGGCCACACAGGGAAGAGCAAGGAAATAAATTCATACAACTCAGCTCAGCATCAGAGGAAGTCCATGAGATAGAGACACAAAAGGAAGAATCGACCCAAAAAGAGCCCCCTAGGAACCAAAGCAAACAGGAAGTAAAACAGACAGAATGGAAGATACACCCTCAGAAGAGGATGAGGAAGTACAAGGTTCAGAGGATTAAGAAGAAGAAGGTGAGATAGGAGAAACACAAACCTCGGCCAGAAGATCGTTGAGGGGCAGAAAATCAACCCGTGAGAAAAGAGAGCAGGAGACATACAAAGACAAACTGCAAGGAAGCCAACCCACTCTCGAGAAACTCCTGGCTAAGACTCCGAAGATGAACAGAAATCTGCCTCAGAGCTCTAAAGGAGCTCTCCACTCCAAAAATAAGTAATGAGAATCGTCTCCTGGAATTGTAGGGGTATGGGGAGCAAAATCAAGGAAGAAGTAGTAAAAAGTTTGATAAGATCTGAATATCCTGACATACTCCTCATCCAGGAGACCAAAATGGAGGATAAGGCTTTCCTCCACATAGGCAAAAATCTCTGGAAAAAATGTGAAGGGCAAGCAGTCTCAGCCAGAGGTGCCTCAGGTGGTCTGGGTACCCTCTGGAACCCAAGCAATCTCACAAGGGTAAAAGAGATCGCCAATACCCACTCGCTATACTCAAAACTAAAGCACATTGATACAAATGAGACTCTTTGTCTCTTTAATGTGTACATCCCGGTCAATGCAGGAGAAAAAAAGAATTGCTGGGAATCTATCAGAGAGCTGGCAGAATCTGAAGACTTAGCAAATATTATCATCACTGGAGATCTTAACCTTACACTATCTACGGCTGAAAAATGTGGTGGGAGCATAGTAAGGGATCCAGCGCGAGAGTGGGCTGAAGATCTACTTCGGGATTGGGACTTGATTGACATCAAACCTTCGTCGGGCAAGTATACCTGGTCCAATAAAAGGATTGGCCCAGGCCACATCGCAGCAAGGTTAGATCGATTTCTTGTTCAAAGCTCTTTTTTACTTCTTGGTCTAGATACTAGAATGCATATCCTTCCATGCAGTGTCTCTGATCACAGGTCCATTAAGCTAGATCTCTCGGCTCATTGGGATAAAGGCCCCACTCCGTTTAAATTCAATCCTCTATGGATCAAGGAGCAAACCTTCTTGCATTTAGTAAGGGATATGTGGAAGCAACTAGTGAATGGTTCTCCGTCCTTTGTGTGGGAGGAAAAACTCAGGAGAGTGAAGGCAGCTCTAAAAGTTTGGGAAAAATCTCTCCCAAACCCTACAGCGAAAAGAAAGAAGTTACAAGAGCAGCTAGAAACCCACCAGCTTTATTCAGAAAATGAGGAGATCACAAAAGAAATACTTGAAAAAGAAGCAGATATCCAGCAAAAGCTGCTTAAAGCAAGCCCGGCCGAGGAAGAATATTGGAGGATCAAATCGCGCAGGCTATGGCTCAAGGCAGGTGACAGAAATACATCCTTTTTTCATAAACAAGCCCAAGCCCGGAAAAACTCCAATAACATGACCGAAATCAGGGAAGAGAACTCTATTCATAGAGACACTCAAAGCATTAAAATTGTGGCCTTTCAGCACTTTAAAAAGTTGTATAGCGAAAAAGAGGAACAAGCTCAAATTTCACTGACTGTAAATGAGGTTCCCAAGCGGATATCTAACAGAAAGAATCAGTTCTTGGAAGCAGAAGTCACAAACGATGAAATCAAAGCCACCCTCTTCTCTATGGAGCCGGACAAGGCTCCAGGCCCTGATGGCTTTACAGCCAGATTTTTACAGCACTGTTGGCAGATTATCAAAAAATACTTGTGTAGGATGGTACGAAAGTCTCAAAACTGTCAGAAGATAGGGGGAAGTACTAATTCAGCTTTCTTGGCCCTTATCCCCAAGGAAAGAGGTGCAAATACCTTCTCCAGATTCCGCCCCATCTCCCTTTGCAATATCAGTTATAAGCTGATAACAAAAGTGATAGCGAACAGGTTGAAAACAATTCTCCCGGACATCATCCCAGAGAATCAGGGGGGCTTCATTCAGGGAAGACAGTTAGCAGACAACTATATTTTGGTTCAAGAAGCAATCCACTCAAGTTTAGCCCGGAAGGAGAAAGGAATGGTTATCAAACTCGATCTTGAAAGTGCCTTTGATGGAGTTAGACACAGATTCCTGCTGGAGGTTCTACATAAATTCGGGTTTGGGCACAAGTTCATCAATTGGATCAAGGCCTGCATCAGTGAGCCATGGATTGCCCCTCTGGTAAATGGGAGAGCCACGGACTTCTTCAAAGCCTCAAGAGGGCTGAGGCAAGGGTGTCCCCTCTCCCCCTTGCTCTTTGTCCTTCAAGCATCAGTATTAAGCTTCCTCTTGAACAGAAAGCAGACAGAGCAAGAAATAATGGGAATAAACATAGCAAGAGGAGTAAAAAGTATAAATCATGCGTTGTTTGCTGATGACTCTCTGCTGCTGGGAGCCGCTTCAGTGGTTTTGGCAAACCGTTTTAAAGAGGTAGTGGAAGAGTATTGTGCAGACTCAGGAAGCAAGCTCAACAAAGGCAAATGCCAAGTTTATTGTTGGAACACCTCTGCCAGATTGATCCAAGCTATTTCTAATTGCCTAGGATTCACAACCTCCGCTGCTTGGACTTCATTCAAATACCTGGGGCTCCCTGTCTTTCAAAAAAGAATCCTCAGTAGAGATTGGATGTCGTTGCTGGAAAAATTCAAGCTTAAAACTCAGTCCTGGGGATATAATTGGCTCAATTTAGCAGGCAAGGCAGTATTGATAAAGTCTGTATTGAATAGCCTGCCCATTTTTCAGGCAACTGCTATGATGGTGCCCAAGAGTATAATGAGGAAGATGGATGAGCATATAAAAAAAAAAAAAATGGAAAGGGGGCAAAGGCAATGAGAGGAAAATCCCTTTACTAAGCTGGAATATGATCTCCCTGCCTAGATCAGAAGGCGGTTTAAATTTTAAAAATCTCAACATTCAAAGCACAACAATGGGTGCCAGATTGGCTTGGAGGATTATCGCCCCAAAACCGGGCTGGGCACAACAGGCCTTGTGGAAAAAATACTACGGAGGGCAGAGAATGTGTTGCCTGAGCAATTCAAAGGGAATAGCAGGTACGCAGATCCACAAACACTGTGAAAACTCTGTACCTCTTATCAATCAACATGCACATTGGATTCCAGGCAACGGTCAACGAATACGCATTTGGGAAGATAACGTTATGGGAAGCGATCCGTTGGCTGAAGATCACTCATTAGTCATGCTGAGAGAATGGATGAACTCTGAAAATATCAAAACATTGTGGGATCTGTCCCTCTGGGACAATGGAGATTGGTGGCGGTGGAAAAAATTGGAGGTGCCTACAAATCTTGCTCACGAGTATGCTGCCCTCCTTGCCCATCTGAAAGGCAAAGCCCCGCTGAGCTTAAGGAAAACTGATGTCAGAGGCTGGGGACCGATCCCTGGCAATTACACGGTTTCTAAGGGATATGCCCAACTCACTCGCATTCCCAGCGCTCCGCCTGATCCGAGGCCATGGCAGGGGGTTTGGTCATTAGAAACGTTGCCCGAAGTGGATACCTTCTGCTGGCTGCTTTGCCACCACAGAATCCTGACAGAAGACAGACTCAAGAAAATTGGGTACTCAGGGCCGTCACGCTGCTCTCTGTGTGAGGATCATGAGGAAAACGCATCTCACATGATGCTAACATGCAAATTCGCTGCAGACTTGTGGAAGGAGGCCTTAGAGCCATGGAACTTGAATTTTGGATCATTCAACCACTGCTCAGAGCTTTTTTCAAATTGGAATCGAATTTATCCAGGAGGCGCTGTCCAGAATTTGCAAATCAGAGACGCATGGCACTCCCTGCCCAAGCTTATCTGCTGGCATATCTGGTTAGAAAGAAACCAAAGGATTTTCATGAATAAGAAGAGTGCTTCTAAGCTAACCTGGGTTAAAATTAAAAGCCACCTTAAAGAATGTTTGGGAGATCAGATAAGCATAAAGGACCTCACGGAACAAGAAATAGCCTGGGGTGCCTCCCTGGACCTCCACCTCTCAGACACTGTAAAGAACCCCCCCCCCCCCTCTCTTAAAGTCTTGGCAAATTAGACTAAATGAATCAGAGTTTGCCGAATTCTGCAGCATAAAGGCGATGAAAGCACTCTTCTTTGACGGTGCAGCTAAAGGAAATCCTGGCAGATCTGGAGCTGGTGGGGTTATTAAAAGTGCAGAAGGTATAATGGAAGCTAGTTATGCTTGGGGAGTGGGCATCAACACCAGTATTCAAGCTGAAGCACTTGCTCTCCTCCAGGGTCTCAAGGTGCTTAAGAAATTGGGAATCAGAGAGGCAGTGGTTTTTGGGGATTCCCAGATTATTATAAACGTCATGGTGGAAAGTTCACCTCCCTCTGATTTAAGACTACCCAGATTGCTGAGAAGAATCAACACTCTTAGATCCTCCTTCCATAAGCTGGAATTTCTACACATAAAGAGGGAAAACAACAAAGAAGCAGACGCTGAAGCCAACATAACAGTTAGTCTCCCTCTCAGAAATTATATAAGAGACGTAGAAGAAGGCTGGGATCCCATCCCCTAGCAGTCCATTAAAAATGTATTATTGTTTTCTCCTGAAGCAATTTGTATGCACTTTTAAATTAGGACAGATAGAAAATTCTGCTAGAAGAACAGAATGTAAAATCAGAAAGATCTTGAAGAGGACAGCCATATGGTTACTGGATGAGGCAAAAACTGAGCCCCTCCCCCCCATTTTGTAATCTGAATTGAGGCATTTCAGCCAAGAAGGAATATAACAGTCTAACCGTTTCTTTAAAAAAAAAAAAAAGTTTACTTGGACAATGTGTAGTTATCTGAATCAAAATCCTTTTTGAATGAGAGATAGGTTACTTGGACTATGTGGATTTTGGTCCCATCAAATCACAAAGGTTGGTCTTATGTTCATGGATCTTTTCTCAACAATCATCATCTTTACAACATTGGATCAATAAATTTTTCCCAATTCAGATTCTAGAGCGTGAATAATTGGGTTTGAGAGGCAAACACACCTCTGAGCTCACCAAGTTTCGTTGAAACGATATTGCCAGTTTTACAGCCTTGTTAGGCCATTGAACTCAGGGAGTTGGCATTTTGACTCTTTTGGAAAATGAAACTTTTATTAAAGCCTCCAATCCTTGAACTACAAGCCTCTGAACTCAAATAGTTGGCACCTTGGCTCCTGTCATGAAGAAAAACTTCATAGCTCTTCTTGTTTGCTAAAATTTCATAAATGTACAATTTTTCTAATCTGTTTGGTTTGCTTCTGCATCTTGGATGTCACTACAAAAGCTCTTACATGGTTTGTTTGTGTTTGTGTGATCAGAATTAAAAACAAAAAACATGATTACTATTTGTACCTTGTGTCTTCTGTCCTCGAAGGGGTCTGATATAGGATTAAATCACCCAATATGCCATGGGTGCATAATAGACAAGTGGAAACCCTCCCCTCAAAGCTGGAAGTTCAAAAAGTTGCCTGTTGGGCTTTGTTTCTAATTTTGGAGGGTAGATACTATGATTTTTTGGTGGCTATGAGTGAATAGCATTTGTAAATCATATATTATTACTCTCATACTGAATGGCTCTACTATTGACTATCTAAATGATACTGGCAAGCAGCCTAGTTTGAATTGTTACCCTAGTGATTTGGTCAAATCCATGCCTAGGGATATGTTATGTTCATTAATAATTCCCATGATTCTTGTATGATGCCTATATCAAGTCCATCTTGCAAGAGCATGCACACTAAACTAAAGGAAAGCCATGAAAGGCATAGGGTAAGATCATATTATGAAAAGTATGCTTCAGACAGTAGGATATATTTAAGACATCATATTGGACAGAAGAATATATTTAAGAGTTTGTATTGCTTGTAGAGTGAAGAAATTATTGGTGTTGGGCTAAGAGTTTTCTTCCATCTCTAATACATAGAATTTGGTTTTTCCTCTTCCCCTCTTTCTCCCTTTGTATCTTCATCTATACATCTATTGCAGTGGCCACTGCATAAATTATCCCAAAATTGTTATGCTTGTGGTTTTATTTTTTGCGTGCATAATAATATAAGGTCTTGTTTAACATTTTTGCAATATATTCTTCCTCTTTCTTCTTTGTATCTATATCCAAGCACTTATTATGGTGGCCACTGCATATATTCCGTCACAGTTTCCAGAGCCATATTGAAATTGCCAGAGTAGACTTTTAAGGTTTTAGTTTTTATGGTTATTAATCGATACTACAAAAGGATTATTGTGTTTGATAAGTTTATTAAGCTGTCTGGTAATGGCACCTCTTGTAGCTCGATGTTTTTTACCAATTGGTTGGCACATTAAAAATTCCGTCGAATTAGTTTATTGCGTTAAGCTGGTTTGTTTCCAAAGTGGATTGTTAGTGGTTGAGTTCTATCTATTAACTGATTGCTCCATTGAACCTGTTGCCATTCCATGTTTGCTATTTCAATTCAGTTCAGATTGGGATGTTTTCCTTTTATATGAACTATGTATTGTTTTTGAAGCATGTTAAATAAATCAACAATAAAAATTTGGACTCTACCATATATCTCCCTTTTCAGATTATCCATGCCTTCCACTAAGAGATGAAGTTTATATTTATGTCTGCAGCTCCTCTTGTCAGTGGACAAAGGCTACAGAAATATGTTTACGATAAGATCTCAAATGAAATACCTGAAGGGCCTTACTGTCTTGTTTACATTCATACCTCTGTTCAAAGGAGTGAAAACTGCCCCGGCGTGTCTACTTTGTGGTTGATCTATGAAGAACTTCCTCCGACTTTTAAGGAAAGGCTTCAGGTGGTGTATTTCCTACATCCAGGGCTTCAGTCAAGACTGTTTTTTGCAACCCTTGGCCATTTCTTCTTGAGTGCAGGGTGAGTATTAAGCTGAGTTTGCATTTTGATTCAAATAATTCATTAGAACTAATTGTTGCAGATGTGCTCATGCAGTTTTTGATGTGTTATGTAATTTATACTGGAAATTGAAGTATGTAAATCGTCTAGAATCTATCTAGGATTACATTAGGAAGGGACATATTGCGATTCTTGATTTTGTGTATGACCATGATGATCAACTGGAAGACAGACCTTTGATGGAATATGGTGTTGAAACATATCCCTTTCAAGTTTATGACATGCCTGCCATTGGATCATCTGATTCTCGATACTCCTTGAGATGGGCCTCGTAGGCACTATGCAAACTTTATCCATCAATTATGGCCATTTGTTGTAGAACATTGTATTTTCTTGCTTTTCCTTCTGTATGCAAATGTGAGTGATCCCTTTCCAAGTGACTTCCCTTGACAGGAGACAATGTTCTTGAGAGAAGGCACTTTCTTATTTTTCTATTGCAGTTTAGTTAGAAAAAATCCTTGTGCTATAAATTATGCTATTCTGCATTGGCTGTACATATATGTAAGTAGTCAAACCCAAAAACATGGCAGCATGCAGTTACTATGCTTTAGTAGTTCATCTTGCTGAAGGTCTTGATGGAAAAAAAGGTGTGTAGCGTAGAAGCATGGAGCAGATTATTGTCATTGGAAATAAAATCTACTTTTTGTGTTAAAACTTGGCTTTCAAAAGCATGCCTAGCACACATTGTCTGCAGGGTTTTTGCCTCAAAGCTAGCCAATTTCCACTACTTGACTGAAGAACTACTCTTATAGTCAAATTTGTACTGTGATTGTTGAATTAACTTTTGATGTACCTTCTATGTACATAATAATATATCCTATCATGAAGAAAAACTTCATAACTATTTCTGTTTGCTAAAACTTCAAAAATGTGCAGTGTTTATAATATGTCTGGTCTTCTTTTGCATCCTGGATATCACTGCAGAAGCTCTTACATGGTTTGTTTGTGTTTGTGTGATCAAAAAAAAAAAAACATGATTAACCAACTGTTCTGGATAGACATATTTATAATGGCTTGAAAATGAATTACTTTTTTTGCAGCACTTTCCCTTCTCTGGAAAAATCTTCTTGAATGATAATGATAAGTTTACTTGGACAATGTTCAGTTATCTGAATAAAAATCCTTTTTGAATGACAGATAGGTTACTTGGACTATGTGGATTTTGGTCCCATCAAATCATGAAGTTTTTTCTTATGTTCATGGATATTTTCTCAACGGTCATCAACTTTACAACATCAGATCAGTAAATTTTGCCCAATTCAGATTCTAGAGCATGAATAATTGGGCTTGAGAGGCAAACACACCTCTGAGCTCACCAAATTCAGCTAAAACGATATTGCCAGTTTGTTCTTACTGTATCACATCTCGGCTATATCATTATGCTTGTATGGTCGATCTTCTTGTCCGTGCAGGGCAACTGGATGATGCACATGTCATTATTAAAAAGATTCCCTTAAAAATTGATTCTGGGGTGTGGGGAGCCTTGCTCAGTGTCTGCAGGATTCAGAGATGGTAGGAGGGAGGATTGTACAATAAAATTTATATGTTCCATCACTAGAATATGGCTGAGCTTAAATGGTGGGGTGTCAGGAGCCTTGCTTAGTGCCTGCAGGATTCAAAGATGGTAGCAGGGAGGATTGTATAGTAAAATTTATATGTTCCATCACCAGAATATGGCTGAGATTAAATGGTGCAATTTTCAAATGAAAAGAATTAAAGAGGCAGTAGCAGCTGCATGAGTTGTAAAGCAATTTTATCAAAGACTATGGTCCAATACACTGTGAACAATGATCAAGTGTAGCATTTTGGAGTCACTCCAAAATATGGCAAATCATCAGAATTCTAATAAATGTTAATATTATTGGATGTTTTAGTAAAGTCTCAATGATGTGTAATTCAATCAAACATAACACAGTCATTTCTCAATCAGAAATGTCTTTATTACTAAAATAACCTACAATCTACAATTCATGAAAACTTCCCTTGCCTCATTATTCAACGCTAGAAAACCCAATTCCACATACAGAGTTGAGAAGGAAAATTAACCTAATCATGCATCAATCTCATCTCCATACAAGCTTTTCAAGGAAGTAGAAGTACAATGTCTAAATTAACCTCTTGATTTGGTGTCATAAGTTAACTAGGGGAACCTCCCCTCATCGGCTATTATATTAAACTTGTCAATTACATATCTTTCGTACTCTTACATGATGTGGCCTCGGCATTGAATTCAAGCTTCAAGCTTCCTGCAAATCTTTTCTCTGCATTGTAAATCCATTTTGATAATTCTCTGGATCCCATATACCATAATGAACTAGTCCCCTGTCCCACTTGTGACTTGTATGACATTCAAAATAATCTTTTAGCCTACTACTAAAAGGTCTCTTGCCAAAGTTCAAAACCAGATGAGGATCGAAGGCTGGAAAAATTCATAGCCGCGTCAATTTTTTTCATTATGCTTTGGGGTTTGCTTTCGTAAACTTCGAACGTGGCTTAGAGTTCACAATCAGAGGAGGACTGAAGGTTGGAAAAATTCACAGCCGCATCAATTTTGTTCATTATGCTTTGGGGTTTGCTTTGGTAAACTTGAAATGTGGCTTAGAGAATGAGCAGAAACTTGTATGATAATATTCCTATATTCAATCAGGGGGTTTGCAGTTAAAATCTCCATAGTATTCATGATCCTGGTGGATGTTGGTGGCCACCCACCTATCCCATTTGGACCCCCACAACTGTCTCTTTCAACATTTTCAGTTTCCTCAATTGTAGCGCAACTTACTATTTTTAGCAGTTTTCCGGGTCCTGAACTTCCGGATCCGTTTTGAGGCCCCAAAGTGGTAGTGCTCGGATAGATATTTCTAACAAGCTATTGTACACGTCAAGCGGAGATCGTATACCAAAGTTACAACCCGGGAAGTTGGTGTAGCAATTTACCCAAACGGGGTCCACAGTTTGGCGTTTCATCTTCTAGGGTTAGGTTTTGGAATGTTAAGGGTTTTCGATTGTTTCTCAACAATAAATAGGCCTTCGAGCCTCATTGTAACATAGTTCAGAGGCATGTAGCCACCACATCTCTTCTCAGAGATAAGCTACCATCGCCCTAGCTAGTTTATTTCCATTACTGTTTGTAAGCATATTTCAGTATTTTACATTAATGAAATGAAGTATTATTTCTGCTGCATATCTGTGTTTATGGTTATCTCTGTAATTTGTTGTGTTCCTACTTAAGTCTGGATAGGTGGTATCGGAGCGATCTGCTTTTTCTCTGTTTTTCTTTGCATGTCCCCAACGAGGTCGGGATATAAGGGGTTAGGGCTTGAATTGGTCGAACCTTTGCGAGACTAGCCTTGCAAATCCTGACGGCCTCCCATGGCGGATGAGAAGAAAGACGAGGGGGCAGGAGATCCTATCAAAATCTTGCTCGAAGAAGCCCTCGAGCGGCAAAGGAACACGATGATGGATAGATTTGCGCAGATTCTTCAGTGGCTATCTAGAGGCGACGCAACGGCTTTCAACAGCTACTTTGGAAACGCCACACCCTTCAAGGTACAAGTTAATTTTGAAATCCCCATCTTCGAGGGTCAAATAGACGCAGATGCCGTAGATAAATGGTTAAATCTTCTAGAAGGGTATTTTTCTGTTTATGAATTTTCAAGTCAGGAAAAGATTGTTTTCGCTCTTCTCAAAGTAGCCCCCCACGTCAAGGACTAGTGGGAAACCTATTGCGAGCAGAAGGATGAAAGTACAAGCTCACTATTTTCAGCCGCACCCACTTGGAATGACTTCCGGGATGCCATCAAGGAGAATTACTACCCTGTCAAAAGCTATGAGGACAAATACATCAAATGGACCACACTGTGGCAGGGACGAGACCAAGATGTGCCGGAGTTCACAAACATTTTTCATACCCTTCGCACACAGTTGGGTATCAATGATTCTGAGCTACATCTGGTACTCAAATACCGTGGCTGCCTACATAGATACATCCAGGAAGAGATGGAGTTCTTGAACATCTCCTCACTCGGCACAACATACCGATACACTGTCAAAATCGAGCAAAAGTTCAAACAAAAGAAGCGAGACTTTGGATCTACAAATCCGAAGCCCAAAGGACAAAGCCAAGGCGGGGTGACCCAAGACAACCCGTTGAAGCCACAAGAAAAGAACAACACCACGAAGCCGAAGAAGGACATAGGAAGGTGGTGTGAGCTCCACAAGAGTACCACTCATAATACAAGTGAGAGTGGGACCAAGCAGTCGTTGGTGGCCGAGTTGAAGGCTTCTGAATCAGATGCATGTTCCGACCCTGAGCCAGAACCTGACAAGGGGAATGGAAAAGGGAAGCAAATCATTGATGCGGATCCCAGCACCACTATTGCCACCACCAAGATCTAGAAAAATGAGCCTAAAAATCCAGAGGAAGGGGAGCGTCTTTTCCACTCACAGATGTGGGTGAAGGGTTCACCGCTACAATTCATTGTCGACAGTGGTAGCCAAAAGAACCTTATTTCAGTAGAGGTTGTGAAGCGGTTGGGCCTACTGACTACACCACACCCATAGCCATATAATATCGGGTGGCTTCATGAAGGACAAGATCTCAAAGTTCGCTAGCAGTGTTGCCTTCCCTACAGCATCAAGCCCTTCACAGATGAGGTATTGTGTGATGTTACACCTCTGGATGTTTGTGATGTATTATTAGGCCAGCCATACTTGTGGAGGCGACATGTTGTGTATGAGTCAAAGCCTCGCGTTGTCATTATTTCTCTGGGTGATTCATTATACAGGATACAGGAGGTAGCCCCACCTACTACCACCTCTTTGATCACTGCTAAAAAAGGCATCAAGCTCATCTCCCAGACTAGGAAATTCATCTGTTTGGTTCACTCCCAAAGCAAGGGGAAGATCGTTGCCACATCCATGACCCCTGTAAAGGGTTCCTCCACGCAGCAGCAGCAGTAAAGGGATACGGTCATGACAGAACACAGGAACAACTTCTCCTCACCCACAGGGGTACCACATAAGTTTCAAGTGGGCGACAAAGTTTGGTTACATCTGTAGAAAGAACGCCTTACAAGAGCCCATCAGAAGCTCCGACCACTCCGACATGGTCCTTACACCAGTACCAAGGCTACAGGAAACAATGCTTTGAAGCACAACATTCCTCCATTCCTTCGCTTGCACTGAGTGTTCAATGTGGACCATCATCGACCATGCTTCCCACCATTTCTGGTCACAGCAGAGATTGCAGAAAAGCTCACCAGAGAACCAGCTCACCAGAAGCTTCCTCATCTCAGGGAGGAACTCAACGCAATGGGGACCATCGCTTCCTAAGGGGGGAGGAATGATCCAGGTGGATGTTGGTGGCCACCCAACTATCCCATTTGGACCCCCACAACTGTCTCTTTCAGCATTTTCAGTTTCCTTAATTGTAGCACAACTTACTATTTTTAGTAGTTTTTCAGGTCCTGAACTTCCGGAGCCGTTTTGAGGCCCTAAACGACGTTTTTTGGGAAATCTTGTTGCCTCCCAAAGTGGTAGTGTTTGGATAGATGTTTCTAACAAGCTATTGTACGCGTCAAACGGAGATCGTATGCCAAAGTTACGACCCCGGGAAGTTGGTGTACCAATTTACCCAAACGGGGTCCACAGTTTGGCGTTTCATCTTCTAGGGTTAGGTTTTGGAATGTTAAGGGTTTTCCACTGTTTCTCAACAATAAATAGGCCTTTGAGCCTCATTGTAACATAGTTTAGAGGCATGTAGCCACCACATCTCTTCTCAGAGATAAGATACCATCGCCCTAGCTAGTTTATTTCCATTACTGTTTGTAAGCATATTTCAGTATTTTATATTAATGAAATGAAGTATTATTTCCATTGCATATATGTGTTTATGGTTATCTCTGTAATTTGTTGCGTTCCTACTTAAGTTCGGATCAATTCATGGGATGCATAGCTATAACAATCATCAAATCAGAATGTTTGCAAGAGATCAGGAGACCGATATCTACAATTAAGTTTCTGTATCAAACCATATTAAAGCAACAATATCAAATAAGGAGGAGACATTACATAAGAGAGACTCCTAGACTTGCTAATATTGCTCGTCATAGTATGAAAAATCTGGTTTACCTCTGTATCAGATCTGTAAAGATCTTAGAATGAGATCCAAACATATTAATGTGAAAATTTCTGTGCATATTAGATATAAAAGATTTGAGTTTTGGGTTATCAAAGCTATAGATTGAGAACTACATCGATTTCTTGATAGGATGGCTGGTTCGATTTGTATATCAGGATTGCTAGCTTCTTTGTGGTGGTAGTGTGAGATGAATTGGGAATTGCTACTCGTTTCATACTTCAAGAGGGAAATGAATTTCCCAATGATGGTGGTGATGAAGGAACCCAGCAAAAGCACAGAGAATAGCATAGCTGATTGAATAAAAAAATCAATTGTGTAAATACAAATAACACACCCTACAAAGTGATGTCTTCTTGAATATTGATCAATATGAATGATTTTCCTTTCACAGTTCTTGTGTTTTGATTCTTTATGAATAGGAATTGATTCATTCAACTAAAATTGGTATTGTTGATTTTGATGGTACTTCTGTTCTCCAGCTTGATGATTGGGTGCTGTGCCGAATTTACAAGAGAAATGGTCATTCTCAGAGAGTACAAGGGGTAGAACGAGATGAATCACCTAGTGCAGATGAAGTGATGGCTTCTTTGCCTAATATTGATTAGCAAAACAAACTGCAACTGCCCAAAATTGCCTCTCTCAGTGGGTTGTTGGAGAGTGACGATCCTTTCATAGATGGTTTTTTAAACGATGAAGCCATGGATGGCAATGGAAACAACAGCAGACTACCTCAAGTCTAGTCCTCCAACCTCTCTCACAACAATTTCAACATTAACAATAACAACAATAGCGATTGCTGATATGAAGTTGTCCCAAAACAAGAAGAATCAGCAGTGGAGAATGACAACAAATTCAATTCTCTCAAGAGGACCCTCTCCTTAGCATATGGGGACAATGAAACCAACCCTGAAAAGAGATTCAACAACATGCAGAGCAACTACAGCTACAACGTCAACAATAACGTTTCAACTTTGCTTAATTCAATGCAGCCCAATCAAACTTTCCAACAGCAGAACTTCCTAAGCTCATTGAATGACAGTCAACAGAATTTCAGACTTCCCTACATTCAGAACATGCATTGGACCACCTAAGCAACTGCTCATCACAGAGATTTTGAATTATTTTCAATAGGACTAAGATTGGTATACGTCAAAATTTTCTGGATACTAACTCAAAATAGATTGTTATTTCTACAACTGATCTGTATAATAGTTTCTATGGTATACATGAAAATTGTCATAATTTGTGCATGGAATGAATAGTAGCAACTTGCTATATTCTGTGTATACCAATAGGTATATACAATCAGTGTATCAGGTGCAAAGAAACTGTCTATGGCTTCAGGCCTTTATTCATCAGACCATTGTAGCATTTCACTATGATATATTATTGTTTATAGAGGAGTAGACAAGTTATTCATACAAAAGCCTTCCTAAAGATGAGAAGGCTTATACTTCCAATTTCTGCATAAGAGCAGAAACTTGTATGATAATATTCCTATATTCAATCAGAAGGTTTGTAGTTAAAATCTCCATAGTATTCATGGGATGCATAGCTATAACAATCATCAAATCAGAATGTTTGCAAGAGATCAGGAGACCCGTATCTACAATTAAGTTTCTGTATCAAACCATATTAAAGCAACAATATCAAATAAGGAGGAGACATTACATAAGAGAGACTCCAAAACTTGCTAATATTGCTTGTCATAGTATGAAAAATTTGGTTTACCTTTGTATCAGATCTGTAAAGATCTTAGAATGAGATCCAGACATATTAATGTGAAAATTTCTGTGCATATTAGATATAAAAGATTTGAGTTTTGGGTTATCAAAGCTATAGATTGAGAGCTACATGGATTGCTTGATAGGATGGCTAGTTCGATTTGTATATCAGGATTGCTAGCTTCTTTGTGGTGGTAGTGTGAGATCAATTGGGAATTGCTACTTGTTTCATACTTCAAGAGGGAAATGAATTTCCCAATGATGGTGGTGATTAAGGAACCTAGCAAAAGCACAGAGAATAGCATAGCTGATTGAATAAAAAAATCAATTGTGTAAATACAAATAACACACCCTACAAAGTGATGTCTTCTTTTTCTGTAAGGTTATCATTTTATCAGTATTGATAGAACATAAACAGTTAGCAAAGCTACAAATGTGAAATGTTAATCGGTCTCTGTTAGTCAATTCCAGTTTGTGCCCATATGGAATATTGTCTAGCATGTTTCTTTGCAAAATAAACACATTGCTAAATAGTTATTTTTCAATAGCGACTTACTGCTGCAACTCCACGTTGTAAATGCTAGAGCCTGTGGAAGGAGACCTCCTTATCAGTATATGTTGTGTTACAAAATTCTTGGATTATGTTAACACCCAGGTTGTTCCCTATGACTCCCAAGGGAATACGGCCGGGGTAACCACTAACCAGTCTTTGGATCACAGTTTCTAGCCAAACTGTAATCAGAGAGGGCTCTCTCTTTATGATTTGTCTCTGTTGTGATGGAGTTTTAGGCTAGCTATTATGCTCAGGTTTTGGTTTATGTTTTGGTTGAAGGATTTCTTTCGGGTCTTATGATGTAGTGTTTAGATAGTGAAATACCATTGGGCAATGGAGTCTGGATGTTGCGAAATGACTTGATATACAGGTCTGTTGTTGTTCAAACTGCAGGGCCTATTGTGTATTTTTAGACAAACAAAATTAGCTTGAATGGTGATGTGTGTCAACCAACAAAAAGCAATTAAGAATTTTCTATTAAGTTGGTGAGGTGAAAGTGAAAATACTGCACAGGAGCAAAGCTTGAATTCCTGTGACAAAGGCCACTGTGAAAGGTGTATTCTGAAAGTGCAGCAATTAAGAATTACACTCATCTAGATTACAGCTGAAGAAAGAACATTCATAAACAACACAGATTGAACTCAGGGTACTCAGTGAATAAATCCTGGAAGTTATTCTTTTTCCTTGTTGCTTAGTATTAAGAATTAGATAACATATATGGATTTTAACAAAAATAACTAATTAACAGGGAGAGTTTACAGAGACTTATTGTATGGTGAAATACACAGGAATCCAGCAGTCATCAACAAGCATCAGAATGCATTCAACATTTCAGACATCCAAGAAATTCCATCGCTTTCTTTATTAGACTTCAGAAAGGATTACAGCATAAGAGTTTCTTTGTGAGAAATCAACAACAATCCCTTGCAAGCTCATGCGAAGGGGACTTTATATCAATGCTTATACAAAATATCTCAGGTATTGAGTCATCTGAGAGAGAAAATATGTTCATACATGTGTACAGAAAGTAGGAAAAGAAGTTATTGCACTTTGAATGCAGCATAAATACTCTTTATGTCTGTCAGAGGGTATTTTGACCTTTGGAGGTCATTGAGTCGGTTGAGCCGGCTGGCTTTAACCCTAATTGATGCGTCTTTATCTCTTGCTGCGTTGTATTATCTCGGCCCTGCCACCTGTAGTCTTCTATTTCTGCTTTGTTGGTCGATGCATCTGCCGAGTTGGCTCAACTTTAATCCATCATGCATGCTGATCTTGTTGAACTGTGTTTTGCATGACACCTGATACTCTTTATGAAACAAAATTGTTAAGTGGCTCCCTGTTTACAAAATCTTCTGTATGGCATTTGTCCACCATTCTTGTGTAGGGAGTTGATGCCTGAGAATAGCATCCATTGTCTCCTCTGCCTCTGTGTACTTGAAGAAATTGGGAGCCACCCCAAACAGGTGATTAATCTCATTCATTAGAAAAAACAGATTCTCAACTCTGTTGTAAAGAGACTGTCCTGTGGCTGGCCCTGTCTCCTCTGAGGTGCTGGACTTATCATTGATTTGGCTGGTAGCAAATGTATTGACCCTTTTAGCATATTGGTCATGTGTGAATAATCTCCCTGTGCTGTTCAGTAAGCTGGGGAGTCCTCTGCTTTCCAACACTTGAAATTTTTCCAGAAACTTGTTTACCTCAGTCTGCATATCCTGGGTTCTTCTTTCCAATGTCTGCACATAGTTTCTCAGTGTGAGAACCCTTTTAACCATTTGGATGGTGTCTGTTCTGTTTGTAATTCCCATGGCAGCTAACTGGGAACTTGTTCTGTGATTAAGTACATTGATCATTCTGGTGGCCACTTCAGGCATACTGCCCAATTGAGCTCTTGATCTGTGAATCTCCCTCTGTGCTTTTGGAATGAGCTCAAGTTGCTCATGGATAGTTTCAATGTATGGCCATTGCTCATTGATAGATTTTCCAATGTTAGCCCATAGCACTATTTTCAATTCAGCCACCACTTTATCTAGCTTGAGATCATTCTCTAGCTCTTTTATTTTGTTTTTTAGGGCTTTCACCTCCCTTTCTTTCTCTGCCACAGTTTGTTTGGATTTATCATATCTATCATTTATTTTAGCCAAAGAATCTTTGGCTGAATTGAGCTCCAACATCTGGGCTTCCAGGACTTGGATTTCGTTCTTCAACTTTTGCATATCTAGGCTTTGGGCCTGCTCTGTAGTTGTTGGCGCTGATGAAGTTGATGTTGCTGTTTGTTCGGTCTGTTGAGGAGGAGGGGCAGTGATAGGAGCAGTTTCCTCCAGATTGATGACCTGAGGTGGAGGCTGAGAAGTCTGCCCTTCTTCTCTTTGTTTCAGAGATGCCTGTAATGCTGCCTTTGCAGCCTCTGATTCTCCCAACTTCTCTTGTGCTTGGACCAGCTGTTTATAAACGGCGATTAATAAATCTGTGGTGTCCTTCTCCTGCCTTTGTTGGGCTACCTCATCTGTCTGAGGGTGCATGGTGGCAGGGAGTTTAATTTTCTTCCTCATGGCAGCCATGTTAGCATCCCTTAACTTTAAAATTTCCTGTATCCCTGAAATATCTTTGGGATCATGCCCAATTTCAATGATTATGTCTTCAAGGGACCTTATTCTGTTGTCCTTCGCCTGGGATGATGCCCTCTCCAATTCCAATTGAGAGGCTGTGGCATTAAGGCTGCTCTTTAGCTTGTAATTTTCCAATGTTTCATCTGCTAAAGAGGCATACACCATTTCACCAGTCTGTTTGTGCAGTTCAATCTTGTCCATTGGGTGTATGTCTTTGGCCATGACCTCCAAGTTGGTTCTGAGGTAATCTGAGGCAGATTGGGGCTGTAATGCAGTAGGCATGAAATGGCTCATTATCATTTTGCCTTCACCTACATCAAAGGCAGACATAAGTCTCTGCTGATTAGAAGGAGCCATGTTTAGCAGATGATTGTACAGCTGTACTTTGATAGGCTCATTCCTCCTTTTGATGTCTATAAATTGCTGTTTGATGCCCACTCGTCCTTCCTTTTGTTGGCTGGAGGAACTGACCTCCCCTCCCATAGTCCTGTCCTGTTCCTGCTGAAAGGAACTCGCTGAAGCTTCTCTGCTGGGTGGGCCCATGCCCAATGCCTCTCTTATTGCTATGTCCTCCTCAGCAAAATCATTTAATCTTTGTCTCTTTTCTCCTTGGTTGATAGATGACGTGAGAGGAGTTTCTCTGTCCCTTTTCCTAAAAACAAATGTATCCTCCTTTTGAGGGGTTTGGAGGACCGAGGCATCAGTGGTGATTTCTGGCCTAGGAGGCACAGTGTTCTGAGCCTGTTGCTCTGTGGAAGTTGGAGTATTAATTACTCCCTCCTGCTGTAAGGGCTGCTGATTGTCATGTTGCCCTTCTTCTATCTGCAGATCTTGTTGCTGCTGTTGCTCTGCCTGCTGCTGCCCTCCTTTATCTGCTTGCTCTTGGGTCACTGGAGGTGACTGCCCCTTCTCCTGATGTATCTGCTCTGTTTCCATTTGCTTTTCTTTGCCTCTGCTGGATATATTCTCAGTAGCCTTGGTAGTTTGCTGCTTGGCAGTTGTGGAGGATTCAGCTGCTCCCGTTTGTGTGCTTGGAAGTGTGAATACCTGTGAACAAAGCTCAAGGTCAGCCATCTTCTTTAGATTCCTTAATGCTCTGTTGTTCAACTCTTCTTGTGACAAGGGCTCTTCTAAGGTCCCTCTCTTCCATTTCTCTTGATTTGCATACTTTTCAATGTGAGGGAGGCTATGGTAATCATAAGCAGACAACTTATATTTGAGCCTCCTTGTAGTTATGAAATGGTTAGGGTCATAAGGTACCCATATAAAACTGGTTTGCAGGCCAAAGGCCTCAAGCATTCTCTCTGCTTCTCTCCATCCTTGCTCCCTCTCATTATAGATAAAATGGCCAAGTTGGTTTTTGACCTTCAATTGTGCTTTTTTCCCTTTTCCTGAAAAGTGAAGCACATCAACTCTGCCAAATTGCCTAAAGTATTCTAGGGCAAATAGCCTCATAGGCACATACTTGGGTAGTTTGAAAGGAGGAAGATCACACCCATATATCCTGATGACAGTGTGGTTTTGGTAGAAGTACCAATCCCCAATGCTATAAGCTTTCGACAGCTGAAGAATCCTTTGCATATCCTCAGTGAGTCTTGGTGGAGGTGAGCTCATCAGCATTGCCATGGCTGGATGGATGAACAGATCCATGAATTCACAGTATGTGTATGGAGACTCAGGTCTAATGTGGAAGACAGAAGACCAATAGACCACTGATCTAGGATTGCCTTGGGCATCCATTCTTTTGATTGAAAAGTGAAACTTCTCATGTTGATGGTATAAGATCAAATGGTAAATGTAGGAGGTGTATCTGAACATCCTATCTCTCCTTAAATTCATCAATTGCTCATGAATCTTGTCTGATATGTAGGTGGCATAGTCATAGCAGATTGGAGACTTGCCAGGAGCAAACATAAGCATCATTATCAGCACAGTTGCATCAATAAACTCAATTGAACTATATCCCAGGATGGGAGAAATCATATCTGCCAGGTCTCTACCTAGTTCATTGAGATATACATGAAGAATTGGAGGGCCCATCACAATCTTAGTTTTGATGTATAATTGGTTGATTTTGACAATTTGAGCATCTGTGAGTTTATCCCCTTGTTTTATCAGATTTACCAGTGATAAAGGAACCAGCTTCTTCTGAGGGTTGAAGCAAAGCATGTCTCTGATAGCTTGAGGGGTAACATAGAAGAGTACTGCACCAGATGGGTCAACAACAGCTCGCTGGGAAACATCATATTGTTCAGCACAAAGGTGGATCAGTTCAGGGAACTGGTTGACCTGAGGGAGCTTAAAAATAGGGAGGAAAGAGTCCCATAAGCCCAGTATATCTGTCCCATTTTCATGCTTGGCTTTTAATTCATTCAACAGATGAAGGTGGAATTTGCTGCCCATAAGCTTCTCTTCTGCAATTTGGTAGTCCATATCTGCCAAGGCTTGCCATTTCAAATTCTTTTGAGGGGCATTCAGGGGTTGAACATTCAGTACTACAGGAGGAGCTGATGGGTCCATGGTTTTTCTGGGATTGTGGGTAGAGTTGCTATGCAGAGCAACACAATCAGGTTTTCTTCGATGAAAGATGTGATTTGTAGAGGACAGAGAGTGAATGGGAAGGTTGCAGCAGTTGCAATACTGCTTTTGAACAGGATATAGCTGTAGCAGAACTGAGCAGAGTTTGCTTTGTGGTAAATGCGTTTCTTGCAGGTAGCTGTTTCACGATTGCGCGAACCAACGAGGATTTTCCACTAAATTTGCCCAATGTGGCCTCCTAAACGTGTAATGGTAGCACTGGTTTGGTATGAATGCTGGTACTGTGAGTTTTAATGGTGAAATTGGCGTTTTAAGGTCCGCTCAGAGGCTATACCCGGAATTCACGGAAAAATGGACTTGCAGAGTGGAAATGGAGAATACCTGGTGAATTTTGTCGGCTCAATCTTGCTAATGCACGGGTGATGGACGCTCTGGCGGTCTCGAAATTTCCTCAGCAGGCTGGTGCAAGTTTTATACGTAAATTGCATGCAGAACGAATAGTACCGCTTTTGCCAAAAATAGCAAAAAACGCGAAATTTTCGGTCTAAATATGGATTTTGGCTATTTTGGCGCGTTTTTGTGTTGACGTCAGCATGACGTCATAGGTGGGGTCCGAGTCGGATGACGTCAGCATGACGTCATCAGGCCAGGTGGCGGGCTCTGATTGGTCCACGGGGGTGGTGAAGTGGCAGGATAGGTCAGCCAATGGTTGAGCGGAAGGCTGACGTGACGGCATAAGTGGCAGTGACGTGGGGTGACGGGGATATGACGTGGTGATGACGTAGTGCAAATGGAATAGGGGAAAATCGGAAACCGGAGGCGGTTTCATATCGCACCGCTTACGGTACGGTGGCGGTAAGTGTCAGTTGTACCTCCGATGAGCCGTGGAGGGGACGCGTGGCTGTCGCATGACGTAGGCGATAATACGACCGTCGGAAGATATCGTCCGGACAGAGGATCTGCTCCGATGCAGCGATGGCCGTCAGATCTGGGGGGCATGATCGGACGGCTATCGGAGGGTTGATGTGATAGGGGGATAGGGCGGGTAACCAACGGTCGTCGGAAAGGATCCGATGCCGTGAGAGCCGTTGGATCTTCAATTCTTTAATCGGACGGTCGTCGGGAGGACGAAGGGATCGACAGGTAAGGGGAGGGGCGGGGATTATTTTAACAATTATTCTGGGGATCTGTGCATAGGCGGAAAACTTTGGTATAGTGGGTTTCGCGAATTTTTTGTGGAAATGCATCCGCCCTTTGGACTTTAGGTAAAAGGGAAAAAGTGGGTTTTCCATGTTTTAGCCATTTGAAGCGGGTAAGGGTATAAACAAGGCTTTTTTAGGAGGTTTTATGTGTAAATGGGGATTTGAAAGTGAGAAAGGGATTTGTAAAGGGGAAAAGGGGTTTTGGCTTAGGCTTATCACAATGACCAGATGTCATCTGATCCCTTTAGAGAACATATGGCTATAATGCCAAGGGGGAGGGATATTTATACAAAATTTGGGGTTTATACACCATGGTGTTAATACTAGTAGGGGAAAGGCAATATAGGGGATTTACATAGTAGAGTTAGAGTTAATATGGATGGGGGAAGTGAATGGAGGGAGAAAATACTAAGTTTACTTGAAACTCACTTAGTTTAGGGAGTAGATCAAAATGAAAAGATTTTTAGACAAGAAATGTGGCTTTTGAATGAACAAGAATCATCATGAAACCATGATCTTCCTCCCTGAATCTCAGCTTATAGAGGGATGTTAGCAATGAAAAGAAAGGGGGGAGGAGGGAGGTTAGTCATGCTCCTTGCTGTAACTTTGATGAATATGAACACCTTGTCACTTGATAGACTTTGCCTTGGTAATCACAGTTAACATATCTGCAATGGTAAAGATAACCTTTCTGCAACTCCAACTACTTACCCAACTACTTTCCTAGCATTTTTTATTTCTTCTTAGAGGGTGCACTTGGACTTGCAGACCCTTACTTGCCTTTTCTTTTCTTTGGCTTTTTCTTTGTTATTTCTATCTACTTCTACCCTTATCTCCTCCAAGGTCCCAGATTAAGCTGTTGGGAGCCTTTTCTTCTCTACCTGAACTACTTGTCTGCCAAGATTAAACAGTTTGGACAGACTCCTTTCTCTATTCTATAACTGTAAATTTAAACCATGGAATGATCCAGATTAAGCTGTTGAATCATCCATCAAAATTTGAAGCTCATACCAAGCTATAAGCATAGATTGGGTTCTCTTGGAAATATGTGATCTTTGAGTCATCAAAGCAGAACAAATTTGGACCTTCCATAGCCAATCATGAAATATGAAACCTATTGGTATAGGTATCTAACAGTGGCTCCACATGGGGATGGTGTTTCATTTTGAAAAACCAAGAACAGCAGGTCAGATTGCCTTGGTCCATGGCTGCCCAGATCATTTTTGAAGTTTGCTGCTTTGAAGTGCCAAATTTTGTGCTTCTCTTCTTGGTAGACCTCTGCTTCTATTTACCTTTTGCTGGTTAGTCAATAGCTTGGAAAACTGCATTTTTACAATCTAAACAGAAAATAATATGTACATCTGTATATATACAAGGGAACCTCAGGTTGCACTCATGGGAAATAGTCAAAATAGTGCTTCAGCATCCTGCCATTGACAGGACCTTCATCCAAGTCAGCTTCAGTTAGACTTTTGAGGAAATAGGTATTATTACCTTGCACTGCTTGGACAGCAAATGGTCCTCTCCATAAGGAATCAAATTTTCCATGTTTTCCTTTCTCTTCTCTTCTTGCATCCCACTTGAGGACTTTATCACCAATATTGAAATCTTCTGCTTTGGTTCTTCTGTCAAAGGCTTTCTTTAGTTTTTCTTGTAATACCTGAACTCTGCTGAAAACTTGATCTCTGGTTTGCTGCAGACATATGATTTGATTTATCCTTCTTTGCATATCATTTGGCTCAGCTTGGCTTTCTTGAAGAAGCTTCATGACAGGCACTCCTAGTGAAGAGGGGAACTTGGCCTCTAATCCATAAACCAACTCATATGGGCTGGTCCCAATTGATCTTTTGGTTGTTAGTCTATCTGCCCATAAGGCATTGACTAGTTTTTTGTGCCAGTTCTTTTTGTTCTCTTCAAGTACCTTCTTTATAATGTTTACAAGGCTTTTATTTGATGATTCAGCAAGGCCATTTCCTTGGGGATAGTATGCAGTAGAATGGCCCAAAGTAATATGAAATTTATGACAGAAATTCACCATTTTCTTGGATCTGAA
Source organism: Pinus tabuliformis (assembly GCA_031772625.1). Classification (NCBI taxonomy): domain Eukaryota; kingdom Viridiplantae; phylum Streptophyta; class Pinopsida; order Pinales; family Pinaceae; genus Pinus; species Pinus tabuliformis. Next base: position 1,955,286,539 of record CM062819.1, read on the forward strand.
GGCAGCAGCATTGTCTGTAATAATTTTATCAGGGCAGCCAAACCTAGCCAGTATGTTGTTCTCCAAGAACTGAATGATTACTGAATCATTTGCTTGTCTGCATGGGGCAGCTTCAATCCACTTAGTGAAGTAGTCTGTGGCTGTTAAGATCCATCTATGTTGGCCTGAAGATGAGGGATGAATTTCCCCAATGAAGTCTAGGCCCCATTGTTGAAAAGGTCTCTCTGTTGCAATAGGCCTCAAGGGAAGTGGCAGCAGCTGTCTCTTTCCCTCAAAGACTTGACATTTATGACATGAGGTAGTGAATTTCTTGACATCAGAGAACATGGTGGGCCAGTAGTAACCAGCCCTTAGTATCTTATCCATAGTGGACTTCCAGTACAAGTGTCCACCACAGTCTTCTGCATGAAACTCTTGCATGATATTGTTAGTTTCATTTTCAATTAAACAGTGCAGCAATATACCTTCATGGTTTTTCCAAAGCAAATTGCCATCCATCACACAAAATCTTGATGTTTTCATTTTTAAGAACCTACACTTAGTTTTGGACAGTCCTGGGGGAGCACACAGGTTTTGTAACACATAACAGATATCAAAGTACCAGGGGGATTGTTCAAAGGCTACATTGATCTTTGGAGTCGCCAGCTCGATTTCACTGTCCAGCTGATTGATGTCTAAGGCTTGAAAGTTTGTTTCTGTCATTAATTTGGCCAAGCCTTGCCCTTTTATTAGTTTTGTAGGTTTTATCTCAATGTCAAATTCCAAGATACTGGCAATCCATTTTCCTCTTCTGCCTTCTAAGTTTTCTTGGGTGAGAATGTCTTTGACAATAGGACTTGGCACATAAGCTTTCACATGGGAGTAAAGGATATAAATCCTAAAGTCTTTGATTGCTTTGACTAAAGCATAGGCTTGTTTTTCCATGATTTGATACTTTAAAGGTGCATCCCTAAGAGCTTTGCTAAAGAAAGCAATTGGCTTCTCATTTCCTTGGTCATCTTTTTGTAACAAAACAGCCGCAATAGTATGTTGGGAAGCAAAAGAGAAAATAATAAATTCTCTGTCAAACTGAGGGTTGGTTAAGACTGGGGTTTGGGTGAGGGCCAATTTTATACCTTCAAATGCTTGATTGGCCTCCACAGTCCACTTCACTTTTGAATCCTTTTTCAGCATGTTGTTTAATAATCTGGTTAGCTCTGCTAGGTTTGGGATAAACCTTCTCAAGAAATTGATCTTTCCCAAGAATCCTTGTAATTCTTTGACATTCCTTGGATGAGGCATTTGCAGGATAGCTTGTATCCTATCTGGGTCAATTCTAATGCCATCTTTTGAGATGATGTGTCCCAAGAGCTTGCCTTCTTCTAATCCAAAGAGTGATTTCTTAGGGTTCAAGGAGATTCCATATTTTCTGCATTTTAAGAAGATCTGTCTCAGATGTTTTATATGCTCTTGGTCAGATTTTGAAAAAGGTGTGAGATCATCTAAGTAAATGACTAAGAAGTCATGAATCTCTTTGGAAAAAGCAATGTCCATTGCTCTTTGAAATGTTGCCCCTGCATTCTTCAATCCAAAAGGCATCTTTACATATTTGAAAGTTCCCCATGGGGTTGTAAATGCTGTTTTGTCCTGATCATCAGGGTGAACTAAGATCTGATTAAAACCTGAAAATCCATCCAGCAATGAGATCCTTGAGGCCCCCACCACCCTTTGAAGAATGTGATCCATTTTGGGTAAGGGGTAGTTGTCTTTAAGGGATACTTGGTTCAAATTCCTTAGGTCCACACACAGCCTAATCTCACCAGTTTTTTTTCTTGTAGGGACTAAGTTTGAGATCCATTCCGAGAATCTGATTGGTGCTATGATGCCTGCTTTGAACATTTTATGTACCTCTTGTTCCATTGCTGGTAGAAGCATAGGATTGATTCTCCTCAGTTTTTGTTTAAAGGGCTTTTGATCAGGTTTGAGAGGAATAGTGTGTTGGATTACAGAGGTGTCATAGGACTTTAGGTCCTCATAGCTCCATGCAAAAACATCCTGGAACTCTTTGAAGAGGTCAATGTATTTTGGCTTTTGGTCAGGAGGTAAGGAAGCAGATAATTTAATTATCTTGGGCTTGTCAATTGTACCTATGTTGCACTCTTCAATGGCTGCATTCAGGGGCTGCATTTTTGGCTTCCTGGGAATATCATTTGAATCAAAGATGTCTTCTAGTGGGGTCAGGCCTGTTGGTAGAAAATTGTCCTTTAGCTCAATGATCTCAGTTTCAGCATTGGACACTCCTTCTTCCCAGTCAACTTGTTGAATTTGCTGGATGTTTTCTATATTGAAAATAGTTGGATTCAACATCTGTTTTGCAGTCCTAGGTGATATTGGCTGAGCAGACTGTTTAAACTGTATTTGTGATGGACTTGCTCCATCAAGTATTTGTGATTGACTTGCTGTCTCAAGTATTTGTGATTGACTTGCTGTCTCATTGTCAATATTTAATCCTGCAAATTCTTGCTGCAGAGTTAAAAACTGGTTTATTTGCTTGTCATCTTCAAATACTTGCCAATCATTGATGTTGTTTGGTATGGAGGGTCTGTGTTTTGTTTCAGCCGTGAAGCAATGGTGGGGTTCAAAGGGCAACTTGCAGGTACTTGCAAAGGTGGCTAAACTATGAGCATGTAGATTTTGGGTTCTGGGAATTTTAGTAATTTGGAATTCAGAGAAAAAGTTTAGTACCTCAGCAACAGCAGACCTATAAGTCCTTAGTCTTTTGTCATTGGTGACAAAGTTTCCTTTCACTTGTTGGATAACTAAATCAGAATCTCCCATGATTGAAACCCTGGCAGCTTGTAAGAATTTTGCCAACTTGAGTCCTAATAAAAGAGCTTCATATTCTGCCATGTTATTAGTACATCTGAAATTCAATCTATAGGCTCTGCCTTCTGCATAACTATTTTCCTTATTGTGTACCCAAACTCCAGCTCCTGCCCCTAATTTGTTGACCGAGCCATCAAATTCAAGGAACCATAGAATATCTTGTTGGGATGGAGATTTTATGATTTGTTCATGGGCTGGTAGTGTAAGTAGCAGTTGTGATTTTTCATCTGGCTTGTCTTCTAGGACAGTTCCATTATTCAATTGGATGTTCTTGACAACTAAGGCAGCAGCACTATCAAAGGTTTGCTTGACTGTTGTTTTATGAGTGATACTACTCTCCATTGCATCTCCCTCCTGTATGAATATCTTGGTTCCAACTTCACCTTTTGAGGGAGTAGTTGTATCATTGAAGAGAATGTATGAGTCTATGTCTGAATGGACAGCATATATAGGAAAATTTTGAGGTTTTTCTTCACTGTTGACCATGTACTTCATCAGTGTTTCTCTGTATAGTCTTTTGGGTTGCCCAAACACAGAGATGGTGGCATATGACATGTCTAATTGTAGGGAACCTTGGAGTTTGGCTCCCCATGATCTTGATAACAACATTCCATACTTAGGTGGGATATCAGCAACTACCACATCCATTAGGATTGTCTTGTTTGGGTATTGGACTAGAGACACACATAAGTCTTTTATGAGACCTAAACACTTGACTTGGCTGGAGTCAAAGGAAAACAGATCCTTGTATGGTCTTGTTATGTCTAGATTCAATCTCTCCATGACTGCTTTTGGCATAAGATTGTGAGAGGCACCTGAGTCAAACATTGCATTATGTAGTACTTTGTCATGAATATGTAAACTGACATAGAAAGGCAGCACCCCTGTGACTACTGTTTTTCCATCTACTTCTGGGCCAAAAAGGAGTTCTGGGGTGTCATCCAGTACATTGACATCATCTTTGTTGCTAGTGAGTTGTAGGGACCTTTTGATTTGCAATTTATAGCTGTCATGCTTGGCTAATTCCGAGAGAGGAATAGCTATTTTTATTTTGCTAATTTCTGTTTCAAGATCAAAAGGTTTTTCAAACTGGGTTTTGGGGTTACAGGTGACAGTTCTCTCCTTGTTCATTACATCTTCTTCTTGATTTTTATTTTGTCTTTGGGATTTATCCTTGTTAGACATCTCTTGGGGAGTAATATTTGAATTAGGATGAGAAGATGAAGTGTGTAGAGACTGCTGTCTTGAGGACAGTGGTTCAGTGATTTCTTCAACAATCACTTCTTTGGTAGGTAAGTTTAGTTGGTCACTAGGTTCTGTGACTATAACCTTTTCAGGCTGCTGATTAACCTTTTTCTTTTCAGGCTGGTTGATATTCACAGTTCTGCTCCTCAGCTTGTATTGTTTATGGACTTCATAAACAGCAGTGTCATAGCCTTGTTTAAAGTCAAAGGATTCACCTGATTTAGTTTGGAAGAGTTTTATTTCCTCATCCTCATGATCTTCTTGTGTTAAGAAAACTTGACTTTCACCGTCTAGCCCTATCAAATTAATCTCAGGATCTTCATTTGGTTCAGTCAATGTGGAAGTTTCAGCATAGTTTTCCTGAAATGGAGGTCTGATTTCAGGATCCGCATTGGCCCTGCCATTGTTTGTGTTTGGGTTCCTCCTAAAATTTGGATTTCTAGGAGGGTTATTTTGTGGTGCTTCCCATGATGCTTTTCTTTCAACTGATTCCACCCTATCACCCAATCTTTTCATGCTATTGAGTATGGCATCAAGCTTTTGGTCAAAGGTTGTGGGTTCTTCTTTGTATATGCTTCTCTTTTCTAACCTTGCCCTGTTTCTTTTGGCAATCAAGTTTGCTTCTACTGTGACAGCAGCCTTTTGAGCGTCTTCAAGGGTTTCAGGTTCTCTCTCCCTCAACTGAAATGCTATGTCAGAATCAAATCCATCAGGGAATTTGTACAAGGCCAAATCAGGGGGGGGTCTCAAGTTTTGTGGTATTGCATTGTACACATTGTTGAATCTAGCACAATACTCCAGAATAGTCTCTTGAGGACCTCTCTTGATTGTTTCATATTCACCAAGTATGTGCAGGGGATCTTTCTTCTTTTCCCATCTGGTAATAAAGGCCTGATACAGCTCATCAGGGGTTGTGATAGTATTTGCAGCAATCGACCTGAACCAGGTTCTAACATCACCTGTCAGGCTTTGGACAAAAATTCTCATCCTTACACTGTCATCATCTATCTCATAGTTTTCAAAGTGGTCTTGCATCCTCTTAGCATGTTGAATAGCAGAGTAATGGCCAGTGGAGTCAAAATATGTGATTTTGGTTTGGTAATCCTGGGGCAGAGCTGCAGGGTTAGCAGGTAGCTGCAAGGGTGCATACCTATTTGACATATTTGGTGGGTTGGGTGTATTTATAGGGACTGCTGGGATAATAGGAATAGTGGGTACCACAGGGGTAACAGGCGAAGTTGAACCTAAATGATGGTTGAAGGGGATATGTGCAGTGAATGAGGATGAGGGAGGAGGACTTTGAGATGTGGATGGTGAACTAGGAGAACTTGGGACAGACCTAAAGAGGACTTTAAGTGGAGTAGAAAGGTTGGGAAAATCTGCAACTGAGGTCAAAATAGCAGGCTGGTCCTGCTTTTGTTGCTTCCTGATGTTTCTTGGAATGGTATTCGGATTATCAACAATGATGGGTGGATTTGGGTCAGGATTAGCCCTAGTATGTCGAGGATCTTTCTTAGGAGCCAGTTTCTAACTGTTTTTCAGGACTTTTATAGGAAGTTTTTATATATGCAAGGACTGGATGAAGATTTTGGAATGGCTATATATGTTTCAAAGCTAAGATGAAGATTCCCTAACTAGCTCTTCCCTAAAGCTGTAAGCTGTCACTGTGGTACAGAAACAGTTCTAAGGCCTCTTGGCTGGTTTCGGGCTTGATGGTAGCCTTGGAAGATAGATAGTAATTTTAAAGTCCTAAGAAGTCCCCAGTGGAGTCGCCATTTATGTTAACACCCAGGTTGTTCCCTATGACTCCCAAGGGAATACGGCCGGGGTAACCACTAACCAGTCTTTGGATCACAGTTTCTAGCCAAACTGTAATCAGAGAGGGCTCTCTCTTTATGATTTGTCTCTGTTGTGATGGAGTTTTAGGCTAGCTATTATGCTCAGGTTTTGGTTTATGTTTTGGTTGAAGGATTTCTTTCAGGTCTTATGATGTAGTGTTTAGATAGTGAAATACCATTGGGCAATGGAGTCTGGATGTTGTGAAATGACTTGATATACAGGTCTGTTGTTGTTCAAACTGCAGGGCCTATTGTGTATTTTTAGACAAACAAAATTAGCTTGAATGGTGATGTGTGTCAACCAACAGAAAGCAATTAAGAATTTTCTATTAAGTTGGTGAGGTGAAAGTGAAAATACTGCACGGGAGCAAAGCTTGAATTCCTGTGACAAAGGCCACTGTGAAAGGTGTATTCTGAAAGTGCAGCAATTAAGAATTACACTCATCTAGATTACAGCTGAAGAAAGAACATTCATAAACAACACAGATTGAACTCAGGGTACTCAGTGAATAAATCCTGGAAGTTATTCTTTTTCCTTGTTGCTTAGTATTGAGAATTAGATAACATATATGGATTTTAACAAAAATAACTAATTAACAGGGAGAGTTTACAGAGACTTATTGTATGGTGAAATACACAGGAATCCAGCAGTCATCAACAAGCATCAGAACGCATTCAACATTTCAGACATCCAAGAAATTCCATCGCTTTCTTTATTAGACTTCAGAAAGGATTACAGCATAAGAGTTTCTTTGTGAGAAATCAACAACAACCCCTTGCAAGCTCATGCGAAGGGGACTTTATAGCAATGCTTATACAAAATATCTCAGGTATTGAGTCATCTGAGAGAGAAAATATCTTCATACATGTGTACAGAAAGTAGGAAAAGAAGTTATTGCACTTTGAATGCAGCATAAATACTCTTTATAACTGTCAGAGGGTATTTTGACCTTTGGAGGTCATTGAGTCGGTTGAGCCGGCTGGCTTTAACGCTAATTGATGCGTCTTTATCTCTTGCTGCGTTGTATTATCTCGGCCCTGCCACCTGTAGTCTTCTATTTCTGCTTTGTTGGTCGATGCATCTGCCGAGTTGGCTCAACTTTAATCCATCATGCATGCTGATCTTGTTGAACTGTGTTTTGCATGACACCTGATACTCTTTATGAAACAAAATTGTTAAGTGGCTCCCTGTTTACAAAATCTTCTATATGGCATTTGTCCACCATTCTTGTGTAGGGAGTTGATGCCTGAGAATAGCATCCATTGTCTCCTCTGCCTCTGTGTACTTGAAGAAATTGGGAGCCACCCCAAACAGGTGATTAATCTCATTCATTAGAAAAAACAGATTCTCAACTCTGTTGTAAAGAGACTGTCCTGTGGCTGGCCCTGTCTCCTCTGAGGTGCTGGACTTATCATTGATCTGGCTGGTAGCAAATGTATTGACCCTTTTAGCATATTGGTCATGTGTGAATAATCTCCCTGTGCTGTTCAGTAAGTTGGGGAGTCCTCTGCTTTCCAACACTTGAAATTTTTCCAGAAACTTGTTTACCTCAGTCTGCATATCCTGGGTTCTTCTTTCCAATGTCTGCACATAGTTTCTCAGTGTGAGAACCCTTTTAACCATTTGGATGGTGTCCGTTCTGTTTGTAATTCCCATGGCAGCTAACTGGGAACTTGTTCTGTGATTAAGTACATTGATCATTCTGGTGGCCACTTCAGGCATACTGCCCAATTGAGCTCTTGATCTGTGAATCTCCCTCTGTGCTTTTGGAATGAGCTCAAGTTGCTCATGGATAGTTTCAATGTATGGCCATTGCTCATTGATAGATTTTCCAATGTTAGCCCATAGCACTATTTTCAATTCAGCCACCACTTTATCTAGCTTGAGATCATTCTCTAGCTCTTTTATTTTGTTTTTTAGGGCTTTCACCTCCCTTTCTTTCTCTGCCACAGTTTGTTTGGATTTATCATATCTATCATTTATTTTAGCCAAAGAATCTTTGGCTGAATTGAGCTCCAACATCTGGGCTTCCAGGACTTGGATTTCGTTCTTCAACTTTTGCATATCTAGGCTTTGGGCCTGCTCTGTAGTTGTTGGCGCTACTGAAGTTGATGTTGCTGTTTGTTCGGTCTGTTGAGGAGGAGGGGCAGTGATAGGAGCAGTTTCCTCCAGATTGATGACCTGAGGTGGAGGCTGAGAAGTCTGCCCTTCTTCTCTTTGTTTCAGAGATGCCTGTAATGCTGCCTTTGCAGCCTCTGATTCTCCCAACTTCTCTTGTGCTTGGATCAGCTGTTTATAAATGGCGATTAATAAATCTGTGGTGTCCTTCTCCTGCCTTTGTTGGGCTACCTCATCTGTCTGAGGGTGCATGGTGGCAGGGAGTTTAATTTTCTTCCTCATGGCAGCCATGTCAGCATCCCTTAACTTTAAAATTTCCTGTATCCCTGAAATATCTTTGGGATCATGCCCAATTTCAATGATTATGTCTTCAAGGGACCTTATTCTGTTGTCCTTCGCCTGGGATGATGCCCTCTCCAATTCCAATTGAGAGGCTGTGGCATTAAGGCTGCTCTTTAGCTTATAATTTTCCAATGTTTCATCTGCTAAAGAGGCATACACCATTTCACCAGTCTGTTTATGCAGTTCAATCTTGTCCATTGGGTGTATGTCTTTGGCCATGACCTCCAAGTTGGTTCTGAGGTAATCTGAGGCAGATTGGGGCTGTAATGCAGTAGGCATGAAATGGCTCATTATCATTTTGCCTTCACCTACATCAAAGGCAGACATAAGTCTCTGCTGATTAGAAGGAGCCATGTTTAGCAGATGATTGTACAGCTGTACTTTGATAGGCTCATTCCTCCTTTTGATGTCTATAAATTGTTGTTTGATGCCCACTTGTCCTTCCTTTTGTTGGCTGGAGGAACTGACCTCCCCTCCCATAGTCCTGTCCTGTTCCTGCTGAAAGGAACTTGCTGAAGCTTCTCTGCTGGGTGGGCCCATGCCCAATGCCTCTCTTATTGCTATGTCCTCCTCAGCAAAATCATTTAATCTTTGTCTCTTTTCTCCTTGGTTGATAGATGACGTGAGAGGAGTTTCTCTGTCCCTCTTCCTAAAAACAAATGTATCCTCCTTTTGAGGGGTTTGGAGGACCGAGGCATCAGTGGTGATTTCTGGCCTAGGAGGCACAGTGTTCTGAGCCTGTTGCTCTGTGGAAGTTGGAGTATTAATTACTCCCTCCTGCTGTAAGGGCTGCTGACTGTCATGTTGCCCTTCTTCTGTCTGCAGATCTTGTTGCTGTTGTTGCTCTGCCTGCTGCTGCCCTCCTTTATCTGCTTGCTCTTGGGTCACTGGAGGTGACTGCCCCTTCTCCTGATGTATCTGCTCTGTTTCCATTTGCTTTTCTTTGCCTCTGCTGGATATATTCTCAGTAGCCTTGGTAGTTTGCTGCTTGGCAGTTGTGGAGGATTCAGCTGCTCCCGTTTGTGTGCTTGGAAGTGTGAATACCTGTGAACAAAGCTCAAGGTCAGCCATCTTCTTTAGATTCCTTAATGCTCTGTTGTTCAGCTCTTCTTGTGACAAGGGCTCTTCTAAGGTCCCTCTCTTCCATTTCTCTTGATTTGCATACTTTTCAATGTGAGGGAGGCTATGGTGATCATAAGCAGACAGCTTATATTTGAGCCTCCTTGTAGTTATGAAATGGTTAGGGTCATAAGGTACCCATATAAAACTGGTTTGCAGGCCAAAGGCCTCAAGCATTCTCTCTGCTTCTCTCCATCCTTGCTCCCTCTCATTATAGATAAAATGGCCAAGTTGGTTTTTGACCTTCAATTGTGCTTTTTTCCCTTTTCCTGAAAAGTGAAGCACATCAACTCTGCCAAATTGCCTAAAGTATTCTAGGGCAAATAGCCTCATAGGCACATACTTGGGTAGTTTGAAAGGAGGAAGATCACACCCATATATCCTGATGACAGTGTGGTTTTGGTAGAAGTACCAATCCCCAATGCTATAAGCTTTCGGCAGCTGAAGAATCCTTTGCATATCCTCAGTGAGTCTTGGTGGAGGTGAGCTCATCAGCATTGCCATGGCTGGATGGATGAACAGATCCATGAATTCACAGTATGTGTATGGAGACTCAGGTCTAATGTGGAAGACAGAAGACCAATAGACCACTGATCTAGGATTGCCTTGGGCATCCATTCTTTTGATTGAAAAGTGAAACTTCTCATGTTGATGGTATAAGATCAAATGGTAAATGTAGGAGGTGTATCTGAACATCCTATCTCTCCTTAAATTCATCAATTGCTCATGAATCTTGTCTGATATGTAGGTGGCATAGTCATAGCAGATTGGAGACTTGCCAGGAGCAAACATAAGCATCATTATCAGCACAGTTGCATCAATAAACTCAATTGAACTATATCCCAGGATGGGAGAAATCATATCTGCCAGGTCTCTACCTAGTTCATTGAGATATACATGAAGAATTGGAGGGCCCATCACAATCTTAGTTTTGATGTATAATTGGTTGATTTTGACAATTTGAGCATCTGTGAGTTTATCCCCTTGTTTTATCAGATTTACCAGTGATAAAGGAACCAGCTTCTTCTGAGGGTTGAAGCAAAGCATGTCTCTGATAGCTTGAGGGGTAACATAGAAGAGTACTGCACCAGATGGGTCAACAACAGCTCGCTGGGAAACATCATATTGTTCAGCACAAAGGTGGATCAGTTCAGGGAACTGGTTGACCTGAGGGAGCTTAAAAATAGGGAGGAAAGAGTCCCATAAGCCCAGTATATCTGTCCCATTTTCATGCTTGGCTTTTAATTCATTCAACAGATGAAGGTGGAATTTGCTGCCCATAAGCTTCTCTTCTGCAATTTGGTAGTCCATATCTGCCAAGGCTTGCCATTTCAAATTCTTTTGAGGGGCATTCAGGGGTTGAGCATTCAGTACTACAGGAGGAGCTGATGGGTCCATGGTTTTTCTGGGATTGTGGGTAGAGTTGCTATGCAGAGCAACACAATCAGGTTTTCTTTGATGAAAGATGTGATTTGTAGAGGACAGAGAGTGAATGGGAAGGTTGCAGCAGTTGCAATACTGCTTTTGAACAGGATATAGCTGTAGCAGAACTGAGCAGAGTTTGCTTTGTGGTAAATGCGTTTCTTGCAGGTAGCTGTTTCACGATTGCGCGAACCAACAAGGATTTTCCACTAAATTTGCCCAATGTGGCCTCCTAAAGTGTAATGGTAGCACTGGTTTGGTATGAATGCTGGTACTGTGAGTTTTAATGGTGAAATTGGCGTTTTAAGGTCCGCTCAGAGGCTATACCCGGAATTCACGGAAAAATGGACTTGCAGAGTGGAAATGGAGAATACCTGGTGAATTTTGTCGGCTCAATCTTGCTAATGCACGGGTGATGGACGCTCTGGCGGTCTCGAAATTTCCTCAGCAGGCTGGTGCAAGTTTTATATGTAAATTGCATGCAGAACGAATAGTACCGCTTTTGCCAAAAATAGCAAAAAACGCGAAATTTTCGGTCTAAATATGGATTTTGGAGATTTTGGCGCGTTTTTGTGTTGACGTCAGCATGACGTCATAGGTGGGGTCCGGGTCGGATGACGTCAGCATGACGTCATCAGGCCAGGTGGCGGGCTCTGATTGGTCCACGGGGGTGGTGAAGTGGCAGGATAGGTCAGCCAATGGTTGAGCGGGAGGCTGACGTGACGGCATAAGTGGCAGTGACGTGGGGTGACGGGGATATGACGTGGTGATGACGTAGTGCAAATGGAATAGGGGAAAACCGGAAACCGGAGGCGGTTTCATATCGCACCGCTTACGGTACGGTGGCGGTAAGTGTCAGTTGTACCTCCGATGAGCCGTGGAGGGGACGCGTGGCTGTCGCATGACGTAGGCGATAATACGGCCGTCGGAAGATATCGTCCGGACAGAGGATCTGCTCCGATGCAGCGATGGCCGTCAGATCTGGGGGGCATGATCGGACGGCTATCGGAGGGTTGATGTGATAGGGGGATAGGGCGGGTAACCAACGGTCGTCGGAAAGGATCCGATGCCGTGAGAGCCGTTGGATCTTCAATTCTTTAATTGGACGGTCGTCGGGAGGACGAAGGGATCGACAGGTAAGGGGAGGGGCGGGGATTATTTTAACAATTATTCTGGGGATCTGTGCATAGGCGGAAAACTTTGGTATAGTGGGTTTCGCGAATTTTTTGTGGAAATGCATCCGCCCTTTGGACTTTAGGTAAAAGGGAAAAAGTGGGTTTTCCATGTTTTAGCCATTTGAAGCGGGTAAGGGTATAAACAAGGCTTTTTTAGGAGGTTTTTTGTGTAAATGGGGATTTGAAAGTGAGAAAGGGATTTGTAAAGGGGAAAAGGGGTTTTGGCTTAGGCTTATCACAATGACCAGATGTCATCTGATCCCTTTAGAGAACATATGGCTATAATGCCAAGGGGGAGGGATATTTATACAAAATTTGGGGTTTATACACCATGGTGTTAATACTAGTAGGGGAAAGGCAATATAGGGGATTTACATAGTAGAGTTAGAGTTAATATGGATGGGGGAAGTGAATGGAGGGAGAAAATACTAAGTTTACTTGAAACTCACTTAGTTTAGGGAGTAGATCAAAATGAAAAGATTTTTAGACAAGAAATGTGGCTTTTGAATGAACAAGAATCATCATGAAACCATGATCTTCCTCCCTGAATCTCAGCTTATAGAGGGATGTTAGCAATGAAAAGAAAGGGGGGAGGAGGGAGGTTAGTCATGCTCCTTGCTGTAACTTTGATGAATATGAACACCTTGTCACTTGATAGACTTTGCCTTGGTAATCACAGTTAACATATCTGCAATGGTAAAGATAACCTTTCTGCAACTCCAACTACTTACCCAACTACTTTCCTAGCATTTTTTATTTCTTCTTAGAGGGTGCACTTGGACTTGCAAACCCTTACTTGCCTTTTCTTTTCTTTGGCTTTTTCTTTGTTATTTCTATCTACTTCTACCCTTATCTCCTCCAAGGTCCCAGATTAAGCTGTTGGGAGCCTTTTCTTCTCTACCTGAACTACTTGTCTGCCAAGATTAAACAGTTTGGACAGACTCCTTTCTCTATTCTATAACTGTAAATTTAAACCATGGAATGATCCAGATTAAGCTGTTGAATCATCCATCAAAATTTGAAGCTCATACCAAGCTATAAGCATAGATTGGGTTCTCTTGGAAATATGTGATCTTTGAGTCATCAAAGCAGAACAAATTTGGACCTTCCATAGCCAATCATGAAATATGAAACCTATTGGTATAGGTATCTAACAGATTATATAGTTTATTAGATATTCATTGGGGCTGTTATGAAACCAGCTCACAAAAAGATAGAAAAGAGAGATCAACACCTTAGAATTCAGCCTCTTCGAGGGGGCAACCTCCTTTACATTACACAAATGAGCAATTCTTGGATGATTCAAATGACAAAACCTCCTTTCTATATATAGGAGTCTAAGGAGTCACAATATAACCCAGCCGACCTAACAATAATAATATAAAGCCACAAAAATAACAATAGAGGGATTCTATGGGGCACAGTAATAACACTATGGGGACAATAGGGGCATAACAATATTAATAAGGGATACAACTACAATAGTAATGGGGTAATCACTAGTATTATAGGGACCCAACATGCCCCTCTCCTTCAAAAAAGTTTTATCCTCAACGCTTGAGTAGTTTTGGATGCTTCTGTATAAAATTCTCATCCTCCCATGTGGAATCTTCAGCGGATAAGTTCTTCCACTTGATAAGATACTCCGAAATTGATCGATTTCGTAATTGTCGAGTTCTTGTTTCTGTGACTGGTTTTGGTTCCAATATAATTTTTCCTTCCTCATCAAGTTCTGAAAATATATTTTGAACTGGGAGCTTGTCGCCTATAACCTTCTTTAAACATGAAACATGGAAAATTGGGTGCAATCGAGAAGCTTCAGGAAGCTCCAATTTGTATGCCATAGTACCAATCTTTTGCAACACCTTGTACGGACCATAATACTTTGGTGATAATTTATTACCCTTCTTAGATTGCTTTAGGGACATTTTCTTATATGGTTTTAGCCGTAGGAATACCCAATCACCTACATCAAAACTTCTTTCACTGCGATGTTGATCTGTCTGTTGTTTCATTCTATTCTGTGCCAACACGAGGTTATCCTTTAAGAGTTGGAGGACTTGTTGTTGATGTTCAATGTGAAGTTCCACTGCTTGAACCTTAGAATTTTCTCTTAAATATGATGTGATGGATGGTGGTTGATATCCATAAAGTACCATAAATGGGGTCATTTTTGTTGCTGTATGGAAGGAAGTGTTATACCACCATTTAGCTAGAGGAAACCATTTGACCCATTGTGTTTGTTTATCAGATACAAAGCAACGAAGATATCCTTCCAAACATTTGTTTACTATATCAGTTTTCCCATCAGATTGAGGATGATAAGATGAGCTATGAGCTAATTGAGTACCAAGACAAGAAAATAATTATGTCCAAAAATTTCCAGTGAAAATGGGATCTCAGTCACTTACAATAATATTTGGGTTTCCATGTAGCTTTTGAATTATTTCCATAAATGCAGTAGAAACTGTACTGGCTTTAAATGGATGTGATAATGCACAAAAGTGTGCATACTTGGTAAGTCTGTCAACTACCACCATGATGACACTCTTTCCCTCAGACTTGGGTAAACCTGTGATAAAATCCATTGAAACCTCCTCCCAACGTTGGCTTGGAATGGATAAAGGTTGTAATAGACCCGGTGTCTTAATTGTTTCAACTTTATTTTGTTGGCAAACCAAACATTCCGCCACAAAATTTTGAATATCTGATTTAAGGCCCTCCCAAAAAATTCCTTCTTAACCCTGTGGTAAGTTTTTAAAAATCCTGAGTGCCCTCCTAAGGGAGAAGTGTACAATTCCATAAGAATATTTTGTTTTAACTGGGAATTCTTACAGAGGTATATGCGATCTTTGTACCATAACGAATCATTTTGCCAGCTTAATGTATCAGACGTAGTGGACTCTTGTTGTAACTTTCGAATAAGTGCCCACACTTATTCATCATTCTTCCATTCCTCCCTTGCTTCGTTTATCCAATCTGGTTGGATAATAGAAATGGCACACAACAATGCTTCCACATCCTCATCCTTTCTTGAGAGTGCATCTACCACCACATTTTGCTTCCCTTTTTTGTAGATGATTTCAAAGTCATAACCCAACATCTTTGTGACCCACTTTTGTTGCTCTTCAGAGGATAATCTTTGTTCTAAAAAGTATTTAAGGCTATCATGATCTGTTTTTACCTTGAAGTGTCTTCCCATTAGGTAGGGTCGCCATTTCTTAAGTGCATGGAGTATTGCCAACATTTCCTTCTCATAAATAGCTTTGTATAAAAACTTTCCCTTGATTGGACAACTTTCAAAAGCAATGGGTCTTTCATCTTGCATTAAAACATCACCAATTCCATTTCTTGAAGCATCACATTCCACAATAAAGGTTTTTGTGAAGTTTGGTGTAGCTAAGTCTGGTGCTTGGCACATTGCCTCTTTAAGATTCTCGAAGGCCTTTGTTGCTTCTGGAGTCCATGAAAATGCATCTTTCTTCAATAATGTTGTTAGAGGTGCTACTATTCTCCCATAATTCTTAACAAACTTGCGATAATACCCTGTCAACCCGAGAAATCCTCGCAGATGCTTTATGGATGTGGGGATTTTCCATTCCTTAATGGCTTTAATTTTGCTCAGGTCTACCTTAACTCCTTCATGAGATACAATATGACCCAGATATTCCACCTCTTTTACTCCAAAGAAACATTTGGATGTTTTTGCATATAATTGTTTCTCCTCCAATAGTTGTAGCACCCTGTCAACATGTTCAACATGATCCTTCCAAGACTTGCTGTAGATTAGTATATCATCAAAAAATACTAACACAAATTTTCTAAGGAATGGTTTGAAAATGGAATTCATCAAACCTTGAAATGTTGAAGGTGCATTGGTAAGGCCAAAAGGCATGACCAAAAATTCATAATGACCATCATGAGTTCTAAATGATGTTTTCGGAATGTCTTCAATCTTCATTCCGATTTGATGATATCCTGAATGAAGATCCAACTTGGTGAAGTAAATTGATCCATGCAATTCATCCAATAATTCATCAATGATAGGAATGGGCAACTTATCTTTAATAGTGAGCTTGTTGAGCTCCCTATAATCCGGACACATGCACCATGATCCATCCTTCTTGTGCACCAATACTACTGGAGCAGAGAAAGAACTTTGACTCAGTTAAATTATACCAGCCTCTAGCATTTCTGCAACCATACGTTCAATTTCACTCTTTTGGGCATAGGGATATCTGTACGGCCTGATGTTTGGAGGAACACCTCCTGGAATCAGATGAATAGCATGATCATGATCACAAATAGGTGGGAGACCTTTGGGAGTCTCAAATACCTTGGAATGATTGTCCAAGACTTTTTGGAGATCTGGAGAAATAGATGATTCCAATGTGGAAACATCTAGCGAACATAATTGTACAATTACACCTCTTTGTTCCTTTTTTAGAAGCTTTTTCATACCGTTAGAGTTGATTATCTTTCTCGGTTTCCCTACAATACCCCTTAATTAAACTTCCTTTCCTTCCACAAAAAATTTCATGAAAAGTTCTTGAAAATTAAAAGCTATTGTACCCAAGGATTGTAGCCATTGGACTCCTAGTACAACATCAGCACCTCCCATTGGAATGGAAAGCATTAGGCTAGTTAATACATATTCTCCCATGGATAGCTTGATATTATGGCACTTTCCAGAGAAATTTATTGTTCCTCCATTTGCAACCATCACTTGATACTCTGGTGCTGGATATAAGAAGCAATTCAATTCTTTTGCTACCTTACAATGAATAAAATTGTGGGTACTTCCTGAATCAATCAACACTATTACCTTTTTCTTCTTGATTTGTCCTTCTATCTTGATGGTTTGAGGAGTGGTAATTCCCGCCAATGCATTACAAGATATGGTCGGATTCATTTCTTCTTTATCTAGGCTTTGTTCCTGGAGTATATCCTCTTCTTTTGACCTTTCTTGCTCCTTTTCTTCTTCCTCTTCACAATCTATGTAGAATAATTTCTTCTCAGCACACTTATGACCTTTAGTGTATTTGCTATCACAACTATAACAAAGCCCTTTTGCTCTTTTTTCTTCCAATTGCTGTGGTGTCAACCTTATAGGTTGTGGAAGACTAGGGGCAACAACACTTCTATCTTTATAGTTGTGAGTGGTATGCTTCCTGGTTGCCATAATTTTGCTTTCCATTTTTCTTGCTAACCTGAATGCCTTCTCTAATTGATCATCTTCCCAAAGGCGAACATCATGTTGGATATTATCCTTTAAAGTCCCTATGAACACATTAATCCTATGCTCCTCTGGAATATTTTTTACCCTTATGTTCAATTTTTGGAACTCCTCAATGTGCTCCATTATTGAACCCTTTTGTTTGAGACTTATCAATTGGCTAAAAAAAGTGTTGCTTTTTGTATCCTCATAATGTGTTGTCAATTCTTCCGTAGAAATTGCCCAAGTGACAATTTGTTTATGAGAGCAAAGCCATTGATACCATACAAACTGATTTGGCAAATATAAAGTTGCAATACGTACCTTTTGTGTGTTTTGCACATTATTGAGATCGAAAAATTGCTCCATCTGTAATATCCATGTTGCGGAATCCTTGCCATCAAACTTCCTCATATCGATTTTTGGAATATGGTGGGTCTTCGATCCAACATTAGAGTCTATGGAATCATGATTAACATTTCTTTTGTTCTCATCATGAGTTTCTTTTACTACCCTTTCACCATGAACGACCATTTCTTGTAGCAACTTATTCATATTTATCTTCAATTATTCCATCTTATCATCTATGCCATCAATTTTAGCGTCCATGCCATTCATCTTAGCTTCCATGCCATCCATCTTAGCTTCTATGCCTCTCTTTAAACAATCCATCTTAGCTTCTACACCTTTCTTTAAACCATCCATCTTAGCTTCTACATCTTTCCTTAAACCATCCATCTTAGATTCTGTTGCTTTTTGTGCAAGTGACACTTGTTGCACTTGGTCTCATAATTTTGATATATCATGTTGCATTTCTTCCTCTTCTTCATGAGTCATGCTAGAGCTTTCAGGTTGCTTACTACGTGTTTGCATTTTCTTTCCTCGGGGCATCAATTACCGATTCAAACTAATTTTTCAAACCAAGCTTATGCAAAAATTTTAAAAAAGCTACACACCTTTTTTCACTTTATAGAAGCTTGATATTGAGTCTGATGTATCTCTGCAATTTCGGATCATCCAGTTTTGAAATTGCAACCTGTAGTAGCCCTCTGTTTCCTCTTTCCAATGCCACCAATCTGATCCAAATTAGATTCTCCAAGGAAGAGTTATGCACAATCTCCAAATATGACCTGGATATATACTAATTCAGCGAACTTGTACGACGTGCCACGAGTCACTGTTTCGACCTTTGGCTCTGAAAAATATATAAAAAAAACTACAGTCCGTCCTCTTTCTGTACCTTCTTACGAAATTTCAATCCGATGCTCAGAGAAAAAGTTATGACGATTTTCCCCAGGTCACCTGTTTGGAATGTAATTCAGGAGTCTGCAAAAAGACCAACTTCCTCACATCATATCTCCGCAAATATAGCGCGAAAAGCTCTGAAATTCGGACCTGAGATTCAGCGCGATTTCTTCTCAAATGGGTTTTTTTTTAGCTTCTGAAACGTCGCAAAAAAAAAGTTATAACGAAAATGCCACGATGACCTGTTTGGAGCTGCGAAACCCTAGAATCCAAAGCTCTGATACCAAATGTTATGAAACCAGCTCACAAAAAGATAGAAAAGAGAGATCAACACCTTAGAATTCAGCGTCTTCGAGGGGGCAACCTCCTTTACATTACACAAATGAGCAATTCTTGGATGATTCAAACGACAAAACCTCCTTTCTATATATAGGAGTCTAAGGAGTCACAATATAACCCAGCCGACCTAACAATAATAATATAAAGCCACAAAAATAACAATAGAGGGATTCTATGGGGCACGGTAATAACAATATGGGGACAATAGGGACACACCAATATTAATAAGGGATACAACTACAATAGTAATGGGGTAATCACTAGTATTATAGGGACCAAACAGGGGCATACGGCACGTTGGCCGGGGTTAGATACAACGCATTGGATTCCACCCACAAAGGTAGCATAGTATTTGGTTCTCATTGGTTGGCCACATGAATTCACAATATGGTACATCAAGTTCTATTGGATGTATACCAATATAAACAATGTACCTTTTTATGTTTTTGGCGACGATAATCCTTGACTGTTCATGGTTCCAATTGGATTTATGGTTTAGCCAAGGTTACACCATTTTGGGTTTCGTAATATACTCGCTAACCTGGATTGTTCATGGTTCCACTTGGATTATGGTTTAGCCAAGGTTTCACCACAATCCAAGATATTTTGGCTTTTGTAATATAGTCAATATCAGAGAAAATACAAACGACCTAGATCCATTAAGACCTTGAAAGTTTGTTCATGAACTCTCCGAATCTGGTATAAAACGTGTACTGTATTTGAAATTTCAATTTGCCATTAAATTAATGGGACATGAATTTCCACAAAGGAGTTCAAAAGGTGCAATTAAGTTGAGCTTTCAACTTGTCATTCAATTGATGGACACTGAATATTAAATATAAGATAAATATATAGGAGTAGCATGTGAGTGTTAGTTTTATAAAGAAGATTCTTTTTATTATTAATAAAAATATAGATAGTTAGTTTCATTTTAAAGGGTTATAAATATGAGTTATAAATACAAGAGTTAAATGGTTGTAAATATGAGTTATTAATTGTTTTTACTCAAAACCCGATAAATAGCAATTTAGCAATTTCTTTTTAATTGAGTGACTCAAATTCATGTTTCTTTAGGTTGAAGGTAAAGCCACTAAAGTGGAAAAATTTGTGATGCCAATAATCAAAGGGATTGTCATCATGGGGTGATAAGAAATTTAATATTCCAAGAAGAGGAGGTAGTAGTAGATTCTAAATAAATTAGCAATGCAACAACATAAATGTTTGCAACAAATTTAGAGGGATCCACCTTCTTGAATAATGCACACACTACATGGATAATGGATTTCTGCACTTTATGCCTTACGAGCTTTTCCTTTCCTTTGCAACATCTGGTGCAAATGCTAGTTAATTTGATAAATTAAAATATTGATATTAGTAAAATAAATTGTTAAATTTATTACTTATATTTTTTCAAGTCATTTATTCATTTGAGAGAGTCGCTCTACAACCTAGTATGGGGTAGATCTCACATAAACATGTAAACGTTAATTAGATATCACATAAACATGTAAACGTAAATATAAATATTTAACATATAATGTTTAACCTTGAACATTTTTAATCTAATATCGCCCCTATTTAGAAATCAATCTAATTAGTATTATGTATAAACACAATATAAATTTAAAATATAAAGAAGTTTATGAACACTAAAAAAATTAGGTATGGTAAATAAATAAATATATAAATAAACTGGAGGTATGGTAAATAAATAAAACTTCTTTTATACTTACTAAGTGAGGTAAATAAATAAAAATATAAATAAAATGGAGTTTGGTAAATAAATAAAACCTCTTTATATTTAGGAAGACTAATATGTAGCCATGATCTGACGATGAACCACACTAGTTGGTTCGAAACGCGTCGACAAAGGTTTTCTACATGTGATTTACCCCGAAACTCTTCTTATAATTGTTATGGATCACAGAAGCCTCAATTCAACAAAAGAGGTTTTAGTTACGTGAAGCCTATGGGCCAAATACCATATTTATAAAAAAGGTATGGTAAATTAATAAAAATATAAATAAACAAGAGGTATGGTAAATAAATAAAACTTTTTATTTATTTATTTATTTATATATATTTACTCCATAATTCACTTTATATTTATGAATACTAAAAAATAAGGTTTTATTTAAGTGAAGCCTATGGGCCAAATTATTATTAATACCACGCAAAAACACATTATTAAACTTAATATTAATATTAATAAAAATAAATATGACCATGGTATTAACCCATGGTATTGAGAACCAATGGTATTGATCCATGGTATTCACGTGGAATGTAGCCTATTTAAAGGGGGGAATTAAACCAAGATAGATCTAGGGGGGAATTAAACCAAGATAGATCCATCTTTACTTTGGATCTACTAAGCACCCAGAGGGATCAAATGTCCCATAGGCCATCTTCATCTGCTTGATGTATTTGGCCCTTTTTCTAGGAAGCTCCATGAGGCTAATGATAGCCTATGGGACATATTGCTTCATTTACTTGATGTATTCGGCCCTTTTTCCTGTGAAGCTTCAAAATAAATGCTCCTAGCTTCTCGACAAACCCCTTGCTAAATAGATTATCCCAAGAGCTAGCTGCCATCCTATCTGCATAGCTTTCCTTGTTGTGCTTGAAGGCCTCACATTCTAAAATGAAATGTTTTTCTGTTTCCACTTTTCGGCAAGAACAAAAAATGCTTACTATTTTTTGGTATCTATGTATGCTTTTGGTTTATGACTATAAGTAGGATTAAACACTTCAATATATTATTTTTTCTTTCTTCCTAGCTCCTTATCCCAAGTACGCTTGTGGATAAATAAACCTCTTTTTATGCTCACTCCAAAAGTGAGGTAAATAAATAAAAATATAAATAAACTGGAGTTTGGTAAATAAATACAACCTCACGAACACAAAAAAACATTATTAAACCTAATATTAATATTAATAAAAATAAATATGACATATGGTATTAACCAATGGTATTGATCCATGGTATTCATGTGCAATGTAGCCTATTTAAAGGGGAGAATTAAACCAAGATAGATCCATCTTTACTTTGGATCTACTAAGTGTGGAGAGGATCAAATGTACAGATTGCTTCCTTTTTCTGTGAAGCTCCACGAGGCTAAAGATAGCCTATGGGACATATTGCTTCCTTTTTCTGTGAAGTTCCACTAGGCTAAAGATAGCCTATGGGACAGATTGCTTCCTTTTTCTGTGAAGCTCCATGAGGCTAAAGATAGCCTATGGGACAGATTGCTTCATTTGCAAGCATTCCACCCTTTTTCTGTGAAGTTCCATGAGGCTAAAGATAGCCTATGTGACAGATTGCTTCATCTGCTTGATGTATTCGGCCCTATTCTACCCTTTTTATATGAAGCTTCAAAATAAATGCTCCTAGCTTTTGCACAAACCCCTTGCTAAATAGATTATCCCTAGCTGCCATCATATGTGCATAACTTTCCCTGTTGTGCTTGAAGGCCTCAAATTCTAAAATGAAATGTTTTTCTGTTTCCACTTTTTTGGCAAGAACAAAAAATGCATACTCTTTCCTCCCACACTTGCTTTGGGCTTCTCGACAAACCCCTTGCTAAATAGATTATCCCAAGAGCTAGCTCCCATCATATGCATAACTTTCCCTGTAATTCTAAAATGAAATGTTTTTATGTTTCCACTTTTTTGGCACGAACAAAAAATGCATACTCTTTCCTCCCACACTTGCTTTGGCCTTTTAGAGCCCTGTTTCACAACGAAGTTGATGAGAATTAGTCCTTAACTAAGCAATACGAATTATTATTTTTTCTTTTTTCGTAGCTTCTTATCCCAATTACACTTGTGGAACTTTTCAATAAAAAAAGTTGTTATCTCTTTGCTGTTTAATTGCTTCAATAATAGCAGTGCATGTTAGTTGTATTGCTGGCCCATAGTTTACAACCATAGAGAATCACCGAATCACTAGAAGCCCAAAAAAAGTTTGAGTGATTTTTCCAGCCCCATAACTTTGCCTCTCTAATATAACAATTATTTATGACACTATAAATTACCCTTTAAATCAATTAATTTACCACTAATGCTATAATGTATTTACTTATAACAAGTTCCTCTTCATATACATAGAAATAATGAGTAATTTAGTTAAATAAATCTATAATAACAATACATGAAATGCTAGTGGTAAGTTTTTTAAAATATCAATTTGATAACATTCTACAATATAAAATTTTAGAATATTACAATTATGAATATAAATTATTACTCATTGAATTTAAATCTATTTATTATTTTTATTTTTAATTAAATTAAAATTAGATTTAATTATTATTATTATTTTATTTCAATATCTTATCTAGAATGTAACTATATATCTAACTCATAGTGTTATCGTTTTTATTTTTTACCTTGTTTTGAACATTGATATTGTTTTGGACACTAATATGTTTCATTTTTATTATTATTTTATTTCACTATCTTATCTAGAATGTAACTATAATATTTACTTCTTAGTGTTATCATTTTTCATTTTTTTACCCTGTTTTGAACATTGATATTGTTTTGGACACTAATATCCATAAAAGCAGTCTAAACCATAAATATTGTTTCCACTATTTATATACTCTAGCAATTATTTAATTTTAAACTATCAAAATTGAAAGATAAAAATATTTATACTCTCAAATCTAGTTAAAATTACATTTATCACTTCCATTTTTTCAAGTCATTTACTCATAATAAACCAATTATTTAATAACACTTTCTAAATCATCTTAGGCTAAAAAAGCTAATTAATTCACTATAATGTGATTATTTGCAGAAAATTTCTCTCCATGCAAACAAACATAATGACACAATGAGTAATTTAGCTACTTTACTTTGGGCTTCACATATTTTTTGATAACGTGGTTTTGGAATGCTTTTTTTAGATGTTATATGTAATAAATTTCCTCATTATTTATAATTTTATTAATAAAAATACAAATGGAATTAAATATACTCATTATTATTTTTTATTATTTTATTATTTTAAATTTTAATTGAGTCAATATTATATTTTATTATTATTTTTAATTTAATGTTTTATTATATATATTTTTAAACCTTATTGATGATGTGATGATGATGGTTAACGTCCA
Organism: Pinus tabuliformis; assembly: GCA_031772625.1. NCBI lineage: Eukaryota > Viridiplantae > Streptophyta > Pinopsida > Pinales > Pinaceae > Pinus > Pinus tabuliformis. The sequence goes on from CM062819.1 coordinate 1,955,310,586, forward strand.
TTAAGACCAAACTTTGGTCTATCCGACTATATAAACCAATTATTTAGTTTGATTTAAGATTTTATTCTTATGCTCAAAAAGCTTGGAGAGAAGCCTCCCGAGCTCACTGTAATTTTGACGTAAAAGGTTAGGAAGGTCATTGTTGCAACAAAGATTTTGAAACTGATATCTAATGTGACGTAAAAGGTTAGGAAGGTCAGTGTTGCAACAAAGATTTTGAAACTGATATCTAATGTGGTTGTACCCAGGACACTCTAAGAGGAAGTGATTTTCATCCTCCACAGAGATGGTAGAACCTTTCTATCCATGGTGTTTTAGGAACTGCCCAACGACCCATTCACTATGGAGCTATGAGAGTTCATTCTAATTTTGACTATATTAATTTTCTTCTTTGAGAAAGTTAAAACAAAGAGATACTCTTGATCTTCCAAGGTGGGGTTGATGACCTCCTTATAATATCTTAATTTTCTTTTAGCTGCTAAATCTTTCTCACACCACATTTTTTCTTTGAACTTAGAAGTAATTTTTTTTTTAATGTTATTAATATTTTGTAATGCAACATTCTTGTTGATCTCCCAATGGTTTAACGAGGCCCTGGTGTCTTTATACCAGCCTCGTTTGAGCCTTAGGTGGTTTTGGCAGGAATTCTTTATACCAGTCTCGTTTGAGCCTTAGGTGGTTTTGGCAGGAATTTAAAGCTAGCTTAGGAAGTCTATGGTCTCCTATGTTATTGAGTTTGTGCTTGTACAACAAAAGCCTAGTCATAGCTAGGCTCTCGATTGGGGAAAGACCCACTTCTATAAAGATAATAAGATAGGGTGTGTTGCTTTTAATTTTGAGGTTATACGTTATAAAACGCTTCTGGATTTGCTCAATCTTTCTCTAGGATTCTTTAGAGATGCTACAAGCCCAAACCTCACATCCATATAAGCCAGAGTGACTAAAGTTTCAAAGATGAACTTCTTTTTGTGCCATAGGGTTCTCTAGAGATGCCACAACCCCAAACCTCACATCCATATAAACTGGAGTGACTAAAGTTTAAAATAGGAACTTCTTTCTATCCCACCTTACGAGGTTTACCATTTTACAGTTATACTTTATATAAACTATATGATATTATCATTCTTAATTTTAAGTGGTGTATTCATCACTGTTTATCATTCTTAATTTTAAGCATTGGTATTCATGAATGCTTATCATTCTTAATTTTAAGAAATTAGTATTCATGAAAGTCATTTTAAAAATTCATAGTTATAACATTACATCATTTTTAACACTCTTATTTATGTTATTTTAAACACACATACTTTATATACTAAACTATATAATATTATCATTTTAAAATTTAAACACTGGTATTCATGAATGCTTATCATTCTTAAATTTAAGCATCATTTTTAACACTCTTATTTATGTTATTTTAAACACACATACTTTATATACTAAACTATATAATATTATCATTTTTAATTTTAAACACTGTTATTCATGAATGTTTATCATTCTTAATTTTAAGCACTATTCATGATCATAATTTTTAACTTTCATATCTATAACATTACATCATTTTTTACTCTTATCTATATTATTTTAAACACACATACTTTTATCCTACTTATATATCCACAAACGTTGTTTTGAATACTTAAACTATAAACGTCATTTTTAATGCTCACATTCTTCACTATTCTAAAAATTCATATAACATAAATTAAAATATTTTCTAATAAAAAACACGCACATGTAAATTATCAATTACTTTAATTTTCAATTAACAGAACTAAAAGAATTAATTATTTATAATTTCATTAAATTTATATTTATCGCTTCCAATTTTCTCAAATTACAATTCATTTACTCAAGATAAACCAACTAATCCCTAATCTGCGAATTTTCTCAAGTTGCAATTCACTTAATCATTATAACCAATTATTTATGACACCTAAATTACTCCTCCTTAAAATGGCCAGTTATTTTACCACTAAATCTATAATGTAGTTGCATCAACTTACTGTTGAAATGCGCTGAAAAGGATGCCATTTCTGGGACTAATGCTCACGATTTTCTGTAATACTCAAAACTGTTTTTTTAACATTATATAATACTACACTGCTTTACTATACTGCTTTTTCTTTTGAAAAAAACTTACTACAACAACTATGTCTGGAATCTCTTTCACATGTTTTTTTAAGGCCTAGTCTAACAAGAGAACGATTTGTTAGGAAAGTTATGGAAATTCAATATAATCTCATAATTTTTTTTGTAAATTCAAGTTATAATTGTTAAACTTCAAAATTTTAGGTGTCTTAAAAGTTTTTGATGGTGCTGAATCTATTTCCACGTTTAAAAACACAATTCAAACACTGCCTTTACAAGATTTTTTGAATTTATTTTACCTTATTTTAATCACTTTTGACCATCCAATTTTTTAAAGTTATCTTTTGGATAAGTATACACATAATAAAACTAGCTTTTCGATAAGCGTACACATAATGAAACTAATTCAATTCTACGACAACGCACGTAATGCCGTTTTCACAAATTTACTCGTAAGTACTCGCCCTCTTCACAAATTTACTCGGAAAGACTTGTGAAACTACGACAACGCATGTAAATTCCCTTTTCACATTCCTTCTTCCAGTGACAGTGCACTTACTCAATTCCATTTAGTTTTTTTTAATTAAATTTAGTTATTTTTCATGAGGCAGAGGAATTGTTTATAAAGTTATGGAAATTTTGGTTATATTTAAAAAATTATGGAAATTCTGGTTATATTTAAAAAAATTTGACAATTTTTTTTTGTAAATTAAAGTTATTAAACTTAAATTTTTTTACCTTGGTGCTAATACTTTTTCACTATAAAAATACGATTCAAAAACTACGTCTACAAGATTTTTTGAATTTTTTTTTGCTAAATTTAACCAACTTTTAGCCGTACTGCCAATTCATTCCTACGCCTCGTTACACTACTCCGTTATTTTTTTACTCTAGTTATGATTTTCATTCCTACGCCTCGTTAGACTACTCCGTTATTTTTTTACTCTGGTTATGATTTTCATCTTGCACCTTTGCTAATTTAGCAAATTTCTGATTTTCATCTTGCACCTTTGCTAATTTAACAAATTTCGAGGCTTGACCAGGTCGATAACTCTCAGGTGCTCCAGGGTCTGCTATGAGCTGTTTTTGTTCCTTGCAAGCTTCCGCCAAACGGGTCTGCAATGTCCTGTTCACACCAATTTTAATTTTTTGGCAAGCCATAAAAACAGCTGGTTCTTTTAATTCTCAGAGGAAACTAGTATGACAATAGAATATTTAAAGGCAAACTCGTAGGAGGGGAAGGCAATAGAGATATAATAGTCTGTAAGATCAATACGTGATTGTTTACTCTCGTTCAAGTCTCAATGGATCCTCATCTTCCATCAAATCGCAACACTCACCCGCCCAACTCTGGCGTAAGTCCATGGAATTGTGTTGAAGCAGAGGAGGAGGAGGAAGACTGGAATATGGATGATAGCAATGGCGAGGAGGATGCAAGGGAACCGAAGAATGAAGATGAGGTTTTTGAGGACGACGATGAAGACTACGCGAAAGAGGAGGACGATGAGGAAGAAGATGAGGGGTTGGATGATTATCCAGAACGGCAGAAACAGCTAGGGGAACATCCCCTTGATCAGGAGTCATCTCAGTCTGATACTTCTGGCGAAGGAGACGATGAGAGGGATTATTACATGCAGAGCGAAGGTGGAATGTATGGAGACAGGATCAATGGCCAAGTGGGTGTTGGAGGAGAGGAAGAATTCGAATACCCAAATGAGGAAAACCGAGACCCCAGTGAACAGGAAGACATGAAAGGAGAAGAGGAGCAGGGCGAAGAAAGTGGGTATATTGATAACGCCTTAGAGCCACCGGGGTTTGAACAAGATGAAGTCAAGGATGAAGCAAATTTGGTGGCCACCAACCCTAAAACTTCAGGCAGGGCTTCCCAGAAGAGGAAATCACTGGCTGCAATGGGGGCATTTGGTGGGGATACTGCTATTAAAAAGCCCAAAAGAAAAAACACTAATGTCTGGACCAAATCAACGTCCAGGAAGTCGAACAAGAAGAACAGGGCTAATGGCAATACCGCAGCAGAAGATACTACTCTCATAACTCCTGTCACCAGGCTGCTTGATAAGGTAGATGATACCCCAGACATGAGAATTTGCCTCTCAAAAATCCACAAGGCAGAAAGGATTGAGTTGAGTGAAGATAGACTGACTGCAGGGAGCACTAAGGGGTACAGAATGGTGAGGGCTACTAGGGGTGTGGTGGAGGGGGCATGGTATTTTGAGATCAAGGTTGTTTACCTCGGTGAAACTGGGCATACCAGATTGGGATGGTCTACAGAGAAAGGAGATGTTCAGGCTCCTGTAGGCTATGATGGGAATAGCTATGGCTACAGGGACGTGGACGGCACTAAACTTCATAATGCTATCAGAGAGCCCTATGGTAACGGACCTTATGTGGAGGGTGACGTTATTGGGTTTTATATTAATTTGCCCAATGGCAGTGAGTATGCGCCGAAGCCACTGCAGTATGTGTGGTATAGAGGTCAGCTTCATTACTTCAACGCAGTAGAGGAAGCGCCAAAGGTGGTGCCTGGTATGTTCCAGTCCCCTTATCCTTGACTTATACCTCCTGTAGTTCCTGTAGTCTTGTTTTCTTGCAGGATTTAAATTTGTGACTTCCCACCCTATAGTGCATGAAAAATGCATATCACGGCTCTATGCACTAAATATATAGTCGGTCTTTTTTATTTATAACTGCACACACTTTCAAAAAGATACTTTTGCTTTTTACTGCTGTTAATTTATGGCTAAAATTTGGAATGCACTTTGTTTCACTCTCTATGCACTAAATATCCAGATGGTCACTTTTTTGAATTACACACACTTTCAAAAATCAATAAATTACGGCAGTTAGTTTTCACTGTATATATATGCTTTGAGCTTGTGACTTCGCACCCTGTAGTGAATGAGAAATGCATATCATGGCAAAAACTTAAAATGGACTTTGTTTCACGGTCTGTGCACTAGATATATAGATGGTCAATTTTTTTTGAATTGCACTCTTCCCAATAACACACCTCGTAAAAATGTCTGTCACTTTCTCTTCACAACTCGAAAAAATGTATGTTACTTAAGATAAAAAAAAAAGTTAAGACCTGGATTTAACCTAATATGCAAGACTAAAAAGGTTCAGTGTGTTATTTGCACTTACATTATAATGCACAATGATGCAGTAACGGACTAAATGTCCAAAGCAGCTCTCAGGCAGAACATCAAATATCCCGGTAAACAGAACACACGCATAAATCCACAATCGGAATAAAAGCCAATGAGAGATCCATTCATATCAGGACTTTGGTCCTGCTGCCTGCAAGTAGGAAATCCATCTCCAGAAACCTCGACATTGTGTAGGAATCGATTGTCCAGCTTGCAGGGTCGCTTGGCTGCCTGATATGTCTCCTCATTTCACACTAAAAATGCTGAATCTGAAGGCTTGAGAGCAATGTGCTGCTTTGCTGCACTGGAATGTGCCATACAAGCATGGATTCTGGAATCACCATATACTGTCAGTTCTTCCACACCTTTTTCTGTGCGATGGATGTTAATATGGTGGCTGCTTTGGTCTCAGTGAAATTATATGTGCAGTGACCAAGCCTGAACTGGTACATCACCATACCAGTAGATGTACTAGCTCCAGGTGGCCCTAGAGTTAGGCTTTGTCCGACCAGCATACTACTCACTAGGTTTAATGGAGTAGTCAGGCTTCTGTCAAGAGATTCTTCCTATTGACCTCGGATGTTAGGAGAGATGGGCTCCTTTGCTTTTGTATCTCCCCAGGATCATACAACCATCACCCCATAGCATTGACCACTGTCTGCAGGATATCATCTGCTAGTGCATTGGCCCTTTTACAATGTTTTAAAACTTTGATACACCTCTTGGTCGACTCACTTGTCCTTGATTGCCAGCTCCAACAGGCCTTGACATCGTCTCTTTTCTTAATATCAGGATTTTTTTAGAGCCTTTCAATGTTTAATTTTTATTGTACCAACACCTTATACTCTCTCTTTTAGCATTTTTGTTTTGTTTTTTCTTTAGCTACTCACTTGTCCTTGATTGCCAGCTCCAACAGGCCTTCACATCGTCTCTTTTCTTAATATCAGGATTTTTTTAGCGCCTTTCAATGTTTAGCACTTTTATTGTACCAACACCTTATACTTTCTCTTTTAGCTTTTTTGTTTTGTTTTTTCTTTAGCTAGACATTTAGTGACTGGTCTCTATTCGACTCTTAGATCTTATCATCCTTTTGCTTTTAGAATTGTTCTAGGTGATGCCTTCACATTCCGACTTTGTATTGACATGGGGTGTACTTTCGTAGTCCATTTGGCCTACTTTTCTGGTCATGCCTTGGACATTAATGAACTTGTCTTATCTTATCACTGTAAAGTCTCCTGTGTTGAGCCAATAACATTCTGGATTTGTCACCCTTCTTAATTCAAATTGCTCCTTCGTGATCATATTGGATAGAGTGGGCTTGAGTCTCCATGCTATTGTTTTTGCAATGGTCTTGTGTATGCAATTACACAGTGAAATGGGCCAAATCTAGTTGTAGTTTTGAGGAGTTAGAGGTTTTCAGGATATTTGCTACAAGGTGGAGTGCATAGCCCCTAGCAGTTTATCTTCTTCCTAAGGATTCTTCAACCACTTGAAGGAGGTTATCTTTTAGGAGATCTACGAAATCAATGTAGAATTTGATGGTCCACTGTTAAATTATGGTATGTTTTATGCTTAGAGCAGTTTACTTATTTTATTCTTATGAGCCACAAATTAGCAATCACATATACATTAAGTAAAGTGCAGATAGAACATTACATGATCAACAGAAAACAAGCCAAGACAAGAGACACAAGATGTGGCGGCTAGCTAGGCACAAACCCCAATGTGGGAAAACCCTTTGATCAAATCTTCTTTTATCTTCAATAGTTCAGCAGAGAGAAATAGTACAAAAATCAGAATTTTGTAATTTTATATCAGCAGCAGCAAACCCTAGATCAACAAAGTCAAACTTGGTCAAACAAGTTGAAATTGACCTCCAATATGTTTGGTCGATTTCCGGTCAACTAGCCCTCAAACAGCCTGAAGAAATAGCCCTTGAACAACCCCAAAAACACAGTTAAACTGCTGTTGGCTGAAGTCAACCTGCTACCCAAAACTAGGGTAGCCAACGCTGGTCAACTTGTGGACAGATTGCCTCGATTTTTGTGCCAAAATCTGCGGCCTGCCTAGGAGAGGCAGCCACACCAAAACTGCACCCTTGATGAGTTGATGCTTGGTCAACGCAGGTCAAAGAGACCTTCAGTAGTTTTGCTTCCTCCTTTCAGCATCCTCCTTGCCCTAATGCGTCCTCCTTCTTCCCACGTGTGAGCTGCTCCTTGTATATCCCAAAGCTAAGGAGAGAGAGAGAAGAATGAGTGAGATGAGATTATAAGATTCACTGGGCATGTGTGCCACACATTTAATTGCTGGCCGACTTTGACAATTTGTCAAGTAAATACAAATAAATTCATATCTCCATAAATACTTGTCGGAATTGGATGATCTTTAGATCAATCCTACACCACTCAACAAGAGGAATCTAGGAAAAATATCAGTTGCCATAAATGAGGTGACCCACATGGAGTGTGGCCCTAGTTGCCAATTTTAACACTCCCTCTCAACTAGGGAGAGCTCCATGTGCAATCCGTCTGACCATCGCTACTATCCCAGCCATCAAATGCACTGCCCTGCACTGCTTGGTCCTACTCTGCTCGAACTATGAAGAAGAAGAAATGATCGAGGATGTATCATACCATCCTCCACTGACCTGAAGTCAGTCTTAGAGTGTGTCATGCCACTCTCACTGATCCCAGATCAATATCATTGATCCCAGATCAATGGAAGCCATCCTAGCATAGGGAGTACAGTAGATACAACGATGCGTCCATCGATAGTACTACTAATGGTCCCTAACCCCATTTCCCTACTCATTGATCAGATGAGAGGTACTTCCTATGAGTCCCAGACTACATGGGTAGGATGCCTCGACAGGAGAACTAATCATCCTATCCATAGGAGAACGAATCATTGTGTCCAACAGTTGCCACAGGAGAACTAATCATCCTTGCCCATAGGAGAACTAATCATCCTGTTCCACAGTCGCCACGGAGAACTAATCATCCTGGCCCACAGGAAAACTAATCATCCTGTTCCATAGTTGCCACGGAGAACTAATCATCCTGGCTCACAGGAGAACTAATCATCTTGTTCCATAGTCGCCACGGGGTGTCACAGGGGAAGGTTGAACCTTTCACCCTGTACATAGTGCACCACCAGGGGATGGTGAGTTGCCCTGTGGTCACATGTCTCTCCAAGAAGTACCCTGCGCCCCCTAGAGCTCCTAGAGCTCAATGCATCATACTCGACCCTCATAAGAGGGTCTTTGAACGACACCAAGTCGTTCTCGGAAAGTCAAGAATTTGACCTTTCCCAAGGGCTTCGTCAAAATGTCGGCGACCTGTTCATCTGTACCGATATGTTGGAGTCTTATTGCTCCCTGCTGCACCATATCCCGAATATAGTGGTACTTGAGATCGATATGCTTGGAGCAATCATGAAATACAGGATTCTCTGATAAACGAATCCCGCTCTGGTTGTCACACATGATCACGGTGGTATCCAATGTAAATCCAAACAGCTCACTGAAGAGCTTTCGCAACCAGATCACTTCACAAGAGGTCATACTAGCAGCAATGTACTCTGCCTTGGTAGTGCTCAAAGCCACCGACTTCTGATTCCTGCTCATCCAGGATATTGAGGCAAATCCCAAAGAGAAACAACACCCAAAAGTGCTCTTTCGGTCCACCACACTGCCTGCCCAATCAGCATCAGTATATCCATGTAGTCTCACATCTCTGGCAGTGTATCTCAACCCATGAGTGATTGTGCAACGGAGATATCTCAGTAGATTCTTGGCACTAATCCAATGTGAGTGGTGAGGCTCAACCATATGTTGACTCAACGAGTTGACAACAAAACATATATCCGGACGAGAGTTCACCAAGAACATCAATGCTCTGATGAGTTGACGATACTCAGTAGCATTTCGTAAAACAGGTCCGGCAACACTACCGCTTAACTTCTTGAAGTCAAGCTTCATCGGGGTAGTCACGGGCTTGCAGTTCACCATGCCAAATCTCTCCAATATCTTCACCACATATTTTCCTTGAGATAGGAAAATATCCCCTGGCTTCTGCCAGACTTCTAGTTCTAGGAAATAGTGCATCAGTCCTAGGTCCTTCATCTCAAGTTCAGAAGCCAACTCCCTCTTACATTTGTGAATGAGAGGGTCTGCACCTGTTAGAAAGAGGTCATTAATATACAACACTAGTATGAGAGGATTGTCATCTTCAACCTTAAAGTAAAGGTTAGGGTCGACTTCGCTCTTAGTGAATCCCAGTGTCATCAAGTAGCTATCGATCCTCTCATACCACAGTCGGGGTGCTTGCTTTAGCCCATAGAGGGCCTTCTTCAACCTGCACACATGAGATTCTCGATCATGAATCTCAAATCCTTCGGGTTGCTCCACATAGACCTCCTCTTTGATTGAACCATGCAAGAACGCGGTCTTGACATCCATATGATGTAGGTTCCATCCTTGAGAAGCAGCAAGGGCTTTGATCGAGCGGATGGTGGTATATTGGGCAACAGGTGCAAATATCTTGTCATAGTCTATACCTTCCTTCTGAGAGAAGCCACGAGCGAGAAAACGAGCCTTATACTTTTCTGCACTTCCATCAATTGCATAATTTATCTTGTAAAGCCATTTTGAAGTGACAACTGCTTTGTCCTGGGGTCTGGGGACCACATCCCAGACATCGTTTTTCATGATGAACTCATATTCGTTAATCATAGCATCCTGCCGTACTTGATGCTTGACAGCTTCTGCGAATGAAGAAGGCTCATTTTGGATGATCGTGCTCATGATGGTCAAGTATCCCTGATATCTGGTTGGCTTCTTACTTTCTCGGAAGGTTCCCCTGGGTGCAACGTGCCTTTAGCATCATGAAGTGTCCCCCTAAGCCATGAAGGCCTCTTCGTAGAAGAGGAAGGCTCTCGCCGAGGGGGATCAATAAGATCCATAGGTTCTTCCACATTGGGCATCGTCTCATCTTCCTTTTCCTTTGGTTCCCTGGTGTCAGCTTCTTTAGATCCCCTTTGAGTAGGATGATTGTCAACTTTGCTAAGAGCCATATCTTCGTCAAAGGTGACATCATGGCTAATCTCGATTTCCCTTTGACCAACCGCATAGATTCTATAGCCCTTAGTGTTTTCACTATAGCCCACGAAGATTCCTTTCTTTCCAGATGGACCCAAGTTATTCCTCTTCTCCTTCAGCACATGAAAATATACCGGACTTCCAAAAATTCTCAAATGAGATATGTCAGGTTTCTTACCAGTGAACATCTCTTCGGGAGTCTTGGAACCCAATTCTTGATGAGGGCATCGGTTTTGCACATATATGGCGTTATTTGCAGTTTCGGCCCATAGAAACTTTGGAAGTCTTTGATCGTGAATCATAGCACGTACAACTTCCACAATCGTACGATTCTTCCTTTCCACCACACCATTTTGCTCAAGAGTATATGGTGTTGTAGTCTCCCTCTTAATGCCAGCCTCTTTGCAAAAGCCATGGAACTCATTGGATTGATACTCAGTCCCATTTTCAGTGCTTAAGATCTTGATCTTCTTTTCGGTTTGATTCTCGATCAATGCTTTGAAGTGACGAAACCAAGTGAACACTTCTTCCTTCTTTTTCAAGAAGTATATCCAAGTCTTGCGAGAATAATTATCTGTAAAAGTGAGGTAATATAAATATCCTCCCAAAGAGTTCACAGGCATCATACTAGATATGTCTGAGTGAACCAACTGCAATATATCAAAAGTATTGCTTTGGCTTGAGGGGAATGGTCCCCTTTTGTGCTTTCCTTCGGCACATCCAGGACATACACCTTCTTGCTCTACTCGGAACTCGGGCATCCCTCTCACCATTTGTCTTGCATTGGGTAGAGCTTTATAATGAAGGTGAGCAAACCTCCGATGCCATAGTTTGGACTGAAGTGATGTGTCACAAGACATGACACCCAGTGGACTTCCTCCGACCTGATATAATGAATCGACTCAAAACCCAAGAGTGAAGGCTTCCTTAAAATTCCTTTTCCATACATGTACCTTGCCATCGATGAAGGTTACCTTGTAACCTTTGTCCTCCATTGCTGAAACAGACACAGGTTCTTTTTGAAATTAGGTACATATAAGACTTCTTGCAAATGAATTGTATTACCTTGATTCAATTGAAAAGTGACATTCCCTACGCCTTTCACGGGATATTTTTGTGATGTTCCCAAGAACAATTTCTAGGTTGGTCTCCTTTTCTATCAGATTGGAGAGAGCTTCTTTGTAACTAGTGAAGTGCCTTGAGGCACCACTATCAACAAGCCAATTTCCCAGCGAGTCCGGGGGGGCAGTAGTATAGAGGGCCGCTGGTAGACAATATTCATCTTACTTATTGTTTACGAAATTAGATTCATACCTGGAGTTTCTTGCCTTCTTGAAGGGTTGTCCTCTTCCTTGATTTCCAACATTTCTTTTACCTCTGCCATTGGACTTGCCATTCCTTTGATTGCCTTGAGAGTGATTTTGGTCATCGTCATGGTGTGAGTCCCTTTTATCAGGGCACTCCCTCGCATAGTGGCCCATTTTGTTGCAATTGTAACATCGACTTTTTCTTCCACCCTTTGGTCCAGCCTTTCCTTTGGATTTAGCCCCATAATTGTTTCTTCTTTTAGCATGAGAAGAAAAGGCAAAGGGATGGCTTTTAAGTGTGGGCATTTCTTTCTCTTCCATCCTTGTCTCTTCTTGAATACATCTAGCCATCAATTCCTCAAATCCTGGGATGACATTATTGTTGAGAAGTGTAGTCCTGAATATATACCATTCAGGTGGCAGTCCTCCAAGAGTTGTGATAGTCATTTAGATAGGAGGTCATTCTTGATATCGGTAATCCTTAAGAAATATGCTTGCATACTCTCATCTTTGCCCTTCTTAATTTCCTTCAGCTTATTTCTAAGGAACAAAACTTGATTTGCATCATTAACTTTAAATAAACTCACCAGTCTATCATAGATTTCCTTGGAGGTTATCAGCTCGGAAACATAGGCCAACAGGCGCTTGTCGATAGAGTCCCAGATGATCTTCCTTGCTTTGACTTCTCCCTTGGACCACTTGCTTGTGGCAGCAGTGGATGCATTTGATGGAGGCGCAACAACATTGCCTCTTACATGGTCCAACACTTCCTGATCTTCTACTCGAGAGACATCTTCCATCCGTGATAGTCATACTTCTCACGGAGCTTGTCTTCGGCGGGGAAGAGTGTTGAGGATCCCATGAAGTTTTTAGGATAGCCTTGCCAACCTTCTCTTCGGTGATTGCTCTTGCTTGGGCTTTGTCTTCACTTCAGCTCTAAAACCATGTTAAACTATGGTTTGTTCTATGCTTAGAGCAGTTTACTTCTTTTATTCTTATTAGCCACAGATTAGCAATCACATATACATTAAATAAAGTGCAGATAGAACATTACACGATCAACATAAAACAAGCCAAGACAAGAGACACAATGTGGCGGCTAGCTAGGGACAAACCCCAATGCGGGGAAACCCCCTTTGATCAAATCTTCTTTTATCTTCAATAGTCCAACAGAGAGAAATAGTACAAAATTAGAATTCTGTAATTTTATATCAGCAACAACAAACCCGAGATCAACAAAGTCAAACTTGGTCAAACGAGTTGAAATTGACCTCCAATATGCTTGGTCAATTTTCAGTCAACTAGCCCTCGAATAGCCTAAAGAAACAACCCTTAAACAACCCCAAAAACATAGTCAAACTGTTGTTGACTGAAGTCAACCTGCTGCCCAAAAATAGGGCAGTCAATACTGGTCAAACTTGTGGACTAATTGCCTCAATTTTTGTGCCAAAATCTGCGGCTTGCCTATGAGAGGCAGCCACACCAAAACCGCACCCTTGATGAGTCAATGCTTGGTCAACACAAGTCAAAGAGACCTTCAGCAGTTCAGCGTCCTCCTTTCAGCGTCCTCCTTCCCACGTGTGAGCTGCTCCTTGTATAACCCAAAGCTAAGGGGAGAGAGAGAAGAATGAGTGGGATGAGATGATAAGAAAATGAATCAACCTCTCTTGTATTTATATGATTCACTGGGCATGTGTGCCACACATTTAATTGCTGGCCGACCTTGACAATTTGTCAAGTAAATACAAATAAATTCATATCTCCATAAATACTTGTTGGAATTGGATGATCTTTAGATCAATCCTACACCTCTCGACAAGAGGAATCTAGGAAAAATATCAGCGGCCATACATGAGGTGACCCACATGGAGTTTGGCCCTAGTTGCCAATTTTAGCATCCACCCATCAGGACTTGTGCCTTTGTTGACATAGAGAGACTATAAAACCTCTTGACGTTCATTCCTAGTAATTGGCTACATTAATCTCTCATTTTGCTCCCTTGGAGATTGTGGTTGAAAAAGGAGGAGATGACCAAGATGTTTGGGATGTTTTCCTTTGGAGGTTTTGTAAATAAATTTGGATATTGACATATTGTTACTATAAAGATGTCTTTAAATGAAGTGCATGATCTTTTCTGTTATACATCCTCCAAATGGTGTTTTGAGTTTCTTTCATTGATGCACATTTATGGAAGTAAGTGTGAAATTTTCAAGTCTGAAATCCTATTTCAGCAACTGGAATTAATTCTTCTAATTGTTAATTGATTTAACAATTTATTTGCTACAACAAATATCGAATAAATCACACTGCAACCTTCACAAATAAAACTGTGGAAAATAAAAATGCTAGAATCCGAGAAATATGCTAACACACACACATAAACATTGACACACTTATTTTTGGAAAATTGTCCCATTAAAAACCCAACTTGGGAAAACCAGTGCAAAACTAAGGGTTTTTATTATTATGTAGTGGTGAAATTTTGAGTACAATCTATGGATGCCCAACTGACAATCAAACAACAAGAAAATCTGGCCAAAATTATCTAAGGGAATTTCCCTTCCTCTGCAAGCAACTCCGACACAACTTCGACTCAAAAACTCGTCTTTCTGGACCCCTCACACTGGCTTCTGCTCAGTGCTTGGGCAGACCCTTGGACATCTAGCCCAAAACTGCCTTTGATCAAGTCGTTCTACCTGTCTTTGCTGAGGAAAATGATTCTTCGGCCTTCTAGAAGACTTTCCAGGCCTCTGGAAGTTGAATCGATTTTTCCCACAGCTAAATCGAATTGCCCTTGGAGGCTTACTGCATGGTCCTTTGCGCTGCCTCACTGCGAATAACTCGGCCTCTTGTCGCTGTGTCTCTGAATCTGGAAAACTTCCTTCGGATCACTGCCCCTACCCCTCTTTGTCTCTACTGCCCTTTTGAAACTCGAACTCTTCCGGCTAATGCCTCTGGAAAATTGAACTCTCCAAGGAAACAATCTGTGTGTGTGTGTTATCCATCTACCCATCGTCTTCTTCTTATAATCTTCTGTTGGACCTCCAATGACCAAGATTAAATCTTAATCGATGGCTAAGATTATTTCCTCGTCGATCCGTGTGAGTTTCTAGATGCTTCACACCTTATCTCCGTTAATTTTGATTAATTAACTGTTTTTTCTAAGTTTAATCTAAGGAAATAATTAAAAATAGGCTAATAATCTAATTGAGACACTTCTAGGAGGAATTTCCAGAAAAAATTCATGGGTGGTGGAGAACTCCTGTGTTTTAGCCTCTCCACAAAGTTTTGAGACTAGAACACCTGCGATGGTACAAAAACTAACACTCTCTCTTAGCGAGGAAGGTGTTCTCTCGAGTGCTGCACACTTTGCCACAACACCCTGCCTCTGTACCACCCTTTGTCACGCTGTTGATGTCTGGCTATTGCCCACCAACCACTGCACAACTCTGATGATGCATCTGTGCTGTTTCTGACATTGCCATATTGTTGCCAACCCTGCATCTGCTTTGCAACTCCCTCTTAACTGTTGTTGTTGCTACTGCAACTACTGCAACTGAGAAGCATCCTAAATACTGAATCAACTGTGTTCAATATGATGCATCTGTCTCCCGAGTCTCTAATTGCTACTAGTCATTGCACTGTCCACTAAAGAATTTGCGCTGCTGCTGACTCTGCTACTGAGCCTGCTGCTCTGTTGCCAACACTGCATTGGCTCCTTAGCTACTGATTGCTACTAGTCTCCAATTGTCACTCCGTATTTTGATTGCATAATTGACACTGGTCCATCTTGCTACTGAATATTGTGGGCCCTTGTAGCAAGGTAATGATCCAAGAGGAGGACTCCTTAATGGACCTTGCGCATGTCTGTGCTGCTCTAGGACTACAACTCTAAATTATCCCACATCTCTCTTGGAGGTACAGCTGCAAACATTGCAAAATGTTCCTCCAACCTGGAGGACAACTTATTGGTCTCTTCGAATGCTGCTGCCTAGTTTTGCTTCTCCTGCTTGCCCTTCTTCCTGAGAGGACACTGCGACTGTAGTGGTCGAGCTCATCACACCTAAAGTACTTGACCTTTGATAGGTCCTTCTTCTTCTTCTTTTCCCCTTGTCCCTGACTAGGACCCTTAGATGCTAGGGCCACATTTTCTTCTTCCTTCTCACCCTTCATGCTTTTGCTACTGCTGTCGCTGATGGTACTCTTTACAAGAGCCCACATCAACTCCTCCAGTTGTAGGTCAGACCACATCCTGTTCCCATTTAGGCAATGTGTTTTGCCCAAGATGCTTTGGACAAACACATGCCATTCATCCCAGGACTGAGACGCTATTCAATGCCAACCGCACAAGCTCTGTGGGTTGGGGTGCCTCCCCAATGGCTGCAAGCTGATATCAGACTTCCTGAATCCTTGTAAGGAAGCCATCTATGCTTTCGCCCTTCTGCATCCTTATGCTCCTCGACTTCTCCTCGAGAAACATCTTCCGCTGCTCAAAATAAATTTGAAATAGCTCAGAGAGAGCATCCCACATCTCCTTGGCTATACCTGTGTCTGCCACATGTGAGACTAGATGATCTCAGACTCCATCCGAAATCTGCTTTGCCTTCGCCATTTCTTTTTCTGTACTCCTTGAGTTGATCAACATCTTGGGGTACTGCTACCACATTCTCCACATAGGCTTTCAGGCCGTATTCATCCAGAAGGAAGGAATCCTAGCCTTCCAGATGACATAGTTTGAGGCTCCTTCCAACCTATCCTGATCTCTAAGTCCAACTGTGGCCATCTCTAGATCTGGTCGAAAATCTCCCTCTTTCCCTCTGCTTGACTACTGGATTTGCCACATGCACCCCCTTCTGGAGTGAGGAAATCTGCTCACAACCACTGCCAATTTATAACTGGAAAAATTAGATCTCTAAAACTCAAGATCCCTTGAAATAAATTTCCCCCAGTGTGTGCTATTTCTCTTCCATCCGATGCTAATTATGTTACTGCAAATTGCTGGAAAACCTTCTGTGCCCAAACAAGATATTTGCTTAGTGAAAATTTGAGCCGCTGCTTCTCCCTCTACCTGCCAGAATCACTCAACTGGCAAGCCAAATTTTTCTGCCAATCTGCACTGAAAAATTGAGCTTCCCTAAGTAATTCGATCTGCACGCCTTAGGCTCTACGCAACCCCTAGAAAAATCGTCCTGTTGCTCCCTCTGAACAACGAATTCTTCTATCTTCGCTTCTGAACTTCCCCGTCTGATCAATCACGCTCTGATACCATGTGAAAATTTCAAGTTTGAAATCCTATTGTAGCAACTAGAATTAATTCTTCTAATTGTTAATTAATTTAACAATTTATTTGCTATGGCAAATATCGAATAAATCACACTGCAACCTTCACAAATAAAACTGTGGAAAATAAAAATGCTAGAAACTGAGAAATTTTCTAGCACACATAAAAATTGACATACTTATTTTTGGACAATGGTCTTCGGAAAAACCCCAAGTTGGGAAAACTGGTGCAACAACTGAGGGTTTTTATTATCATGCAACAGTGAAATTTTGAGTACAATCTATGGATACCCAACTTGCTATCCAAACAACAAGAAAATCTGGCCAAAATTATCTAAGGGAATTTCCCTTCCTCCACAAGTAACCTCGACACAACTTCACTTCAAAAACTCATCCTCCTAGACCCCTTATGTTGGCTTCTCCGCAGTGCTTGCACAGACCCTTAGACGTCTAGCCCGAAATTGCCTCTGATCAAGTCGCTCTTCTTGTCTCTGTTGAGGAAAATGATTCTCCGACCTTCCAGGCCTTTGGAAGTTGAATCGATTTTTCCCACAGCTAAATCGAATTGCCCTCTAAAGCTGACCGTGCAGTCCTCTACGCTACCTCACTGGGAATAACTCGGCCTCTTGTTGTTGCCTCTCCAGATCTGGAAAACTTCCTCTGGATCACTGTCCCTGCCCCTCTTTGTCTCTTCTTCCCTTCTGAAGCTCGAACTCTTCTGGCTACTGCCTCTAGAAAATCGAACTCTCAAAGGAAATCGATCTGTGTGTGTGTTCTCCATCTACACATCAAATTTTGCTTATAATCTTTTGTTGGACCTCCAACGACCAAGATTAAATCTTAATCGATGACTAAGACTATTTCCCTGTCAATTTGTGTGAGTTTCTAGATGCTTTACACCTTATCAATTAATTCTGATTAATTAACCCCTTTTCCTAAGTTTAGACTTATAATTAAAAATAGGCTAATAATCTAATTGAGACACTTCTAGGTGGAATTTCCAGAAATAATTTTTGGGTTATGGAGAACTCCTGTGTTTTAGCCTCTCCAGAAAGTTTTGAGACTAGAACACCTTCGATGCTACAAAAACTAACAGTAAACTGTAATCTTATCCTTGTTAGCAAGCCATGTTGCTTTGCTCTCCTGCCTCTACTGGCTTCTTCCTAGGCCACTAACCTTGTTTCTCTTCTTCCAGAATATGTAGTTTTGCTAATGTGTCTACATTGAAATCACCAGACATGCACTGTATGTAAATCTTCCAATTTTGGTTCTAGACTGACAAGTTGTGTGGCAGTCATCAAAAGCTTGCTTACTCAAGTTTTGTGATGTTTTTGAGCTCCCTAAGATTCCCGTGAAACTACGAGATGGCCCACTTTTCTGAATTTGTATCATATTTCACTCAATGTTTCTTTATCAATTCACAAAATTCTTTATAACCCAACCAATGTGAGTTTGATTGAAAGGTATTGCATGCTTTTGATGATAACACGCCATCTCCAACAAGACTGGGAAGTGATTATAGTCTCCACATTTATACACGTTGGTTTTATGGTGATCTAATTGCCTAAGAAAATCATCTCTTGTTATTCCATGTATCTTCAATTACAAGTGGCTCCAAATCAATAAGTTGAGCCTCATAGAAAATGTGAGCGAGTAGAGTGGCTTGTGAATGATTGTGGGCATTTCTTCCCAATAACTGTGAGAGAATAGAGTGGCCTATGAATGATTGTGGGCATTCCCTCCTCACACCTCATCTCCATTCTCATAGTCATGCAGGGTTAGACTTAATTTGCCTCCTATTATCAAGTATAAGAATGAAAAATTGTCAGAGATCTCAAGATTCATCCAGTAATTAGAATAATGGAAAGAGGGGCCATAAATATTCAAAAAATCTAGATCTTGTATGAATTCCTTTGATTTCAAAGAGGAGCATTGCAGATAAGATAAGTTTATTGATGTCCAACAAATGATAAAAAATAAACAAATCTAATCTAGAAGACCTAATATGAAATGTGGCTCAAAGCCAAAGTGATATGTAATGCTTTGAAAGATAATACAAGGAAAAAAGCCGCAAGGCCTCAGTCTCTTGCATGGAAGAAGGAGAGTGAGGGTTGTCTTCTAAAGTATCCATTATCTTTGTTTAACTCTCTCCTACTATTTGAGGTTGAATAAAAGAATCTCTACATAAAGGACTTGCTAGAGGAGCTAAATTTGGTCCAAGTGATATCTTTATATCTAAAATGTTGAAAAAGTAACTAGTTTCTATCTTCATTATTGTTGTACTCATTTCAATATGTATCCTATGTAACAAACAAGGGAAGAAAATAAAAAGTCATTATTATTAAAGCATGGGTTTCATGCTCTTTATTGATGGTCTTCTAGGTAAAAGCATATTCTTCACGCTTCTAGGGTTTGTTAGGTGTTAGGATTTATTGTCATGAGTTAAAGGAGTCAACATCATATTTATAAGATCCTTTCGGGCAAAATATATCTTGTAAAAGAATTATTTTTTGAGTCTAGAAAGTCCTCAAAACTCCTAAAGTACAAGGTGGCCCCGACAACATTAAGTCGGTCTAAAGGAGGGAATTCAACCCCTTGGAAAGGCTATATAAAGGAGCGGTTCGACCTCATTTGGTACACACTCACTACACAAGTTCGATATCTCAAGAAGAAGTTTGATCTATAGCTAGAAGAAGTAGAGAAGGAGAGCAAAGGTCTAGAAGAAGCTAGGAGGATGAAGTATCTTGTTTTGGGCTGTAGAAAAAGGCCGAATTTGCAGATCTGAGTTGCAGTAGGACAAAGTGTGACATCTTTTAGCTGGAAGGAAGAAGACTTTGTTTAGACCTTGTTGACCTTAAGAGGAGTTGTCTTGCTCTAGGAAGGTATCATGAGGAGGTTGAATTAGGAAGCTGCAACGCCAAAATTGCAAGGTTGAAATTGCAGGACAAGTTGCAGTATTGAAGCTAGCAGGTCTAAGTTGCAGTGTTGAAGTTGCAGGACAAGTTGCAGTATTGAAGCTAGTAGGTCTAAGTTACAGCCTTGAAGTTGGCAGGTCGAAGTTGTAGGACAAGTTGCAGTATTGAAGCTAGTAGGTCTAAGTTGCAGTCTTAAAGCTAGCAGGTCCAAGTTGTAGGACAAGTTGCAGTATTGAAGTTGACAGGTCAAAGTTGCATGTTGTAGTTGGTTGGTGCAAAATCAAGAAGGATTAAGAAGAAAGGCAGACTTGGTTCTAGGAGAAGGATTTGGTCTAGGGTTTGGGTTTTTGTATCTCATTTGAAGCAGATTCTAAGAAGAGAAGAGTTTTCTAGGTTTTCCTCTTAGAGGGGTTTTACCTTGGCTGAGAGCCTAATATCTGTGTCCTCTATTGTTGCTATTTCTATTCTTGATATTTGTTTGATGAACAAATCTAACTAAAAAACACAAGAAGACCAATAAGTTCACAAGCAAATATTAAAGTAAAGGAAAATAAGAATCAATCGCTGCCACTTTGCATTTTCCAACATAAAAGAGGTGGCCTGCCTTGGGGAATTGGAGGAGAAGTGCTACTTGTTGGTCTAGCATAAATAGTCTCAAGATCTAACTTGTGGGACTTGTTATTAGGGTTGCACTATCTCCAAAGGTCTAACAACTTTGGGGGTTGAAATGGTGTTGCTTTTTGTTCGTTGCCTCTTGGTGCCCCTTTCCATTAGGAGCATTTGGAAAATAGATGTGATGCTCTCAATTGTTTTTGGCTAGGGGGGAGGTTGAAGGATGTAAGATCTAAGCATGAGGGCCTCACTTATATATAAGGCCAGGGGCCTCTAATTTGGATTTTGGATAAAAGTAGAAGAGAGAAAATTATGACTCTCTAAA
The DNA here is from genome assembly GCA_031772625.1 of Pinus tabuliformis. Classification (NCBI taxonomy): domain Eukaryota; kingdom Viridiplantae; phylum Streptophyta; class Pinopsida; order Pinales; family Pinaceae; genus Pinus; species Pinus tabuliformis. Next base: position 1,955,331,387 of record CM062819.1, read on the forward strand.
CAAGCAATGGAACTGATCACACATGTCACAATATTTAGGGTATTTGAATATATAATGCTCCTTTGTTTCCTGCCTATGGCGAAGTTGACATAATTTGTCTTCCCACAAAATCTAATGCTTAACTTCCACTCGATTTTGATGAAAGCTCACTTTGAACTAGCTTAAGGGGATCTTGTGTGAATGGATGTAGTGTTAAAGCATGTAATGGGTTTGAACTATTAGGCCAATCCCTAAATCCACGAAGTTCTCTTCGTAAAAGTCCATCTTGGGTAGAAACCTACTAGGAAGGGTGATATACATGACTTGGATATGTAAATATCCTCCTTGATAATCACGCTCATCTCTTGCTTGTTAGGTAAGAGGTGGTCACTGACATCTAAAGAGTACTTGGCTGAGGGGAGGCAATCCACCTTTATGGTGAATATAGGAGATATGAAACCTCTAAGAACCAACATCACTCTATCCTTAGGGGTTTGAGGGTGGTGTATGCCCAGATTGGGCAATGGTCTTCAAAAAGAGGTAGGCAAGATAGAGATACTAGTGCCTAACAACATAACAATCAACAAATCTCTGTAGATGATGCAACAACTCTAATAGTTTGAAAATAGTCTTGATTAAGGTGTTGAAATGTGTAACTAGGTTCCGTCTTCATATTGTCTAATGTAATCATGATTTTATTATTATTATGATGTAAAGATATTTTTTATTATTATTATTTTTGTAGCATGGGTTTCACGCTCGAGATTAGTTTATTTATAGGTCAAGCACCCATTGAGTGCTTCTAGGTTTTGTCATTAAGTCAAGAAGTCAAAGATGTTATTGTCATATGTAAAGACCTTATTAGGGCATCTTGTGTCACGTAAAAGAAATTTATTTGAATCATAAAAGTGTCATAAATACCCTCCAAGACAAGTCAACCTTCAAGAAGAGAGGTTGACCTATAAAACATTGAAGTCGGCTCCCAAGAGATGACAAGTCGGCCTATTTAGAGCTTCCAAGTAGCCTATATATAAGAGGTACTCGACCTCATTTGTGGAACATCCAAGCAACTTGTAGAGGGAGAAGAAAGAGACTAATAAAAGCAAGCGTGGAAGAGGAGAGATAAAAGAAGGAAGACCAAAGCAATTAAATTCTGTTTTGGGCCACCTCCATCTCACACATGCTTGTGAATTAGGGCATATTTTGCAGCAACAACACTGAAATTGCAGTCACCACACAAGACCGAAATTTGGAGTTAGAAGAATCAAGATTGCTAGCCGAATTATCAAGAAAGAAGCTGCTTCCCAAGCAAAGGAAGAAAGAGTCATTTTACATCATCTTTTCTCACACGTGCCAATATAGGTTTTTTGTAGTACTAGCCGAAAATTGCAGTCCTGAAGCAGCAAGTCAAAATTCTAAAGAAGGCCCAAACTTGAAGTATTGGTGCAAATTTGACTAGCATTTACTTTGTGAAAAAAAAGAGCTCATCAAAGGATGTAATGTTTCCAATTTTTGTGAGTGCAAAATTCACTAAGGAGTTTTGCCAATTTTTGGTGATATTAATAAAAAGGAGAAAATATTATTTTGTGGGAGAAAAGTGGAAATTTTTATTTTAATGAAGAATGGCAACAAAGTAATATTTTATTAGTGGAAGGTGGGGACCACCAAGGGAGAGGGCTAGCAATTATAAATAGATCTTAGAGGCCTCCATTTGGTATATTTTGATTATTTGACAATTTAACACTAGTTCTCTTGAGCTGCTTAGCCAAGACAACCCATGTTGTTCAGCACGAGGAATTTCCGAGCGTGAATTCCACCTTCTTTTCGGAGAACTTCGAGTGTCTCCCTAGTGAGGCAATTTGGGGAGTCAATTCAGAGCTTCCATTGGCAATCATTGTGGGAGTTTACTCAATAGTGCGCATTTCTTAAGCATAGAGGTATTTTTGTGGAGCATATTGTGGGAGCACGCGTGGGTTAGAGACTCCAGGCTTTTGCATGGAATTTTCTTATTGTTAGACCGAAGTTCGGACAACGATTCGCCGGGCTGGATTGGAGGTTATTACCTGGGTCAATTTTTCTATCTTTTGGCAGGGGCGCAAAAGCTATTTAACCAAGTGTTGCACAAGGGTTTAAAGAAGTGGAGTTGGGAGAGATAAGGGCTGAATATAGGAGGTATTTCTCAGTGGAGAATTTAGCTGGAGCTTGGAGAAATTTCCCGTGGTAGATTTGGGCATAATTCAATAGTAAAAACTGTGGGGCATTTTTTGGCCAAATTGGGCAATTCACACTTGCTGGGGGTCACTGGGGTCAATGGATTAAGTCCAAACCCATTTTGGTTTGTTGTGGGTTTATTGAGAGGAGTCTTTGACTAATTTACAAAAATTTTCGTGCGATATTCGGGCCTAAAATCCTCATTCTTATAGCGGGGCGTCTTGCTGATTACCTCGTAAATTTGCATCACTTTGTGGGTTCAATTTTGGCTTGGAGTTGGGCCAAACCCTTTCTGGGTATTTTTGGGTATGAGGAGTGTAGCCGTGTACGCAATTTCGTGCTCTGGATTGGGAGATCGAAGTCTTCCAAGTTTGTTTGCTGTCGGAAGCTGCTAGTTGTCGTAAGCTGCTGCCTAGTCGAAGTTTCTAGAAAGAGGTCGAAATTCTGGGAGGCTGACTTGGTGTGGAGGAAAGGTCTTGTCTTGGTCTAGGGTGAAGAGTCTTAAAGAATACTATTGAAATGAAGAATTATCTTGATTGGGTTTACCCTTGGCATGTGCCTACATTTGGTGTCTATTGTTTTATGTGTTGTTGCTTTTGGTAATTGCTTGATGAACTAAAGAAAGAAGATATAAAATATCGTAATAATAAGAAACATCACAAGTAATTATCGAAAACAAGAAAATCTTTCTGCCTTTCTGATTTTCTAACAAGTCATAGGCCTTGGAATTCATCAATTGAAGTTCTATAAGAAGAGAATAATTATTGTGGGTTTTCCTCTTAGTTGGAGAGGTTTTGGCCCTGGTTGATCGCTTATAGCTTGTGTCCTCTTGTCTTGTTGTGCTTTATGGTTTGGTTGCTGTTTGATGAAAAGAACACTAAACATAATCAAGTGAAAGAAGAATCTAATTAATTAAAATACATCACAAGCAGTTATCAAAGTAACAGAAATCACCTAATCTAGTTGCCCCTAGATTTCTCAACAATTGGGAAGGGTTAGGGTTAGTATCATCCTCCCTGACGTCTCTCTGCAATGTAATTTTCTCTACTGAATAATTAATTGAACAATCTATATAAGAAGTCGCCCGTAAATCATTAAATTGTTGCTTCTATGCTATGCTTAGATGTATTTTTGTTCACTGCAGTAATTCATCTACATGTTTCTACTCTTAGTTAGATAATTAGACATCCAGGAAGGATATTTAATTGTTTAATTTCTTCTCTATTCCTCTATCAAAGCCTTTCAAGCTATGTTTGTTGTCATAGTTGAACGGTGGAACTTTGATAAGGCCTCTGCAAGAGAAGACCTTATTTGTTAAGCAGGGATTTGTGACTCGTCAACAACCACCTATACAACAAACCTCTAGATTTGGCCATTGTGCTTCATAGTCTGTTGTTCAGTGATAATGAACAACATTAAAGTCTCATAACACTTGAGGGAGCCCCTTTTGGTTCGTGGGCCAGCTTGAACCTAAATATTGGTTGAGTTGGTTTCTCGACGCAGTTTGGCAGCCAAGGACTGCCTTCGAGAAACAGATACAATAGGTCCCTTCTACTGCTTCATAGAATTTGGAGTTATTCGAATCAACCTTAGGACTTATTAAATGTATTTCTAATATTATCCTATCTAAAGCTAAGTCTGGAGATTAGCTTTAGAATGCAAATAATCAAGGAATAAACTTCAAATTTATATAGGTTCTCTCACAGGCTCTAAAAGAATTTTATATTTTGCGTCTGATCTTGATAGAGGTCTCTGTCTTCTTTTCTTGGCTTGGACTTCTATAATGCTTGGTCTAGTAATTATTCATAAACCATAGAAAGCATTCTTCAGAAATATGTGTCTTCTAGTAGTTCACATCTTAGAGATATGTATAGCCCTCAATTAGCTCATCAAGAAGGAAAGATTTAACTTGGCCTTGGAGGGTCTTGGTCAAGGGTCATTTTGGAAAATGTAACTATGTTTGGTCTTCAATAATGTACTTGAGTCATCATGTAATGTACTTGTCAAAAGAATAAAGAAAATAATTATTATTATTACTATTGTGACTTATTAAAGAATGGGTTTCATGATTGGGTCACCATGTTTTAGGGCAAGGCCCCCATTGAGGACTTCTAAGATTTATTGTGAGTCTATAGAGTCATTGCACATTTAAAGAGACCCTTCTTGGGCTTTTGAATCATGTAGAAAGGTTAAGTATTGAGTTAAATATGAATTATGTAACCTCCACACCATGTTGGCCTAGAAGAAGATCAAGTCGACCTAAGGACCCCATTCAACCCCACATGAAGCCTATAAAAGGAAGCTCATCGAATTCATTTGAAGCATCATTCTATCACATAAGTTCGAAATCTCTTATAGCTGGGAAGAAGTGCGGAAATCTCTTGGCTGGGAAGAAGTGCGAAGTTGTCTTGTACCTAGGAAAAGGTGCGAAGTACGTTGTCGGAGATCTGAAGTGAATGCGAGTTTGGGGAATTCTAAAGAGAGAAGGAAAATCAAAATTTTGGTGTTTCTCTTTCTCTGTTTCGTGCTCTAGATTGGGTGATCAAAGTCTTCCAAGTGTGTTTGCTGTCGGAAGCTGCTAGTTGTCGTAAGCTGTTGCTTAGTCGAAGTTTCTAGAAAGAGGTCGAAATTCTGAGAGGCTGACTTGGTGTGGAGGAAAGGTCTTGTCTTGGTCTAGGGTGAATAGTCTCAAAGAATACTATTGAAAGGAAGAATTATCTTGATTCGGTTTTCCCCTAGCATGTGACTACATCTGGTGTCTATTGTTTTATGTGTTGTTGTTTTTGGTAATTGCTTGATGAACTAAAGAAAGAAGATATAAAGAATCATAATAATAAGAAACATCACAAGTAATTATCAAGAACAAGAAAATCTTTCCACCTTTCTGATTTTCTAAGAGGTCATAGGTCTTGGAATTCGTCAATTGAAGTTCTATAAGAAGCGAAGAATTTTTGTGGGTTTTCCTCTTAGTTGGAGAGGTTTTGGCCCTGGCTGATTGCCTATAGCTTGTGTCCTCTTGTCTTGTTGTGCTTTATGGTTTGGTAGCTGTTTGACGAAAATAACACTAAACGTAATCAAGTGAAAGAAGAATCTAATTAATTAAAATACATTACAAGCAATTATTAAAGTAAGAGAAATCACCTAATCTAGCTGCCCCTGGATTTATCAACAACTGGGAAGGGCTAGGCTGAGTATCATCCTCCCTGACGTCCCTCTGCAATGTTATTTTCTCTACTGAATAATTAATTGAACAATTTGTTTAATTAGTCACCCATAAATCATTAAATTGTTGCTTCTATGCTATGCTTAGATGTATTTTTGTTCACTGTAGAGATTCATCTAGATGTTTCTACTCTTAGTTAGATAATTAGACATCCAGGAAGGATGTTTAATTGTTTAATTTCTCCTCCATTCCTCCATCAAAACTTTTTAAGCTATGTTTCTTGTTATAGTTGAATGGTGACACTTTGATTAGGCCTTTCCAAGAGAAGGCCTTATTTGTTAAGCATGGATTTGTGACTCATCAACAACCACCTATACAACAAACCTCTAGATTTGGCCATTGTGCTTCATAGGCTGTTGTTCAATGACAATGAACAACATTAAAGCCTTCTAACACTTGAGGGAGCCCCCTCTGGTTCGAGGGCTAGCTTGAACCTAAAGATTGGTTGAGTTGGTTTCTCGACGCAGTTTGGCAGCCAAGAACTGCCTTCGATAAACATATACAATAGGTCCCTTCCACTGGTTCATAGAATTTGGAGTTATTCGAATCAACCTCAGGACTTATTAAATATATTTCTAATATTATCCTATCTAAAGCTTGGTCTGAAGATTAGCTTTAGAATGCAAAGAATGGAATAAAATTCAAATTTATATAGGCTCTCTCACAGGTCCTAAAAGAATTTTATTTTTGCTTCTGATCTTGATAGAGGTCTCTGTCTTCTTTTCTTGGCTTGGACTTCTCTAATGCTTGGTCTAGTAATTATTCATAAACCATAGAAAGCATTCTTCAGAAATATGTATCTTCTAGTAGCTCACACCTTAGAGATATGTATAGCCCTCAATTAGAGAAAATTTGAGGTCTAAAATAGGTCTCCTAAGGAATATTATAAAATAACAATGGAAATAATAAAATAAGATTAGATTACATCATCAAATTTTAGATGGAAAAAAAGAAAAAAGAACTAGTTTTTCAACTCGTATTTTCAACTCATCTTCATACGGTTTTACTTAAATTTCGAGCAGGAGCACTCATTGGATGCATAGTTTAATTCCTCATCCAAGGAGTACCCATGTTGCATACTTTTGACGGACATTGCTACACGAAAAATGAGAAATACATGGAAAAACGTGATTATCCAAGGAGTACCCATGTTGCATCCTTTTGATGGACACTGCTACACAAAAAATGAGAAATACATGGAAAAACTGCAATCACGTTTTTCCATGTATTTCTCATTTTTCGTGTAACAGTGTCCATCAAAATTATGGAACATGTACTCCCAGGACGAGAAATTAAATTATGCACATCCAAAGAGTGCTCCCGCTCGAAATTTCAGTAAAACCGTAGGGAGATATGTTGAAAATACGAGTTGATTTTTTGTTTTTTTTTTGGTTTTTTGTTTATTCTATACTCCAAAAATGGTGAATTATCCAGGGAGTACCCATGTTGCATACTTTTGATGGACACTGCTACACGAAAAATGAGAAATACACTTAAAAACTGCAATCATGTTTCTCCATGTATATCTTATTTTTCATGTAGCAGTGTCCATCAAAAGCATTCAACATGGGTATTCCCTGGATGATGAATTAAATTATGCACATCCAAAGAGTGCTCCCGCTCGAAATTTGAGTAAAACCGTAGGGAGATATGTTGAAAATACGAGTTGAAAAACTAGATTTTTTTTATAATCTTTTTACCTTTTTACTCCAAAAATGGTGAATCATCCCCCATGGTTGACATTATCATCTTGAATCCTATTGGTTTTTATAAAGTTGATTTTGGTTGTACATTTTTGTTTTGAAGCCTATGCTAGACCTCAAAATTATTGTAATGTAATATTTTTCCTCATAATTCATACTTCAATCAAAGCCACATAAATTCAGACTATTCTTTGAACTTAGACTTCAAAAGATAGAATAGCAATTCGGATCATATATAAGTTTCTGATCTTCTTGTATGCTACAAACTTCGGATCAAGGTCTTCGGATCAATACCTTGAGTAGATTTTTGTTGCTTCTATGATATGAATAATTTTCAGAATTCTGGTGCTTGCCATATTCTACATAATAGTTAATAGTAGAGAACTTGATGAAGATTCCAAGAGCTTTCAATGATTTCTTTAAGAGAGAGGGAGCTGCTAAGAGGATGTCCTTTTCAAATCTTCCTTTTTGGAGAGATGACTGCTGCAATATAGTCTTCAAATAAGCCAACTAGAAGTGATCTCAAACTGCCTGCCTTCTCCTAACCTTAGCTCTAATACCATGTTGAGAAATCAAGATGCATGTAGGTTATTGATATCTTTGTCTTGATAATTACTTGTGAATGTTTATTGGCTTCTTATTAAAATGTATGTTCTTCATCAAGCAATTACCAAAAGTACAAAACGTGAAGATCACAAGAGACAAAGAACACAGAGATTTAGTCTCCAAGCCAAGGCAAAAACTCCACAAGCGGAAAAACCCAAGAAAATCCTCTTCTTATAGAATCAGATCAAAGTGAGATATCCAAGACACAAGGCCAAGACAAAGACTTCCACAAAGACCCAAGACAGTGCCCCTTCACTCCATCTTTAACAAATCATAGTCAACAGAAGTCAACGCTGGTCAAATCTAAAAAAACTGGTCATCTCCTGAAATTTCGGGCCTGCAATACCACAAAAACTGCCTCAAAAAAGTCGCACGTGTGAACAGAAACTAGGGCAGAAAACAAGTGTCTCTTTCCTTTGACTTTTTTGCTGAAATTCTCCTTCTTCTTGCACAAAAATCGAAGTGATGGCTATATGTACAAATGAGGTTGGACTGCTTTCTATTTATACATGTCAAGGAGGTCGATTAGGTGCCTCTTCTAGGCCGACTTGTCCAGGCAGGGTTGACTTGGTCTTGTGGATGACAAATTGACTCTTTGACTCAATATAGAACTATCTTTCCTTTTTTTACAAGAAGTCCAAATGGGATTTTGACTCAATTACATTTCTTTGACTCAATAAATTCTCTTTTGACTCAAATGACCCTATAAGCATGAAGAACATGCTTTGACTAATAAAACTAATAATAATAAAATTTAATTTTCTTCTTTTTGCTTTGATAGAAGTACAATGATAATTATGAAGACTGAACCTATTTACATTTTGAACACGTTGTTGAAATGAGCACTCTCTCGTGACTCCAACTTGATAGATGTGGCTCCAATGCCTTCAACGAGGTAGCTATTCTTATCTCCAAGTTCTACCTTGTGATACGCATTTCCTCTCGATAGACTTGAGAGATGGTCACATTCTCCTGTCATGTGCCTTGATGCTGCACTATCAATTGCCCATATATCATCATCTTCAACAGAACCTGTAAGAGAAGAGAAGTAATAGAAATCCTTGTGACTTTCATCCTTGACTTTCTTGGGATGTTCCTCATCTTCTGCTGTAGATGCATGATGTTTGCCCTTCCTCTTCTTGGCTTTTGATGCTTCGGGACAACTATTTCTATAATGTCCAAACTTGCGACATCCATAACACTGGACTTTAGACAAATCTATTTTTCCTTGATGATTAGGTCTTCTACCTGCATCCTTATTTTGAAAACCAAACTTCTTCTTGCCATTATTCCTTCTAGACTTTGCAACAAAGGCTTGAGCTTCTCCTTCAGCATGTATTTTAATTTCTCGTTTAGCAATAAACCTAGATTCTTCTTGTGTGCAAGAGGTCCATAATTCTTCAAAGCTTGGAGTATCCTTTCTAGCATAGATGCCAGCTGCAAATGAATCCCATAAATCTTGTAGGCCATTGATTTCTGAAGTAATTAATTCAGATTCAGAAATGACCTCACCAATGCTTTGTAGCTGATTTCTTATGTGTGCAAGTTTCATAAAGTAAGAGGCCACAGGTTCATCTTTTGACATTTTTGCATCTCGAAGTTGATTCCTTAAAGACATCGTTTGACTAGTATTGTTGATTGAATACAAATTAACAAGAGTATCATAGACTTCCTCTGATGTAGCCAATTCTGAAACAAATGGAATTAAATGGTCCTTGAGAGATTCAAACAGAATTCTTAGATCCTTTACCTCACACTTTCTGTATCTTTCCTTTTCTTCATCATCACTTGGTTGAGTTACTTTGCCTTGAACATATTGCAAAACTTCATGTTCTTCTAGAACAAGATCAATCCTCTTTTTCCATGCCTCGAAGTTAGATGCTCTTTCAAGCTTGTTGCCTTCCTTGCAAGTGGGAGCCATTCGCTCAGAAATCTTGGAGATAGAGACAAGAGACTTCTTCCTTGAGTGAGAGAGAGATTCAACAAGGTGTGATCTTCAACTTTCTTCCTTCACCAAAGCTTTGATACCGTGTTAAAAATTCTAGTGCAATGTACTTATTTCTGAACACTGATATTTACTTGTGATGATTATATATACAATCCTTTTAACATTTACAGCTTCTTCATCAAGTAACTATACTTCAGAAAATCAACCATACAAGAATAAGAAAGCAGAGATCATAGTGCACAATATCAACACAATAATTACCCTGGGAAAACTCACTTGGGGTAAAAACCCAGCATATCTTTCCTTAGAGAACCAATTCAACAAGAGTTATCAAAGTCAAAGCTATGGACAAACTAACCAGTAAGAGCATCCACGAAGTGTCCAAGTCTCGGCCCTCCTCAATCTGATTGTAATCACATAGATACCATAGAAGATGTGGCTCCCTTCTTCACAGAGATGTCTCAGAATTTCAGCCCTCTGTCACAGATGCAAACCATGGAACTTCGACCCTATGTCACAGATTCAAACCATGGAACTTCGACCCTATGTCACAGATGCAAATTACTTAACTTTGGCTCTTCTTGCACAATCACAGAATTCGGATATCTTCCTCAGGGTACGAATCACAGGAATTTCGTCCTTTTGCTCTGAGATACAGAACTTTTGGCCTCCTGGATCCACAATAAGTCATCCTTTTAGCACAGTACCAAACCACAGATGTGCTTGATCTTTCCAAGAGATATATCATAGAGAAAATTTGGCCTTCCAAGAGACTTCTATGCCTTCAATTTGCTTCTTGGCTTGCTTCGTATGCCTAGAAGTATATTGCTTGATGCTCAGAGCAAGTTGTGCTTGGAGAGGAAGATGAATATCTTCAATATATTATGAATCCATTGGTCAAGTGGGTGTCAATACTAGCTAAGTGACTTGTAGGATAGAGGGTCGACTTGAACACTTGTGGTGCTAAAACAAATATTCAAAAAATTTAAATTTGTCTTTTTGATAAATACAAAAATTTGATTTCTCATGAGCATGAAGAACATGCTTTATATGAACAAGTACATCAATAAATATATCAATACGAAGACCGGACATAGCTACAAAATTCAACAGCATCAATGTTTTGTGTAGGAATAGCCAGGTAAGTTTTTTTTCAAGAGTATGTTTGTGAGTGTGTATGGCTGTATCAATGGTCCATGAGAGTGTTTCCCCTACCCTTGGGGATGCTCTTGTTAATCTATGGGCTATTTCACAAGATTCACCGAACTTCAACCTTGAGGTTCAAACTTGGGCGAGAACCCAGTGTTACTTGGGAGCAGGAGCGAAAGCGGGGAGCGGGAGTGAAAATGGGAGCATGAGCGACATTTTCAAAAGCTCCCAGTTTGGGAGTGAATCCCGGAGCGATTTTTATATAATATATATATTTTTTATATTTTGATACATATATGTCAACAAAAACATGTAGAATGATGAATTAGATATAAAAAACATAAAAAAAACATAGATTGATCATTGAACCATCAACCATATAACATCAATCATCTAGAAGTTATAATATTCATCGACCACGTCCACGAGTTAGTAACATACAACATATTGAGTCTCGTGAATCATGATTCAACAATCTTAAAGTTTCAACTTCAAGCTTTCAAAATTTAAAATTCAATATATAACATTTATCATCATTGATCACCAAAGTTGTACTTGTAAGCTAAGTTTAAAGTTTAAACTTTAACCATTACAAGAAATAATATCTAACACGAAATGAAATGTTATAAAATTAATTATGAAATGAAATGAAACAACTTTCATGAAGCATCATATTCATAATTCAGAATCATTACCAATGAGTTATAATTGCCAACTTTAAACTTCAAACTTAAATTGTCACAGTCATATATTGTTCACAAAAAATATCGTTATGATATGAAAGAGTCAAGACTAAACAGTTATGAAAACTAATAGAAACTAGAAAAGACAAGTAAACTGTAAATCTATTATCTACTACTACATGTGCCCCTTGCCACGAGAAGTGTCTAATGTATGAGCAGGTCGTGGTGGTCTTCTAGGAGTCTCCCGCATAGACTGACGACCAAAACCAGAAGGCACATGCCCTCCACGTGAGGGTGTAGATGGAGGAGGTGACAACAAAGGAACAAGACTCGGAACTCGAGCACTGCTACTGGATGGTGGAGGTGGCATGGTTGTTGCTTCATATTCCTCTCTTATAAGTTCCGCTTCCAGTTCTTCGAGATGTATAGTGCCGTCCTCCAAATTATCATCCTCTGGGTGGTATTCCGAAATTTTATATGTTGGATCCTCATAAGCCTGATCACAGTAATGACTCAACAACCTCAAGTTGTAGTGCACATAAACCAAGCTTTCTGCTCGGTTTTCATTGAGTCCGTTTCTTTTCACATTATGTATGAAGTTGTAGGTGCTCCAACACCTCTCTGTAGAAGAAGTATTTACAACCTATAAGAGAACTTTTTTTCCAATTTTGGCAAAAGTCCATGGCCGCCATATGATTCCCACCATGTGAGAGCATCAAATCTGTGTCTATCTTCCATTGCATGAAAGGTACCAAACAAACCAGTGCAACTGAAGTATCTGCCTATTTCAAGATGCACACTAGCACATTCCTCCTTGTCAGGTATCAACTTTTCTAAAGCTTTCAAATATCCTGTAGATACCTTTTCATCTATATGGGGTTTGGCCCTAACCCCACCCCCTGCTGCAGGTTGGCCCAACCAAGATGTAGAGTAGTATTTTGGTCTAAGGATATACTCCAAGCAATGTAGTGGAACATTAAGTTTATCCCACTGTATACACACACAATCGTGAATCAGTTTGTACAAGTTGGGATCACTGTTATGAGCAATATCTTTTATTTGCCCCAACATGGTATCCATCTGCTCATACACCAATCACTGCTTTATCTATATTTGCAAACCGAATCATGTGATAAATGGGCTTGGTGAAATCTAATACTTGCCTCACACGTGCCCAAAACATACCATCAAGAGCGACCTCCTTCACCTGTTCAAAACCTTGCCTGTCAGCTGCATTTGTAGCCCTTTCTTTTAATACCTGCCAATGTGGACTTGATACCATGCTAGCCAATGACTCTCTTACCTTCAAAAGGCGCTACCAAATCTAGTCCTCACAATCTTCAACAACTCCAATCTTGAGTGACAGCGAAAAAGGCCATGGGTATTGCTATGATTTGTAATCTAAGTCACAGGACATGTCCTCCAAGGTCTCGTGTCTTGTATTTAACATGCCGGACACGAAAAACGCCCTAAAACGTGCCGAAAACGTTTTTGAATGTGTCATGGAAAACATAAAATATACTTTGTCGTTTTCTTCGTGTCCTAGTAATGGAAAACGAGTTTTCTGAGTCTAAAAAACGTTACCCTAACATTTTTTCTCCAATTGAACCATGTTACCAATAGACGAGATTGACTGAGGAAGCTGGAGGAGTCTGACCCAAAGAGCCAACCAACTTTAAAGCCCATGTAATTATTTTTTCGGGGTTCTTTTGCTATTTTCCTTGGAGTTGTTTGGTCGTTGGAAAATTTGGCAACTTGGCAGCGTGTGTGAGGTTCAGGTAAGTCGTAGACCATATGGCATAGACATAGTTAAAACTTAAGCGGCAAGCCCGTTAAAAATGCGTTTGATTCGTAACAATGACTAGCTGAGGGCCTGAGGCTATAATAAAAAAAGATGTCCATTGTCATCGTTCTCTACACCCAGGATTTTCCCTCTTCTTTCATATCTAGCAAACCAGTTCTAGTTAAACAATATATATATACAGTTGAGGGACACTGTATATCTGGTTCTGCCAGAAAATATGGCTTCCCAAAGGGTTCTCCACAACGCAGGCTTTGCCTGAGAAGGTGTCCTCAGAAATTATGTAAACATAAAAGGAAACATCTGAGATTGCAATTTGTATGGCTACGTATCAGCTGCCTGATTACTACACAATTTCTCTCTCTATTTAGAATACCTTAACTATTATGGTGTCTTAATACCACTCTGTTTGCAGCTTACGTTGTCGAATTCCGGGGCCAGTATACAAATATAAATAAGTCTACTCAGACACACTGTTATCTAATCAAATGTTACGATAATATAATAATGATTATGTCAGACGATTTTCAACCCACTAGGTTTTCATTCGAGCTATTAATTTTCTTTGGTTTTTGAAATCAAATTTGTTCTGGTTACGATTATATCAAAAGAGCTCGCATGCAGTGTACCCACTGTTTAATAGTTTAATATCAAAGTACATATCTATAAATTTATAATCTTTGTTTCGTTATTGACCCCCAAAAACACAGTTGGATCTGAATCAAGACCAAGCACATCACATTCTAATTTCTAAATTCTGGTTCTATTTTTTTTTTTAAATGAACTATGAACTTTGAAGTAATTATATTTTAATTTGATTAGATAAGCTGCAACCTGCAATTTAATATGGATCAAAATATATATATATATATATATATATATATATATATATATATATAAAACGTGTCCCTCTTGTCCTGTTTGCGGGTTGCTGTGTTTTGTATTGAATACTCGTATTTGCGTGTCCTCCGTGTCTCGTGTCCTCGTGTCATGTGACTTAGTTTGTAATAAATTTTATCATTTGTTTGCCTTTTTTGTACAAATCACCAATCCATTTGTATTGTTTGTTTTTGTTCTTAACAATATCATGCATCAAAAGGTTCACTGTGTGAACCAAACACCCAGAGCAAAATATGTTGGGGTATTTATCCTCAATAATTGCTCCCGCTGCCTTACAATTAGGAGCATTATCAGTGATGAATTGGATGACATTGTATGGCCCAATACGGTCAATTGTTTTAAGTAATGGTTATGCAATGTTGATGGCGGTCTTGAACTTGTCTGAGTATCATATGTTGAAAGAAAGATGGCACCACTAATAGACACAGCAAGAACATTTATCAATGGCTTGCCTTTTACATTTGTCCATCCATCAGATATAATGGACACCCCATGGTCAGTCCAAGAACTTGTCATTCTATTCAAAGAATGTGATATTTTTGCTTTTTCATGATCAAGCCCAACGGTTCTTGCTTTGTCATACCTAGGGCTCTTGTATCGTTTAGGGGCATCATTTATGGCAGAAACCATTTCGTGCCAATAAGGTGAGCAAGGAACATTGAATGGTATCCCACATGCATAGAGAAGTCTGTAAACTTTTGAATCCCCTTCATTCCTACATCCTTCATTAAGGAAATCTGTATGGTTCTACGCCTTAAACCTGGTGACCCAGTGCCTCCATATCCACTGCCTTGGGAGGATGCTAAAGGAGTTCTTTGTGCATGTGATTGTGAGCTTGGTTCAAAGAAACCCTTTGATTTTTTAGATTTGTATTGGGGTTCCTCCTCTTCCCTTATGTATTTGGCTCTATTTGCTGCTGACACACCTGTACAAGTTTTGATTCCTATTTGTTTATTTCCATCCCATGGCATTTTCCCGCAGAGGTGTTTTCTGGCATGGGTGTATGAACCTGTGTAATTATTGTTGCAACGGGGGCAATGAAATTTAGTGGTTCCACCCCCTTTCCCTGCTTTAGGCCTGTTAACATATTTCCACAATGGGGTTTGGTCTTGTTTAGTTTTTTGAGCTGACTCATTTTCACTCTCCTCCAGCTCCTCCTCTCCGGGGTTTTCATCAAATCCACTATGTCCCCCTTCTTCATTTTCAATTTCAACCCTCCTTTTTCTACTCTCGAGCACCATAATAACCAAAAAAGGAACCAAGAAGAAGAAAATGCCAAGAAATATAACCATGATGTTTGAAATTTGAAGTTTTGAATTTGCAAAATTTAAAAAAATGGAATGGGAAATAGAGAAAAATTTATTGATTTATTTAGGAATAAACATTAAAAAAAATTTGCTAGACACTCTATTCAATATTGTAGAGCCTACCTCTTTGGCATCCATTCTCCCCTTTCAAGCTCTTCAATCTCCCCTTGCTCCTCACTCTCACCCTCTCTCAATCTCAATCTCACTCTCACTCTCACAATGGTGAAATGAAATGAGGGAGGGTCTATTTAACTCTCCCTCCCTCACAAATTTTCCACAATTTTTTTTTACAGCAATTTTTTTTTTGGTTGAATTGTTTTCCGCGCATTTCGCTCCCGTTGCTCCAGGAGCAGTTAGAAGCGATCGCTCCTTGACCGTTCCATGGTTATAAAAATTGCTCCTGGAGCGACGGGAACAACGCTCCCTGCTTCGCTCTGGAAATAGGTAGGGAGCGCAATTTTTTTTACGGGAGCGCGCTCCCGACCTGCTCCCGAGTCGCTCCTACTTGGAGCACGGATTGGGAACAAGATCGAGGGGGTGGGGGGGGTGCTCCCCTACAACACTAGGCGATCCTAATTTTTTTTTGAGGTTTGGCAAACTTCATTGGACGTCATGCCTAGCCATTGACCACGTCCATAGCTCAAGCTCATAATCTCATGCCACAGCTCAAGCTTGCAATCTATCTTTGCAGTTTTCAAGTCCATCATAGCATTTTTTTATAAATGTTTATTGATGTTGATTTCTTACCATTTTGTGCTATTTTTCATTTTAAATTATATATATATAGTCTATGATAGCTTTTTTTTTTTTTTTTATAAATGTTTATTGATGTTGATTTCTTACTATTTTGTGCTATATTTTATTTTAAAATATATATATATATATATATATAGAAAATTTATACAGAAAAACCTAATGGTGAACCTCGTTCAAGCCTCGTCAAAAAATTTCGAACCAAACCTAATCTTTGCTGAACCCGAACTCGAACTTGAACTGCGTGATATAGACTGTGGGAATGCCATTGGGAATGTTTCATATCCTACGCAGCATGTTGGGAATGACAGGGAGGGAACATACCGTGGGAATGCTTACATATGGAAACAGTGTTCCCACACCCAGGGAGCAATAGAGCATGCTGACATCTACGGGTACTCTTGGACACTCCCCTCCCAAAGACACATTCACATACGATAAAAAAAAACAAAGGTAATGATAAAAGTTAAACTTGTAAATTTAAGATTTTAATCTGTATTTATAATTTTTTAATATTTGGGGCAAGGTATGCTATGTTGGGGACCTTGACTTCCCTAAATTTCTGGGCTGTTGGTTTCCCTATGTCACTTGGATGTGTACCCACTTCTAGAAAATCGGTGGAACACTAATATATGTACATACATACATACATATGACACAAATTGGGTTGTGGTCTAGCGTCAACTTGGAGCAGTTGTCACCATCACAATCTGAGTGCAAACCTTTGCATGCATGCTTTACCCTCTAATATTTGTTGTCACTTTTATGTGTAGCAACGCGGTTGCATTTGGATTGATGGCCTAGCCTCCTTTGGTGCACTAGCGTGTCAACTTATTATGACCTCTTCTTGATCAATAAATTTTATTCTTTTGTGTGGATGCTTCCAATCAAAAGGGGCAAAGGCACATGGACTATGACAGGGATCCTTTGGCCAAGTTCTTGCAATTGAGGTGTATCTAGCTCCAACCACTCTCACATGTTCTGATGCACAATGTGCCCTATATATATATATATATATAAAGAGGGGGAGATAAAGAGGGGGAGAGAAAGAGAGCTTGTAATCTGTGTGCTTTCAATCTATTTTTTGGTTTCTCACAGCCTGCTCATTTGTTTTAGGGGTTATTTGAAAATGACATTCATAACTGCAATTTGCCTTTGTTTTCTTTTTTTGCAAGTAAGAGAGCTATATTATATTATCAAAAACAGAAGATTACATTTGACATCAGATGGGCACGGTTGGTCAGATTGCAACCCTGACCACTGGCAGTAGAGTTCCTTTCTGGACTTCCTGTGGTGATTTACAGTATTTTCCTTGCCATCCTTAAACATGCTAACATGAACAGATTCGGTAACAAACTAGGTGATGGTATACCCCTCATCGAGGTTGGCATGACTTCTACAAATTGTTTGACCTTTAGCATTTTGATCAAAAGGACAAAAATAACAGGCCCATAGGGCCTGAAGCCAAAACTGAGTGCTCACAGACCGCACAAGGGACAGATCAGACAGAGTGGTCCTCTTCCAGCGTGATGGGCATCTCTGGAGTACCTCCTGCAAGAGCGGCCTTGCTGATCGCTGGCTTGCCGAGGTGCCTCCTGGCTCCCTCTTGATTCTGGGCGTGATCTCTTTCCCGCCCTGAGAAGTCGCCATCCTGCGCTTGATTCTGGGCGTGATCTCTTTCCCGTCCTGAGAAGTTGCCATCCTGCGCTTGAGCAGAGTGAAGTGCAGAGAGTCCCTGGTGACAAATCTCATGTGGTGGACCGTTTCGACACAAACTGTGTACTTGTCGTTCAGCTTGTCCAGCTTATCATCCATGGTTTTTCTGGCCTGGATATTTTCTTGCATCACCAAACCCATAATTGTCTTCACGTTCCAGGAAAGCTCTATGGTTCTGCTATACAGATTTTCTCTGGCTCTCGTTAGCCCTGGGTCAGGAATCCACTCAAACTGAGCATCAACTCCCTCAGTGCTGGTTCTCTTTCTGATGTCTCTGGCTTGATTCTCCAGGTCTGAAATCCGGTCTCTGGTCTCTTGAGGGACAGTGTTGTGGTAGTTCAGGGTGGCTTGCCTGGCAGCCAATTCAGCTCTAGTCCTCGGCCTCAGGTTGGCATAGCGCCAATGGTAATTTGCCTTTGTTTTTAACATATGTTGTCTAATGGATTTTACCACCATAATATTAATCTAGTGGAAATCATGAATTACCTGGAAGTATACTGAACACATATTCATTGATTAATCCAGACAGAGTGTTGTTTACCTGCATATCTTCTTTCCTCAATGAAAAAGTTCTATTTTGGTCAGGAAGTTTTTTCTTTTCATTTGTCGTTACTAACTCTTTTATTAATCCATTTTTAAATCCTATATTGAATTCTAATGTGTCTTTAAATTATGAAGTATGCATTTAAGTGTGTCCCAGTGGAAATTTGGTTCCAACCCAAATAATGCTTCCTTTATTCTTTGTCACATTGCTGAAGCCTGAGAAATGAGAATCTGGCAAGTCGTGCTATTGTTATTTTGAGAATGTCTCTAAAAACAATGCAATAATGGGAGAGAAACTCCTATTTCTATTCTTGTTTATGGGCTCTATTTATTTTCAGCCCTTTCTTTGTCCCTCTGCATCTAGCATCCAAAATAGTTGACCATCCAATTTGCCATATATTTGGGTAATATCATCGGGTGGAAGGGAAAATAACAAGGTTTTGTTTGTGGCAATCTATCTATTGGCCACATTTTTATTGATTTTGTTTCTTAGCCTTGTCTATGTTACAAGTTTTGTTTAAACATTTTCTCAAACTCTTGAAATCATTAACCTCACCATTTTAAAATTTGTGTGCAGGAAGTGAGATATTATTCTTTGTAAATGGGATATGTCAAGGTGTTGCTTTCAAGGATATAAATGGTGGCAGATATTACCCTGCAGCTTCTATTTACACCCTTCCAAATCAACCTAACTGTACAGTGCAGTTTAATTTTGGACCAGAATTTGATTGCTTTCCTGAGGACTTTGGCAATCGACCCATTCCCAAGGCCATGTGCGAGGCTTCTTATTGTGGAATTGACGGGCAAGCAGTCCACCATGGAGAAACTCTTGTTGAAAATGGTCAATCTTCAGAAAAGAAAGCTTGATTTTTTTGGTATATTTTTTCATTTTAGAACTGAGACAGTATACATTTGCTGTTGGTAGTGCTTACCTTTGCATAAAATCTTGATCTGTGGGATGCAGTGGTGGCAATTCTTTTATGACATTCTAGGTTTCTTAATAATTAATAGGAAAGAAATTTCTATTATGTTGTATGAAACCTTGCAAATGCCGTTCAGCTGAATGTGGATAATCACGCAACTGATGTCCTTGCTATGGATTGAATCTGTTTAGTTCCATCAATTGCACTCTACACGCAGACTGTATCAGATAGCAGATGATTATGGTCTTAACCATGATTTGGAGCTCATTCTTATCTACTCTTGTAAGACAACAAAAGTACTCTCTTACAGTTGATGCTGTGCAGAGTGTTGTTACATTATTATTCCTATTTAGGCCTTCCACAAGTGGATGTTTTATATAAGAGTCCCTGACTAGTCTTTACTCCATGCAAGCTGAGAACATTTCAATTTTTAGACTACGATGCTTCTTTTAAGATAGCTTACTTAAATACATGTAGATGCATGAGAACTGATGTTATTAATAAAATAATTTTTTTCTACTGGCATAATATTTGTTGAACATTGCGTTTAGCATTTGAAGGGTCTAGACTCCACGCTCTATATTGGATACATTACAAATGAGATTTAGGTCGAACTGGAAGGTTTTAAGTTCCACAACTCCAGAGTTGTTCATGTATAAAAGTTGTTGGAATGGGCTAGTTTTTATTTTGCTTTCAATCTTTCTAGAAATTGAAAGTTTTTGGTTGATCCAATTACTACCATACGCCCATCAAAATCCAGTGTGCGACAATCTTTGCAGATAAGGGTCAATGATTTTTGCATTGTACAATTCCATGTACAGTACTGTTTCTTAAATGTATGTTAGAAGTGTGTAGAGATCCATGGACTCCATGGAAAAAGGAAATTCAAATCTGATCCAATTCTAGAGAACAGTTCCCATTCTTTCTCATGAATCCTTCCCTTGGTGGTTGAAGGAAGAGGGAGAGTTGTTTCTTTTACTGAAGCCAAAGCAGATGGTTTTTTTTATCATGTTCTTCCATTGGATTTGTTGTTGTGCCTTAGGCTAGGAGAACCATAATTCTTTCTGATCTGAAATTAAACTTAGCCAAAAGCAGATCAAACTTAGCCAAAAGCAAGGAACTTCCTGAGTTTATTGAATAAGTTTCTTGTTTTGGAGGAAATAAGGAATGCTGTGATAACTAGCAGCCAATGTTGCATGGGAACACATGTCTACTCCTTGGGGATGCATCCCTTACATTTACATGTTGCATGGGAACACATGTCTACTCCTTGGGGATGCATCCCTTACATTTACTGCCCCCGAGGACTTGGGCGCTGCATGGTGAAATTGGAAGTGCATGTAGCAGATCAAACTTAGCCAAAAGCAAGGAACTTCCTGAGTTTATTGAATAAGTTTCTTGTTTTGGAGGAAATAAGGAATGCTGTGATAACTAGCAGCCAATGTTGCATGGGAACACATGTCTACTCCTTGGGGATGCATCCCTTACATTTACATGTTGCATGGGAACACATGTCTACTCCTTGGGGATGCATCCCTTACATTTACTGCCCCCGAGGACTTGGGCGCTGCATGGTGAAATTGGAAGTGCATGTAGCAGATCAAACTTAGCCAAAAGCAAGGAACTTCCTGAGTTTATTGAATAAGTTTCTTGTTTTGGAGGAAATAAGGAATGCTGTGATAACTAGCAGCCAATGTTGCATGGGAACACATGTCTACTCCTTGGGGATGCATCCCTTACATTTACATGTTGCATGGGAACACATGTCTACTCCTTGGGGATGCATCCCTTACATTTACTGCCTACATTTACTGCCCCCGAGGACTTGGGCGCTGCATGGTGAAATTGGAAGTGGATGTCCCTAATGATGTGGGGGCTTCACTATGTTCCGTACATGCTAGTGCAAAAAAACGGAGATGTATGGGAGATGACTCTTGATGTTTTCGAGTACATTTAGATGCCCTCTATCCAAATTGATGTCCACGTGCCATAACTTCTATAAGAAAAATATTCATGCGTTGGTTCAACTTTTAGGCCATGAAATTACTATCGACACAGTACGTGCCAAAATACCATGTAGTATGTTTTGATGATGGTAGATGATTACAACAGCAGTGTTGAGCAATGTTTTTGGAAAAAAAATCGGCAAAACCAGATGATTGGACTGGGTTTGTGAGGTTTCTGGTCAGAACTGGCAATCCAAACTGGTTTGGATTGGTTCTAGGTTCTGTCTTGAGCCAGTTAGAACCAACCAGTTCAAGACAAAACTGACCAATTTGATTGGTTTTGTACCAATGCATCTCCACCCCCCTCGAAAAACCAGAAACCCGACGACTACATTAAATTCTTAAACCTGTCTTTTGTCTATTAAATGATGCTTGATGGAATTATCCTGGATTACTTGCAGCGACTTCCACCACAATAGGAGTGGATATTGATGTTGTACCTTTAAGGTCATTATGTCATGATCCCGACTCTACCCATGCAAATGATGTAGAAGATTGGAATGGATTTGGCATATGATTAGATTGTAGAATTACGAGTATGCTTATTTTTTAAGCATAATGGTCATTTAGAGCCTCTATGTTTATCTATTTTGGTTTAGATATGGATTTGCTTGATGATATTTTGTTATATTCTTCCATATATATATATATGAGAGGTGTCTAGTAGTTGCATATTTTGTGTGGTTTGGATTAACTCTAGGGGGTTTAGTTCCTATGTTGGGTTTGACTGATTCAGTCATTGGTTTTGACCTTATAACATTGTTTTTGATTTTTTGATTCCCATGTTAAGTAGGATCTTGTGTTATATATCTACAATTTTTTCACATGTCGGGGTTGTCCATTTCATAAAAAAAGTTGTCCAATTTCATAAAAAAATGTCTATTGGACCTATTATTTAAGAATTACTACTTTTATATATCATGAGAAAACTTTGGATATTTTGTGTTTTATGGTTTGGATTTGCATAGTTTTTTTCCCAATTAAAACATTGCAGGATTTTGTTTTGTTTTTGGGGATGATTGGTTTGGTCACTGGTTCAATCCTGGTAACATGGGTTTTGATTCCCATGTTTGGTAGGATCCTTTACTTTATATCCACACTTTTTGATAGGGGGAGGATGATCTAATTGCATCGAAGACCGTATCTTTTAGACATTAGTTAAAAATTTCCACTCTACTATATCTCACACGAATGTGTGTGTTTTTTACCAACCACATGCCTCTCGGTATATTTTTCTTCCAACCATAGTTTTAAAAACCAGAACCGGGCATCAGATCGATCACCTATTTAACCATGATTTGAATTGGAACCGGATCAAACCAGATTCAATAAACCGAAAATGAAAAAAAATACATAAAATATTTATTTTCAAGGAAAAAACTTATTTTTAAGATTACAAACCATGATTCCAAACTATTAGAGACAAATATGGAAATTGTTCTCATATATATACCATGTGAGGGGTGCATATATCAAAATGGCACCGAGTGCAATACACTTCAATGATATCATTAACACAATATATAACCAATGAGGCTCTAAATGACCTCTAAAGTCCAAAAGAATGCTAAAACGCAAACTACTAGGCCACTAGTCTACTAAAAGTGCAAAGTACAAACTCAAACTCAGTGAAAATCATTGATCAACATGATCACTTATCAATCTCCTCACCACTACTAGAGATGGGATCATCAACAAGAGCTACATAAACATCATCTGGGTTAGAATATAAGGACTCCTCACACTCCTCTCTAGCATCAATAACAATACTAGGCCTAACAGAGTTAGAAGCACGAGTTGGTCGAGCTACTCGACTACTGCGCCCCTCACCAATACCATGTGTTATGCTTGGTCTTGGTGGTTCACTTCCTCCAACTACTTGTTCAATTACTAGATCTGCATTGGGATCAACACCCCCCAACTCCATGGCATCAATATCAAAATTAACATCAAGCTCAGTTGGATGAGACTCCACCCATTCTGAAGATGGATCGATATCATCCAACACAATGGGATCTGTCTCAGGTCTTTTGTTCAACAACTGGTTGCAACTTAGTCGAAGGTTGTACTGCACAAAGACAAGATCATTCAATCGTTTTTGTTCCAAACAATTCTCTTTTTCGTGTGAATCCGTTCAAAAACAGGCCAATTGCACTCACACACAGAAGCACTACAAGTTTGGCTGAGAATCCTAACTGCAAACTTCTGTAGTTGAGGGCATTGAATTCCAAACGACTCCCACCAATGTGCTACAAAGACAAAGACTAGAGTTAGTTCATTTTTCAGCAATTTAGATGGTAAGTTTGAACTTTGAACAATTTACAAAATGCAAATTACAACTTCAATTTTAAACAATTGAACTTTACACATCTCTTGCAATCTTTGCCATATTTTTTCCAAATGTCCCTGTGGCCCTACAGAAAGCAGTGAGTTGTTGATGTATTTCCAATTGTTGCGACTCATTAGGTACCATGCGCTCCAAGCACTCTTACAACCCATCTCTTAGCTCCCCAATATGATCTTCTCCTAGCTTAGCTTTATAATGATACTTTGGGTTCAAGAAATACTCAGCTACATGTATAGGACGATGGAGTTGATTGTTTCATTTGTTATCAATGATCTCCCAAATAGACTCATATTTACCTACTCTGTCTTTGTAGGCTGCCTGTATCTACTCCTTTGCTTGATCCATAGCCTCATAGATATAGCCTATGGCCAATTTTTCCCCATCCACCAACCGTAGCACCTTAAGAAAGGTCTCACCAATTTTCACAACCTTTGTCGTTTTTTTCCAAAATGTGTTGTCAAAAACTTTCTTTTTGATGTCTTTTCCATTTGCTTCGCAAGCCACCAAGATGAATTCTATTCATCCCTGGAAAACATTTTCTGCAAGTTTTGTTGTTGGGAAGTGAGGGATTGCAAAGTGAGGAAGTGAGTTGCAAATCTTGTGATGACGGGCCTAACAAGCTCCTTGCCCCCAGTGTTTTTCCTCACTAGGCTCAACACCCATGAGTTGTTGTAGATGTATTTTGTGATACTCTTGGCATGCTTTACATTGTTCTTCACCCACTCTGTTGAAGAATCTAGGGCAAATGTAGTTAATGTTATTCTTCTTAGCATGAAAACTATTTGTGAGGTGTTTTTCCATTTTTTCTTCTTATTCCAATTTTCAATGATTATTATTACCATGTGTCTTCATTAGTTCATCATATAGCTACAAAAAAAGAGAGACAAGAACACAAGATGTTGGCATCCTGCCAGGGCCAAAACCTCTCCCTCTTGGAGAGGAAAACCCGCATAAAATTCTTCTTATAGAGATTCCAATTGACGAATACCAAGACCCTTGACAAAATTGACTCAATATTACCTCCAAGATGCTTATCACTATCCCCTACACTGTTTGACCTTCAATCCACAATCTATAAACTTTATCACTGTACTCCTTTAGTTTTCGGTCTCCTTATACCTTCGCTATCCTGTAATAGTCCTCGGCTCCTCTTCCTCGGCTACTACAATTCTTTGCTTAGGAATAAGTTACTTTAATCATGCCACCATTCCACTGTCTTAAGATAGTCCTTCATGTTCTTTATTGTTCTGATGATGATAGGATGGGATACCATTGAGAGGAGATATGTGTATATACAACCTTACGAGAACTATATCCAAACTTCACCGAGAGTTGTCACTGTGTATATATATAGTCTTTCGAGAGCTATATTCAAACTTCACCGAGAGTTGTCATTGTGTATATATATAATCTTCCGAGAGCTATATTCAAACTTCATCGGGAGCTATCACTGTGTATATATATAGTGTTCGAAGAGCTATATTCAAACTTCACTGCGAGTTGTCACGATGTATATGTAAGAGGTAGACTTCACCATGATATGTATCACCCTTGATCATTGTGTATTGCGTTACTTCTTCTTCGTTGACTGTTCTAAGATGATCCGAAGACTTGTGGGTGTAATGCAACGTCACTCCTTATATATATAGATCAACATTGTTGTATAAGGTCGATATGAGTGCCTTCCTTAAGCTAGACCGGCGTATTATTCAAGGAGATCATTGTCATCTATTTAGCCGACTTTCACGAGATAGTGACATTTGTTCTTGGAGTGTAGATCTTTGACATCATGACTTCGATAATACTTATGTTGAGACATAAAATCCTAAAGACATCAAGAAGAAGTTTTTGACTTATGGTAAACACATCTTGCTCATGAAACCCATGATGCAAGGAATAATAATAATTTGTTTCTTCTATTACATAATATTATAATTTTACAAGTCATAATAAAAACTGAACCTAGTTACATTTTCTTTAACACTCCCTAGTTCTCTTAACTAGGGAGGTATTCATGATGGTACTTTGTCATTCTCAATCTGAATAATTTCTCATAAGAAGAATCAAATTGTTAACCCATCTGTTATAGCATCATAGTAACCAACATTGTTTTCACAACAACGCCCTGACTGACAGCTCTATCTCTCATTAGATCAAAGCACAATGTTGGTGAGACCAATGACTATAGACACCTTCATCATTGTCTTTCAAGGTACATACCCACTCGAGTGTTCACTAAGTATGACTTTCTAGGACTATTCTTATCTTGGGTTCCCAACCCTCAAAGAATATCGGTCCTCTTGTCTACTCTTGTCTTGGATGCCTTACACATCCTCAAAGAGCATCGGATGCCAGATGATTACCCAATCCTCCATTCTTTTTTTTTTTTTTAACAATGTCGGCTACTCATATATTAGAAAAACTTTCTGAAAAAAGATCTAGTACATAGCGAGGGAAAGTATGAGAACTGAGGCACAAAATCGGGTACGCAGACCCATTATCCTCATAGTTTCTCTTAATTGAACACAATACAGTAAACAAGCGGCTATACTGCCTTACATAGGAACCTCCTAACCAAGCAAATTTGCAATGCATGAAATCAAGGGTAATGTTGAGTGACCGAGTCTTCCTTCCGGGCGCTGGCTCTAGTCGAATTTTCTGCTTGTTGGCTCTCAGTGAGGGTGCGCAGATGGTCTATAACCGCCTCCATGTGGATACAGCGATCTTTTAAGTCTTCAATTTCCCTTTTCCTTTTTTCCAGCTTCTTTCTTTTGGAATTCCTATCCGCGTGGTAATCTTCTGTTAGTTCCTTCACCTGAGCTTTTAGACTGTTGATCATTACGGTGTGTGCCATACACATATTGCACTCTTTGTTATTGAATATGTTCCCCAGTGGATCTTTGTTCTGGGCCTGGTTGGAGGTCTGACCTTGCTGTCCCGCCATTGGAGTGACCTGAGGGATAAGAGGTGAGTGCGTGCTTTTGAAGAGGGAGCCTGAGACAGCCTTGGAGGGCGCGGGACCGCTGAGGAGCTGAGGATTTAGGAGGAGACGAGAGGGCCTCTCAAACTTCTGGAAATCACTGCTGGAGGAACAAGAACCACTGTTATATAAAAACAAATTCACATAAAACTGGTACTGTCTTACCCCAGGTTCTGGACCGATGACAAGAATCCTTGAAGAGGAGAGAGCTTCCGAACTGCACCAAGAATTTGGACTGGCTGTAGAAGCTCGATCACTAACTGAGGAAAGGTTATGGAGCTGTCCACTATTTGTAGATGAAGGGAGGTTCTTCGCGCTGGTGGATCGGGACTGAGTAGGCTCGAGGATAGGATGAAAATGTTCAAGGGCCATGATTACCCTTTTGACTGTCTGAGTACGAGAAGTATGGGCATTGCTGAAGACGCAAAGAGAGCCTGCCTTGGAAGGACGAGGAGTCACGCGTGCTATTAGGACGATGAGAGATTTAGAGGCCCGAGATCGAGAGGCTCTGTCATTGAGCCAGTTTGTGCAGCTTTGAGATATTG
Organism: Pinus tabuliformis; assembly: GCA_031772625.1. NCBI lineage: Eukaryota > Viridiplantae > Streptophyta > Pinopsida > Pinales > Pinaceae > Pinus > Pinus tabuliformis. The sequence continues at coordinate 1,955,358,710 of CM062819.1, forward strand.
AGAAAGATACGATAAGATGGCTCGGATGCCTGAAATGACTTCTCCCCTGATAAGGGACGGCGGAGGGCTTGTAGTTACGGGATATCCTTGACATAGTATGAATTATTCTCCCTGACCTGGCCGATACTCCTTCTGACCGCTTGATTTGCTTGCTGGTCTGCCTCCTTGTTGAAATTCCTGAGGATGTGTTTGAAAGTAACTTCTCCTAACACTCTAACATTCTCCATGATTCGATTCTTAATATTGTTGAGGGCCAGGTGTTTGAATTCTCTCCCTGTACTCATGGCAGCTATTATTATAGCTGAATCTCCTAAGATGAGTAGGTTCTGAAGGCCGAGATTCTTTGAAATGAGAGAGCCCAAAAGGAGACCATAGGCCTCTGCTTTGTTATTGGGCATTTGGCCTAATCCCCATTCAAAGGATACCATAGTGTTCCCCTGCAAATCCTTAATGATCCCACCGGCCCCAGCTTGACCCGGGTTCTTTTTTGAGGCCCCATCGAAATACAGGATAGGCCTTTTTTGATTTCTTATCCAATTACTAATTTCCTCTTCGGTGCCACGAAGCTTCCAATTCTGACTGCCCTTCCTCTCTCTGATACCAGCACATGGACTTGGTGTAAGGTTGAATTTTCCCAGCCAATCCTTGAGCCTCTCATCCTCGACCTCCAAGTCTTTCTTAGAAACCCCTATTGCTTCGAAAGACTCAGCAATGAGGGCAATAGATTTAGCCACAATGCCTGAAATGGAAGGCTTTTGGTTATTGAAAATGCACTTATTGCGTGCAATCCAGATTTGCCAACTCAGATTAGCAGGGATGCTGTTCCAGATCCTGTGCACTATGTGATTACCTTTTTTGGGTTGATGTAGTCTTTTGTCCCAGTTTTTATGGAGGGTCGAGATCTGAGGAGGGAGGGCTTCTGAAGAGATAGCACCAGAGAGGAGATGCCAACAAGCTTTAGAAATCGGGCACTCAACGAAGAGATGAGTGATGGTTTCTTCTGCTGACCTACAAAGACAACACATAGAAGGCCCCTGGATACCTCGCTTCCTGAGGTTCTCAGCAGTTAGGATTTTACCGTGGAGAAGAGTCCAATTGAATAATTTGACCTTGGGGAGGCATTCAGGGCGCCATGCAGCTTTGTACAGGGACCAATTGTTTACCACTGAGATGTCCTGGAGGGCTTTGTATCCTTCTTTGGCTGAGTAATTGCCCCCATTTGGGTCCCAAACGAACTTATCTTCTTTCCCTCTGTTGGTGGGGGCTGAACCACTGAGGGAGCTTTTGAGCTCGTCCCAAAGCTTGGCTAAGTTCAGAGGGAGATTGGGGAGGGACCAACCAGCCCAGCAATCATGATCCCATAAAGAGATTTCGGAGAGAGAGTTGAAATTCGATTCAGCCATCCACCGTTGGAGGGGAAACAGATGACGAAGTGTTTCTCTGGCCTGTGACCCCATTATTCTATCTCTCCAGATGCTTATTTCGCTGCCATTCCCAGGAGCTCTAGAGATGAATGGCTTGCAAAGGGGGAGCGATTTCTTGATAAGGTTCCAAGTTGGAGTGCCTTGTCTTTCTATAATGTTTTCTGTTAGGATATTGCTGTTTGGACCGTTCAGGTATTTCTTCTTCATTATGGAAGTCCACCAAGCATCTTTTTCGTTTAGAATCCTCCAGATAAGTTTGAAGCCCAATGCTAGATTTGCTAGCCTAGGAACCCTTATTCCTAGCCCGCCCTTTTCCACTGGAAGGATCACCTTATCCCACTTGACCAAACTGAACTTCTTGGTATTCTGCTTGCCTCCTTGCCACAGGAAGCTTCGGATTATCAACTCCATATGTTTATGGATGCTTGCCGGAGCTAGAGCGATAGCGAACTGATAGATGGGAAGAGAAGCGAGGACGGACTTGATTAGTATCGATCTACCTGCTAAGTTTAACCAGTGCACTCCCCAACTTTGCAATTTGCCTCTGAGTTTTTCGATGATCTTGACCCAAATCCCTGATTTGATTGTCTCTTTTGCCAGGGGGAGCCCCAGATACATGAAATGGGACCAATTTAACTGAGCTGGAATTTCCATGATGAGGGATATGCGCTGTAAGATATGATTAGGAATGTTCCAGGCGTATAACATGCATTTATTATTGTTGAGTTTGCCACCTGAGGCAAGAAGAAAGAGGTCCAAGACTTTTTTGAATCTTCTCGCCATTATGCAAGATGCACCTCCTATGAGGAGGGTATCATCCGCAAACAGAGAATGATTAATTCCTTTCGACCCTCTGACAATTTCAATCCCTGTTATTTCTCTTTTTCTCCTCAAATTTTCCAGCTTCGAGCTTAGAGCTTCCGCCATGAGAATGTAGAGGAAGGGAGAGAGCGGGCACCCTTGCCTCAGGCCCCTTGAGCTTTTGAAAGCTTTGCTGGGTCTTCCATTAATGAGGGGGGCAGTCCAATTGCCCGATATGCACTCCCGAACCCTGCTTATAAAGAGCTCGGATATGCCCATCTTTTTAAGGACAGCCTGAAGAAAAGAGTGGTTTACTCGATCGAAGGCATTGGCCATGTCCAACTTCATTATCATACCCTTTTCTTTCCTAGTGATACTGCTTTGAATAGCCTCTTGGATGAGAATTACATTGTCAGCAATTTGCCTCTTCGGGACAAAACCCCCTTGGTTCTCAGAAATGAGAGTAGGAAGAATGGATTTAAGCCTGTTAGCAAGGATCTTAGTTATGATTTTGTAGGAGACATTACAGAGGGAGATAGGGCGAAAACGGTTAAAGGAGAGAGGGTTGGGATCTTTGGGGATTAAAGCTAGGAAGGAGGATTTCATTCCACCACCCATCTTGCATCTTTGGAAGAAATTTCTTACTGCTCTGATATAATCCTTTTTGATGATGTCCCAATGTGTCTTGTAGAAGTCCACAGTGAAACCATCGGGTCCCGGGGCCTTGTCTGAGGCCATGTTGCGGATTGTTTGCTCGATCTCTTCTTCAGTAATCTCTTTATCCAGCTCAGAGTTTTGGTCCTCAGAGATTTTGCAGTCCATCGTGTCAAGGATTTCCATGCCATCACTGCTTTGCTGGTCCGCGGTGAGGAGTTCTTGGAAATGAGCAGACGCAGCCTCCATGATTTCCTTTTGCTCTTTTATTTCTACTCCATCCACTGTTATTTTGTCTATATTGTTACCTGCTCTCCTCATTTTCAGATTGTTGTGAAAAAAGGAGGTGTTCCTATCTCCCGACTTGAGCCATAGACACCTTGACTTTTGTCTTTGTTCCTCTTCTTCTTTTCTGTTCAGCTTGTACAGTTCCTTTTGAAGTTCCATCTCTTGGATCTGCTCCTCTTCCGTGTCTTGTCTGCTATCTTTCCCTTGGTCCCACTGCGTGAGCTTGGCTTGGAGTGCTGATTTGTTTCGATTTTCTTCTATTGCCTTGCTTTTGGCCCAATGTTTTATGGCCCAACGCAGGATCTTTATTTTGGATTCCCAGACATAGTGCGGGGATCCTCTGATCTCTGTTGACCACTGTTCTTTAATCAGAGCTCGGAAGTCTTCCTGGTTATCCCACGCTTTGTTGTATCTGAATGGGAGCGGACCCAGGTTTGCTCCTTTATCCAATTTAAGTGCTACAGGCTTATGATCTGAGAAATATCCTTGGATAATGAGGCTTTTGATGCATGCAAATTTAGCCACTATTCTATCTTGGACTAGGATTCGGTCCAATCTTTCCTTGATGTTATTTCGACCTGCTCTCTTGTTGGACCAGGTAAAGCGCCCATTCTGAGGAGGGAAGTCTACTAAATTGTGATTTAGAATGATTTCTTCGAGGGCTTCCCTTGAGGGATCAGCCAAGAAGTTTCCCCCCATCTTTTCTTCAGCATTCCTTATTAGATTTAGGTCTCCCCCTAGAAAAAGGTTCCGTCCTTGTATCCCCTGGAGGTCTGCCGCAATTGACTTCCAGCAAGCATCCTTGTCCCGGAAGTGGGGAGGGGCGTAGACATTATAGATAGTGTAATCTTCTGTCCCTGCTGTGTTTTGTATATCTGAGCGGATCCACCAGCTGCTTTGTCTTTGATTTAAAAGGTTCCATTTTTGTTTGTTCCAGATGGTCCCTATGCCACCTGAGGCGCCAGATGCGCTTACTGCAATTCCTTCATAGGTTCTGCTATTCTTTAGGTAGTTCTTGAAGTCCTGCTCATTAATTTTGGTCTCCTGGAGGAGGAGGATGTCAGGGTGTTCTGATTTAAGAAGATCGCGGACTGCATTGACTTTGAGGGAGGAGCCCATCCCCCTACAGTTCCAAGAGACCAGATTCATCACTTGATTGATTTGGTATGGGAACCTCCTTTCTCTTTCCCTTTCTCTCCATTTCCTTTCATCTTGTCCAGATAGGTGTCCATTGGCTGTTGAATCCCTGTTGTCATTTCTTTTGCTGCCGCCTCATCCCTTATCTCCTTATTTGATTTCCTTCCGACTTTTCTTGGTGGTTCTACAGATGTGTTGCTTTCCTTGGACTTGTTCCGGGTTAATATTCTCTCTATAGTGTGGGGAGGGGAGGAAGGCGGGGGGGAGGCGGGGGTGACAGGGGGGGCTCTCGGGGAGGGGGGGGGGGGAAGGAGGATCAACCTCGGATAGGGTTTCGAATTGATTGGAGGATGAGGGAATAGTCGGTCCTGACGGAGAAGGGGGGAGGGGGGGGACTATAGGGTTATTGTTCTTTCCGTTTGGAGGGTTGGGCCTCTTCTTTTTAACAGTTTCCCAGGCTTCCTCTGCTGTTTCAGGGTTAGATTCAGAAACATTTGCATTTGCTTTACTACATCTATTGGCGAAATGTCCGTACTCGTGACATACCTTACACTTGAAAGGGAGCTGTTCGTAATCGACTTGCTGAAGGTGCGTCCATTGGTCGACTCTGAGCTTGATGGCTTCTGGTAGTCCCTTTCCTAGATCCACTTCTACACAGATTCTTGCACATGCATGCATGTTCTCCTTAGGTTCCGATCTGTCAATATACTTCCCTATTCCATTTCCAATTGCCTTCACTGATTCATCTCCCCAGCAGTGAAGGGGCAGATGCGGGAGCCGGACCCAGACGGGAACCGCGTTGGGGACGTCCATCTCCGGATCGAAGTCCGGGGTCCATCTGTTCAGGTAAAGGCCTCTTGTGTCCATGAAGTATGGGCCGTTCCTGAAGATTAGGTTTCGATCTTCCACTGTTTCGAAGAGGAAGGTGAAGAACCCTCTTCCGCAGAAGCGAATCGCGATCTTGCCTTGAACGATTGAGTTCCAGTTTCTTTCCACCCATCGCTGAACGGTGCGAGGGGAGGGCCATAAACCCGTGAACTGACCGACTAAACCTCTATCGGCTAGAGCTACCGCCGCCCTCCTGGGAAGGGCAGGGGGGAGCGGGATTTCAGGGATCTCATCCATTTTTTTAACGAAGCGAGAAGTAACGGGCCTGATCCTTTCCGAAGAGTTCTCCTGGGTGAGGGAAGCGAAAGATTTCATTAGTTCGTCCGGATCCGGTCCTGAAGGGCCCAAGGCCGCCATGGTCGGGGAACAGTCAGAGGCGGGCGACCTAGCAGCTAACGCTGCTAGGCGCAGAAGCGAGGAGGGGCGAGGGCGAGATCAGAAGAGACGGGGGAGGTAAGAGAAGGGGAGAAGACACGGGGATAAGGAAAAGGGGAAGAACGGGCTCGGGGGGCAGGAGGCCCGATCGCAGAGAGCGCAGGCCTCGCAGCGAGGCTGCAAGGCGCGGGGCAGCGTGAAGGTCAGGTCAGGAGGCGGCCATGGCAGGGGAGCGCGCAATCCTTTGGAACTATTGAAGCCGTGATAATTCTCCCAGTAGATGGGTGCAATCCTCCATTCTTTCTTCCAAAGTGAAGACAAGAATGTTGTGTCTATCTCTCCCTCTCAACTAGGGAGGATATTATGTCTTTACATTTTTCTTCATGGCCTTCACCTAGACTTACGGTTGTTATTCCTGGTCTAGTACATGACACATGAATTAGAAAAACACAACTGTCACCCCTTTTTAATAAGGGGTGATCCAATCGAAGCTCCTTCTTGATCAGGGATTTGTCAGAGCTCCCTCTTAACAAGGGACTCTCATTTTCATTAGCAACTTCTTCTTCATGGGTCCTTCACCTGATTGATCAACTTCTTTCCTTGATGTCATAAAATTCAGTTGAGCTTCTTCCTTGTAGGGCATAATGTTAATTTTGGGATAACAATTGCATGTTCTATGCTTAGAGAAATTTTACTTCAATTTTCTTTATTAGCCCAATATCATATCCAGTATAGCAATCACATCAACATGATAGTAAAATGCAGATAGAACATAAATAATAATAGTAGAAGACAAGCCAACATAAGAGGACACAAGATATGGCACCAGTGAGGGACAAACCCCAATGTGGGTAAACCCTTGATCAATTCTTCTTATAATTCGTCCAATGCTCAGCATAGAGAGAGTACAATTTACAATCTTCACTTGCCCAAACTGATCAATGAAAACAACAGAAACAGAAAGCCCTAACCAAATAGTCAATGCTGGTCAATAGGGTTGAAATTGGCCTCCAAAACAACTCAGTTAACGTTGGTCAACTCCCCCTTCAACAACAAGATAATGCAACACAAAACAATTCGAAAATAACCAGTCCAATTTGGTCAACAAAAGTCAACGCAACAACCTAAATTAGGGCAGTAAATGATGGTCAACACAGGGGAAATTGCCTCGACTTTTGTGCCTAGAACAACAGTCTACCTAAATAGAAGTCTCCCTCACAAAAATGAAGTCAAACAAGGTCAACGCTAGTCAAAGTCAACCTCTTGAAATTTCGGTCAAATTTGGTCAACGCAACAACTAGAAAAGGCAGTCTTCGTTTCGCACGTGTGGAGAGAGAGAGGCCCAGAAATCCGTACCCAATTAAGATGAGAGAGAGAAAGATGTATGAGATGAGATGCCAAAATGAGGAGGAGGCACTTTTTATTTATATGCAACGTTGAAGGCTAGAGGAGGCTAATTTGATGGCTGGCCGACCTTGACAATTTGTCCATAATCAAAATAAATTCATAACTTCATTTGTAGATGTCAAAATGGGATGATCTTTAGATCAATCCTACACCTCTTAGAAAAAGGAATCCAAGAAAAATATCAGTTGCTTCATAAGAGTTGTCCAAAGTGATGTTCGACCCTAGTTGCCAAATTTAACACTCCCTCTCAACTAGGGAGAATGTCACCTCCCAAACTATCTGACAATCTGTACCATCCCTATCACTACACTTCTCTGTTGAACCATGAAGAAAGAAGAAATGATCGAGAATGTATCATACCATTCTCCACTGATCCGAAGTTAATCTCCAACAACAGAGAGTGTGTCATACCACTCTTAACTTCCAATGAGTTTCAGACTGCATGGGTAGGATATGCCAGTAGGAGAAGGTGAATCAATCATCTTGCTCATATGCCATAGGGGAGGATGAATCACTCAGCTTATGCATATTCCACCATGGGGTGTCACAGTGGAAGGTGAACCATTCACCCTGTGCACAACGCACCACTAGGGGAGGTTGAGTCACCCTATGGTCGCTCATCACTCCAAGAAGTACCCCAAGCCCCCCGAAGCTCAATATCCATCTCATACGAGACCCTCATAAAAGGGTCTCTCCACGACTCCAAGTTTTTCACAGAAGGTTAAGAATTTGACCTTACCCAAGGGTTTCGTAAGAATATCTACGACCTGATCATCAGTCCCAATATGACGGAGCTTTATTGCTCCCTGTTGTACCATACCCCGATAAAGTGGTACCTGATGTCAATATGCTTGAAGCGGTCATGAAACACTGGATTCTTAGAAAGATAAATCCCAATTTGGTTGTCCCAATAGATTGCAGTGGTATCCAATACATGTTCAAAGAGCTCACTAAAGAGCTTCCTTAACCAAACAACTTCATGGGAGGCCATACTAGTAGCAATCTATTCACAGCCTCTGCGATGCTCAAAGCAACCGACTTTTTCTTCCTGCTCATCTAGGGTATTGAAGCAGAACCTAGAGAGAAGCAACATCCAGATGTGCTTTTACGATCCACCACACTACCAACCCAATCAACATTAGAATAACCATGGAGCCTCACATTCCCGATAATGTGTCTCAGTCCATAGGCGATTGCGCCTCGGAGATATCTCAAGAGATTCTTGGCAACAATCTAGTTTATGTGATGAGGCTCGACCATAAACGGACTCAATGTATTCACTGCAAAACATATTTCCAAACGAGAGTTCACCAAGAACACTAGTGCCCCTATGAGTTTTCGACACTCAGAAGGATTTCCCAAATCGGGTTCGACAACACTTTCGCATAACTTCTTGAATTTAAGTCCCATCGAAGTAGTCACGGACTTGCAATCCACCATCCCAAATCTTTCAAGAATCTTCACAATATATTTTCCTTGAGAAAGGAAAATCTCGCCTGTCTTTTGCCACATCTCCAACCCTAGGAAGTAATGCATCAGTCCTAGGTTCTTCATTTCGAATTCGTAAGCCAACACCTTCTTACATTGATGAATAAGAGGGTCTGCACCTATCAGAAAGAGATTGTCCACATAGAGTATCAAGATGAGAGGTCTGTCATTCTCAACCTTAAAATAAAAGTTCGGATCAACTTCACTTCTCGTAAATCCCAGCTTCATTAGATAGCTATCGATCCTCTCATAGCAAGCTCGGGGTGCTTGCTTCAACCCATAGAGGGATTTCTTCAACTTGCATACATGTGTCTAACGATCTTGAACTTCAAACCCTTAAGGTTGTCCCACATAGACTTCCTCCTTAAGTGAACCATGCAAGAAGGCAGTCTTGACATCCATTTGGTGTAGATTCAATTCTTGCGAGGCAACAAGGGCTATAATTGAACGAATGGTGGTGTAGCGAGTGACGGGTGCAAATATCTCATCATAATCTACACCTTCCTTTTGAGAGAAGCCTCAAGCAACAAATCTGGCCTTGAACTTCTCAATACTTCCATTAGCACCATGCTTGATCTTGTAGAGCCATTTACAGGTGACAACAGATTTTTCCTGGAGTCTACGGACCACATCCCAAACATCATTCTTCATAATTGACTCATACTCTTCGTTCATAGCATGCTTCCATAATTGTTGCTTCATAGCTTCTTCAAATGAGCAAGGTTCAAATTGAATAATCGTGCTCATAGCAATTAAGTACCCTTGGTACTTATTAGGTTTCTTGCTTTCACGAAATGTCCCCCTCAGTGCAACATGTTTCTCGAAATCTTCAAGAGTTTCCCTCAACCATGAAGGTCTCCTTTGGGAGGAGGAGAATCAATGGGATCCATCAGTTCTTCAAAATTGGGCAGCGACTCATCTTGCGAATCTCCCTGATTTCCTGCATCTGCTTCTTTTTCCTTCATTGGAATAAGAAGGTTGCTAATCTTCCTTAGGGCATCATCCTCATTAAAGGTGACATCATGACTCAACTCTACTTCTCTTTGACCAGGCATATAGATTCTATATGCCTTAGAAGTTTCGTTGTAGCCCACAAAAGTTCCTTTCTTCCCAGATGCCTTCAATTTACTTCTCTTTTCTTTCGATACATGAAGGTATATGGGACTACCAAAAATTTTAAAATGAGAAATATCAGGTTTCTTACGAGTGAAAACTTCTTCGAGAGTTTTGGAGTCCAATGCCTGATGAGGGCATCGATTTTGAACGTACACAACAATGTTGACAACTGCTCCCCATAGGAACTTTGGAATTCCTTGATCATGAAGCATGGCACGAGTGGCTTATATAATGGAACGATTCTTCCTTTTAGCAACACCATTTTGCTCAGGAGTATATGCAGTAGTATTCTCCCTCTTAATGCCAGCTTCCCTGCAATAGTCATTGAATTCATTTGACTCATACTCGGTTCCATTATTAGTCCTCAATATCTTGATCTTCTTCCCTGTTTGATTTTCCACCAAGGCTTTAAAGGCATGGAAGCATGATAATATTTCGTCCTTCTTCTTCAAGAAATATATCCAAGTTTTGCGAGACAAATCATCCACAAAGACAACATAATATAAATATTCTCCTAATGATGTCACAAGCAATATACCAGATAGATCAGAATGAACCAATTGCAAAATGTCTGTGGTCTTGTTATCACTTGAGGGGAATTGTCCCCTTATATGTTTTCCCTCAGCACATCCTTGACATACACCTTCATGCTCTATTTTGAGTTCGGGCATACCTGTAACCATCTTCTTTTCATCGGGTAGAGCCTTATAGTGAAGATGAGCAAACCTATGGTGCCATAGTTCGGATTGAAGAGATGTATTGCAAGACATGGCTCCCAGTGGATTTCCTCCAACTTGATATAAACTATCAACCCTGAATCCAAGATTAAATGCTTCTTTGAAATTTCTTTTTTGCACACGTACCTTTCCATCGATGAATGCCACCTTGAATCCTTTGTCCTCCATCGCCGAGATAGATACCAGGTTCTTCTTTAGATCAGGTACATATAGTACTTCTTGTAGATGAATGGAGTTACCTTGATTCAATTGAAGAGTAACATTCTCAACTCCCTTTACGAGATAGGTGGCATTGTGTTGGGCTAATTTATTGAGTAAATTAACACAAGTACTTCATTATCAATCCAAGTTTGTAGAACTTAGAAGCATGTCCAAAATGTATGGATATCAACTATAATCAGCTTTAAAGATAATCTATTGAAACTGAAGGAAATGCAATTATAAACTAATTAGAAGTGCATATTAAGTGATTTCTAATTCATTATGTAATAAGTAGGAGAAGTGGCTCCTAACTTAGGAGAACTAGTTTTGTCCTTCCCCTAGAATACTACTTCATGAACAGAAAATGGACAATAGCTTAAGATTCATAAACAAATAATGAAAGATGCTACTAACTAAATAGGTTCTTGCTGTTCTTCATCACAAATTCATTCATCATTAATGCCATTGTTAGAAAACTGGAAATTCAGAAAGTCACTTGAAAGCAAGAAAGATGAATTTTAGTTTTTATTCATTAATCCAATGGAATGAGGGTTCAACTTAAATACTGTGTTTTCTCTTCATATAAAGATGATAAATAAACCAAGATTCATCAACACACATAATAAATCATCATATATCAAATCAAATAAACAAATCTGAAGCAAAACTAGTTTATGAAAATTAAACTAGATAAACCATGAAGTGTACTTAGTTTGGAGTGGGAACCCTCCACCCTTGCCTTGCACACTTGAAGAGATTATCAGATACTGAAAACTCAGTCAATCATCAACACCATTGAACAACAAAACAAAGATAGAACAGGTCCCTCAAATTAACTCAAAGTATTCAGAAGTCTCGATATGAAATTATACAAATTCTACATACAATAAGCCTTCAATGTTTTGGCTTAAATAGAAAAATATGAAACAAACTGATTTAAAATGTCTCTAACAACTATGTTTATCCATATCTCATCTATCCAAGTCGAACTCATCCATCCTATCACTAAAAATATGGAAAATCCCATGAAATCATAAAACTGCCCTATTTCCTAGAGATTTCTTGAATGATTGGTCATGTTTGACCAGCTTTGACCGGACATATTTAAGCTTGGTTTGACCGAACCAATAGGAGTTAGTTCAATCTTAGTTTCCAAGATTTCTAGAAATGTGCTCAACTCGTGCCCAGGTGTCTTGCAAATATGACATCCATGAAGCCATTACGAAATTTTTTAATTCTATCCAAAAATGCATTTAAAATTCAATTTTCATAAAAACATCTAAAAATTGTAAAACTAAATTTATATACCTGAATATGCATAAATACATCAAAATAAGGTGTATATGATGGCAAATGGATGGATAATATATAAATTAAGTGTGCTTTCTTAAACAAAATTGGATAAAAAACGAGGGCCAACATCTCCCCTTGCTGATGCACAAGCATTTCCTCATGCTTGCTTCCTCCTCTTGGATCTTCTGACCTTTACTGTAAACTCTATCCCTGATTCTGATGCTTCTTGCTATGTTGCTTCTAGTAGACAGTTTATCCCCTTGTACTGTTCTTCCTTGTAAATTGTAGCCTTGACATTCTGTTTCTCATACTTGTTGTTCCACAAGTTTTTGTCTTTGAGCCACTTGAAAGCCTGTTTGCAATGAAGATCATTCTTTCTTTTCAGTTTTCCTACCTCTTCATTTAGTTTTTCATTTTCCCTTATCAATTTTGCATTATTATTTATATGCTTTGTTCTCTTTCTTCAAGTGCCTTTCTATGATGCTATTTATCTCTAATTGATTTGCTAGTTTTTTTATCTCGCTCAGTTGCAATTCTTTTTTTAATTCTTGTGTATCCTTGGCAAATGATGTGGCCTCAACATTGTCAAAGTATGAGTCTTTTTCCAATGCTTCTTTTTCTAATCTTTCAATGATGTCATCTACTTGTTTCTCTGTAGAAGGTGTCTTTACAATCTGTACTTTAGGGTCTTTGCTAATTGTCTATGTTGGGATCTTTATCTTATGCCTCCTAGGAGTGGATATGAAAGATGCCTTCTTCTCAATCATGATAGTATTGTGTTGCTTTTTGGATCTAGTTCTTGAATAGAGAGGTGAATTCATTATGCTTATGGTTTCATGCACTGTTTTATATTTCTCTTCTATAACCTGTTTTTCATAATGATTTTGGACTAAAAATTCTTTTCAAACTATACCCTTAGTTCTCACTTGATATTGTACAAGAATTTTTATAAGTCCTTGGTGATAGATTTGAGCTTCTTTTGGTTTAGTTTTGTTTTTCACAGTTTTTATCATCTTAATCATATTCCTAGAGAAGCAATATGACAAGTTAATTATTACTTCTCCTTTGATGTGTTGGAGCAGTCTAACATGGTAAAGGTGTGCCACACTATGGCCTCTATCACATGTGAAAAACTTCTGAATGATTAAAACTAATTCTCCCCAAGGCTCATTGAACCATTCCCTAGGTATGCCTTTAGTTCTATCAAAGGTTCCCTTCATGTTCTTCTCTAAAAAGAAAGCCCGTGATTTTTCTTTGAAGTGTAAACCTTTATGATAGTGTTCTCCTGTTAATGGTAGATCTAATGCCTGAGAGATGAATTATGGAGTTAATGGAATAGCTAAGTTTCCCACCATAGTTTGGTCCTAGGCATAATTATTTATAAATTCTCTGATTATGCTTTCACTGTGCCCATTAAACTTTTGGAGAAATCCTATAAGTCCAGCCTAATAAATTTTCTCTACTGTTTCTTTCTCCCACTGCTCAATCTGGAATTTTGGTTCTATTCTTGTAGGCATGTGTTCTGAAAACCAATTTATATAACCCTCTATTGTCATCATTCTCATTTTAAAAATGAAAATAAAAATTATGCATGCATACAGATCTTTTTTTATTCATTCATGCATTGTAGTGATAGGGCTTACCTCCTCTATGATACTCTTTAAAAACAATGAAATCAACCTTGTTCAATCTCTGTTTTGTTGCAAAAATGAGTCACTGTTATTTAAAACATTACTCTTTGTAGGTGAAAATCATAAAAAAAGACATCTTGATCATGTTTTTCTTATTCCCTAATACAGAAACCAATTTTTGTTTTTTCCCAATTCATCAAACTCCCTGCTCTATTTCAAGACAAAAATCAAAATTATGTTTTGATGTAGACCATTGTGAATTAAAAATAAAAATAAAAAAACTCATGCCACAATTCCTCCTGCCTTTCAATTTTTGTTTATGACTCTTTCTCGATATTTGACAAATTCATTATATGACAAACTGAAGTGGTTTTTAAACTCACTGTTTATGCAATCAAACAACAAATAGTTCATTGTTTTTTTTACTATGCAACACTATGTTTCAACAAACAAAACTCGGCGATTTCGTGGTTGAGTATAGAAGATCTGATTTGATTTCCCAGTTTTTGGTGAAATCTCTGAGTCGTGGCCTTATCTCCCTGCGTTTCATAACGTTTTCTACCGTTAAACTCTACTTAAAAATCCTATGTATTTATTGGTGGCAGAGTCTACATGAACAATGGCAGTGACAAGTTTTAAACAGTGGCAGAGGCACTAATTTATAACTTGAAGTTAATTGGTGCTTTCATCAAATCCCGGGATTTATTCATCGAAATATTTGTTGCATTTATGAGAAAATTTTGGGTTTTTCTCTTACCTTATTGCTTCACGAGATATCTGCATTTAGATTGTGTGTTTTTGCTACACGACTGCCATATCTCTTGGCATAACTCCCAGTCAACTCCGCTTGCTCTTCTTATCTCTTCGTTCCTCCACTGCTATATTTCATGCTTCCTTTTCTCAGTTCGATTTCCTATGTTCCTGCATTTTTCTCTGTCAATTCGTTCTTCTCAAGGTATATCGAATGCGTTCCAATAGCTTGCACGACATTCAACTTCCTCTCTGAGCTTGTAAGTGGCTATGATGGTGAATAAAATACGATTATATAGAGGTCTGTGGGTTTGAAAATGGCGAAGGCGCATAGAGTTTGTTTGAAATGTTGTATCACTGTGTTTTTCAAATTAGTTTGACCGTTTTCGCATGCTTCAACCTCTGACTGAGATGCTCTCGTGGATTAGTGCTGTGTACTTGCTCCACGGTTTATATCTCCACGTTCTCGGCTTTACTCATTACCGTATACCATGTCTACTATTCTACTTATGTCGCCATATATCCATACCGCCATACCTTTGCATGCCCACAAAAACATATTATGACTCCATCTCGTGCCCATTGAAATGTATAATGGTTTGATTGTATGACTTCGTGCCCATTGAAATGGTTTGATTGCATGACCTCGTACCCATTAAAATGCATCATGGCTCCATCTCATATCCAATCAAAAATGCATTATGCCATCGAAACACCTCATAATGCCACTTCATGCTTTTGCATTTCGTTGCATTATTCACATGTCATTGCATCATTTGTTTTAGCATTTCATTGCATCATTGTAACTTTTACACTTCGTTGCATCATTTTGTAGTATGCACTTTGGTTATGTCTCATTGAAGTTCATTATTTCAATTTGTTATGACTTATATTATTTCATAATATGCACTTTTTATTGTTTTTAATTTAATTTTAAAATGGCCCTAACATGGTCATGTTTAAAATTAAATTTTATGATACTAACCTTTGGTATGGTTTTGTAGGTCAATATTAGGGCTTGACTATTGAGCCTTCTATTTCTAATCCATTTGCTTTAAGAAAGTGCCTAGGGTTAATATGATGTGGTATATGGAATATGAAATGAAATATGTTATATGGAGTATGCAATGAAATATGGTATATGGAATGATAATTAAATAGGTAGGATAATGGATATGGAAATGAATATAATGAATATGAATAGGAATATAATGAGTAGTATGATGAAAGTAGTGAAATGTAGGTAAAATATGCATATCAAGTATTAAATTAGTCTTATCAATTTCTAGAAAATTAAAAAAAAATTGAAATTTCAAAAGCAATTTTTTTTTACTCATTGTACTTTACTCCCATAAAGTATTTGATGATGTCTTATGGTCAAATGATAGTTGTTAATGTCTTTGATGGCTCTTCTAGGATAGATTGCAAAGTAGACTTATTCCTGCTTCATGTTTTTGCATACATCATTGATTAAGGAACTTTGAACGTTGATGTTGTTCAGGTCCCTTCTGCAATTTGTACTTGATGATTGAAGTCCCTTCTGACATGTATTTTTGTATGTTGCATCTGTCATAAATTACACGTTTCTTCTGATATTTCAGGTCCCTAATGCACAATATTTTCAATGATGTTTAGGGTCCCTTATGCACAATATTTTCAATGATGTTTCAAGTCCCTTCTGACATGCAATTCAAGTTCCTTCTTCAATTCAGCTGCTCAAACTGAGTTCCTTTTGCAACTTTCCCCCTTGCTTATGTCAATACTTGTCCTGAAGTCTTGTATTGTTTTGGAAGATTAATTATGCAAAATCAAATTGAAGTAAAAGTAAAATAAGATAGAGAATTCATACAAGCCAAACTAGTTGGTTTTCCTCTATGAATTCAAGTTTGTTTTGTGCTAGTTGCCTGGGTTTTTACAAGAAAACTTACTATATATATATATATATTTTAAATTTATTTATTTATTATTATTTTTATATTTTTTTCATTTATTATTTTTTTATTCTTCTGGAATAATTGAAGGCATATTGTTATGCTGTTCCATTATTTTCAGATCACTATCTGTTGAAATTCTTTTCATAATTTTTTATTTATTTATAGGTTTACTGTAGACTTTAAGCATATGTTTGTTAACTACAAATGAAATAGATGTTTCATAATTTTTTTTTATTTTGAAATCTCCATTGTCAAAGATCTCTTCTATCTCATATGGCCCCAACCAATGAGTTGTAAACTTTACCTTGAAATCGTTAAACTTGGAGTCAAACAATAATGTCCAATCTCCTTTTATGAATGTTTTGTTCTTGATGAATCGATCATGCCATTTTATCCTTTGCTGCTGCACAAGAGATGTGTGCTCCACTGCGTGTTGTCTTATTTCATCCACTTGATTCAATTCCATTACACGCTGTTGTTGTGCTTCAAATAATTCCATTCCCAACTTTGTTGCTAATTTGAAGGTGTGTATTTGAAATTATATGAGTAACAAGACTTCTTTTCCATACACTAATTGATATGGATCGAACCCAGTTGTGTTCTTCCATGTTATCCTTGTTTGTCACATAATATTTGTAAAGCAATATTTTATTATAATCTCTACTATATTCTCACACGCACTTGTTGTGATACCCTAGCTTTGATCCCCAACGTAGTAATGCATATGTATACATAATGAATGGTTGAATGTCAAATGATGTAATATATAAAGTGGTGCATTAAATGATATAAAAATATGTCAATGGCTACAAAAGGAGAAGATAAAATAATGGAAAGCTATGGCTCCATGAGAGGTAAACGAAATGGTGCTTAAAGGGCTCGTGGGGTCTAAAGGAATATAGTATTATTAATAAGCCTAAGTCCTTAAACTTTGTTGATCATCATTCCTTGATCCCTTAATCTGTGATTAGTTTTAATGTGGGGGGGGGGGGGGGTTGGGGGAATATGTGCTTCCCATAAAGACACATGGTTCATCATTATCACATAAGTATTCTCTAGGATTTTGGGTGTGCAAGGGGGGGAATTCATGTTCATTACCATGAATAGTTATTTATGAGAAAAAGCTATGAAATTATTGTTACAATAAAACTATGGAAAATAGTTGCCCTAAAACTATGTGGAAATATTTCCTCTTTAATAGAGATTGTTATCATTGAATAAACTTGATTACAATTCATAATTCCTAGAGTCCCAAGTGATGAAATTTCCTGGTTAGCTTATATCAAAGTCTTGAAGGGAAGTGGGATAGCCCAAGGAACTACATGTCAAAGAAGGAGATTATATTCATTAGATTGTGCAACCTGGTGGAGAAAGAGGGCTAGTGGATTAGGATAATTGTGAGAGTTTACAAACTATGGATTTGGGAATTAAACTATGTGAAGAGAGGTAGATCCAACCATAGGTGATTTATTTCTTGTGGATTCATAGCCTAAACTATAAGGGTGACCTATATTACAAATAGATTGAGTGCAACAAATAGCCTATGGTTTGGTGGAATGTCACTCTTCTACATCGAGTTGGTGGTTGTTGGCCCTTTTTAGTTTCAAACTCGACTTATTATGCGCGATGTGACCAACTAAATCCCCATTGGGTACTACCCCTTGTGGCAACACCCATGGACATGCAAGGAACCACCCGAGACACCTATGGGGGGTTGTGAGCACTAGGTTCCTGCAACTGGAAGGGGAATGGGAATTCGATATAGGCCATTATTCTACCACACCTAACTCCAATTTACATATAAAATTTATTTACAAATATTCGGAGTATATGTGAAACATAGATAGAATGATTTTAGGATCTAGAAAAGTATGTGGTGTTTCTAAATTCTATCTATTGTAAGTCTGTGAGCAATAAAAAAGAGAGTAAGTGTGAGGAAAAGAGGTCATGGCCAAATGAATGTGAAGTTAATCCATAGAGAAGAAGGAGAGGTTTTGAGTAGATGTATATACATATCATGTTAATGAAATCAAGTTTTCATTACATGATTTTCTCTACATGATGGTGTAATTCCAATTTGAATGTATGAATCTAGAATGAATGGTAGATACTGGAAATCTATCATATGAAGGAAACAATTTTTGTTATGGGATTTGAGGCACTAGAGTAAGGGAAGAATTTGGTACAAGCATAGATATTTTGTGTGTTTGTTTTATTGCAGGATCAGAGAACTAGATCAAACAGTGGTTAAAGGTGTATGGGCACCTTCATGTCGGTGCATTAACATCTCAGAAGTAGAGAAGTTGAAGATGTAGTTAAGTGGATTTTCCTACATTAAGTGGTATCAAAGTGGGTGTGCTCTTTGGAAAAGGAGTTAGGATGAGGTTTGCCCAGGGTTAGCTCTTTGGAGGAGATCTTCGTGGAAGATAAAAAAAGAGGATATTTGTACAAACAGAGGGAATTTAAATTCAAGTTGAAGAATTTGAAGAGGGTTTTATGAGTAAATTAAGCTCAGGTACAATGAGTATGAGCTCATAATAAGAGATGTCTATGTTGCAATAGAGCAGAAGTCAAATTCGTTCTTGCAAATTGAGAGTGTGTGGTTTGGCACGAAATAAACTTACTGCGGGAAGGAAAGTTGATTTATGATATAATCAAGTTTTTGGTGGAAAGGCTACAATCAAAGTGGATCTCTACGTCTAAGATATGGTGAGAAGAGGTTATATAAGTATTGTGTTGATTGAAAAAGTGTCCACCACGTAATGATTGAAGTGAAGCTCTTAGAGGTGAAGCTCCAAGGGAGCACAAATATGCGTTGGAATGCAAGAGGCATGGTCAAATAATGATGACCATCCAAGGGAAAATGAACCAAAACTATGTTGATTAAAGGTTGGGCTGAAGATTTGGATAACCCACAAGTCTGAGGAAATCGACATGAAATGATCTGAATTTGAAACTACTTGTAATTTGTTTGCAAGGTATTCAATTCAGAATTATACATGTTTAAAAGATTTCCATGTCTTGCAGAAAGAAAACAAATGAAATTTTCAGCTGTTCATGACCCATTTAAGCATAGCAGATTTATTTCCTTTTACTGTTTAACACACTAAAACGAATTTTTTCTGCAAAATAACTCAACCACAGATGCAAAAGAAGTTGATAAAGCAGTTCACCCCTCCTGGGCTACGTCTGCTGGGTCCAAAGCTCCCAACTGGGCTTGTCCCTGTTTTCATTAAATGCTCAAATTGAAAATACAGCTAAATAGAAGCATATACAGGAGAAATAGATGGTAAAAATGGATTTAGAACACTTGAATCCTTCAGGATTAACTATTGGATCACCTCCATTGGATACCTGCAACCCTATACAGTCTTCACAAAACTGGGCCATGGTGGCTCCTAGAACTTTCACGGCTCCAAAACCTCTGCAAATGACCTTAGATGGCTGTAAGACCTGCACCAATGGCTTCAGAAGGTCGAAAATACCCAAAATAAAAAAAAATTCGTCCAAAACCGCCTTTCCTAGCCAAAGTTATGGCCATTTAATGATCCCCTCCAGTTTAGCCTAAAAGAACTCCAGCTAACTTTAGTTAATGTCCAATTAGGCCTGCCAAATATGGCGGGCCCGCCAATTTTGGCGCTCCTGCCAAAATTTCCGCCAAAAGCTGCAGTTACATTTATTGTTGTGGTTTATCTCGGAGTTCGTGCTGGCGGTTGGGGCTTAAGCCCTCGGTTCTGGGTCGCGGTCATATGAAAGGGGGGCTGGCCCCCTTCGGGTCCCGCTCAACAGAAAGTCAACTTTAAAAGAACTTTGTGCCGCCCTCATATCAAACCTGATTGCGTTGGTGCAATGGTAAGACTGTTTGTTGGGGGAGCATAGATCGCGGGTTCAAACCTTTGAGCTCCCAAAATTTTAACGTGCCCCCACAGAGATTTGCTGACGTCACCCAAGCCACTTGGTGGCCTCCGGGCCTGCCACGTGGCAGTTTCTGATTGGTTGCCAAAAATAATATTCCCTGGAATATTCCTTTTTATTTTTATTTATTTATTTATTTATTTTTTATTTTAAATTAAAATTTCCAATGTTATTGACAAATTCTTCTTTTTGCCATAACTTTAACATATGGCGACTGTTTTTCGAACCGTTTACGGCGCCGGAATCAGGAAGACGAGAACTTTTCGGTCGTTCAACTTTGAACCAGTTTTGAGCACTTTAAATTTTGAGCATTTTACGACACTTAGGACATGAGCACCTGATCACGCCTCCCCATTGGGAAGCTTTTGGACCCCAAAAGCCTTCAACTACCTGTTAAAGAGGTGAGTGTACAACTCCCTCACTCTGTCCACCTCCATCCACTTTTCCTTGTTCGGTGTGCTACCTTTGAAACCAACCCGAACATAATCTACACTTCCCCTTCTTGAAGTGCGTGTCCTTCTGTCAAGGATTGTATCTTCTTTCAGCTCATCTAAGAATTCTGGTGAGAAATCTTCTATAGATGGTAGCTGAACAACATTTTCATGATCAACAATCAAAGGAAGTTCATACAAACGTAAGTTCTCCACATTGACAACAGAATACATTTGCATGTAGGAAGGCAAATCTAATTGAAAAGCATTATTTCCAACCTTCTTGAGGATTTTGAATGGACCATAACAAATATGCTTCAACTTTTTACCTTCTCCTTGCATCCTTTCCTTACTAATGTACAGCCATACCTCATCCCATCCTTGAAACTTGTGATCGACTCTATGCTTGTCGTGTCTTTCCTTGTACTTGCCTTGACTCTTCTCAAGCTATTCTTGAATTTGCTGATGTATTCGCTGAATTCTTTCAATGAATGAACGAGCTTTGTCAATATCACTATGTCCCTCAATGGCAACATCTTTCTCAAGAATGAAATCAAGAGGTGATTTTGGCAAGTAACCAAAACAAGCTTCAAACGGTGAGGTGTTTGTGGAAGAGTGCTTGGCACGATTGTAAGCATGCTGTATGTAGTGCAAATGTTCATCCCAAAGCTTGGGATGCTTGCTGCAATAACCTCTCAAGAGGTGCACAATGGTTCTGTTCACAACTTCGGTTTGTCCATCTATTTGCGGATGGAAAGCAGTACTTTTCTTCAACTTTGTGTCCATCATCTCCCATAGGTTGGACCAAAAATTCCCCACAAATCTGGAATCCCTGTCACTAATAATGGAAGTAGGAAAACCAAAGTGAATCCATACATGATGAAAAAATAACTCAGCAGTTTGTTCAACAGTTATAGTTTTCTTACAAGGCATAAGTATACACATTTTGCTGAAATGATCAACTACTACATATAAATAATCATGCTGCTTTCTAGATTTTGGCAAACCCCCTACAAAATCCATAGAGATGCTCTCCCATGGTCTAGAAGGTACCGACAAAGGAATATACAAGCCAAGCTTCCTATTGCTAGGCTTGCTTGTAGCACATAATGAACATCCTCTTATGAACCTTGAAACAGAATCTACCATGCGAGGCCAATAACAATACCTCTGTAGACGTGCAATTGTTTTGCTCACACCAAAATGGCCAGTAATAAGAGAAGAATGAGCTTCTCTTATGACATTTATTCTCTCCCCCTGTGGTATACACAACTTGCCCAAATGAAACAACAAATTGTTATGCATGTGATAGTCATTTTCCTCTACATGATTCCCTTTACTCAAGTTAGCATACACATCTTTAAAGTCTTCATAAGATGCATATTGTTCTATGTAACTATCATGTACAATGGAAGCATTCTTAAGTAAAGTAACAACACCAATAATAGGCCTTGAAAGCATATCAACAACCTTATTCAAAGTACCTTTCTTGTACCTTATTACCAAATGGAACTGTTGCAAGAAGCCCATCCATCTGAAGTGTCGTGACTGTTGTAACTTGCTTTGTGATTACAAGTACTGTAAGGGTTGATGGTCGGTATGTATAACAGTTTCTTTGCCCATCAAATAATGTTTCCACTTTTTGACGCTTTGTACCAACGCATACAACTCCTTTTCATATGTAGGATAATTTACAACAACACCATTAAAAGTTTCAGAATGAAAAGCAATAGGCTTACCATGTTGTAGAAGAACTGCACCCATAGCATAATCACTAGCATCAGTTTGTATCTCAAATGGTTGTCTCAAATCTGGTAATGCAAGGACTGGAGCTGAACTAATCTTCTCTTTCAAAGATTCGGAAGCTTTTTGCTGCTTGCCTCCCCATTGGAAAGCATGCTTCACACTTGTCACTGCATGCATAGGAGCTGCTATAGAAGAGAAGTTAGAGATAAACTTCCTCCAATATTGAGCTGCACCCAAATAACTTCTTACCTCTGTTATGGATTTGGGAGTAGGCCACTTCACAATAGCCTTAATCCTAGCAGGATCAATTCTCAAAGCACCTCCTCCTACTATGTGTCCCAAATAAACCGAAGAAGTCTTTCCAAATTCACACTTTGACATTTTAAGAAATAAATGATTCTTCTTCAAAACATCAAGTACTTTCCTAACATGCATGACATGATCTTCTCTAGACTTGCTGAAAATTAAGATGTCATCTAAGTAGACAATAACGAAATCATCAAGAAAAGGACGCAAAACATCATCCATTACCCGCATGAAAGTTGCAGGTGCATTGCACAAACCAAACAGTATCACAAGCCACTCAAAGAGTCCTTGTTTGGTTTTAAAGGATGTCTTCCAAATGTCACTTTCTTCAATTATTACTTGATGATATGCACTGCGCAAGTCTAGCTTAGTGAAATATCGAGCATCTTTCAGCTGGTCTAGCAAATCATCTATCCTTGGGAGTGGGTAACGATTCTTTACGATATCTTGTTCAAGGCCCTGAAATCAACACACATACGCCAAGTGCCATCTTTCTTTGGAATCAATACAATCGGTGACCCACATGGCGAAGTACTTGGCCTTATGAAACCCTTGTCCAACAAGTCCTTGATTTCCTTCTTTATTTCAGCATTCTCCATAATAGACAGGCGGTACATGCCTATGTTTGGAAGAGGACAATTTGGATGCAAATGGATTTCATGCTGAATCTCCCTCTTAGGAGGCAAACCTGTTGGCTCCTGAAACATCTCATGATATGCATCAACTACATCATACATATCTGATTTAAGTTTTGGATCACAATTGTCAAATGACTCATGATTCACATCAACCTTGGGCTTAATCATAAGAAGAACAAAATTCTTACTTGAATTGACCAGCCTTTTTACCTGTCCTGCATTCACCATCACTATATTTGTCTTCTTGCGATGAGCTCTAACAGTGAACTCCTTGCCATCTTTGAAAAGATGATATTTGTTTTCATGGCGATGAAAGATAGCTGTCCTGTCAAACAAGTAAGGACTTCCCAAAACAATTCCTGCTATATCAAAAGGTACCACATCAAGTTCAACTGTGTCAATAAAATGTGCAGTAATTGCAAAGCACAATGTGCACTTTCTTGAAACTTGTAAATTTGCATCCTTGCAAATCCATCCAAGTGGATATGGCTTTGGATGTGGAATGGTCTCAAGTTTAAGCTGCTTGACCAAGTCCTCTGATATAAGGTTTGCTTGTGACCCACTATCAAAAAGTGTGTCAATTTTAGTATGTTTTGAAATCACCCTCACATGAAACAGTTCAATTCTTTCTTCCTCATTAGGAGCTTGTACATGGTAGTTTGAGGTACTAGTGCTGGCTTGAGTTTCAATTTCTTTTCCCTTCAAGTTTTTCAAACCCATGGCTGCAATTTTGGTTTCATCACCTAAATCATCCCCTAAATCCTGTGGGGTAGATGTAGTAGCAACAGTTTTCTGTTTCCCTTTGGATTTATTAAATTGAGGTCTTTTTTTAGGATATAATTTCCAACAGTTTTTCTCCTCATGGCCTGGTTTAGAACAGTGTTTATAGATCACTTTCTCACTCTCCTGTTTGACAGATGCGTTCTTTTTGCTCTTTCCCTTGGAGGTTTTCTCTTTGTTTTTCCCCTTGGGGGGCTTGTTTCTACCCTCTTCAAATGTGTTTTTTCCCCTTGCCTCTAAATGGGTAGCTTGGACACAAACCTCGTCCAGGCTAGTAGGGTTAAACATCAAGATGGTGTGTCTAAGGTAGCTATGCAAGCCACCGATGTATTTCAGCAAGGTTTCTTCGGTTTGTAAATCTACCCCTAACAAGAGACCTCTTCTCCTGAATTCTTGGGTGTAGTCTTGGACACTCTGACCCTTAAGTTGTCTGAAATTTTTCCAATTCATAATGGCTTTCTGCATGTGAGCAAGAGGATAAAACTTTTTTTTAATGGCTAACAGAAATTCAGGCCATGTTAAGGTAACCTTACCAAATTTCTTGATCTCCTCTTTAGTCTTGGCCTCCCACCAGACCAATGCTGCTCCATCCATTCTCAAAGAAGCCAACTGAATCTTTGTGGCATCATCATGCATATTTTGGATCCTCACATAAACTTCCAACTGCCTAATCCAATTGTCAAGCTTTTCTGCATTCACTTCACCATTAAACATAGGTAATTCGAATTTTACATCAAGCTTCAAAAAATGACTTTTTCCAGAGGATCTATGCTTATGAACAGAAGAAGACGAGGATGAAGAGGAAGAAGGTGAAGATGGGGGTGGTGGATCACCATTTCCTCCATGTCCTTTCTTGGAATGATCATCATCCTTCTTACTTCCTGAAGAGCCCTCCCCTTCATGTGGATGTTTGGACCCTTCTCCAGCCAATTTCTCATTTCTTTCTTGGTACAATATCCTCACCATTTCAGTGAGGTCTAAGAAAGCCTTTCTGAAGACTCTTTCTTCTTCTCTTGGATCTGTCTCTGTAGGAATTTCTCCTTCATGTTCAGACCTCCTTGAAGCTTTTGCTGAGACTCTTGAGGGTGAAATTGAAGGTCGAGGTGATGGCTCTCTGGCCTTCCTTGACTGAGGATTCTCTCATTCTCTAGTCAACTGTCCTTCCCCTCTTTTAAGTTTCAACCTGGTAAGCATCAATACTTTGCAAGACAGTTAGAAGATCTTTGCACAAAACCCTGAGCTCTGATACCAACTTGATATGAATTTGAAACTACTTGTAATTTGTTTGCAAGGTATTCAATTCATAATTATACATGTTTAAAAGATTTCCATGTCTTGCAGAAAGAAAACAAATGAAATTTTCAGCTGTTCATGACCCATTTAAGCATAGCAGATTTATTTCCTTTTACTATTTAACACACTAAAACGAATTTGTTCTGCAAAATAACTCAACCACAGATGCAAAAGAAGTTGATAAAGCAGTTCACCCCTCCTGGGCTACGTCTGCTGGGTCCAAAGCTCCCAACTGGGCTTGTCCTTGTTTTCATTAAATGCTCAAATTGAAAATACAGCTAAATAGAAGCATCTACAAGAGAAATAGATGGTAAAAATGGATTTAGAACACTCGAATCCTTCAGGATTGACTATTGGATCACCTCCAATGGGTACCTGCAACCCTATACAGTCTTCACAAAACTAGGCCATGGTGGCTCCTAGAACTTTCACGGCTCCAAAACCTCTGGAAATGACCTTAGATGGCTGTAAGACCTGCACCAGTGGCTTTAGAAGGTCGAAAATACCCAAAATCAAAAAAAAATTTGTCCAAAACCGCCTTTCCTAGCCAAAGTTATGGCCATTTAATGATCCCCTCCAGTTTAGCCTAAAAGAACTCTAGCTAACTTTAGTTGGCGGGCCCGCCAATTTTGGCGCTCCTGCCAGAATTTCTGCCAAAAGCAACAGTTACATTTATTGCTGTGGTTTATCTCAGAGTTCGTATTGGCGGTTGGGGCTTAAGCCCTCGGTTCTGGGTCGCGGTCATATGAAAGGGGGGCTGGCCCCCTTCGGGTCCCACCCAACAGAAAGTCAACTTTAAAAGAACTTTGTGCCGCCCTCATATCAAACCTGATTGCGTTGGTGCAATGGTAAGACTGTTTGTTGGGGGAGCATAGATCACGGGTTCAAACCTTTGAGCTCCCAAAATTTTAATGTGCTCCCATAGAGATTTGCTAACATCACCCAGGCCACATGGCGGCCTCCGGGCCTGCCACGTGGCAGTTTCTGATTGGCTGCCAAAAAGGAATATTCCCGGAATAGAATATTCTACGGAATATTCCTTTTTTTTTTTTTTTTTAATTAAAATTTCCAATGTTATTGACAAATTCTTCTTTTTGCCATAACTTCCTCATACGGTGACCGGTTTTTGAACCGTTTGCGGCGCCGAAATCAGGAAGACGAGCACTTTCCGGTCGTTCAACTTTGAACCAGTTCCGAGCACTTTAAATTTTGAGCATTTTACGACACTTAGGACATGAGCACCTGATCATGAAAATAGAATGCTAAGAGTGTTAATTTTCCCAATTGAATGAGATCATTAGGAAAGAATTTAAACAACGATACTTTTAAATTAAATATCATATAGTCATGAAATGTTGAGGTGATGTATAGTTGGTGAAGGAGACCGCTCTATAGTGAAATGTTGTTTGACCAAGTAGGAGAACCGTGGTTTCTCTATCGAGCCTAATGAATATTTGATTTGGCACGCATAACATATGTCTTGAGTAGGTAAAAATACCAATTGAAAGAGGAATGCACCAAAGGAATAGATGCATATTCAGGTTTGCATGAATAAATTAAAATTCTAGGCAAACATTGTAGTAATTGGTCAATTGCAAGGAGAGTGTGAAAGGATTGAGATTTATGGTAGATGGAGAATAGATATATAACAAAAATTGCCCACTGCCTATTCTCCCAGCATCAAGTTAAGGAATTTCATCCAAGGACGCTAGAAAATTTCATCCAAGGAACATGTGAAATCACCTATATTTATATATGGTCAAATGGACTTGGGTTGAGTAGATACACAAAACTCTTCAAGTTGCATGAAGTAGAGAATGTTTTTCTACTTTGGGAGTAGAAGCATTTTTTTGTATTTGAAGAATTGTGAAATATGCAATACTAGATTTACAAACAGAGAAAATAGTTCCAGAAAGAGAAGTTGGGTAAAATGCGGTGAAGTGAACTAATGATGATCATATACATTCTGATAATGAAGATCTTTGTGGTTGATTGACATTGTTAAATGTTGATATGTGGATAACAATAATTAATAGAATAATTGAGGTAGAAGAAATGAAGAGATAGAGCTTGCAGAAATTGCATGCGTTTAGGTTTGGTAAAATCTGATTGGTGAAATGTTTTTATATGATTAATTTGATTTGAACAATAAATTAACATTTGAAGGATAAGCTCCTCGAGAAAGAACATTGGAGTTTTTTGAAAATAAATCTACTTTGGGGGGGGGGGGGGGGGAGCATGTTCTTTGGACGAGGAAGAAGAATGGGAGATTGCAACAATATAATCAACATAAGGATTGAAAAAAATTGCAACAATAAACATTGTGAACTATCAAACGAGAATTGTATCGAGTTCTCGCTTTTTAGATGCAACAAAGAATCATCCGATTTTGAAAAGTGGTGATTCAGAATACACTTTTTTTTAGCGTATTTTGTATACTTAATTTTTTTTATGTATTAAGTATGCACATTATTTTTTAAATGTTAGTGATTTTCATGCTAATTTTGAAAAGTGTTAATTCCGAATCAACTAATATTTTGGCTTACTTTTAACACTTTAAATATTCTAATATTATAAAGTATGGATAGTTTTTTAAAAATATTGTTGATTTTAATGCAAATTTTGTAAAACATCAACCCTTTTTTTTCGAGACATATTTTTGACACTTATAATTTTTTATTTTTTTTTTTATTTTTATTTATTTATTTTTTTTTTTTTTTTAATGTATTAAGTATGCATTTTTAAAAGGTTTGTTATTTAACCAATTCTCAAGTTGTTTTTGTTCTTCTTCTTCTTCTTTATTCCCTAAATGTTTGTTTTTTTTTTCATGTTTGTGTTTTTAAATTTTCCTTATAATTTTTTTAGTATAAAAAACATATAAAAATAAATAATAATAATAAATAAATAAAAACATTATAAATCCATAAAATCAAAATTTATTTAAAAAATTAGAATAAGAAAATAAAAAATGTATAAATAAACAAATAAATTTAAAATGTTTAAAAAAATGAAAAAAAAAACATACAAATATATATATAGAAAACAACTTTATAAAAAAACTTAATGTAAAAACAATAATAAAAAAATACATAATCTAACAAACTTCAAAAACATTATATTGAAAAATTAAAAATACAAATTATTAAATAATAATAATAATAATAATAATAATAAATTTAAAAAATTAAACAAAAAAATTAAGTTTGTCCCTAGAGGCAGTAGGCTAGGGTAGAGACAACTTGGAATTGGGCCAGCCCTGGCCCAGTCACCTAGGGGACGTGGGCCGAAGCCCCTCAATACACGTAGCGACCATATAAATAGAAGAACCATGAGATGGTGGAGGATCATCGAACAACAAGCATCGACGCATGAAGTGAGAGATGAGGAGAGTTTGGGTATAACACACAGAAGAACTAGAGTCACAAGGTGGATGAGCCTGTACTGCAGGCGCACTTGGTAGCAGTGGCAGGTTCAAGTCAGGTTTGGCAGGTGTCGCAGGTTGGGCAGATTGCAAACTTGTCGCAACAACAGGCGGACACGATGTGTGCAGGCAAAGGTTGTAGTGTTGGGCGCGGGTGCAGACATGACATGTGTTGGTGGGTTGACATGACCGATCCAAATGGGCAGCACGGTGGGCGCACAAGTTTTAGACAAACCGCTGAAATACGACATGAAGAACTGGTGGGTGGACTGCGGTTGAGACATGCAGCAGGGCATTCCAACCGACCGACAATGCCAACCCTTGTTGTATTTTATGAAACAGGTTGAGGCATAACCTCCCTATGAATGTAAAAATTGTACAAAATTTTATATAAATATTTATTTTTGAAGAATTGTGTCTCTTGCAAGATTTATGTTGTAGCTATTTAC
The DNA here is from genome assembly GCA_031772625.1 of Pinus tabuliformis. Lineage (NCBI taxonomy): Eukaryota > Viridiplantae > Streptophyta > Pinopsida > Pinales > Pinaceae > Pinus > Pinus tabuliformis. The sequence goes on from CM062819.1 coordinate 1,955,387,813, forward strand.
GTTATGAGTTTCCACACATAATTGTTAGTAAGAAATGGATGAAATCGAAAGTAGGCGTAGTCCCGAAAACGTAATGTAAAAATTAAAGGGGAGTCGTTTAGTCAGTGCCGCATGTGACCCAAGTCGGGAGAAACAAATTGGGGTTGTGATAGATGGTATCAAATCCAATACAACAACAAGATGCAGAGACCAGGTATGTATGCATTCTGAATTTTTGGAGGAAAAAAAGTCTTGGATGCATAGTTTAGGGTTTCTTGACTTGGAGATTCATGGAAAAACCATCCAAGCCTTAGTGGACACGGGTGACACACACAACTTTATGACGAAAACGTTAGCAAAGGAAGTTGGGCTGCAGATTGTTCCCACCAATGTGGAGGTCAAGGTAGTGAACTCGAAGGCTAAAGTGTCAGGATTGGCAGATGAAGTGTCGATCTGAATTGCAGATTGGCAAGGTTGTTTGGACTTCAACGATGATGGAGATGAACGACTTTGACATGATATTGGGGCAAGATTTTCTAAATGGCAACAAGGCTATTGTTGTCCCCTTTTGCAATGAGATCATGTTGATTGGAGGCTCACGAACTTGGACTTTTTCGACTCATAAGAAAAGGAAGGAAGTGAAGGTGCAACATGTTTCTACACTAAGTATGAGTAGGGCAATGCGGGATTAAAATGTTGAGACATATGCGACAGTCATCAGGGAAGTTGAAGGTGATGATGGAGTGGGGACGCTTATTCCAGCCGAGAATTCCGATGTATTGGACAAATATGTAGATTTGATTCCCGATGAGTTGCCGAAAGTACTTCCACCAAGATGTGTGGTGGACCATAGCATTAAGCTAGAGCCAGGGAAGCAACCTCTGACAAAAGCTCCTTATCGCTTTTCATGACCGAAATTGGAGGATTTGAAATGATAGTTGAAGGAGTTAGCTTATGCAGGTTTCATACGACCTTCAAGGTCCCTATATGGTGCTCCAGTATTGTTCCAGAGGAAGAAATACACGAAAGAGTTGTGGATGTGTTGTGATCATCGTGCTCTTAACAAGCAAATGATAAAGAACAAATATCATTTGCCACTTGTTGTGGATTGCTTCGATAATATTGCAAAATCCTGCGTGTTTTCCAAGTTGGACTTGAGGCATGGGTATTATCAGGTGCGGATAGCAGAGGGAGATGAAAAGAAGACTGTTATTGTGACAAGGTATGAGATTTTTGAGTTCCTTGTCATGCATTTTGGGTTGTGCAGTGCTCCTGCTACATTTTGCACTTTGATGAATGATGTTTTGTGTCCATATTTGGATTCGTTCGTAGTAGTTTACTTGGACGACATCGTGATATTCAGTGATAACATGGAGGATCATAAGAAGCACTTGGCTTTGGTATTCGAGGCACTGAAGGAGAACCAATTGTACTTGAAGAAGTCGAAGTGTATATTTACCCAGATCGAGATTCCATTTCTTAGACACATTGTGGGCCAAGGACATATACAGATGGAGCCAAGCAGGGTGAAGGCGATTGAGGATTGGGACGAACTGAAGAATGTCCATGATATGAGGGTGTTCTTGGGGATGACCAACTACCAACGAAAGTTTGTAGAGGGGTACTCCAAGGTGACTTCACCACTGAAATAACTTTTGAAGAAGGATAAGCGATGGAATTGGATGGAGAAGTGCCGAGCAAAATTTGAATTTTTGAGGAAGAGGATGGTTACAACACCGATATTGAAGTTGCTTGACTTCGAGAGACCGTTTGAGGTGCACACAAATGCTTCAGATTTTGTGATAGGAGAGGCTCTTATGCAAGATGGGCATCCAATGGCATATGAGAGTCGGAAGTTGCAGGATAGGGAACGACGATATCCGGTTCATAAGAAGGAGATGACTGCGATAATCCACTATTTGCAGGTATGGAGGCATTACTTGATTGGGAAGGCTTTTGTTGTCAAGACTGATAATGTTGTAGCAAGTTATTTTGCATCATAGTCAAAGTTGTCAGCGAAGCAGGCTCATTGGCAAGACTTCCTGGCATAGTTCGACATGACTATTGAGTATAGACTAGGGAGACTCAATGGAGTTGCAAATGCTCTCAGTAGGAAGGGACAGTTAGTTGCACTTGAGGAGGGAGAAAACCAGGCAGATCGTAGTAGGATTCAAGTGCAGATGACTGATAAGATGCAAAATAGACTTCGAGCTAGTGTAGAGAACGATACTCAGGCGAAGAGCATTTTGAAGCAAGTGAAGGAGGGGAATATTCAAAAAATTTTCCTACGAGATGGACTCTTGTTTTCTGAAGTCATCAGGGCTTAGGAGGCACCTCTTGAAGGAGTGTCATGATTCTCCATGGGTTGGCCACCCAGGGCAATGTTGTTCATTGGCATTATTGGAGAGAGGATACTTTTGGGAGAACATGCAGGAGAATGTAGAGGAGTATGTGCATACGTGCATCATTTGTTAGCAGGATAAATCAGATAACCAAAGACAAGGAGGATATTTGTAGCCTTTACCGATTCCAGAGAGACCATGGACGAGTGTCTCGATGGAATTTGTCACTCAGTTACCGCAGGTGCAGGGGTATAACGAGATTATGGTCATTGTTGATCGTTTTTCCAATATGTCGTCTCATTCCAACGAAGATACCATGAGGACCCGAGAATATTGTTGAGTTATTCTTCAAATATATTGTGAAATATTGGGGTATGCCATTAAGTATAGTGTATGACCGAGATTCGTGATTTACATGCAAATTTTGGATCACTTTGCTCAATTTGGTCGGGACAAAGTTACTGCAGAGTTCGAGTTACCATCCACAAATAGATGGGCAGACTAAATGGATTAATACACTATTGGAGGACTAGTTGAGACAATATGTGACAATTGATCAAAATAATTGACCCGAACTCTTAGATGTGGCTCAGTTTAGCTACAATATGCAGAAGAGTTCCGCAAATGGGTACAGTCCATCTGACTTGGTTAATGGATAGGTGCCAGTTGCTCCACACGCTGTGCTACCGAGAGGATTTATTAGGAGTCCACATGCGAAGATATTCTGGATAGCATGGGAGGAGACCTTGGAGTTAGCACGGTCCACTTTCACGATGTTGCAAGGAGGATGAAGAAATGGGCAGATAAGGATAGACGGGACACACACTTCGATGTTGGGGAAATGGTTTTTTTGAGGATTACCAGGGATCAATTTTAGCCACCAAAAGGGCCTGCATTCTCTTTGACAAGGAAGTATGAAGGGCCATTCCAAGGGAAGAAGTGAGTTGGGGAAGTTTCCTCTGAGTTGGAGCTTCCAAACCACATGTGTTCGAAACATCTTGTATTCCATATGAGTTAGCTCAAGAGATGTCGACTTGATGAACATCAGCATGAGAGGATAGCACCACCTAGCAAACCAACCATGATTGTGGACAGGCCACACCTAATTTTGGACAATATTTTAGATCTTTGAACTATGGGTGTTGGGAATACCGCACAACGGAAGTTCTTTGTTCGATGGAAGAATGCACTAGAGGAGAGTAGCTCAGAAACAAAGGAGTCACTGTGGAGATGGAAAAAGGAGATTGTTGAGTATGATGTTGAGCTTGTGAGGACGACAGGATTATTGAGGACGACAACGACTCATGGTGAGGGTGGGTGTCAAGGCCCCGAGTCAATATCATCGCCCTTGGGTGAGTCGGGTGCCCAACACGGGCACGTTTAACCGAAGTGCAAGGAGCATGCCCATGTGCGATGGGCGGGTGCACCCCAATACGTGCGACGGGTGGTCGTAACAGGTGGGAGCGCTTGGGTGACCTGGTCGGCACACGTCCCAACAAGTGAACATGATGAGCGAGTGGACTTAACACTACGTTAGGAAGAATGCGATGAGGGTGCACACTTGACATGTTTAACCAAGCGACGAAGAGGCGAAAATGGTTAAGTTTTGGAAGGAGCGACCGTGAGTTTATAGATGGGTGGAGACCAACATACATTGGCAGGCCAACGTGGTGAAAGGGTGTGACAAGTGTTATGGACAGGTCGGCTTGCGGAGGCCGAAGCCCTTCAATACAGGTAGCAATCGTATAAATAGAATAATCGTGAGATAGTGGAGGATCATCGAACAAGCATTAAAGCATGAAGTGCAAGATGAGGAGAGTTTGAGTATAGCGTAGAGAAGAATTGGAGTTGCAGGGTGGGCACAATTGGTAGCAACAATAGGTTCGGTTTGAGTCTAGCGAGCAAACGCAGAGCCGCCATAGCAGCTGGCGGACACGACGTGTGTGGGCAGAGGTCATAGTGTTGGGCACGGGTGCAGACAGGACAGGTGTTGGCAGGTTGACACGGGTGACTCGAGTGGAAAACATAGTGGGTGCACAAGTTTTGGACAAACCCCCGAAATACGACGTGCAGAATGATGGGTGGACTATGGTTGGGTCGTGTAGCAGGGCATGTCAACCGACCAACGGTGCAAACCTGTGTTGTATTTAATGAAACAGGTTGAGACATAACCTCCCTCTAAATGTAAAAATTGTATAGAATTTTATATAAAGATTTATTATTGAAAAATTGTGTCTCTTGCAAGATTTATGTTGTAGTTGTTTATGTTATGAGTTTGGCACAAAATTGTTAATAAGAAATGAATGAAGTCGAAAGTAGGCGTAGTCCAAAAAATGTAATGGAAAAATTAAAGGGGAGTTATTTAGCCAGTTTCGCACGTGAACCAGGTCAGGAGAAACGAATTGGGGCCGTGACAACTTCGTTGTGGTTGCTGCAACCGCCCCCACGCCGTGTCACCGAATCGCCACCTCCACGATCATCTCGCACACTAGCCACCCTACGTCGGGAGTGCCCCACCATATTACCACCCCAACGAGCCCCTTACGTCTCCACTCCTAGGTCCAAAGATTATATTTGTGTTTCTGGGTCCCCACATCTAGCTGAGCCAGGCTTTGTTGGGAGGGAGGACCGCCCTAGCCACGAAGATGGGCGCATATTGGCTAGACTAGCAACGAAACTATCGATATCGAAGTCAAGAATGTAGGAACCACTAATAGCCTTCCAAACACACCCGACCCCTGACCACCAAGCTTGCCTCGCCCAAGGTTGAAACCGCCATCCACCCAGGCAGGAATGAGAGCTAGCACTTCCCTCCTAGAAGCAACGACATGCAGCTACCAGACTTTCGCCACCCCACAAATCTTGTCACTCTAGGCTCCGACACATAAACTCACTGTAATTTTTAAAATTCATAAGAAGAAGGGTCAAACAATACTTAACCCTGCCCGAAGCACTCCGAGGAGCACCTCCCCAATTGCACCTGCAACATGCAACCACGACGACCTTCAAGGACCCAAATCCCTTCGCTCGGAATGGATAGAAAACCATACACCGAGAAGCAGAACAACCTAATTATAGGCCCAATAGCCTACGAAGGAGCCCCACGCACAAAGTCATTGCCACCCCCAGAAGCACTGCCAACTATACCACCTCCACCAACCTCCAAGAAACCAATAACCCACAACTTCCAATTTCTAAATGAAACATAAATATAAACTAGCCGGAACCTCCAAAATCCGCACTGTGCATGCGTAGAAAAACACGGGATACCACCCCTAAAACAGGAAGGATACTAACTTGTAGAGCCAAGAGTCCGGGAAGAAACTCTGGGGTTGCCACCATGACCAGAAAAATCGGGGACGCTTCCTTCGTCGACTAGTAGAATACCAACAGGGAACATGAAACCATATTAAAACTCCAATGCAAATGAATTCACCATAACCCATCATGTGTCTTAGATCATTGCCTCTTATGCTAGTCGAGGTGCTGAGGTATTTCACATGGATGCCATAACTCTCCCCCAATCTCTAGGTGATTTGAGAGGGCGGGGCGGCTAACCCTCCACCCTTATGCGAATTGTTTACAAACACGAACCATGTGGTGCTTTGTGCGTTAGGTTCCTCACCCCCAATGGGGAAGCCTCTCCCTCTACCACTATCTGACATAGATCCACTAGGTTGGTATTTTGTGAAAAGTGGGGTCAGTCCTAGAGGGGATCCTGCCCTTCATGATCACTACCTCAATTTGCTATTTTATCAGTGGCCTTATTACCCTCTCGATTTAATCCAAACTTAAACAAGAATGAAACAAATTATAGATATATCCATAAATACAGAGATGCACCAAAAATAAAACTTCATTTCATTAATATCAAAATACTGAAATATGCTAACAAACATAATGGAAATAAACTAGCTCGGGTGATGGTAGCTTATCTTTGAGAAGAGATGTGGCGACTACATGCCTCAGAACTATGTTACAATGAGGTTAAAGGGCCTTTTTATTATTGAAAAACAAGGGAAAAGCCTAAATAGCCAAAACCCTAACCCCAAGATATGGAACACCAAGAGTTTGTGGGCCCCGTTGGGGTTAGTTTGTCAGCCAACTTCCCGAGGTCGTAACTTGGTCATATTATCTCTGTTTGGCGCGTATGATACCTTGTTGGAAATTTCTCTCCGAGTGCTATAGGATTTGCAGTATGCCTTGCCCATGGCTATGAGCCTATTGTGGACCTTTAAAAATGTGATTTAGGGGATCAAAACTACTATGGAAGTTTAGGACTTGAAAAACCGCTAAAAATAGAAAATGTTGAAATAAACAAGGAAATAGATGAAACTGACTAGAGGTTTAGGTGGAATAGGCAGGTGGCCACCAATATCCACCTGGATCATTCCTCTCTCCTTAGGAAGCAATGGTCCCCATTGCGTGCACAACCTCCATGAGGTGAGCAAATTTCTGACCACTTGCCCCGATGAAGGAGTTGGCCTGCTTTAGCAATTTGATATCGCCGGATCCTCTGTTGGTGAGTGTTCTTAATCTGTGTATCCATGATCTGATCAGTTGTGGCCTGTTCTAGGAAATTTGGGTTCAACTCAGTTCGTGTGAGTTGTTCTGCAATGTCAGATGTGTCCAACAATGGTGGAAAGTATGGTCAAAGGCGGTCTACATTGAACATTGGGTGTAGACCCAAGGAACGATGGAATTCTGAGCTCGAAGGCATTGTCCCCCACAACCTTGGTGATGGTGTATAGCCCATATTTGAGTGGGCAAAGCTTGCGGTGGGATCGAGCGAGGCGCTCCTTCTGCAAATGTAGCCAAAATTTGTCGCCCACCTAGAACTTATGCAAAACCTGATGTTAATCATGGCACTTCTTGTACTTAGTATTGGCTCTGTCCAATATGTCATGGACCTGCTGGAGGATGTGTTTAATGCACTCAATGAAGTTGTTAGCCCTGTTGGCTTCAGATTGGACATGACCAAATCTGCCTGAGTAGCTGCAAATGGTATGGCCACATCAATGGAACATAATTGTTGAAATCCTAGCCCTATTTGAAAGGGGTTGTGGCTCGTAGACCTGTGGAGAGATTTGTTGTAGCTGTGCTAGACATAGGGGAGGCTTTCCTCCCATGTGCATGGATGCTTCGAGTTGTACATGCGTTGAATGTGTACAATCATCCTGTTGACAACCTCTGTTTGGCCATCAATTTGGGGATGGAAAGTCGTGGACTTAGCAAGTTTGGTATCCAACATCGATCATATACTGACCAAAATGCACTAGGAATATGTTGTCCCGATTTCAGACAATGGACTGTGGGATCTTGAAGTGTACCCACATTGGATCAAATAAGAGTTTATCATTCACCTCTATTCTAATACTCTTCTTGCAAGGCTTCATAATGGAAATCTTAGAAAATTTGTCGATGACCATGAAAACGCAGTTGTTGTCATGCTTAGAAGAAGGAAGGTCCAACATATAATCCATGGAGATGGATTCCCAAGGCTGATTAGGAGTATGAAGAGGAGTATATAGGACTTACTTCTTGATGGTTGTTTTGGTAATGGCACAGACATTGCAGGATTTAATGTACCTCCAAACATCTCGATGAAGGTTTGGCCAATAAAAATATTTCTACAATACTATCATTGTTTTCTCAACCCCGAAATGTCCAACAACCCGACTATAGTGCGCCTCCCAAATCATCTTGGCATGCTCGCTTGAAGGAACACAGATGTGTCCCAGGTGGCATAACAGTGCATCGTGGAGGTGATAATTAGGAACTTGCCTACCTTCTAGAAGTGTCTGGTATGTGTTGTCGAAATATGGATCACTCTTGTAAAGATGCGGCCATCCCGACGTCTCGTGCCCACAAGAATCGAGCACAATGATCGATGCCATGAATAGTAGTTGGTTGAGGCAGTCTGTAACATTATTGGTGTTTCCCTTATTTTACTTAATGTTCAAATGGAATTGTTGCAGGTATGTGGACCATTTATGATGGTGATCGTTCTGCAACTTCCCTTGTGTCTGTATGAACTGCAGGGGTTGGTGGTCTGTGTGGATGACTATTTCCTTCCCCATAATGTAATGCTTCCATTGACGACAGGCTTGCACAATGGAATACATTTCTTTATCATAAGTGGGATACTTTCAGACTGTGTCTGAAAGTGTCTCACCATGGTAAGCCATTGGATACCCATGTTGAGTAAGAATTGCACCAATAACATAGTCGGAGGTGTCCGTCTCAATTTAAAATGGTTGTTGCAGGTCTGGTAATGTGAGCACTTGTGTAGAGCAGAGGTGATGCTTTAACTTAGAAAATGCCTTCTATTGGGTTTCAGACCAAAATAACTTTGCTTTCGCTCCGCCCTTGGTGACTTGGCTTAAAGGCCAAGTGATATGAGAGAAACCCAACATGAACCTACAGTAAAAATTGGCAAGACCTAGAAAGTTGCAAAGATCTGTTAGAGTGGTTGGGGCTGGCCAATCCTAAATGACTTGTATCTTGGTTGGGTCCACATGCACACCCTGCTCATCAATTATGTACCCAATATACTGAACTTGGGTCATGCCAAAAGTGCATTTCTCCAAATTGGTACACAGCTTGTGTTATCGCAGGGTTTGAAGGACTCGTCGAATATGGTGGAGGTGCCTTTCCCAACTCTGGCTGAAAATTAAGATGCCATCTAAATACACCACCATGAATGCATTGGTGAAGAGTCACAAGATGTAATCCATCAATCTCATGAAGGTTGTGGGGGCATTTGTCAACCCGAAAGTCATGACCAACCATTTGAAAAAGCCCTCCTTGGATTTGAAGTTAGTATTCCACACATTGGAGGGTTCGATAGGCACCTGGAGATAACCAAACTTCAAGTCAATCTTGTTAAAATATTTGGGCCCCTTGAGATGGTCGAGAAGGTCGTCAATCTGTGCGATTAGTTACTTATTCTAGACAGTGATCTTGTTCAGCGCCCGATATTCAATACAAAATCTCCAAGTCTCGTCCTTCTTTTGTACCATTACAATCGGGCTCCCACAGGGTGATGAGCTTGGCCATATGTTCCATTTATGCAAAAACTCCTGAATTTGCCACTTGATCTCATCATTCTCCATAACAGAGCATCGATAGATAAGTCCATTGGGTAGCGACGCGCCCGGGTTTAGATCAATGGAGTTCTTGACTTGACAATGCAGAGGTACCCCTATAGTTGAGGTGAAAATGTCCTTGTACTCCTCCATGACCTTGTCCATCTGCTATTGTTGTGTGGAGGAGCTCTATCTGGAAGTCGTGGCCACAACCTTCTTCTTGCCCTAAGGGCGAATCATAAGGAAAACAAATTTCTTGGTCTAGGAAATGATCTTACTACATTTCTTTGCAGTGATCAAAGAGATGGTGGTAGGCGAGGCTACCTCCAGTATCCTGTACAACTTATTGTCCAAAGTAATAATCACAGAGCGAGGTCTAGACTCATATACAACATGTCACTTCCACAAGTATGTTTGTCCTATTAATACATCACAAACTTCAAGAGGAGTAACATCACATTGTACCTCATCCATGAAGTGCTTAATGTTGTAGGGAAGGCGACACTACCAAATAACATGGAGATCTCATCATTGGTGAAGCCACCCAATGGCATACGACTACGAATGTGTTGTCATCAGTAGGACTAGCTGCTCCATGACGTCTGCTGAAATGAGGTTCTTTTGGCTCTCATTTTCGACAATGAACTGCAGCGGAGAACCCTTCACCCACATTTTCCCCTCTTCTGGATATTCAACCTCATTCTTCTGGATCTTGATGGTGGTCACGATGGCACTGGGATCTACGTCAATGATCTGTTTCCCTTTGTCATTCCCCTTGTCGGGTTCTGACTCAAAGTTGGAACATGCATCTAATCAAAAGCCTTCAGCTCGGCCACTAGTGACTGCTTGGCCCGACACTCACTTGTGTTGTTAGTGGAGCTCTTATGGAACTCACACCATTTCTGTGTGTCCTTCTATGTATTCAAGGTGTTGCTAGTGGCTTCGGCGGTTGTCCTCGTTCGCCCTACCTTGGATTTGGCCTTTGCTTTGTGGTTTGGGCGCGCCTTTTCCTTGCTTCAGATTCGCATATCCAAAGTCTCGCTTCGTCTATTTTAACTTTTGTTGATTCTTGACAGCGTATCGGTATGCCGTGTCGAGTGAGGAGATGTCCAGGAACTCCATCTCATCCAGGATGACTTATGCAGGCAACCATGTACTTGAGTACCAAAGTCTGCTCAAAATCGTTGATACCCAATCTTGTGTGGAGGGTATGGAAAACATTTCTGAGCTCCGACACATCTTGGTCCCTTCCCTTTATGTATTTATCTTCATAGCTCTCAGCAAGGTAATATTGTTCCTTAATGACATCTAAGAAATAATCCCAAGTTGGTGAAACTGAAAAAAGTGAGGATTCTCTCCCGTCCATTTGTTCACACTAGGTTTCCCACTAGTCCTTGACGTGTGGGGCGGCTTTGAGAAGTGAAAAAGTCATATTTTCCGATTGGAAAAGTCATGAACTGAAAAATATCCTTCCAACAGATTCAACCATTTATCTACGACGTCTGCATGTATCTGGCCCTCAAATATGGGAATGTCAAAGTTAACTTGTACCTTAAAAGGAGTGGCGCCTTTAGAGTGGTTGCTGGATGAAGATGTGTCACCTTTAGGTAGTCGTCGAATGATGTGGGCAAATTTATCCATCATCGCATTCCTTCATCGCTCAAGGGCTTCCTCGAGCAATATTTTAATAGGATCTCATGCCCCCTCATCTTTCTTTTCTTCCACCATAGGAGGTCGTCGAGGTTTGCGAGGCTGGTCTTGCAAAGGTTCAATCAAATCAAGCCCTAACTCCTTATACCCTGACCTTGTTGGGAAGATGCAAAGAAAAACAGAGAAAGAGCAGACCCCTCTGATACCACTAATCCAAACTTAAAACTGGAATGCAACAAATTATAGATATAACCATAAATACAGAGATGCAACAGAAATAACACTTCATTTCATTAATATCGAAATACTGAAATATGCTTACAAACAGAATGGAAATAAACTAGTTTGGTTGATGGTAGCTTATCTATGAGAAGAGATGTGGCGGCTACATGCCTTTGAACTGTGTTATAATGAGGCTCAAGGGCCTATTTATTATTGAACAACAAGGGAAAACTCTAAACAACCAAAACCCTAACCCCAGGAGATGGAACACCAATAGTTTGTGGGCCCCATTGGGTTTAGTTGGACAACAAACTTCTCGGGGTCGTAACTTGGTCATATTATCTCCATTTGGCATGTACGATACCTTATTGGAAAGGTCTCTCCAAGTACTACATTATTTGTGGCAGGCCTTTCCTACAGTTACGAGCCTGTTGTGGACCTTAAAAAATGTCATTTAGGTGGTTTCCCATATAGCATGTTGTCATCAACAAATTGATGGTGGGTGAGAGGAGGGGCCTCTTGCAAGGTCTTGATGCCCAGGAGGCTGTGAGATTCAACAAGTTGTTTGATAAGTATTCCCAATCCTTTTGTTTCTATGATAAAGAGAAAAGGAGAGATGGGATCTCCTTAGCGAAGCCCTCTGGATCCTTGAAATGTTCGAGAGGGTGCTCCATTGACAAGGATTGAATAGATGGGGGCCAAAATCATGGATTTGACCCAATTGATCTAGGAAGGGGAGAAGTCGAAAGGAGTGAGCATAGAGACCAAATAATCCCAATTTAGCCTATCATAATCTTTGGAGAGATCTAGTTTGATAAGCATACCTAGGTTCGGGATGAGGACAAAGAGTGCACCACCTCGTGAGCCACCAATATCCCATCCATTATTTGTCACCCTTCTACAAAATTGGACTATTCAGCTCCAATGATATTGTGAAGCAAGGGTTTGAGTCGTTGAACTAGAATTCCTAAGAGAATCTTGTAGATTAGGTTTCAAAGATTAATTGGCCGAAAGCCACTAGGGTCCAACATTGTGCCATTCGTAGGGATAAGCATCAGAAATGTTGCATTTAGACCCGACCAATTCCATTGGGTGCAGCGAAAGTACTCTACTAGCTCGTGAATATTGTCTCCTAGAAATTTCCAACCAGCTTTGAAGAATTCAGGGTGAAACCATTCATGCCAGGGGCTTCGTTCGACTAAATATCCCCAACCACTTCCTCCACTTCTGCCAAGGACATTTCTCTCATAAGGGCCTCATTTTGATCTTTCGAAATTAATTTTGGAATGCATTGCTGGATCCTGGAGATTGCCTCACTCTTATCATTATTTGGCTCTGTGAACAGAGCCTAGGAGTGAGTGATCAACTCTTCTGAAATTTCCTCATGTTGCACCAGTCGTCTACCATCAGAGCCATTAAGGGAGAAGATCTAGTTATACTAGTGATGCTTCAACATGGTCCTGTGGAAAAATTTCGTGTTTCGCTTGCCCTCCTTGAGCCATTGGACTTGCGAATTTTGTCTCCATAATATTTCCTCATGTTTCCATCATTGTTCTAGATCAATTAGGAGTTGTCCCTCATGGACTATGAGGGCATCTGTTCTCCCTTCCAAGATGATATGTTGTTTAATATATCGAATGTCTTCTTCAAGTTGCCGCTTTTCCCGATGGATATTGTCAAAGTCCAATCGGTTCCGGTCTTTGATTTTTGCTTTTAATTATTTCAGCTTTAGTTAGAAAATTTCCATTGGGTTGCGAACAATCACCTTGATTGCTTTCCACCATTCTTCCAGCTTAGCCAGGAAATCTGGATTGTCAAGCTAGAATGATTTAAAGAGAAATGGAAGGTTGCGAGGAGCCATCTGCAAATTGATCTCAAGACAGATTGTTCAATGATCTGATCCCTGGCACTGGAGGATCGACACTTGAAAAAATAGATCGTGATGGAGGATGCTATTAGAAAGAAGAAAACGATCTAATTTTGAGGCTATCTAATACTTACCTCCCCATCGGTTGTTCCAACTGAAGGAGCCATTCTTAAAATCAATGTCCTTGGTTCCCAGGTCTTGGATGGTTTCTTGGAATGTTGGGGATATTAGATCCAACTATTGAACTCCTCCCTTCTTCTCACTAAGATCTTTTATGAGGTTGAAATACCCAACTGAGATCTAGTTGGTGTCCCCCAAAAGCTCCTTGAGATATCACATACTACTGAGAAAACTTATTTTCATCCCTGGGAGGGAAGGGCCGTAAACCCTTATTAACCAAACCTTGTCAGAAGATCCTATGCATTCAAATTAGCCCGAAAGGGTATGGGGGTTGGTGATCTAGTGCCTGAAGGAGATGGATCAAGGGTCCCAGAGGATACCCAGACCTCCTACACTAGCCCTTGCATCTAGTGCCATGCATTCCGCCAAAGGCCAGTTCCTGCTGACGATATCTTTAAGTTTTTCCTGTGTCACTTTAGTTTCTTGTAGGACTACTATGTTTGGTTTCTATATTTGAATTCTATCCTTCAGACACCTCAACTTCCCCTTGGAGTTTAGTACTCTTATATTCCATGATAACAACTTCAATGGGGGGGGGGGGGGGGGGGGGGGGGGGGAGGAATCGCCGATAATACTCCATCAAGACCTTAGTTTGTCCTGAGTTCACTAAGATTTCCCCTGCTTCCCAAATCACTTCACTAGTTCATCTTCTACCTTTCTTCTTGGAGCCCAAGCTAGGATCTGTCTATCGCGTGGATGTATCTTCATTCTGTATAGTTAAAGCCAATTGAGGAGGGGAATTCGTAAAGGCTTGGAGTTTCTCCCAATCCTTATAGATTTGATGGAATTGGTCCAACTAAACTTGGGGGATATCCATTGATCCATCTTTAGCCCAGTTTCACAAATAGGCGACCATAACCCTTTCATCGGAATTGAGTTGATCCATCTTCACATCATGTTGTAAAGCATGGTGTATCTGGGCGAGGACTTGCTAGATTTCCTTACTGTTTTTATGACCCTACAAGGTTTCACACTTGCTCGATTGTTTATTCTTGAGGTTTTCCTGACCCATTTCTATTTCCATCATTGCTTGGGATTGGGCCACAACCGCAGGTGTCGCTGACTGCTTTGGTTCAACCAGGTTTGCTAGGATAGTAAAGCGGTTTCCTAAAGGGAGATTTGGGGCTGCTTTAGAGTTACTAGAGGGGCGATTGGGGGCCTCTTGAGAGGGGCCAACCGTCTGGCTGGAGGTTGATTGAGAGGTGCTTGCCAGGGCTTGGGATGGAGAGACTTTGTGTCAAGGAGGACGTCACCTCTAAACTTCCTAGAAGTCGTCCGTGGAAGGAGCCGTCGTGGGAGCTGAAGCTTGCTGAGGGCAATCACGAAATAGATGCCCATATTTGTGGTAGAGTCTACATTTAAATTGGATGTGTTCATAGTCTAGCAGCTATGACTAGGTCTCATCCTAGTATTCTATTCCCACCAATTCTGGGAGAGGTTGGGAGATCTTCATATACACGCAGATTCAAGAATACAAAGAAAACCTTTTGCGCCAAGTGATCACCGAGACTTGGATAAATTCGTCGATGGAGTTGTCGATTGATTCCAAAATGTCCATCTCTCAAAAATCCTCTGCAAGAGATTACAATTGAACTCAGATAGGGGAAGCTAAGAATTGTTCCTTCTCTGGGTTATAGCAGGGTTCCCAGTGCCTCATAAATAGACCAACACTATTCATGAAATAAGGGCCATTATCCAAGATTCGCTTTTGGTCTTCCATATCTTCTAAGATTACTGTGAAAAAACCCTTGGCACATAAGTGGAGATCAAAGGGGGCTTTTGGCTATCCTTTGATCTTGATCCATCGCAGTATATCCACTTCTTTGGAACAAATACCCATGAATTTACAGATGAATCCATGATCCTGCACAAAATGGCAGGATTTCTCAAGGCGGTTGCTAAGGATCACCACTTTAGATTCTTGGTTGCTTTTAGAAGGTAACGATCTCTCATACACGACTACCACTGAGACCGAGGGTCAATGATTCGAGTTGTTTACCTTTGTGTTGGCTGGAGCTGGACGAGGGGGCAGCGGGTGAACGAAGCGTGTTAGTGAGGATGGAATTGAAGGAGGGGGCAAATCCCCCTCCTCTGGGAGGCCCCATCATGAGCCCACTCAGCTTGAAGCTTGTGTCAGAGCACATCAACGATAATATGAGCGAGTGAAAGGTCTGTCGACGCAGGGTTCAACGACTGAAAACCCTAGTTTTCTCCAGTGTCGCTATTCAGAGAAAGCACGGAATTTATTATTATTATTATTATTATTTATTTATTTATTTTATTGATTTTTATTTTTTATTTTTATTTTTTGCTACAGGGGTTGTGCCGATGTTCGACTATCAACTCTAACACAATATGTGTCAATTGGTTACTGGATTTTTCAGTTTTCGTTACAATGAATCAAATTTGCCTCCACTATGTGTTAATTTGATGGTCGAGTTTTAAGTTTCAATTGTAATGGGTCAAACATGCCCCAATATGTGTTAATTTGATGGTTGATTTTTAAGTTTTTGTTGTACTGTGCCAAGTTGTCTTAGGCTAAGATTTTAAAATAACTATATTTTTAGCATTTGATATAATGACTTTTTTATTTATGTATTTATTTTTAAGGTTTAATTTAGCCATGATATTTGACCTCCAAATATGTTGAAAATCTAAGGTTTGTTATAGTCATGATATTTGTTTATAATTCCATGGCTGAAAAATGTTGAAAATTTTAAGGTTTTTTGGAGTCATTATATTTTATCTTCAACACCATGGTCGAAAATTGTTAGAATTCTTAGGTTTTTTGGAGTTGTGATCTTCAACGTATTATTAAAAACTATTGGAATTTTAATGGATTTTTGAGTCATGGTATTTTATTTTTAATGTCATCACTAAAACATGTTGGAATTCTAGCCCAAAAAAAAGATGATGGCAGCATCAACACTTTTTTATTTCATGGTGTTTCTTTCATGTTTTTTTGCGCAAAAAAATGGCTTTTACTATCATTTAAAAAAAAGGTTGAAATTTTACAACAACAACAACAAAAAATTGTTCCATCATACACACTTTTCAATTTAGGGTTGTTTTTTCATGTTTTTTGGCTAGAGTTCACATTTTGAGGTTACAGTTCATGTTTGATAGTTTACAATATAAATATTATGCATGTTTGAAAGAGCTCAAACGAGAGGTAATTTGGTCTTTTTATTTTTAGCTAATTTGTGAAAGAGATTGGTTGATTACAGTTAGTAGTGATGGAAATGATTACAACAAGGGCACTGTAACAAAGAACAAGAAATGTTCTAGGAGACTATGGCAAAGAACTTGTTCCAACTAAAAGTTGGAAAAAAGAGGATATGCAAGGTTCTCAAAGAGGTAAGTTAGATATGTGTAAAAGCCAAAAGAGCAAGGAGTGCTTAGAAGAAGCAGGTTCCAATGGAGAGAACCTAAGAATACTAGAGTTATTATCTAAGGAGAAAGCTTAGTAAGGTATTGAGTAACAAGTAATGGGGAAGGCTTGTTATAAAAGCTTGAATGCAACTCAGTGAAAAAAGAGAAATCTCATGGAGAAAGGAGAAGTATGACTAGTGATGGTCATAATAAAGGTTCAGAGGGAAACGATAGGAAATCAAATCATGATAAATTTGATAGAGAAATAGTTGCCATCAAAGTGCAAGTAGATGTTATGATGGAACTGCTATAAGTAGGTGAGGAAGACCAAAGGTATAGATGGACTCTATAGAAGAGAGTTAAGTGGAATTTGTTGCAAGTGAAATTGAGGCAAAGGATGAATGCCCAATTAAGGAATGAGAAGCTCAATGAAAGCATTCATGATAGAAGGAGGAGTTCAATTTTGTGAACCAGAGAAAGGGTCATTCATTGGAGACAATTCTTATAGGATACCTATTGAGAGACTCATGAACTATGTGGAAATTTCAAAGCAACACAAGGAATATTTGATGACAAAGGCATCAAATGAGGAAAGAAATCCTTGTGTTTTTTAAACTAACAATTTGTGTATGATTACAGGTTTAGTAAGATAAAGGAAATCGTTTGAAACAATCACATATATGAAGGAGGATGAGACCACATTATCTCATAAGGGTAAAAAAATGGAGACCCATACACAACTGTGTAATGCAATTACTAGAGGACAATTGTAAGAATCTGTTTGTGAAGAGAATGAGACAAAGTTGGCTCATGGAGATAGCAAAAGGGAGAACAAAGGAGACACATTATGATGAAATGCTCAAGAAGCATAATGAGGAGTTAGATTTGCTGGAAAATTTACTGAGAGGATCTGAGTCTAAACAAGAAAGTACAACCAAAGAGGAGCAATGCTCATAAATGCCTACTCATGAGGAAGTGTTTACAACATGTGAGGAAGTTGAGGTAAATTTTAATTTACAAATAAATTATGAGGATGCAAGCATAGAAAGTAAAGGTGAACATGAGATTGTAATTAAAGAAATAGAAGGTAAGTTATTTCTTAGAAATGCGATAAAACCTCAATTAGAATATTCAGATTTAATGTTTGAAAATTTTGAAGAGGAAATGGGGTTTTTAGAGAATTCATTAGCAAGAGATACAGGTGATGAAAACCACAAAATGTTTTCAGACTCAATTGATTTTGAGGAACAAATCAGAATGTCATACAACAATTACATAGAGGAGGAGAAGATGCAATTGTTGATGCATATCAACAACAACACATTTCAATAAGGAAATAGTATGTATTAGTAAGAGGATAGACTGGTACCAATGGAAGAAATTGTGTTGAAAGACGATAATGAGAAGGACATTGTAGAACATGTTCAATATATCATAAAGGAGATATTTAAATCATAATTTAGTAAGAGTCTTGTAACTTTCATATCAGAGGAGGATATGTAACAAGAAAAAATAGACAATAATTTTTAGCTAAGGATAGAGCTGAACAATAAAATTGACAGGTTATGGATGTTGATGAGGAGGATGCCTAAGAGAAGGCATATTGATGTGAATTTGGAATTTAGAAGCAGAAAGAAAGTGATTGTACAGGAATGCATCAATAAGATACGTGGACAACTCCATCATAGAATTTGGAGACCTGCTAAATTGAGGACAATTACAGCAGGAGCAAGACAACAATGTAAAGAAACAAATGATCAACTACAACATAAGATTTGGGATCTAGCAGGATTCTTACATCAAAATATTATGACCAAGAGGTCACAAAATTTTTCTACTGTTGGAGTCTGATGCAAGAGCATTAGAACTTCTAAACCATCAAGCCTTTAGAGACAAATTTCTAGAAGGGGGTCTTGGAATTTTGAGAATAATTCATATTCTTCTATGTAAACATTATATTGAGTTGATTTATTATAGGAATTCTAAGTGAATGAGTCATGAGTCTAGAATTTGTTTGGATAGGTAATATTTTGTTGATTTGTTAAAAGCAAATCTTCCTTGTAAAGCATGAGAAATTATAGGAATAAATTGAGTGATTTTAAGATATAGAAAAATCAGTTATGTTCCTAAACTCTATCTATTGTAAGCCTACATGCAATAAAAAAGAGAGTAGTGTGAGGAAAAGATATGATTTCCCAATGAATGTGAATTTGTGTCATAGAGGGGAAGTAGAGGTTGCAAGTAGATGTATGTACATATTATGTTAATGAAATGAAGTTTTAATTGTGATAATGTAGTTGCATGATGGTGTAAATCTAATTTGAATGTATAAATTCAGAATGAATGGTAGATACTGGAAATCTATCATATAAAGGAAGAAATTATTTTTTATGGGATTTGAGGCAATTGAACAAGGGAATAATTCGTGAAAATTCCAAAACTAAAACCATATTGCAACAACTGGGATTTATTTTTCTAATTGTTAATTATTTTAACAAGTTATCTTCTACAACAAATAAATCACACTGCAACCTTCACAAAAAACTATTTGAGAAATAATAGAGCAGGAAACTGAGAAAATACTAGCACACACACACAAAATAAAATGACAACGTTATTTCTGGACAAATGTCCCAAAAAAATCCAACTTGGGAAAACTAGTGCAGAAGTGAGGGATTTTACTATTATGCAATAGTGAAATTCTCAGTACAATCTATGGATGCCCAACTAGCTATCCAAACAACAAGTAAATTTGGGCAAAATTATCTGAGGAAATTACCCTTCTTCCACAAGCAATCCCGACACAACTTCCTTCAGAAAAATCGGCCTCCTGAACCTTCTGCGTCAAGCCTCTAACCTGCCTCTGATGAAGTCGTTTTGATTGTCTCACCTGCGGAAATCGCCTCTCTCACACTCTGGACCCTTTTCCCGACCTCTGGAACTGAGAAGAAATTTCTCTCTAGCAAATCAAACTGCTTCTTTGAAGCAACTATGCAATCCTCTACGCTGCCTCACTGGGAATAACTAGTCCCTCGTATTGCTGCCTCTTCGGATCTGGAAAACTTCCTCGAGATCATAGTCGCTTCCCCTCACTATCTCTGGTGCCTCACTGAAGCCAGAACTCTTCAACAATTGACTGTTGCTACTCTGAAAAAATCGAATTCTCCAAGTGAATCTAGTGCCTCTTGCATCACCACATCGATCCCTTCTTATATGTTCCTGTTAGGACTCCAACTGTTAAGATTAAATCTTAATCGATGGCTCAGATTATTTCTAGATCGATTCGTGTGATTTTCTACAGAATTCTCACCCTAACTTAATTAATTCTGATTAATTAGTCATATTCCCTAAGTTTATACTTAGGAAATATTAAAAAATCAGCTAATAATCTAATTAAGCCATCTCTAGGTGGAATTTCCAGAGATGATTTATGGGTTTTGGAGGTCTCATGTATTCTATTCTCTCCACCAAATTTTGTGGCTATAACACATCCGTTGCTACAAAAAAATAACACTCCTCTTAGTGAGGAACGTGTTCTAGTGTTACACATCCTGCTACAACACCCTATCTCTGTATCATCTCTGTTAGGTTGCTAATGTCTGGATGTTGTTGCCCGCCAAATATTGTGAAACTCTAATGTTGCATCTGTGTTTCTGTTGAACTACTATCGAAATTGCATCTGCACTCCAACTCCCTCTCATCTGTTGTTGCTGCAACTGCAACTAAGAAGCATCCAAAATATTGAACCAACTGTGTTCAGTATGATGCATCTGCCTCCCGAGTCCTGATTGATACTAGCTACTGCATTGTCCAACAAGGAATATGCACTGTTGTTGACTCTGCACTATGCCACTCTTCACTACTTCCAACTCCGCATCGCGCTCCCCTACATCTGACCGTTATTAATCTCTGCAATTTTCACTCTGGTACTGACTGCATCCACTAACACTGATCCATCCTGCTACTGAACACTGTGGGACCCCGTAGCCAGGTAATGGTCCCTGATATGAACTCCATTGTGGACCCTACCCAAATATGTATCTCTCTAGGGATAAAAATATAAATCACCCCACCTCACTACCAGAGGTATGATCGCAAAGTATTCCTCCAGCCTGGAGGACAACTTGTCGATCTCAGTTGACGTTGCTTTCTAGTTCTGCTTCTCCAACTTGTCCTTCTTCCCGAGAGGACACTGCGTGCTGTAGTGACCAAGCTCACCACATCTAAAGCACTTGACCTTTGACAAGTCCTTCTTCTTTCTTTGCACCCCTTGTCCCTAACTAGGACCCTTAGATGTTAGGGCCACATTCTCCTCCTCCTTCACCATCTTATGTCTGTTGCTACTGCTTCCACTGATTGAGCTATTCAATAGAGCTTGTCTCAACTTTTCTTGCTACAAATCGACCCACATTCTATCCCATCCTTGTAGTGTGTCTTTGTCCAATATACTTTGGGCGAAGACCTACCAATCCTTCGAGACATTGTTGAGAGCCAATCGTACTAGCTCTGAAGGTTGACACGCTGCCCCAACAACTAAAAGTTGGTCTCGGACTTCCTGAAACCTGGCGAGGAAGGGATTTATGGCTTCCCCCTTCTGCATCTTGATGCATCTCATATTTTGTTTCTTGGAAGTACCCTGGTATAGTGTGGAGAGAGCATCTCACATCTCTTTGGTCATTTCCTTGGTCGCTATTTGTGAGACTATATGTTCCTGGACTCCATCTAGGATCAACTGCTTCGCCTACGCCATATCTTTCCTATATTCCTTGAGTTGGTCTACATCCTTAGGAACTGCCACTACATTATAAATGTAGGCTTTCAAGCCACATTCATCTAGAAGGAAGGACATCTTATCCTTCCAGATGACATATTGGAAGCTCCATCCAACCTATCCTGATCTCTAAGTACTGTAGTGGCATTCTCTGAATTTTTGAAAACTCCCTCTTTCCCTTTGCTCGGTTGTTGCTCTGTTATTCACACTCCCTCCTGTAATGTGTAGCTCTGCTAGCTGCTACTGCCAATCTGCGACTGGAAATTTGAACTTCTGAGACTCGAACTTCCGTGAGGAAAATTTTCCCTCTGCTATGTGTGCTTTTCTCTTCCACCCGACAGAGATTCTACTTCTATAATCTGTAACAAAACCCTCTACGTCCAACCAAGAATCTTCTTAGTGAAAATCTGATTTGCAGTTTCTCCCTCTGAATGTTGGAATTACAATCCCGGTAATTCGACTTTTTTGCACTCCTGCAACTGAAAATTGATATTTTTTTCCCGAGCAATTCGACTTGCCTATCTGGATAGTGTGTGGCCTTTGAGAATTTCAACCTATTGCTCACTCTGAGCAGCAAAATGATTTCCTTCGCTTCGAAGTTTCCGACTAATCACTTATGCTTTGTTACCATGTGAAAATTCAAAAATTAAAATGCTATTGTAGCAACTAAAATTTATTTTTCTAATTGTTAATTATTTTAACAATTTATTTGCTACGACGCCCCGATCGGGGTGGAGAACTACGGCCAATGTAGGGCAGTGATGGGATGGGGAGGTGGTCGGCGACGTCATATAGAATGACGATCATTAATAGATCTGAGGTGAAGGGTGGTGGAGCAGTATGCATACCAAGGAAAGGAGCGAAACAAATGATGGCAAGGGCAGGAGAAAGGTCCGGCGGCGATTATCTGCAGCTTCAGATGCTAGGTGGTGAAACTCATTTAAGAAGAAATGCAGGCGGAATGATAGACAATCGGAAGGCAGGGAAGGTGGAGAGGGAAGAATCAGTCTGGCAGAGAGACGTAAATCAAAGACTCAGGTGTTGCCTAAGTATTAGGATGGAGGGAGGAAGAAGGGGAAGACAGGAGAAGGAGGGTGAAGGGAAGATCACCGGGAGAGAGTAGGAACATATGACGGTGGCGACCGATAGCTCTGAAGAGAAGGATATGGAGATAGGGAAGGAGGATGGCGGGGTGAGAGTGACCTTTGAAGTCGGGCAGAGCAGTAGAAACAACAATAGAGGGAGGTTGGGCAAAAGAGGGAAAGGAAGGAGACGCAGAGGGCGAGGGAGAACGAGGCAGGAGGATTATGGTGGAAGGGAGACTCTAGTTTCTGATCAGTCGAAGAGAGGACGACGCTCTATCGGGCAGGCTGCACAGGCAGCAGAGGCTGCCTACAACAAGGAAACAAACGTAGACGGAAGGAGGATAATTGATGCGTTGGAGAACAGAATGTTGGAAGAACCTTCAGACCTCGAAATGGAAGAATGGGATACCCTGCTGCCGGACCCTAGGAACACGAGAGGGAGATTAACGCTGTACAAACAAGCATTACATATGTACTGGGTGATGAAGCATCTACTTGCCAGGGCCATGGAGCAAGTTGCGGTTGAGATGACAGAGATTTCCCAAGGGGTGCCGGACATGAAGAAAGAGATGGCCAACTTGTAGTTTATGACTCGGAAACATGACATCAAAATAGAGGAAATAAGAGGCATGCTGAAGGACCTGATAAATGCAAAGCGAGAAGAGGAATCCAAGCAAGAAATTACGGTAGATTGAAGTGTCTGCCCAGTCACTCTTTTTGTTTTTTTCATGTTGTTATAAACTGTAGTGCTCCTATGTTTTAAGGTAGCTTGTCAAGTTTCTGATTATAGACAGCTAGGAATAATTGTAGGTAGAAGACTGTAAGGATTTTTGATAGACGATGGTTTTATGTTGGATAAGTAAACAGCTTCAGAAAATATTTTGAGGGACCAACAGACCTGGTTTCCCTTCGGGGTAGGTTGAGGTCTCCTTTGCATGTATATTTTACTTTCGATGTATATAATAGAAATGGAAACGTCGTAGCTTACAAAAAAAAAAAAAACAGTTTATCTGCTATGACAAATATCAAATAAATCACATTGCAAACTTCAAAAATAAAATGTTGCAGAAATAATAGCGCTGGAAACTGAGAAAATACTAGCACACACACACAATATAAATGACACCGTTATTTTTGGACAAATGTCCAAAAAAACCCCAACTCGGGAAAACCAATGTAATAGTGAGGGTTTTTATTTTTATGCAACAGTGAAATGATGAGTACAAACTATGGATGCCCAACAGGCTATCCAAACAACAAGTAAATATGGGAAAAATTATCTAAGGGATTTATCCTTCTTCTACAAGCAATCCTGGCAGAACTTCCTTCAAAAAACTTAGCCTCTTATACCTTGTCTGTCAGCCTCTGCGCTGCTCTGTTCAAACCCTATTACGTCAAGCCTCCAACATGCCTCTTATGAAGTCATTCTACATGTCTCAGCTGATGAAATTGCCGCTCCAACAATTTGGACCCTTTGTCTGGCCTCTGGAACGAAGAAGGAATTTATCTCCAACAAATTGAACCGCTTCTCTGAAGTAATTGTGCATTCCTCTGCATTGCCTCACTCGGAATAACTCGGCCCTCTTGCTGCTGCCTGTTCAGATCTGGAAAACTTCCTCCAGTTCATTTTCCCTTCCACTCACTATTTTTGTTGCCTCACTGAACCTCAAACTCTGGAAAAATTGAATTCTCCAAGTGCCTCTGGTGCCTTCTCCATCAACACATCGATCCCTTCTTATATCTTCCTATTAAGACTCCAACAAGTACGATTAAATCTTCATCGATGGCTCAAATTATTTTTAGATCGATCCATGTGATTTTCTAAAGAATCTTCACCTTGACTTAATTAATTCTGATTAATTAGCCATATTCCCTAAGTTTAAACTTAATAAATATTTAAAAATTAGCTAATAATTGATCCAAGATCTTTTGCTTATATATGTATTAAAGAATTACATGTGTAAATTGCAACTTAACTATAGAATTTTAATGTGCACATGAGAGAAGAGGAAGAAACACATAACGCATGAAAGAAGACAAGAAGCTTGATAACGGAGTTCGTCCGACTTGGACTACGTCTCCGGGCCCTGCTCGATCAATCGGGAGGCCTTCATTCATTAAATGGCATGAGAAAGAAGAATACAATTATCAGTTACAAAAAAGGAGTCTTATACCTCCATTCTGGAAAATGGCCAAAAAGTGGAGAGCTCTGTTATAGAAACTAGCATCACCATTAAAGTCCCGTCACTGGGAGGTGCAAAATCAATATAAAACTTGCCTAATTCTAACACTGGACCAAAACTGACCACCTAGAAATTATGCTCAGGCCCCTCCCTTTTTAACCCGCATTTAAACGAATTGGTGGCATATTTAAATATGCTTGTTTGTTATACGAGTGGTGGGTCCACATTTGGGTGGTCGTGCCCATCAATTTTGTTGGCAGTTATGTTTGAGATAGGAGGTGGCGGTGGTGGGCGATGGGGTTGGCAGCATGCGCCCCACCATTTATTGTTTTGGTTTTTTGGTACCATGTGGGGTGGCGGGGTCATGGCTATCCACCCCAAAACTAATGCATTTCGGTTATGTGGTGTGGGGTGGCGGGGTCATGGCCTTCCACCCCAAATTTTAATACATTTTTCCTGTTGGGAAGGCGACGGGGTTGGTGGCTCGTCGGCCTATTTTTTTTTATTTTTAATAACCACCCGAAATTTCCTCAAAATTCTAATATGGGCTGAAGGAGACAAATTACCCACGCCACAAATTCACCCGGAATCTGGCCCATGTTGGCCGGAATCCGGTGGCTGGTTTTAGTCAAAATTGTGTCTCTTTTAAGCCTGCCACATGGGTAAGTCAACCCTCAACTTTGATTGCTTCTATCTTCTTCATTCGAACTCAGATTGGAGTGTTGTTCTCACCGTTGGAATCAGGGCGACGAGCATTTCGATCTGATGTCAAGTTAACTGTCTTTTTTGAGCCTTTTTCATGCCCCCGGTGTCTTGAGATCCACCTGGATCAATAATCTAATTAAACCATCTCTAGGTGGAATTTCCAGAAACGATTTATGGGTTTTGGATATCTCATGTAGAGCCTCTCCACCAAATTTCGTGGCTAGAACAAATCTGATGCTACAAAAACTAAGCAAATTCAATACATGCATAGATATTTTGTGTGTTTGTTTTATAGCAGGATTAGAGAACCAAATCAAGAAGTGGTTAAAGGTGTATGGGCACCTTGATGTCAGTAGTGCATTGGCATCCCAAAAGTAGATAAGTTGAAGACACAATTAAGTGGATTTTCCTGCATTGCTACCTATAACTCGTTAAGTTCAAGGGGAGACTTAGTGAAAGAGATAAGGAAAATTATTGAAAAATGTAACTAATGTCAGTCTTCATAATGCAATAACATGTAATTTTTATCATTGGTATGTCTATTATTGTATTCATTATTATTATTTTATTTTGGTCAAAGCATGCTCTTCATGCTTATATAGTAAAAAATAAATTATTTTGAGTCAATAGATATATATTTAAATCAAGTCCCATTTGGCATTTTATAAGAAAAAAGAAAAGGAATTTTTATTTTGAATCAAATAGTCAACACAAGAGTAAGTGGGCCTAAGAAGGAGCTATTCGAACTCTTTGAAATGTATATATATGAGTCAACTCAGCCTCTTACAGATACATTCTCTCATTACCACATCACATTGATTTATGTGTCAAGACAAGAAGATAATACAATTGAAGTCAAAGGAGAGATAGTGAAGTCAAAGGAGAGAGAAAAGATAAGTTTTATGCCTTGATTCTATTGACATGTGATATTTATACGATTTCCTGAGGGTACTATAGGACCGAAATTTGGCTTCCACTACAGGACCAAAATTTCTGTGATTTTAACCAAATTTAAAAGAATTTGACCATTGTTGACATTTGTGACTTTAACTTGTTGGAGGTGACTTGGATGACGGTTAAATTTTGTTATTTGTGATATTTTTGGTCTTGTTCTTGGTTCTTGGATATCTCATTTGATATGATTCTATAAGAGAAGGATTTTTGGGTTTCCCCCCTTGTGGGGTGTTTTCCTGGCTTGGAGCCTAATTTCTTGTGTTCTTTGTCTCTTTGTGATCTTTTATGTTTTGGTAATTGCCTGATGAAGAAAATACAAAATTTAATAAGAACCCAACAAACATTCACAAGAAATTATTAGGTTAAGAGAAATCAAGCATCAACTTTATTACACTTGATTTATCAAGATGTTATCAAAGCTATGGTGAAGATAGGAGCACCATTAAAGAAGACCTAATGAGGACTAAGTCCGGTGTGCAAGAAAACCTAAGAACATAAGATCAAGTTGTGGCATAGAGTTTCTAAGGCATGTGAGGAAGTGTTTGAGGTATATCAACAAAGAGTATGAGGAATACACTATCTACAATACATGAAGACTTAGATCTTACTATGTGCAAATTTTGTTCCTATACATGACACAAGTTTTGCTCCTATATATATGAGGTGAGTTATGCATATAATGAGAAGTTTTTGTTATAAATAAAGATTATGCAAATAATTTTGGAGATATGATGCATGTTCTGTTATGATAACCCGGGCTCCTGTGGACATGTAATGGGAATCTCTGTGGAAATATAAATTTTTTGTGACACAAGTTTTATATGACATGACATATTTCTCTATGACAGAAGTTTCTATGGTGACATATCTCTCCATATTGCGAGTCCCTGTGGACATCTTATATGATATATTTCTCTATAATGAAGCTAGCACCAATGTCTCTATGAAGTGGCATGTATCTCTATAATGTGACAAACATGCATAAACAATTTGACTAAACATCTTGTGAATGAATTGTGGTTGACATACAAAAGAAATTTTTGGGCATATATATCAAGCGAAGGAGCAGGCCAAAGGAATTAATTACATAACCAAATGTGAATAGAGGTCTAAATATTTGTGAACCTGTGGTGATTGGATACCCAGATAACCAAGCTTACTATAGAATTATACCTTTGAAAATCAAGGCATTCATGATGACACCAAGATCTAAGCTATCCAAGGCATCCAATTTTTTTTAAGTTTAAGTAGATAAATTTTGGAAAAAAATATGAATTTGAAGAAGTGCATCTCGTTCTCTATGTGGAAAGCATCAAAGTCTGGAGGCACTGTGTTTCTATGGATTAAATAACAAGTACGATGCAACATCTAATTTCAAAAGAAGAATTCTTATATGTATAGGCTATACTAAGAATTCTCAAGAACATTGTAGTGTTTACAAGGATGAAGACAAAGATTTGAACCTGTGACAAATCCAAAAAATTTTGTGGTGAGATCCAAAACCTAACACTATATTGAAATAACATCTAAACATTTTTGTGGCACTATATGTTTTGCGTGTTTATGTGGGATTGTCTTCTATGTGTGATGACCTAGAGGACAAAAAACAAAAGTTTGACTTTGTTATAGGGGCGATCTTTGTAGTTGACCTTGAAGAACAAATATATGGCATCTACTCAGTAGTAAAAAGTGGAAGGGACTGAAACTAGAAGGTCCATCTCTATGATTTTGAAAACTTTGTGAAAGAACTATGATTAGACATCTAAAGGCACATGAATCTCATCTCGGTGGTGCAAGTATGTGACCAAGATAAAGCAAGTAGCTCGAAGAAATTTTTGTGCTTCGTATCCTAGTACAATGGTTTTAGGATTAAGGCACCTTTGTTGGAGTAAGTTGGTACATGACAACTGAAGAAAAGTCAAAGGATAAGATCTTTGCAAGGTTTAATAAGGTAAAATTTGAAGAGGTACATATAAATTTTGTTCACTTTCATCAAATGATCCATGACATTCATATTACACACGTTAAGAAGTCTTCTAGGTCATAATGAAGTCACATCTAGAAATTGACACAAAGAGTAAGCTAATGATATTTTGAAACATAGTGACATACTATAAAAGGGTCTCCACAGATTCATTAGAATTCATGACTTAATTTGGTAGCCTTTAGATTATTTCCTTAGATATGAAGGCTATGTTTTTGTAATCACTAAATCAAATGACCTCCATCTCATAAAAATCTTGATAATGATATCTCTAAGCTTTTGCAAATAACTCATTAATATGCATGTAGAATTAAAAATTAGTAAAATGTCTAAGATTAAGAGGGAGTTGACTCTCCTCAAAGAGATTAGTATTTTACACCTCCTTTCTTTAGTTATTAATGTTGTTATTTTGTATATGCACATTTCCTTTTGTTATTTCATAGTATTCTAATAAAGGTTGTAGGTCAAGACAAGATCTATCTAAGCTTGAATAACAAATGAAAGAATTGGAAGAACGTAGCAAAGCACGAAGATAAGAAGAAAGAAGTTTGAAGTATACATCAAAGAAGTCAATTAGATAGCAGAATAAAAGGGAAGAAGTTCACATACTGATGTTGATAGAGATACTAATGATGATTGGAGTTGATATGATTTCTTGAAAGGGCATGAAGCAAGATTATGTTGTAATACAAAGAATGAAGGTGTGAAGAAGTTTCGCTGCATATGGTGTTTGATGAATTATTTGATGACATGTTGAATTCAAATCTACATGAATACTATCATATAACCAAGAAGGATGAAGTGCTTTATGATTAAAGAGTATGATGTTGATAAGAGCCAATAAGCTACAATAGATCTCCACAGAAGAACAATTACCCAATATATTAATGAAGTTCCTTTTCAAGAATGAGTATTTTTTAAGCCTGTGGTTATTTCCTCCATGTTTGAGAGGGAGTAAGGATCTACTCCCTGGTTGAGAGGGAATGAGGGTGGACACACTATTCTCCATATTCCATGTAATATGGACAAGAATAACTCTTGTAAGCCTAGTAAAGACACTAGTAGGGAGAATAGTGGATTGGATAAGCATATGGGACTGATATTTTTTGCGGTTTTGTACTTTGATCAAGACTAATTTCCATAAGTCAAGTACATTAATCCAAGATAAGAATAGTCTTGAGGACTGTCATTTCTTGGTGTTAAGTATTACGACGAGTGGGCTAGGAAATGGTCCTGTGAGGACATACTTGGTAAACACCTGAGTGGGGTATGTGCCTAGAGAAGCAATGGTGTCCAAATTTATGCCTCCCAACATTGTGCTTTGATGTAATGGAGAGATAGAACTTGTTAGTCAAGGCCTTGCTATTTTGAAAATGTTGGCTATGATGATGTAGATCATCATCGATGCTTACCATTTTGAATCCTTTCTTATATGAATATTTTAACTTGAGAGTATCATGTTGTGTCATTATGAATGCCTCCCTAGTTAAAAGGGAGATGTTGAAAAATGTAACTGTTTTGAATCTCCATAATGTAAATAAAATGTAAATTTTATCATTGATATATTTATTATTATATTTAATATTATTCGTTTATTTTGTTCAAAGCATGTTTTTCATGCTTATAGAGTCAAAGAGAGTAAAAGATAAATTAATTTGAAGCAAAATATATATATTTGAATCAAGTCCCATTTGGGCTTTCCTAAGAAAAAGGAAAATGAATTTTGTTTTGAGTCAAATAGTCAACACAAGTCCAAGTTGGCCCTCGGACAAGTTAGCCTAAGAGGCAGCTCTTCGACCCTCTTGGACATGTATATATATGAGTTAACTCAACCTCTTGGAGACACATTCACTCACCAACACATCACACTGATTTTAGTGCCAAGACAAAAATATAAGATAATCAACTCAAAGGAGATAGAGCGAAGTCAAAGGAGAGAGAAAATATAAGTTTTATGTCCTAATTTTGTTCACACGTTCGAGATGTATGTGATTTCCTTAGCCTATTATAGGGCCAAAATTCGGCCTCCACTGCATATTAAAACTTCTGTGATTTTGACGAGATTTCAAAGAATTTGGCCAATGTTGACTTTGATTTGTTGGAGGTGACTTGGAGGAAGGTTGACTTGGGTTGTTTGTGACATCCTTGGTCTTGGTATTGGGTCTTGGATATCTCATTTTTATCTGATTCTATAAGAGAAGGATTTTTGGGTTTTCCCCCTTATGGGGTTTTTACCTGGCTTGGCCCTAATTTCTTATGTTCTTTCTCTTTGTCATCTTTTATGTTTTGGTAATTGCTTGATGAAGAGGATATAAATAAGAAGCCAACAACCATTCAAAAGTAATTATCAAGGTAAGATAAATCAAGCATCATCCATATTACACTTGGTTTCTCAACAAAAAGAATTATCAAGGCCACTAAGAGATAATGAGCTTTGCCACTATGTTTGTCGAGAAAAATATTAGGTAGCATATAAAATCCCAACGAGATAATCATTGATGGCTCATCATTGAAATTTGATGGATTGATAGGATTGCAGTGGGTTTATTAGTGTGTGACCGCTACACTATAACCCGGAGCGTGCCTTTGTATATCTCTTGAAGTGCTTATTTGCATGCAAATCAGGTCCATTGGGTGGTGCCCTATAACGGTGGTTGGCTTGTTACACATTATTTTAATGTTCTCTTTGGGGGCGGGGGGGTGCGCATGTTGTGACGTTCCATAGGTTCATGGGTTGGTGGGGTGGTGGCAATATGCTCCGCCCATGCCCCTCCCCCCACTTTGCCACCTTAGTCACCCCATCTTTAGATTAAAATAATAATAATAATAATAAAACATAATATTATCTTAATAGATATATATATATATATATATATATATATAAGAAAGATAAATAGGAGAGTACATCTATTATTAACAAATGATATACATTTATAGTGCATTCCTATGACCTTTGGTTTCATATACCAAGGTATCTTGGACTTCCTTAGTCTATTCGGCTTCCACACCAACCCTTAGAGGATTAGGTGTCCAACATTCCCCTCCTAATCCGAAGGGTTATGTATGAGTCCAAGAAGAGATTTGTAATACAAAATGTGCAAAAATGCATGGCCGCACTAGGCTGAATGTGCTCTCTAAAATGTTGGTATAAAGGGCGGTGGTTTAAGGATGACCACCAACACTGGAATTCTTAGTGCAATTCCCAGAACTCTTCCAAGTCTGGCATGAAGCTCAGGTCTTCTGCTAGAGGAAGTGCTCCTGATGTTTTGAAGAGGGAAACCTTCAACCAATAAAGGGAGGTCTCACCCTGCATAAAAGGGAGAACCTCAACCTAAAAAGGGAGGTCTCAACCTGTGATGGTTTAAGGATGACTGGAATATCTTCTTGATTGTTGATGCCCATTGCCAAGAAGCGATCCATCCAAGATGAATCTTGTTACTTGTAGGAGGTTTGTTTTTGAAGCATTTGTTTGAAGAATGATTGGTTTTATGACAATGCTTACATGGATGAAGATCAAAACAGTTATCTTTCAGATGGCCAACTCGGTCACAATGTTGTCATTTCACAATATGTTGTTGTGGAAGAGGGGCAGAATCTGGAACAGTTAGAGGTGAACTATGATGAAGGAATCTGCACTCTGAAACTGAATGGGATTTGAATAGTTTGGAATGTGAAAGGACATGTCCTTGTCATATCCAAGTCCAGTTCTGTGCTTGTTGTGGACAAGCTCTTCCCAAGGTCTGATGACCAACTTGGGAAGTGCACACTGAATTTCAGCATATCCATGTGACCCTGCTCTTGAACAGGGAATTGAATCAACCTCAACTTCATATTCTTGTTGCTGATGGGATTCTATGTCAATCTTGAAGAGAGAATTGTTCTGAACAGAAAACAATTATGAATGATGTCTTTTCTATTGTAGCTCATATTGTTGAAGCTGAGACGCCAACTGCAAAAATTCAATGTTTTCTTGTACATTTTTCAAACAAGTTTGAATGTCTACGACAATGGCTTTGTCAATCATAATTGTATTTTCCATAGTAGAATGTATTAGAGTATTCAGTAGTTCTAATACAACGTCGATTCTATCCATTTCACAATAATATCATTGCAAAAATTGATTGGCGTACAAATTTGTCTTCAAAAAGCATTCAAGTATGTAGGCTGCCAATATACCTCCATATACCATGCAATTTCATACCATATGACATATTTTTGCCATGAACATATTGTGCGCAAAATTATATGGTCTACTAATAATTATCACCAACAAGTACTCTTTGTCACTAACCCTTCACAATAAGCATGCAACAAACTCTGCGCAGACCATCAATCCAACATTTGTAAACTCCAGTGGTTTATTGAGGATGAAATGTGAATGGCACACGCGCTAGGCACTGAAGTGAAACTGCATCTGGCAACCCCTCAATCAAAGCAGACGTCCTACTATTCCTAAAAATAAAAAATCATATGATTTTGGCAACAACATGAATCTAGATATCAATTATTAGCTTCTTCGAAAGACCACAAATCCCTTAGAAACATGACTATATATAATTGCTTATTAGATTTGGAGGCAAATACAGCAAATCATAAATGTGCCATCAACAAATCACGAAGACCATTAGCAAGTGTGAACAAGTTCTACGATCGATGTGGAAGGACAATAACCAATGTGCCCATTCAGTAAATCGCTTAGCCCAACACATGGAGGAGGTCCCCAACAGTTATTTTGCTCCATGTATAGTGACATGACTATCATCGATGTAAATGGATTAAATTATAAAACAACACCTCATTACTACGCCTATCTTTGATGAAAACCATAGGGAGAAGTTGAATTCTATGATGGTGATGTTGCCTGGTGAATTTATAGCTGAGTCAATCTTTCCCCTTGCTAAGGCACCAGTGGCAGCTAGTGGAGAATTTCTGAGGGTAGATTTCACAAAGGAGCAGGGAGCGGTTGCTGGAGCAGGGTCTAGGGATTGAGTCCTATGCAGTTGCATTGGCTGTTGTTGCTGTCATCAACGAGCTTGCCCCCAAGCAGATTTTTTTCGCTATTTCTCGAGACAAGGAGGTCATGGTTGCGGGAGAAATTGGGATCTCAAGGTTCTGGAGTTGAAGATCTAGTGGCCACTGCCGGTTCCGTGTTCTGTAACGTGGCTTTGCAATCACCAAATCCGCAACATTGAGAATGAGATACTTTGTATCTCAGTGAAAAATCTTATAACAAGCCCTATATCAGCCATAATATATCGTGCTATAGTAGTGTCATATGATGCAAAGGTACCACGAAATCACAGTGGAGATGTCACTGTGGATTGACATGCGAATCTGATGCAGGAGCATCAAGGGCACTTTTTTATTTTGTAAATATGTTAAAGGGGGTGTGTTGATTTTTAATATTTTATTAAATTAATTTGAGTAAAATAGGAAAATGTGAGGATCTATTGTAAATATCTTTTTGTTTAATAAAAGGATATGAGGGAATTTAATTAGTGGAAGGATTTTAGGGATAAAGAGCTATCCTTTAGGGATGTTGAGATATTTAGGGGTTTGTTGAGGAATTGAAGGGATTGAGCATTTAATTTAATGATATTTTTAAATTGTATAAACAGAAGAAGTTTTAGAGGCAAGAAAAGGAGAGAAGTGTGAGGAGTGAGTGTGAGAAGTTCTCCTTGGAAGCCTTCGGGCAGTTGTAAAAGGGCCATGGATTTGCATATCTGGCCATGAAGAAAACTCTGTGTGAATGTTTGTCTTATTGTAAATATGAATATGTTGATTTCGATTTGTATGGACGGTTATGTTTTCTGAATGAAATTCTGGACGGCTGTGAACACGATGTGTATAATGTGAATTTGTATGGCGCTCCTTTATATACTGTGAAATTGCATAGTTGCACAGGCGTTTTATGAAGGCAGTTCGCCTTGAATTTTCATTTATTCCATTAATGTGGTTTATTCCATTAAAGGGCCGTGCTTGTATGAAGTGCGATGGTACATTTGTCCAATAACCAAGGTGCGAAACAGCTCTTGGCTGTGTGCTAATCCAAATGCGCGGCATCATTAGTGCATAAGGTTATAAAGGAAGCGGCGTTGGTTGGTTGAACACATCGCAGTTAAAGCTTAACGATTTCGATTGGGATCATATCCGCAACAGGGGTTGAGTACCAGAATTTGAGGAGCGAGTTAATCCTTGAAGCGCTGCTGGATATTGTTGGCAACTGCAGTTATGTGTATGCATGTTTAATTGCCGAGGATGTTGTGTGTGCATGCGCTCTAACACATATACATCGGTTAAGAATATAGTCATCGGCGGAATTTGTATAGAGGATCCTGTTACATGTATTTGCAGCATGACAGATAGCAATTAATTTGTGATTCAGAACCTTGCCCGTGAACTAGCGCCGATAGACAAAGAAGATGCGTGGTTAATTACAAGGTAATACATATATCCTTATTATGCTATGTGAGACCCAATTGAAGAATTCTTTTAAGAATTCAGGAAGCGGCTCGGTGGTTGTTCGAGATATATATAGCCTTCAACGTTAATTAGAACCTCGCCACAAAACCAACCTGTAACTAGTTGCTGAGGCGGTTGTTGCGTTCAAGAATTGCCATCTGTTACCACGCTGTTATTGTAAGAGGGATGAGATCAGCGAAATCTGAATTGAGTGTGTACATGGTAGCGCCATCGACCTTCACAATTTAAGGACGAGAACTACCTGCAGTTAGCGTAAGTTGGTATAGTGTATGCGGATGTTAATAACCTTTGAAAATGCATCAATTATATGCTTGCTGTGTGGACTGTTATAGAGAGGCAATTCTGATTGCGTATGCGCAGGTTTGATGAGGTTAGTCCTTGTATATCTAATGTTGGAGGATATAAGCCGGTGTTTATAATAACGGACAGGTCAGTCATCAACGCCGATAACCAAAACTGCTGCGACTCGTTCTTTATTTTATGCTTGAATCTGGATGCATGTGACTGTTATATACATATAACTATGATTGTATAAGAGGGTCAAAGCGTGACCATCGTTGGAGGTGGATAATATAATGAAGACATATCTATACATATTGCACTGAAGGAAAAACTGCCAGGCTAAGGGCGATATATCCAGATGACACTGTGTATATGACATCGGGCCAGCTATATAACCATCGCTGAGGAAATAGAAGGTAAGGCGCACTCTTTGGTAATCCTATTTAGTGGTAATTCGAATGGCGTTAATAATGGTTGAAGCTTCGTTATGGCTGCCATATGTATGATTAGTGGGGCGATGTCAGAATGGAGGAGCGCATGGCGTAAGTGAATGTATACATTCTCTAAGTTAATTCCTTTTGAATATTGTTAGTTGCCTAATTGCTGTATGCGGTTGCTTGCGGGGTTTATGAAACCGTTCATAAAATATATATATGCCGGTCACATATATATATAGAAACTAATTGCGCAGGGAAAATATAGCGTGGGAAAAAGCTCTCTATGGTAACTCTGTACCAGAAAGGTAAAAACCGAGCGATAACATCTGTAATAAGAGAGTTGTGTAAGTAAATAGGTGCGCATGGCCATGGTTTCTTTTAGGAAGTCAAGCATTATATGCATGATTGGTTGAAGGATCCTGGTAGGAGTGGCCTGGGAGAGGCCTGGGCTGTGTCAGAATCACTAGTTCTGGGTTTGTCAACCATCTACAAGAGCCCAAACACACTATATTGCAATGAATTTAAATGTATCATTGATTTACATATAAGCCAGAGCAAGAATTTTGATCTTTTGATAGTTTGGAGATAAAATCCACCTACAAGAAATCATAGAAAATACTAGAAAAACCTGTACAAATTTTCGGCCCAACAACCCTTATTGGCTTTCTTGGTCACAGATGAAATGTTTCTTCACATTGCTGAAAATCGAATAGGCACAGTACCAACAGTTGGAAGCAGAGACAACATTATAATTTAAGCGGAGACAACATTATAATATCTCTACAATCTGCGTTAACTTAAGCAGTGTTCACTGTGGATTAGCGTTCAAAACTTCGCGAGTAGTCATATGGTGTATGGGAGTAGCGTTCACCATGGAGCAGCGTTCAAAACTTCGTGAGATTTCAAGCTTCAAAACGAGGTCTTGGCTTCCACACTACCAGCACGAGGTCGCCAAGTCTCGACTTCCACATATACTCCAACAACGTACACACCAGACTATTAAAGGCAAAAATCATGATCGGGTTCCCACAGGGTGATGAAATCGGACGGATGTGACCTTTCTGTAGCAGATCCTGAATCTGCCTCTTGATTTCATCATTCTCCAGAATAGAACACCGATAGATTGGTCCATTGGGCAGCAGTGCCCCTGGGGTCAGATCGATGGAGTGCTTGACCTGACAGTGTAGAGGAACCCCTGTGAGGGAGGTGAAGGTATCCTCATACTCATCCATGACCTTGTCCATTTGTAGTTGTCATGCGGAGGTGCCCTGTCTAGAGGTCGTGACCACCATATTCTTCATTCCTTGAGGTCGTATCATCAGGAAAACAAATTTCCCGGTTTTGGAAACGAGCTTACTGCATTGTTTTGCAGTAATCAAAGAGATGGCGGTAGGCGGTGCTACCTCCGGTATCCTGTACAAATTATTTCCCAAAGTAACAATAACAGCATGGGGCTTGATTCATACACAGCATGTCACTTCCACAAGTAAGGTTGTCCTAATATGTTATGAAACCAGCTCAAGAAAAGATAGAAAAGATAGATCAACGCCTTAGAATTCAACATCTTCGAGGGGGCAACCTCCTTTACATTACATAAATGAACAATTCTTGGATGATTCAAATGACAAAACCTCCTTTCTATATATAGGAATCTATGGAGTCACAATATAATCCAGCCGACCTAACAATAATAATATAAAGCCATAAAAATAACAATAGAGGGATTCTATGGGGCACAGAAATAACAATATCGGGGTAATAGGGGAAAAACAATATAAATAAGGGGTATAAATACAATAGTAATGGGGTAATCACTAGTATTATAGGGACCCAACATGCCCCTCTCCTTCAAAAAAGTGTTGTCCTCAATGCTTGAGTAGTTCTGGATACTTCTGCATAAAATTCTCATCCTCCCATGTGGAATCTTCAGCGGATAAATTCTTCCACTTGATAAGATACTCTGAAATTGATCGATTTCGTAGTTGTCGAGTTCTTGTTTCTGTGACTGCTTCCGGTTCCAATATAATTTTTCCTTCCTCGTCAAGTTCTGGCAATATTGTTTGAATTGGGAGCTTGTCGCCTATAACCTTCTTTAAACATGAAACATGGAAAACTGGGTGCAATCGAGAAGCTGCAGGAAGCTCCAATTTGTATGCCATAGTACCAATCTTTTGCAACACCTTGTACGGACCATAATACTTTGGTGATAATTTATTATCCTTATTAGCTTGCTTTAGGAACATTTGCTTATATGGTTGTAGTCGTAGGAATACCCAATCACCTACATCAAAACTTCTTTCACTGCGATGTTGATCTACCTGTTGTTTCATTCTATGTTGTGCCAACACGAGGTTATCCTTTAAGAGTTGGAGGACTTGTTGATGTTCGATTTGATGTTCCACTGCCTGAACCTTAGAATTTTCTCTTAAATATGATGTGATGGATGGTGGTTGATACCCATAAAGTGCCATAAATGGGGTCATTTTTGTTGCTGTATGGAAGGAAGTTTTATACCACCATTCAGCCAGAGGCAACCATTTGACCCATTGTGTCTGTTTATCTGATACAAAGCAACGAAGATATCCTTCCAAACATTTGTTTACTATCTCAGTTTGCCCATCAGATTGAGGATGATAAGATGAGCTATGAGCTAACTGAGTACCAAGACAAGAAAATAATTATGTCCAAAAATTTCCAGTGAAAATGGGATCTCTGTCACTTACAATAATCTTTGGGTTTCCATGTAGCTTTTGAACTGTTTCCATAAATGCAGTAGAAACTGTTCTGGCTTTAAATGGATGTGATAATGCACAAAAGTGTGCGTACTTGGTAAGTCTGTCAACTACCACCATGATGACACTCTTTCCCTCAGACTTGGGTAAACCTGTGATAAAATCCATTCAAACCTCCTCCCAACGTTGGCTTGGAATGGATAAAGGTTGTAATAGACCCGATGTCTTAATTGTTTCAAATTTATTTTGTTGGCAAACCAAACATTCCGCCACAAACTTTTGAATATCTGATTTAAGGCCATCCCAAAAAAATTCCTTCTTAACCCTGTGGTAAATTTTTAAAAATCCTGAGTGCCCTCCTGTTGAAGCCCCGAAAATCAGGTTGACAACAAGGGGGATACCCACTCGGTCCGTACCTTGGTTGGCACCTCCTTATCCATTTGGTATAGCGGGTCCGACTGGGGATAATGGGACCAGTTTCCCAATCTAAGGGTGTATGTGTGTGTGTGCAGAGTTGGATGTTGCTAATCTAAGAATACTTAAAGCTAATTTAAGTCAAACTTTTAAACTAACTCTATGCTATTGTAATCTAATGAGAAACAACACATCTAATCTACGCTAACCCGGGGTGTATCTCTTCTATTATGGGATCTAAAGAGATTTCAAACAATAACTGGTAATAAAGATCATTCAACTATCATAAGAATAGAAATCAATTAAGATAAACCACTTTGCATAAGAAGTTAGGCAAAACAGTTGTGAACAACATATCGCATAATAAGTTATTCATATATCAGACATAAATAAATGGCTCCACCGTACAGAAGTGCCAAATGGTAACTCATACATTCATGCAGTAACATATAAGCAACTGAAAACTGTATATCACTTTAAGAATATAAGCAGAAATGGCCAAGAGATAAAAGTACCATTTATGACTAATCCTACTCATAAGCTTTAAGCAAAAACGATTTATCTCTACTTGTTCTAACATCTACTAAGAGTACAAAAGTGCAACATCAGTAGCAGACATCAAATGCAAACATTAATAAATCTCGATCCATCCATTCATCAAAACCTCCTCTGAGGGTGCAGAAGTGCATGTTCCGAGGACAAGTTTTTGACAAATTTCTGGACCCTTCTCTAAATGCATGAGAAGGGTTAAAATACTACTTCCTAATTCTAATAACAGTCTATTTACAAAATTTAGGATGCGGTTTTCAAATGACCGTCCTTTTTCTAATCTAATTTTAAAGAAAAAACAACATTCTAAAATAAGGCTACTTCTGAATTTGGTCTTTAAAGCTGCAAGTGTTCATCATGGGCTTGAGGAGAGTCGGCTGGCTGACTTCTGCGCTGAGCTGGGCTACGAAAACAGAATCTATGAGAGTTGGCACTACTTTTTTGGCCGCGCTTATGGTGCATTTCACAGTCATCCATTGACTATGCGGCTTGACCAAGTATGCCCAGTAACACTCCCAATTTAACCTGTTTAATGCTTGGATCACTTTTCCCTTTTCCTGCGCCTTCTGCTTCCATTCTGCTTCCAGTCGTAGTTTATTTGGTAGGTACCCCGGGGTGGTGTCTTCGATTAAATTGGCCTTGTGTAAATTCTCATTTACACAGTCGATTAGAATGCTTGCTTGTGTGGCCACTGTCTTCGCTGCTTGTTCCGCCTTCCTGATTTGATCGTCCCATTTATTAAAGAGCAATTCATTATGATTCTCGTTTATTATGGGTGCATTTGCTCTTTTCCCTTCATCTTCATCCTGCCAAGCTAAGTATTCCGTCACTCGTCTGTCACTCTGATCATAGTCACTCCGCAAGTCTACCACTTGATTGGTGATTTTATCGTTCAGCTCGCAATAGTGACTCCACTGTGATATCTTACGTCCCAACTCTTTCTTTTGCTGCAGTAGTTGCTCATTTAAGCCAATAGATTCTGAAATAAATTCCGCAAGCTTAGGCTCATCTTTATGCATTTCTTGTAAAATTTGCAATTGTTTTCCTTTCTCGTCTAGACTTCTTTGATAGCCTATCTGCATCTGCTGAAAGTCTTCCTGCAACTTCTCGAGCTGTTTGGAAGCTTAAATATTAGCATTGGCTTGTTGCAATTGTCGTTGTAGTAGCTGTATTTGGTCTTCTTGTTCTTTCAACAGTTGTTGAACTTCCGATACCTTGTCAATAGTTGCAGAAGCATATGCTCCTGCGATCTGAGACAACTTAGTGAGATTTTCAGTTGGGTTATTGTTGGGGTCTTTCCATAAGACGTCCAAATGTTCAGCATTTTGTGACAGTGTATTTTCTAGTTTTCTTTTCTTCCTCTGTCTCCTTACAACTGCTTTATGTTGGGGACTATAGAATACATCTAGTGGGGGAATTTCTTCTACATTAAGTAGAAGCTCATAAGGTGGAGCGATAGGAATGTGCTCCGTTTCTGTGACACTGCTAACTATGGTCGAAACCACTTCATTCGCTATCTATGTATTGTTCACAGGTGTTCTTGGGGCTTGCCCTTCAAGATTGATCAGCTCATTGAAGGTTTCCCATTCTTTGTCCAGTTCTGTTGTGACGAGTGGCGCTTCAATGACAGGAAGGGGGACATCTCTTGGCGGGGAGGCGATAACCTGCTGTTGCGACATTGCACTTGACTGAGTTGTATCTTTAGCTATTTCTTCGTTTTTTCCTTGGTCGCTTCCAGACCCTTTAGAATGTTCAGGCACTCCTTGCGCAGTGTCAGATTTAGATCTGGAAGTGCTAGAGTTTCCACTGAGGCTAACGCTTGGAGTTGGTTCTCTGGCAGGCAGGCGCAACTTCTCTAGAGGAACACTGGCCAACCTTCTTTCCCTGTATAACATGAATCTTTGGAGGTCATCTGGAGACAACTTCGACCGAGCTTCCCGCAAAATTTCCTGGAGTGAGCTTCTACTCTGAAATAAATCATCAAACAAATCTTTCTTTTCAACGAATACTTTTATCTTGACGTTCGTTGTGAAATCTTGGGCAACATCATTTGGGTCAAATGGCCTTGCTGGGAATTTAAATAATTGTAGACACGTCACATTCTCCACTTCGGTGAAAGCGTGTCCTACATCGAACAATGAAAAGGCCCCACAAGCTACAAGAAACTGAGGCCATATGGCCTTCTTTTTGTCTTTTAGGTCTTTGGTCAGGCCGCCTTTTGAACAGGTTTGATATGCAATTTCTCGAGCCAAAAGTTTATCGGGGATATACAAAGGCAGGACATGAGGAGGTACAGTGCTTCCAAACACTCTAATATAGGTGAACCATTCTTCCCCGAACCATCTTGCGATGGGGATGATATCTATCTGTGCCTCGGGTGAGCACCTCGGGGGGTCTTCATCATACATCATTCTATACAAAGGTAAGATAAGCCCGTGACAAATCTGGTAGAAGTGTGGGACGAACTGCGCATCCCATAACACCTTATGATAAACATGGATAGGTAATGGGTCCTGAGTAGTCCATTTCCAACACATAGTGGGAAATTTAGACACATAACAAATAGAATCCATAACATATGCGGACAGATAAAAAGGAGGATAGATCCTTTGAGACAAGGATCTTTTAGACCGGTAATTGATAATAGCCATGTATAGATTATCAGAAAAGATCTTGGCCCAATCCATAATATCGGCATTTGTGGCAGCATCTATTAATGGTAGCCATTCAGACGAAAACTTATTGATATCCGGCATCCCAAATAATATACAAAGCATGGCCGCAGCAAAACAATACGGAGAGGTGAGGGAACTAGTGCTGTACATACCGTTTTTGTCTTTTTTGAGCGGCTCCTCTTTTCTGGACCAATCTTTGGTGGTCTCTGCTAGGTTTGGGTTCTCTGCCACAAATTTCTTAATGAATTGTGCATTGTAAGTCGCCTGCCATTCAGGAAGATGATACATAAGATTTAAATCTTACGCAGCGAATGATCCGATGAGCCAATGTCCTTGAACCTTGAATTGTCTGTTGTTCATCTTTGCATTGTCAAGT
The DNA here is from genome assembly GCA_031772625.1 of Pinus tabuliformis. NCBI lineage: Eukaryota > Viridiplantae > Streptophyta > Pinopsida > Pinales > Pinaceae > Pinus > Pinus tabuliformis. The sequence continues at coordinate 1,955,430,143 of CM062819.1, forward strand.
ATCCACTTGATCATATCCGTATATGGTAGAATTTTGGGCCTTGCTGCTATCCGGTGAAGAAATGAACATGCTAGCTCCTCTAAGGACGCCTCGGAAGAGTGTTGTGAGCCCGCGATAGCAGCAACCTTCATTATTCTGGGATTCTATTCTTCGAGCAGTCTGTACATGCTTTCCCATGTCGATATCCCCGCGTCTCTGTTACAGGCTGTGTCTGTATACAAAGACGTCATCTCCTTCATCTTTTCCTTCGCCTCAGAGCCTTGAGCTTTATTTTTCTTTCCCATTTCTTCCTGCGTTTGGCTTTGAATCGTCTTTAGTTCTTCGTTCCTGCAAATTACGAGTGAAATGGAAATGACTAATCAAGAAAGGTGATGGGAGAGTTTTAAATGCAACAGATATATCAAATATGCCATATTACGTGAAGTAATTCTTTACAAAAGCACGCGTTTTCATTTCATTTAATAGCTGACAACTAATTCCTTTACTATCATTAAAAGCGCATGATCTTGAGTCAGATTATGGTAAGTGGCTTTTCTTTGAATGGCGTGTCCGAAGGATTCGTGATGAAGTGATTTATGATTTGCTTACGTAACATCGCAGATCGCGCCATCGCAAATCGCACCATCGCAGATCGCGCGAATATAATATCGCAACATCGCAGGTCACAGAAGTTTAATGTTTGCCGAATATTGCCAGCTCATTTCTGCGGCATGCAATCTTGCGATCGGTGTTATCACAGATCGGTAAATCTTGAAGTTTTTCTTTATGAGTATTACTTTATTGCGATGCGATATTATGCTTAACACGAGAGTCTTGCGCATATCGATATTATAGAGAAATGGAGGCATTTCCTATCTTTTTTGCAACGCGGCTTTGAAGATATTTCCCTTATCGTAGACTTAGGTTAAAAATATTCAAAAGACCTTTCTAAGCTTAGGATGGTAACCTTATTTTGAAGAAAGGAAACTCTTGCTTTTTTCCTAAAATTTAACTAAGGGTCCCCATTCATTTAGTATTTTGGACAACACTTAAATGAACAAGGGGGGGTGTTGCTGGCCACAACACCTCCTAAGGGATAAGTGTGCAATTCCATAAGAATCTTTTGTTTTAGCTGGGAATTCTTACAGAGGTATAAGCAATCTTTGTACCATAACGAATCATTTTGCCAGCTAAATGTATCAGAAGTACTGGAATCTTGTTGTAGCTTTCGAATAAGTGCCCACACTTCTTCGTCATTCTTCCATTCCTCCCTTGCTTCGTTTATCCAATCTGGTTGGATAATAGAAATGGCACACAACAATGCTTCCACATCCTCATCCTTTCTTGAGAGTGCATCTGCCACCACAATTTGCTTCCCTTTTTTGTAGATGATTTCAAAGTCATAACCCAACATCTTTGTGACCCACTTTTGTTGCTCTTCAGAGGATAATCTTTGTTCTAAAAAGTATTTAAGGCTATCATGATCCGCTTTTACCTTGAAGTGTCTTCCCATTAGGTAGGGTCGCCATTTCTTAAGTGCATGGAGTATTTCCAACATTTCCTTTTCATAAATAGCTTTGCTTAAAAACTTTCCCTTGATTGGACGACTTTCAAAAGAAATGGGTCTTTCATCTTGCATTAGAACAACACCAATTCCATTTCCTGAAGCATCACATTCCACAATAAAGGTTTTTGTGAAGTCCGGTGTAGCTAAGACTGGTGCTTGGCACATTGCCTCTTTAAGATGTTCAAAGGCCTTTGTTGCTTCCGGAGTCCATGAAAATGAATCTTTCTTCAATAATGTTGTTAGAGGTGCTGCTATTCTCCCATAATTCTTAACAAACTTGCGATAATACCCTGTCAACCCAAGAAATCCTCGCAGATGCTTTATGGATGTGGGGATTTTCCATTCCTTAATGGCTTTAATTTTGCTAGGGTCTACCTTAACTCCTTCATGAGATACAATATGACCCAAATATTCCACCTCCTGGACTCCAAAGAAACATTTGGATCTTTTTGCATATAATTGTTTCTCCTCCAATAGTTGTAACACCCTGTCAACATTTTCAACATGATCCTTCCAAGATTTGTTGTAGATTAGTATATCATCAAAAAATACTAACACAAATTTTCCAAGGAATGGTTTGAAAATTGAATTCATCAAACCTTGAAATGTTGAAGGTGCATTGGTAAGGCCAAAAGGCATGACCAAAAATTCATAATGACCCTCATGAGTTCTAAATGTTGTTTTCAGAATGTCTTCAATTTTCATTCTGATTTGATGATATCCCGAATGAAGATCCAACTTGGTGAAGTAAATTGATCCATGCAATTCATCCAGTAATTCATCAATGACATGAATGGGGAACTTATCTTTAATAGTGAGCTTGTTGAGCTCCCTATAATCCGGACACATGCGCCATGATCCATCCTTCTTGTGCACCAATACTACTGGAGCTGAGAAAGAACTTTGACTTGGTTGAATTATACCAGCCTCTAGCATTTCTGCAACCATACGTTAAATTTCACTTTTTTGGGCATAGGGATATTTGTACAGCTTGATGTTTGGAGGAACACTTCCTGGAATCAGATGAATAACATGATCATGATCACGCATAGGTGGGAGACCTTTGGGAGTCTCAAATACCTTGGAATGATTGTCCAGGACTTTTTGGAGATCTGGAGAAATAGATGATTCCAATGTGGAAACATCTAGCGAACATAATTGTGCAATTACACCTCTTTGCTCCTTTTTGAGAAGCTTATTCATGCCATTAGAGTTGATTATCTTTCCTGGTTTCCCTGCAAAACCCCTTAATTCAGCTTCCTTTCTTTCTGTAGAAAATTTGATGAAAAGTTCTTGAAAATTAAAAGCTATTGTACCCAAGGATTGTAGCCATTGGAATCCTAGTACAACATCAGCACCTCCCATTGGAATGGAAAGCATTGGGCTAGTCAATACATATTCTCCCATGGATAGCTTGATATTATGGCACTTTCCAGAGAAATTTATTGTTCCTCCATTTGCAATCATCACTTGACACTCTGGTGCTAGATATAGGAAGCAATTCAATTCTTTTGCTACCCTACAATGAATAAAATTATGGGTGCTTCCTGAATCAATCAACACTATTACCTTTTTCTTCTTGATTTGTCCTTCTATCTTGATGGTTTGAGGAGTGGTAATTCCCGCCAAATCATTACAAGATATGGTCGGATTTGTTTGTTCTTCATCTAGGCTTTGTTCCTGGAGTATATCCTCTTCTTTTGACCTTTCTTGCTCCTTTTCTTCTTCCTCTTCACAATCTATGTAGAATAAATTCTTCTCAGCACACTTATGACCTTTTGTGTATTTGCTATCACAACTATAACAAAGCCCTTTTGCTATTTTTTCTTCCAATTGTTGTGGTGTCAACCTTGTAGGTTGTGGAAGACTATGGGCAACAAAACTTCCGTCTTTATAGTTGTGAGTGGTATGCTTCCTAGTTGCCATAATTTTGCTTAACATTTTTCTTGCTAACCTGAATGCCTTCTCTAATGAATCAGGTTCCCAAAGGCAGACATCATGTTGAATATTATCCTTTAAAGACCCTATGAACACATCAATCCTATGCTCCTCTGAAATATCTTTTACCCTTATGTTCAATTTTTGGAACTCCTCAATGTGATCCATTATTGAACCCTTTTGTTTGAGACTTATCAATTGGCTAAAAAAAGTGTTGCTTTTTGTATCCTCATAATGTGCTATCAATTCTTCCGTAAAAATTTCCCAAGTGATAAATTGTTTGCGAGAACAAAGTCATTGATACCATACAAACTAATTTGGTTCCAAATATACAGTTGCCATACGTACCTTTTGTGCGTTTTGCACATTATTGAGATCGAAGAATTGCTCCATCTGTAATATCCATGTGGTGGGATCCTTGCCATCAAACTTCCTCATATCGATTTTTGGAATATGGTGATTCTTCAATCCAACATTAGCGTATATGGAATCATGATTAACATTTCTTTTGTTCTCATCATGAGTTTCCTTTAGTACCCTTTCACCTGTAGGGACCATTTCTTGTAGCAACTTATTCATATTTATCTTCAATTCGTCCATGTCTATCTTCAAATCTATCTTCAAATCATCCATCTTAGCTTCCACGTCAATCATCTTAGCTTCTACACCTTTCTTTAAACAGTCCATCTTAGCTTCTACACCTTTCTTTAAACCATCCATCTTAGCTTCTACATCTTTCTTTAAACCATCCATCTTAGATTCTGTTCCTTTTTGTGCAAGGGATAGTTGTTGCACTTGGTCTTGTAATTTTGATATATCATGTTGCATTTCTTCCTCTTCTTCATGAGTCATGCTAGAGCTTTCAGGTTCCTTACTAGGTGTTTGCATTTTCTTTCCTCAGGGCATCAGTTACCGATAATAATTCTCTACTATGCCTGTCTAGTCAGTTTAACGTCTTAAATTGCTCTACATAAATTATCAATCCGGGTATCGTAAACTGATGAAGTGTGGTGCACCATATGTGCTTAGTTAACCTTTTTCTTACTTCGTTTTTTTATAGATTTTATTTTGTTTTGGGGTTTTGTTTTTGTTGGTTTCCTAAAGTGTCTAATGCAAATGGAAATCCTATTCTAAGGTCTTAAGAATACTTTTAAAGGACAAGTATGGATAAAGATTTCAAGACAAGGCCTATGTCCCTAATGGTAACTTCCAAAACTTAGCACTTCAAAAGAACTTAAAACATGTTATTGATGGAATTAGTATTTAAACAAAAGTGTAAATATAGCTAGTTCAATCAAAATAAAATGCAATAACCAAACAATGAGCTAGTGACTATGAGACCCAGTATCCTTGCTGCTTCAGTAGAAGGACAAGATGATTCTATCATGTCATTAGTCATTAAAAGGCTATGTGCATCACTAATATACAATCAAAATAGAATGCAACAACCAAACAATGTGTTGGAAATAATACTGAGAGGGGGGGTGAATCAGTATTATCAGATCAGATAAAAATTTTCAATTTCATACTCAGAAACATATACGCGACTTCAGTTAAGTGAACCCGCGTGTACACGCGACTGTGTTTAATGCAACTAGCGTATATCCAGAGATCTTATGATTCAGTTAATCTTATCTTCAGTAAATGCATCAGAACATTATTAAGCATATTAACAGTAAACAGGTGCAGTATAACAGAACAGATCATCACACAAATGCCACACACATGAACACCATGATATAAGGTGGAAACCCAATGTGGGTGAAAACCACCTGCTGCAATTTGTCTCTTTCTTCTTTAATGAGAACTTCTTTTACAATGTACTGGTGCAGTCCTTTACCAGCACGCAGGCTACAACCTGCAGAGGGCTACAACCCTCTTAGCTCTTGTACTAGCCGATCCATTTACTAGTACGTAGGTGCCTACCTACAGAATGCTTCTTTACTCGTTTTCCAGCTGCTAGTGGAAGGGAGCTACAACCCCCTGGCTCTTGTACTGGCTGATATGTTTACCAGTACGTAGGTGCCGGCCTACGATCTACCCGGGACCACGTTTCATACATTTTCATACTGGATCCATAAGACAATCATCATCATCAATCACTGAAACACCCAATTCTGAATCACTGTAACCCTGTCAACAATAACCAGACAATCATAGCAACAACCAGATCCAGCTCCATATTCAAATATCATACTTCACATTGTATACGCTACTTGGATGACCCCAACCTGCGTGTATACGCCCTTTTACCAAAACCAACTCGCGTACAGATCTATAAATTCAACCTTAAAACTCTGCAGCTATATCAGACATCAAAACATACCCAGATCATAATAATAAACATGCGTCAGTAGATCTAGTCTATCCAGAGTCAAACCATATGAAGATAATCATTCCAAACCTTGAGATCTCGTTCCATCATTCATCATCCTCCACATGGGTGAAACCTTGGTTCAGATCACCAACCCATAACCAGCACTTGGATCACACACTTTCTCAGATCTTCATCACTCACACTTACACTCTTTGGCCTAGTGATCTTCTCCTTATATAGCCTTAGGCCTTGCTCAATACCAAGAGCCAAAACCATAGTAACACAATACCATCAACCTCAAAACTAGGGATCAACACGTCCGTCGAGACGCCATGGTCCAAAACCATAGGCACAACTTCCAAGGACTAACTGCCACTGACCAAAGGTACGTTTTCACATGTACGCGCTTTTACTGAAGCCAACCTGCGTGTACACGCTGATTCTCCTTGCTGAACCTGCGTATATCTCTTTCTTGTCCTGCTGTACTGAGATCTGTCCACTAGTTAAGTTGTCATCACCTGTACCAGTCTCTGAGCACCTGTACCAACCTCTGAGTGAGTTGCCATCAAGGACAACACTTGAATCATAATGCCAACAATCTCCCCCTTTGGACTTGATGGCAACCACCACACCAAGTCACTCTCCCCCTTTGACATCAAGGGCAAAGGGTGGACCAAGATATTCTCTTCCTTGGTATACCTTCTGCTGTCCATACTGCTGTCCATACTCCCCCTGAGTACATGCTGAAATCTCCAAATGTGCTCCCCCTTTGTGTATGCCAAAGTGTACCAATCTATCCATCCTGCTCTTGCTGAATTGTGCTGTTCATGCTCCCCTTGACTGTAGGCAAGATCTGCAAAAGATGTTCTTCAAGAAGAACAAAGACTTATACATCATAGAAGACCTTCCTATCACCAAAAGACTCAACATACATTCATCACCCAACCTAGTGGGGATATACCAATATTGACTCATCCACCTAACCATGTGAAGATACATGATAATACATGAACATTTCATCATTCATCCCAGGCATAGTGGGGAAACCAACATAGGCCGTTACATGACCTTGACATCATAAAAGAGATACATGACATAGTGATGAAATATCTAGACCAAGACTTATGAAAACCACCAACAGCATCATGATCTGTACCATCAGCCTGCAATACCATTCCTAAACAGTAAGATGTATCATTTAGCTTCATAGACTTTATCAACACCTTCTAACCATAATGCCAACAATGCATTATTCGAAGAATATTCTCCCCCGAGTGTAAGCCAACCATGTCTGAACCATTTCCTGAGTCTGTTCTGCTCCCCCTGAGCCTGAGCCAACCATGACTGAACCTGGGTCTGTTCTGTTGCCCTTTCTCCATATACGCGACTTTGCAGCCTGTAACTCGCGTATATACGCGACTTGTCTTCATGAAACTTGCGTATGAGAATCAGAACACTGAAGTTCTATACCTTCAGCTCCCCCTGAGTCTGTTATGTCTGTGCTGTGCTGAGTACCCTGTGCTGTGCCACATCTTTCTGACTGAACTTCCTTCTTCTTCCATATCTTCACGCATGTTGATGATTTCTTCTTATCATGAGCTTTGTTCCTGCAATCTCTTGCTTTATGTCCAAACTTGTTACATGCATAGCATCTTACATGTTTCATATTCCTCTTGTAGCAATCAGCAGCTTTGTGGCCAAACATATTGCAAGAAAAGCAATATCCATTAAAGTATCTTGAATGTGATGATCTTTCTGCATGATGGTCTTGAAACCGTCTTCTTCTACATATGGCTGCAACATGTCCAAGATTATGACATACATAACATTCAACATTATTCAGTGGAGGAAATAATCGTCTATCACGTCCATAGTTAGGAGTAGAGAATCTTCCTTGAGGAATTTCTTTCCTTGGTTGTTCCTTTTTGGGCATTTCAGATTTCTCATTAGAGTTTCTTGCCTCACCTTGTGAACTAGATTCACCTTCAACATATTCATGAAAACCAAGACCAGTCTTGATAGCAGGAGATCTTTGACTACTAAGAATATCATCCAAGACTTTAGAGCTATCTTGAAATCGTAAAAGCTTATCCTTTTCTTCTAATTTGCTTTTCAAGATATTTACCTCAACTTGATGTTGTTCTTCTTTTTCAAGACATTGCTTCTTCAAGGTCTCTTCAGCTTTCCTTCCTTCATCCAACTGATGCCTTAGTTTGAGGATCTCGTTTTCTTGCTCTTTATTCAGTGCTAGCAGCATTTCTCGAACTCTGGAGGCACATTCCAAATGTTCTTCTAATCTGATGATTTCTTCTTTGAGGGTATTCTCCTTTTTGCTAGGTAGATCTTGTTGATCTATGATTTGATCTGATGCTTCATTTGCTTGTCTATCTTCAATCTGAGGTGCTTCTGGATCTGAATACTTGCTTCCACACAACGACAGGTTGTCATTGTTCTTTTGAGCTGTCTTCTTCTTCTGACGTGCTTTCTTCCCCATTGTTCTACGAATCTCCTTCAAGCGATCAAGCTTCTCTGAAGGACCTGCTCCGATACCAATTGTTGGAAATAATACTGAGAGGGGGGGTGAATCAGTATTATCAGATCAGATAAAACTTTTCAATTTCATACTCAGAAACATATACGCGACTTCAGTTAAGTGAACCCGCGTGTAGACAATAGTATTTGAAAGTTTTTTTTTTCAAGTGTTTGGATCTGATTTTGCATCAGCATATTTCCTCTTTGTTGCTGATCATCCTCTTATGAAACAAAATGGTCTCTTAGAGAGACACCATTCTCTTGTAGTCATTTGTCCTTCCTCCTGGAACCTGCAAAAAAAACTAATACTTCTTCTGCAATGGAATGTAAGATTATCAAAGGGGAGAGATGGCCAATCTCTCTAGTTATGATATTTACACAAAAAAATAAGAATTTGTATTAGTGAAACAAGTTCTCAAAGGAAAAATCAAAAGAATTTATACCTGATTTGGAATTAGTGCCTCAAGTTGATGTTGCTTCTTTTCAGCAATTTATTTCATTATTTTCCATTTCAAACTCAAATGATGGATTTCTCATTGTGTAGATCTTGTTGAGATCTTTCCAATGGTACTTAAATCATCAAAATCTGATTTTTTACGAAAAAGTTAGGCTGATTTGAACAATGAGGTTTTTCTGGCTGCGGAATTGGAGAACAGTTGCGGAATTGGACTTTAGCTGTGGAATGTGCACAGTTTCTGTAGCTAAAAATCTTGAATAAAAAGTTAGCCATTCATTTTTCATCATCAATCCAAAATTAATCAATACCTTCAGAAAAGTGAGCAAATAACTTGTTCATTTCATTGATTCAAAATTATTATTATTTTTTCTTGACATGCAGTGACTCAGTGTGTGGCGACTCAGTGTGGCGACTTAGTGATAACACACAATTTGACTTCCCTTTGACCGGGGTCTTTTTCATCAAATTTGATCGAATGAATAGGACACCATCCATGTACCAACATTCCCCCAGCTACCCATGTGGCTTGTTTTGCTTGATGACACCTGCAACCTAGAGTTTAACAAAACAGTTGCGGAAAGTTGAGCCAGCTGCGAAAGTTGGGCCAGCTGCGGAAAGTTGAATCAGCTGCGGAAAGTGGCTTGTTTCCGCAGCTAATGAAAACAGAGTGTAGAAAGTACTGTGAAATGGAGTGGTTGTGTGCGTGGAAGAGAAAAAAATGTGGAGGAGTGAAGGCTGCAACAAATTGTTGTCCAACCTCAATAGATACTTCAAGGACTGTTAGAGGCCAAGATGCTGTGAAGAGCGGATAGAAGAACAATGCATAGTTTTTTTTTTGGCTGAAAATATGATCAAGCTGCCAAGCACGTCAAATTAAACACGTACACAACACATGTTAATGAAGACAAGATCCATGAGTAGTAGCATTGTGCCGATATTTTAGCAAGTAAAACGCCGAGTCATAGGATAACTATTGGAGAAGTGTCGTATTTGTTTACACGTCTTTATTGCTGGCCGTGAAACTGAAACACAGTCACACGTTGCATGGGACTATTAGTTATTACAGACATGTAATTAAGCTTGAATAACAGCACATGGTTGATTCCTATTTGGATTTCTCTTCCTCAGGCACGCGGAATTGAAGCACACATCAAACTATCAGTTAATTAACTCAAATTCTGTTTTTGTTCACGCGGCGACAAAAAAGAGGCTCCAAAGAACCGAGGATTTCTCCCAGACCGCCACAAATTTCTTCAAACGGTTTCTGGGTTATCTAATTAACCCACCTGGAAAAAAAACCCATGTTTTATTTTCTTGAAATTCGTCTCTGTTTGGGCAAATCGAACGTTTGAAGTTAGACGTTTTTCTGCTGTTCACGTTTTTCCTAAGTTAATTTTTCTTTTTATGCTGTTCTGCATTCGGCCCGTAGAATTTCGAATTAACGGTTGGATGCATTCTCATACATGTTGGGCAACACATAAGGCCACATTGCATTCTTTGGAAGACACGGCAGAGGCACTTAATACCCCTTTGAAGCATGACGCTTATTCAGTGATCGAGTTTTTGTTGTATCTACAGACGATGGAGTTTGTCGTTCTTCCTCTGATTTTGTTTAATGTTAAGTAATAGCTCAAACAAAAAAACAACAGCCCCTTTTACAGCAATTTGTGAGCCCCGCAAACCCAAAATAATGGTGATTTTAATAGGGTGTTCCAGTGGCTAATTTTTCATCATCATGGCCCAATTCGTTCCCTCTAACAAAAAGCTTAATGTGCTTCTGTTTTTCTTTTGTCATGGGAGTGGACATGAGCAGGGTTCAATGTATTTTTTCAGTGTGAATTATTCAATTCTACAACCTAGCCCCTGTGTGCTGCTCGTAGCTTTAGATTTTTTCTAAAAAGTCCTTGTTTCAATCTAATTTTTTCATATATACAGTGCAATTTTTTTTTTTTTTTTTTTTTTTTTATGTTGCAGGTTTGTTTCAGGCCAAAGCTTGATCAGGGAGGCATATTTTTTTATTGAAGCCACAGTGAAAATTAGGAATGGAGATAGCCATAGATTTCTTTTCTCTTTTTTTTCTTCTCTGAAATTGTAAAATTTTATAAAAATGATTAATGATTTTCAATTTCAAGCAGCAAATACTTCAAGAAAAACATGCTAAAAATAGGACTTTGACTGAGGTCCTAGGCTGGTTTTTCATCGATCTGAGCTGAGTGACTAGGATAGGATCCATGTCAGGACGATTCTGGAGATGCCCATGTGGTCGATTTCTTCATTGGATGCTTGTAACTTGCTAAACCTTGAAACAGCTGCGGAATTCTCAGCTAGCTGCGGAATCAGGGCAGTTTCCGCAGCTAAGTTGCAAAACCTTATTAAAACAGGATACAGTGTTTTGAAGACCACTACAAAGCATAACCAGACAATTTTGGACAATTTGAACCTATCAAAGCAGTTGAGTTTCATTTTTTTTTTTTTTGAATCAATTGAAATGATGAATTTTATTTTGTCTCCTTTTTTTTTTTCTTTTTTTCTTTTTTTTTTACATAACAATTCTTTTTCTGATCCTCCAGATCACACAAAGTGCAGGAGGAGAGCATACTCAAGAATTATTATTTCTTTTTTTTTTTTTACTTAACAATCCTTTTTTGATCCTCCAGATCACACGAAGTGCAGGAGGAGAGCATACTCAAGAATTGTTAATTTTTTTTTTTAGATGTAAGAAATAAGGTCTCCTAATTACACTTCCCTGGCAACGGTGCCAAAATGTCTAGTCAATTTAACGTCTTAAATTTCTCTACATAAATTATCAATCCGGGTATCGTAAACTGATGAAGTGTGGTGCACCATATGTTCTTAGTTAACCTTTTTCTTACTTCGTTGTTTTATAGATTTTATTTTGTTTTGGGGTTTTGTTTTTGTTGGTTTCCTAAAGTGTCTAATGCAAATGGAAATCCTATTCTAAGGTCTTAAGAATACTTTTAAAGGGCAAGTATGGATAAAGATTTCAAGACAAGGCCTATGTCCCTAATGGTAACTTCTAAAACTTAGCACTTCAAAAGAACTTAAAACATGTTATTGATGGAATTAGTATTTAAACAAAAGTGTAAATATACAGCTAGTTCAATCAAAATAAAATGCAATAACCAAACAATGAGCTAGTGACTATGAGACCCAGTATCCTTGCTGCTTCAGCAGAAGGACAAGATGATTCTATCATGTCATTAGTCATTAAAAGGCTATGTGCATCACTAATATACAATCAAAATAGAATGCAACAACCAAACAATGAGCTAGTGACTATGAGACCAAGTATCCTTGCTGCTTCAGCAGAAGGACAAGATGATTCTATCATGTCATTAGTCATTAAAAGGCTATGTGCATCACTAATCTACAATCAACCGGTTGAACACACTTGCATGAATTAAAATTGCATGAATGAAAAATCTAATCTATCAAACTTGAAAGCAATCAAATAACATAATGAAATCAAAGAAAAATTGAACACACTTGCATGAATGAAAAATCTAATCTATCAAACTTGAAAGCAATCAAATAACATAATGAAATCAAAGCAATATTTACAAAATGAAATCTACTCTACCTTACATTCTACAAAGCAATATTTACAAAATGAAATCTACTCTACCTTACATTCTAATATGCTCCATGACATCTACTTCACATCTCCTTCCATGTTGAGAACATCAAAGCTTTATTCAAATTCTTCAAAAGTACAAAGTACAACAAAGTTCTCCAAAGCTTTCAAAAGCCATCAAGGAAGAACTACAAACTTAAGAACTAGGGACTAAAAAGCTTAAGCTAAATAGACTAACTAATGAAGGAGAGAGATCTCCTATTTATACAAAAGATGAGAAGCCATCTCATTAATGAGAGTCCATGAATCTCTCCCTCTACCTCTAGAGTCCTAATCAAAATAGGAACTGATAAGACACATGTCTTCTTAGAGTTACAATACAATTAGGAGATGTGACACATATCCTCATGATCCCATGATTCTTTCCAACCAAATTCGAATTTGGCCTTAGAGTGCCACATAAGGGTCTTCTAGAAGTCTCCTTTCAACCTACACATGTCAACAACTTCAACCCATTTGTTAGGTATAAGAATATGCACATTATTTTCTAATTTTTAACCACAAATTCACTTAAAAGGCTTAGAAATAATAAAGATTGGAAAAACATAAAGGTGGCCCAATGATAATGAAACTGGGATGAATGTGGTGACATAGTAGTGAAATGGAGGTGAAATGGAGGTGATATAATGGACATAATAGTGAAAGTGTAATGGAAATGAATGACATTTTGAAGACTCAACAATGCCCTTTGAATTCCTTCAAAATAAATTTTCAAACCAAGCTTAAGAAAAAATTTAAAAAAATCTACACACATTTTTTCACTTTGTAGGAGCTCAATATTGCCTCTGATGTATCTCTGTACTTTCTAATCATCTAGTTTTGAATTTGTGAGCTGTAGTAGCCTTTTGTGTCCTCTTTCTAATGCCACAAGTCTGACCCAAATTGGATTCTCCAAGGAAGAGTTATGTGAAATCTCCCACAGTGACTTGCTTTTAGACTAGTTCAGTAGCGGGAACTTGTACGACGTGCCACGAGTCACTGTTTCAACCTTTGGATCTGAAACACGCATACAAGAAACTACTGTCCTTGCTCTTTCTATAGCTTCTTACGAAATTTCAATCTGATCCGCAGAGAGAAAGTTATGACGATTTTCCCCAGGTCACCTGTTTTGAATGTAATTGAGGAGTATGCAAAAAGACCAACTTCCTCAGATCATATCTCCGCAAATATCGTGCGAAAAGCTCTGAAATTCGGACCTAAGGTTCAGCGCGATTTCTTCTCAAATGAGTTTTTTCTTCGACTTCTGAAACATCACAGAAAAAAGGTTATAACGAAAATTCCACGATGACCTGTTTGGAGCAGCGAAACCCTAGAATGCAAAGCTCTGATACCAAATGTTACGAAACCAGCTCAAGAAAAGATAGAAAATATATTTCAATGCCTTAGAATTCAGCCTCTTCGAAGGGGAAACCTCCTTTACATTACATAAATGAACAATTCTTGGATGATTCAAATGACAAAACCTCCTTTCTATATATAGGAGTCTATGGAGTCACAATATAATCCAGCCGACCTAACAATAATAACATAAAGCCACAAAAATAACAATAGAGGGATTCTATGGGGCATAGAAATAACAATATGGGGGTAATAGGGGCACAACAATATAAATAAGGGGTATAACTATAATAGTAATGGGGTAATCACTAGTATTATAGGGACCCAACATAACAATACATCACAAACTTCAAGGGGAGCAATGTCACACAATACCTCATCCATGAAGGGCTTGATGTTGTATGGAAGGCGACACTGCTGGCTCACGTGAAGATCATGTCCTTGGTGAAGCCACCCGATGGTGTACGGTTGTGGATGTGCTGTGGTTGGTAAGCCTAGCCACTTCACGACCTCTGCCGAAATGAGGTTCTTTTGGCTCCCACTGTCGACATTGAACTGTAGCAGGGAGCCCTTTACCCACATCTGGGAGTGGAAGAGATGCTCCTCCTCCTCTGGATCTTTGGGTTCCTCCTTCTGGATCTTCATGGTGGCAATGGTGGTATTGTGCTCCGCATCAATAATCTGCTTCCCTTTGTCATTCCCTTTTTGGGTTCTGACTCAGAGTCGAAACATGCATCTGATTCTGCAACCTTTAGCTCAGCCACCAATGATTGTTTGGCCCGACACTCGCTCTTATGGAATTCACACCACTTTCCTGTGTCTTTTTTTGGCTTCATGGTGCTATTCTTTGCTTACAAATTTGGTCGGTTTTCTTGGGCTGCCCCGCCTTGGCTTTGTCCTTTGTTCTACAATTTGGGGGCATCTTTCCCTTGCTTTGAATTCGCAGATCCAAAGTCTCTTCTTTTGTTTAAACTTTTGCTCGACCTTGACGACATATCGGTATGTCGTGCTGAGCGAGGGGATGTTCAGGAATTCTATTTCTTCCTGGATGTACTTGTGCAAGCAGTCACAGTAATTTAGTATCAAATGCTGCTCCAAATCCTTGATACCAAACTTTGTGTGAAGGGTATGGAAAATATTGGTAAACTCCAGCACGTCTTGGTCCCTTCCCTGCCGCAGCGTGGTCCACTTTATAAATTGATCCTCATAGCTTCCGACAGGGTAGTACTACCCCTTGATGGCCTCTCGGAATGAATCCCAAGTGGGTGCGGCTGAAAACAGTGAGCCTGTACTTTCATCCTTTTGCTCGCAGTAGGTTTCCCGCTATTCCTTGACGTGGGGGGCTGCTTTGAGAAGAGCGAAAATAATCTTTTCTCGACTGGAAAAGCATGAACAGAAAAATAACTCTCTAGCAAATTTAACCATTTATCGACGGCATCTGCGTCTATCTGACCCTCGAATATGGGGATTTCAAAATTAACTTGTACCTTAAACGGTATAGCATTTCCAGAGTAGCTGTTGGAAGCCGATGCATTGCCCCTGGGTAGCCGCTGAAGGATCTGGGCAAAGTTGTCCATCATCGTGTTCCTTTGTCGCTTGAGGGCTTCTTCGAGCAAGATTTTGATAGGATCTCCTGCCCCCTCGTCTTTATTTTCATCCACCATGGGAGGCCATCGGGATTTGCAAGGCTGGTCTTGCAAAGGTTCAACCAGTTCAAGCCCTAACTCCTTATATCCCAACCTCGTTGGGGACATGCAAAAAAAAACAGAGAAAAAGCAGACCGCTTTGATACCACTAATCCGGATTTAAACAGGAACACAACAAATTACAAAGATAACCATAAACACAGAGATGCAGTGGAAATAATACTTCATTTCATTAATATAAAATACTGAAATATGCTTACAAATAGAGTTGGAAATAAACCAGCTAGGGCGATGGTAGCTTATCTCTCAGAAGAGATGTGGCGGCTAAATGCCTATCCACTATGTTATAATGAGGCTTGAAGGCCTATTTATTGTTGAGAAACAATGGAAAACCCTTAACATTCCAAAACCTAACCCTAGAAGATGAAACACCAAACTGTGGGCCCCGTTTGGGTAAATTGGTACATCAACTTCCCGGGGTCGTAACTTTGGCATACGATCTCCGTTTGACGCACACAGTATCTCGCTAGAAAGATCTATCCAAGAACTACAACTTTGGGAAGATCAACATCGGTCCATGGACCCATGTTGCTCCCAGTTTTCCCAAAAAACGTCGTTTAGGGCCTCAAAATGGCTCCGGAAGTTCAGGACCCGAAAAACTGCTAAAAATAGTAAACTGGGCTACAATTAAGGAAAATGAAAAGTTGAAAGAAATAGTGGTGGGGGTCCAAGTGGATTTGGCAGGTAGCCACCAATATCCACCTGGATCAGGTATCAATGAGTTTGTTCTCATAAATCAATTGTCACTTGGACAATTTTTGTGGAAGAATTGGTGGCACGTTATGAGGATACAAAGAGAAATACCTTCATTAGCCAAGTGATAAATCTCAAATATATATCTACTGTGCATGTAAACAAAGTTGGTCACAAGAGCTCTGGTGGAAACGAGGGTTTGAAGCTCACGGATTCAACAGACCTAAGTACTAATTCTGGAGAAGAACAGGGCCAGAGCGGCAGAGCTCCACAGAAGGGGACAAGCTTTGACCCAACAAATGGAAAACGCGGGGTCCATTGGGACCCCATCATACAAACAAATAATGATGCACAAGAAGACAGCACAGGATGGGGTGCAGATAGCAGGGTATGAAAAGTCGGACCAGGAAAATCCAACCAACAAGGGGAAGAGGAGCAGTGAAGATAATAATACTAAAAAACTGAAGGAAAAGGATGAAAGCAAAAGTACAGAGAGTAGAGACAGCAAGAATCCAACCCTAGGACGTCTCTCCCATGGAAACAAAATAGAGAAGGAGCAAGAAGAAGCAGAGGAAAAGGTTCTAAATCAAGATAAAGAGGAGCAGGGAGGAATGACGTCAAAAAAAGAATCAGGGTCTGTGTAAGCCCAAAGCCGCAGAAACCCTAAGGGTTGTGATATCGGATCCGGAGATTCAGTCGTAGCGGGATCACATGGTCGAACATGCAGTGATATGCAGGTTCATGGGGCTCTGGCCAACAGAACGAGCTCTGTGTCAATGGATAAAGCAACAATGGAAACCTAGAGGTGATGTAAGGCTGCACTTGGGAGCTAAAGGTTTCTTTACTGTGGTTTTCTCCAATTTAGAGGACAAGGATCAGATCTTCGATGGAGGGCCTTATTTCTTTGCCTCCGCAGGTCTTTACATAAGACCATGGAAACCCAACTTCGTACCAGAAAAAGAAACCTTCAAGCAGGTACCAGTTTGGATACGCCTCTTTTCTCTACCGATTGATTATTGGGGACATGAGGCTCTAAAACAAATAGGTAACAAGCTAGGGACTTTCATCAAAGCCTCAAAAGCGACATTGCAAAAAAGGTATACCTCTTGTGCCAGAATCTGCGTGGAAATGGATGTGTCAGGAGTGTTGCATGAGGGCCTATGGCTAGAATACAGAGACGAAGATTATTTCCAAGCCATAGACTATGAGCAAATCTCGTTCCGTTGTAGAAAATGTCATGAGCATGGTCATTTAATCAAAGAATGCCCACTGAACAAAGCAGCAGGGGATGACAAGGATGGCAAAGGAGAGAAGAACAAGGAAATCTTCACCAGACCGAAAGCCAAACAGAGAGCAAACAGAAAACGCCAAACCAAGGCAAGCACTTCACAAGGCAATATGAGCAATGCTTTCGAAGTTTTGGAAACCGAGACGGAATCAGAGGACAACATTAAAGAACAAGAAACCATGACAATAAACAAATCTACAACAATGCCAAATTTGAAAGAACTGGAGGTGAACCCTTTGAGTATCAATCTTCAGGTTCAGGAAACGCCGGAGGGGGCTGAAGAAGACTCAGAAATGTTCACCAATGAAATCGGGATCGAAGAAATGGAGTTAAGTGACATACTAGAGCAAGAAGGTATGGACTTACCAAACATGGTGGAGAACTGGAAAAAGAAGGGAATGGAACACATATCGGAAGAGGAGGTAAAGAGGATTAATGACATATTCATAGCAAGGCAAAGGGCAGAGATGGAGCTGCAAAGCAAGAACTTGGGCACAGCTAAAGGACTAGGAGTCTGAACACAGGGATTACATCAAACCTCCACTAGTTCCAAGCATCGAAAAAAGAAAGCACGAAGGACCAACAATGAGGCATTACAAGAACTAGGACAAATGCTTCTAAATTCTAGCAAGATGAAAGCCCTAGAGGCTTTTTCACTAACCTCCTAAACTCTGTTTAAAATGAAAGTTCTTTCTTGGAATGCTAGAGGGCTAAACAGCCAAACAAAACAATGTCTATTAAAGAAGAAGGTCCAAAAGGAACAACCAGACTTAGTGTTTGTGCAGGAAACTAAATGCTCAAGCAACACAGTAATCAATATCAGCAAAAAATTAGGTAAACGCATGGAATACTTGGAAACAGCTAGTAATGGATGGGAGGGAGGTCTGGTTATTCTGTGGAATCCACAAGTAATCCAGCTCCTTTCCTGTGAGGCAGCTAGATCATACATAGCTATATAAGTTCAAGTAGTAGGGAACTTTGAGACATATCTATGCACCAATGTCTATGCCCCCCAGAAGCTATAGTCTAAGCTTCTATTTTTAAGAACTCTGCTTAACCTGAAACTAAGATATCCCCAAGCTAAGGTGATCTTTGGAGGTGACTTCAACATGATCACCACACTCACGGAAAAGAGAGGAGGTTTAAGGAAACTCAACAGAGACTCTGAAGCTTTCCTAGACTTCATTAAGTCGGCCAATCTTGTGGATGTTTTCCCCAGAAGTGGTGTTTTCACGTGGAACAACAAAAGGGGAGGTGAAAAGCTAATAGCCTCTCGTTTGGATAGATTTTTAGTAACAAAAAGAATATTGATGGAAGGAATCAGTGTGGAATCAGATATTCTTCCCAGTGGAGGGTCAGACCACTGGCCCATCACATTAACTGCAGCAATCCAGGGCACTCCTAGAAATAAACCTTTTAGATTCGAGAAATTCTGGCTCACTCATCCTGATTTCATTCAGCAAATTGAACAATGGTGGAAAGAACCTTTGGGTATTAAAGGAACCAAAATGTATCGGTTACAGGGTAAGCTAAAACACATTAAAGCCAAGATCAAAGTCTGGAATCATGAAGTCTTTGGGAATATTTTCAAAGAAAAAAAGAAACTAGAAGAGCAATTGGAACATATACATGAAGGATGGATTCAAGGGAACATAAACCAAGAAACTGTGAACAAGGAAAAGACACTTATGCAGGACTGGCAACTTCGGTGCCAACAGGAGGAAACACTTTGGAGACAAAAATCTCGAGTTCAATGGCTTCAGGAAGGAGAACAGAACATGAAATTCTTCCATAGATCAGCAATGGACCACAGAGGAGCCAACAAAATTCTAAGCCTTAAAGATGATCAGGGGGCCACAATACAGTCACATCAAGAGATCTCCAACCTTCTTACTTCACATTTCAGCAGAATAGCTCAAGAACCTGGGATTGACAGAATGGAGGCAATTGAGGAACTTACATCCTCAATCCCCAAGCTAATTTCGGAGGAGCAAAACTTAGCTTTAACTCGTGAAATTTCCCTGGAAGAGGTGGAAGAGGCCGTAAAAGAAATGCCTAATGGTAAAGCACCTGGGCCTGATGGATTCACCATCGACTTTTACAAGGCCTGTTGGGATATAGTCAAAACAGAAGTCTAGGAAGTAGTGGAGGATTCTCGGCGTTCCGCTTCTATCCTCAAGTCCCTCAATTCCACCTTCCTTGCCCTTATTTCAAAGGAGGAGGAAGCTAACACACCCTCAAAGTTTCGTCCAATTGCGCTATGAAATGTCTTATACAAGACTATATCCAAAGTCATAGATAATAGAATGAAACTCATACTTCCAGGCATTGTTTCGGAAGAGCAATCAGGCTATGTAGAGGGGAGACAAATTTTGGACAACATCTTACTAGCACAAGAGATTATTCACACACTCCAAATGCAGAAGAAAGCAGGTATGATGATGCATATAGACCTGTCAAAGGCGTATGATAATGTTAACTAGCACTATCTGGAAGCAATATTGAAAGCCTTTGGGTTTGCAGAACAATGGATATTTTGGATCCTAGCTTTGGTCAAATCCACAAAATTTTCAATTCTGGTTAATGGAGCCCCAACTACCCAATTCTCTCCTTCACGAGGTCTACAGCGAGGGGATCCTTTATCCCCTTTCCTTTTCGTGATTTTAATGAAAGGTTTGAGCAGACTAATCCAAAATGCTACATAAGAAGGAGTTATTGAAGGACTTTAGCCCCTGCCCTCAATTCTAGCAACTACTCACCAACAATTTGTTGATGATACGATGTTGCATGGGACTCCCTCAGTTAAAGAAGCATTGGGATTCAAAAGAATTCTAAATCTCTTCAGCAAGGCCTCAGGTATGGAGCTAAATCTCTCAAAATCTTCTATCTTCTTTTTTAATACTCACATAGCTGTTCAAAACAATCTTTCTACCATCCTAGGCTTTAGAAGAAGCAACCTCCCCTCGAGATACCTAGGAGTTCCGTTAACGGACAAGCCATGGCAAAAATCGCACTGGGAAAAGATTTTAGCAAGCCTGGAAAAAAGATGTCATCATTGGACACACAGAGCCCTTAACTTCGCAGGTAGATTGGTCTTAACCAAAGCAGTTCTTCAGGCCATTCCACAATATATGCTTTCCATTCTCCCAGCTCCCAAGGGAGTGTTGCAGAAGATAAGGGTCATCCAAAGGGATTTTCTCTGGTCGGGAAACTCAGAAAAGAAGAAATGGTCGCTAATGACGTGGAATAAGCTATGCAAACCCAAACATCTGGGAGGGTTGAACCTATAGGACCCATCCACGGTTAACCGTGCTTGTGGTGCAAAATTATGGTGGAGGTGGTTGAAAGAACCTAAACTACCATGGGCCAAGCATTGGAAAGAAAAGTACGCTCAAAATCACAGACTACAAAACTTAATTCGGATGCAGGAAACTCCAGAGGGCTCACCAATTTGGAACCTCGTGAGAAACAACCAGCACATAATCCAGGAGCAAATTTTTTGGGAGATTCGTGACGGAAAAATAGCCCTTTTCTGGGAATACACATGGCAACAACTTCCCAAGCTGGAAAGCCCCGAATTCTTAGATATCCAAAGAAGCAACCAGGAGCTTGGGAGAACCACAGTGAATTAGTGTTGGAATCCCAACGACAGTGACCAGGTGTGGAGAATATGGTTATTCAATGAGACAGATCAGCTAACCGAAGAAAACAACAGTTTAGAGAACCTGAAAACTCAGCTCGCTAAGAGAAGGATAAGGAAAGCAGGGGATAGTGACCAATTGCACTGGGGAAAGCTTGAAGGAGGAAACTTCACGCTCAGAGAGGCCAGAACACACATAGAAAATACTGAGCATGAAGAAAAGTTAAATGGTATAGCAAAGTTTGGGACGCCCAATTATGGCCGAAGATCAAAACATTCCTATGGCTACTCATGCACAGAAAGACGCTAACTTGGGAGAATCTCCGGAAAAAAGGATTCATTGGTCCTTCTCGCTGCCCCATGTGTGGAACGGAAGAGGAAACCATGAATCACCTCCTCAA
This sequence comes from Pinus tabuliformis, assembly GCA_031772625.1. Lineage (NCBI taxonomy): Eukaryota > Viridiplantae > Streptophyta > Pinopsida > Pinales > Pinaceae > Pinus > Pinus tabuliformis. Next base: position 1,955,451,654 of record CM062819.1, read on the forward strand.
CACCTGTGATTGGGCAGATAGCGTCTGGAATTGGGCAGAAACCATTCTTCAAAGGATGGATCGAGTTAGGAATTCAATTCAAGAGACAATTGAGAACTGGAGTGGGAATTTCTCCAATACCCAAGTGGTTAATACCATATGGAAACTCATACCAGGGTTCATAGCATGGAAAATCTGGAAAGAAAGAAATCGGAGAGTCTTCCTAAATGAAAACAGAAGCATTAACCACTTAAAAGATTCAATTCTTCAAAACATCAAGCAAACAATTATTGCCAAAGGAAGAATGGAACAGAACAAAAACATCTCTGGTCCGAACTTACAGATTCTGAAAGCCTTTAACATTAATATGGAATCCTTCACGTCCTCTGGGATTCATCAACATGAGCTAAATACCAGTTTGAATTCCTGGATTCATCCGCCAACAGGCTTCCTTAAACTCAATTTTGATGGAGCCTCCAGGGGAAATCCAGGACCTGCTGGCATTGGAGGGGTTCTTAGGGATAACAAAGGTGAAATTCAGCACATTTACAATCAAGCACTTGGTGAAGGGACAAATAATGAAATGGAATTTGTAGCGCTGGAACAGGGTTTGAGAATTCTCAAAAGACTTAAAGCTGGAGCCACCGTGGTGGAAGGTGACTCGCAATTGGTGGTTACAGCAGCAAGAAGATTATATACCGGAGCCAAAACAAGTAAAGTTACACGACACTGGAGGCTTGCTAAGGTAACAGAGATTATTGCAGAACACCTATCTTGTCTGGACGGTATAATCTTTCAGGCAGTTAGACGCAAGGCCAATACAGTGGCAGACCACTTGGAAAATTATGGAATTGATAACCCCTCTACCAACTTGGACACCTGTTGGTAGGATGTCACTTGCACGGAGCTGAGAGACCGGTGCACTCTTCTTTCGAGGCAGGACATCACTTAATGAAAGAAGAGGCTAAAGGGTACGAATATCTTCCCCATATGTGGAGAATGGATCCACCCAATCGAAAGGATGTGAGGATAAGTGGTTGGCAAGCTAAAGGAGTACAAGGAAGGAAGGGGCATTCAATAAACAAGCACGTTGGGTTAGTTCCAAAAAGCACAATGAACAAAAATTATGGGAACCGCCGGCATCAAAACACAAAAAAAGACACTTGGCACTCGGTAAAATGGTTCAAGCATGGCAGACTGGAGAATAAGGATTCGGCACATCAACAAAAATGTGAAAATCTGAGCAGAAGTTATTATGAAAGGACGTGCGATCATAAGTCGATGAGACCAGAGGCTGTGGGCGACTCATGGTTTCCCTCTTCTATAACTACGGCCTCCAAACGCAAGAACATTACACAAATTTCCAACAACAATCAGCATAGTATCATTCATGTTTTCAAAAGATTTCGTATTTTTGTTCTCTGGTATAGTAGAATGGCGTGGGAGGGTAGTTGAAATGCCTCAGCCAATAAAGACCTGCAGCAAGCTCGAGAGGCTTATGAAACAAGAACTTCCAGTAAGGAAAAGTGCAAAATTGGGGAACTGGAAGCAATTGTTGCAGAAGAGGAGGAGAACCTGGAGGAAAAAGAGCTGGAAAAGGATATGGAATGGGTTCAGGATCCCGGCACGACCACCACACGGGCAACCCAATTTGTTCGCACACAGGTGGAAATGTGGCGCATCAAGACAATGTTAGCAAAGGCTATAAGTATGCAAGGAGAATACCTTAATCAGGCACATCAATCAATCTCAGCTTTATCTGCGGATCATACAGCAGTTCTGGAAGCCATGGATTTCAAAATCAGCTCTCTGGAGCAGCAATTTAGCTATATCTCCAAAAATATGACTGTGCTGATCAGTCTTCTGAGGCACACTATTGGCTAGGATTCCACTGTTCTGAGGGAAGGCGTGGAGGAGACCACAGGTACCAGCCAGGAGAAGCGCTCAACTCAGCGCCCACCTCTGCCTGGAAAAGCTACTACTTCGGCCAACCAGGATACCGCTACCAAGGATTATGTCATTCTCAAGCTTTAATGGCTTGTTGTAGCTGTCTCAGTTTGCTCTGGATGCACAACACTTGTTTTGTTTCTGTTTCGTAAAGTTACTGGTCATCTAGCTGCTTCTCCTTTTCTCTTGTTAACTGGTCTTCTACATGGTGTGTCTCTGTATGTCTCGAAGGACCATATGTCTGTTTTTTCTTTGTTTTCAGATGCTCAGAAGGGTTCTTCATTTTTGTTGACCCCAACTTTTCTCTGTGCCACCCTGTGTGGTGTGCCTTGGGGTCATTTTGACAGTATTTACGAGTGGTAAGAGTTGTTTTCGGGCAAGAGAGTCTCTCTTCATTCTGCATGAGCAGACCTTTTGTACTCTATGTATTCTATGAAGTAATATGAAATGCTTATTTACAAAACAAAAAAGAGTGATAAATCTCAAACAAAAGGGTTCAATGGTGGAGCACATTGACGACTTCTTGTGTTCTTTGTCTCTTTGTGATCTTTTATGTTTTGGTAATTGCTTGATGAAGAGGATATAAATAATAATTCACAAGTAATTATCAAGTTAAGAATAATCAAACATCATCATTATTACACTTGGTTTCTCAACAAAAGGAATTGCCAAGGCCACCCAGAGATAATGAGCTTTGCCTCTGTGTTTGTTGATAAAAACCTTAGGTGGCATATAAAATCCCAATGAGGTAATCATTGATGGCTCATCATTTGAATTTGATGGATTGATAGGATTGTAGTGGGTTGATCAGTGTGTGGGAGCTAAACTGTAACCCATAGCGTGCCTTTGTATATCTCCCGAAGTGCTTATTTGCATGCAAAGCAGGTCCGTTGGGTGGTGCCCTATAACAGTGGTTGACTTGTTAGACATTATTTGAATGTTCTCTTGGGAGGGGGGGGCAACATGCTCCACCCAACAACTTTGCCCCCGCCTTTACCACCTTAGTCATCGCATCCTTAGATAAAAAAACAATAATAATAAAACATAAGAAGCAATATAAAAATAACAAATAAGTAATATATATATATATATATATATATATATATATATAAACATCTCTCTCTCTCTCTCTATATATATATATCTATCTATCTATTATATATATAGATATAAACATCTCACTCTCTCTCACTCTCTCTCTCTCTCTCTCTCTCTCTCTATATATATATATATATATATATAAACAATTTTTATTTTTTTGAGGGGGGGGGGGAGTGGGGATTCATATTATTCATATTACATTAAAAGAAATTTAAATAATGGCGATCCATATTCGTAACCCTAATATTCAAGGTACCCCTCACTTAATGTTTAACTCTGTATCACATGCATTGTTTGGTAATAAAATAATTCTAACACATTTTGGTTCCATAGTAAGATCCATAATACAAGAAATATAAATAATATAAGGAAACATAAATAAATAAGAGCAAACAACAACTAACTAATTAGGTAGTAGTCGATCTCACGATTCGAATAGGATTTTTTGGCTCTCTACGGTTTTTTTTCTTCTTGTTTTTCCATTAAGAACCACGATGGCACAATTGCCTTGAGGGGGAGCCTATTGGCAAAATCATAACCAAGGTAGGGAAAGACCCCAAATTCAAAGTCCATAACTTTCTCTCCGAAAATCGTCATAACTTTCTCTCTGAGCATCAGATTTGAATTTTGTAGAAAGTGAATGAAAGTGCACATATTGTAATTTTCCATGTATCATTTTCAGAGCTGAAGAAATAGCGACATGTGGCATTCCGTACAAGTTTGCTTTACTGAACTAGGCCATAACCAAAGCATCGTGAGAGATTGGGGATAAAACTATCTTGAAGAATCCAATTTTGGTTTGAATTGTGGCATTGGAAAGAATACTCAAAGCGCTATGACAACACAAATTTTTAGACCTTAGAGATATGAAATTATAGAGATACAATAGTTTCAATATCGACCACCTAAAAAACAAGAAAAAGGCGTGCATTTTTTTTAAATTTTTGCATAAATTTTGTTTGAAAAATCAGTTTTAAGTGATTCAAAGGCCATAGTGAAGCATAGATATCATTGTTTGATTCTAAAAGGCCTCAACATAAAAATAAAAATAAAAATGGACACACCTAGTAAGCAACCAAAAAGATCTAATGACACATGAAGAGGAGGAAGAAATGCAACATGATATATCAAAAATTAGAAGACCAAGTGCAATAAATTTCGCTCTCACAAAGAGTAACCAAAAATGAATTGGAAGCGATGATGAATGTTAAGATCGATGGTTTAAAAGGTAACATGGACGGTTTAGAATAAAAAATAAAAAGATAAATGGAAAGTTTGAAGGAAGGTTTGCCAAAGTTGCTATAAGAAATGCTTCCTAGTGGTGACAAGGTACTGCATGAAACTCATGATGAAAACAAAATCAATCTTAATCATGATTTCAAAGACTCTAACTTTGGATTGAAGACTAACCACATTCCAAAGATCAATATGAGGAAGTTTGATGGCAAGGATCCGGTAACGTGGATACTACATATGGAGCAATTCTTTGATCTACATGATGTGTCGAACACACAAAAGGTATGCATTTCATCTTTATATTTAGAAAAAAAATCAATTTGTGTGGTATTGATGGACTTGTTCTCATAAATCAATTTTCACTTGGACAATTTTTGCAGAATAATTGGTAGCACATTATGAGGATACAAAGAGAAATACCTTCTCTATCCAATTAATAAATCTCAAACAAAAGGGTTCAATGGTGGAGCACATTGAGGACTTCCAAAAATTGAATATCAAGGTAAATGATATTCCAGAGGAACATAGGATTGATGTTTTTGTTGGCACTTTAAAGGATAACATCCAACATGAGATTCGCCTTTTGGAATCCAATTCATTGGAGAAGGCATTCAAGGTGGCAAGAAAAGTTGAAAGAAAAATTATGGTGACAAGGAATTCTACCTCTCATAACTATAAAGGTGGAAGTGTTGTTGCTACTAGCCTTCCACAACAATTGGAGTAAAAAATATCAAAAGGGATTTGTTACAATTGTGATAGAAAATACACTAAAGGTCATAAGTGTGATGAGAAGAAACTATTTTACATAGATTGTGAAGAGGAGGAAGAAAAGGAACATTTTGTTGTTGTTGCAACAGCCTCAAAAAATTTGGCCTGCACCAAAATTTGGAGCCTACCTTGGTCTTGTATATTGTCATCGCAAACATTGAAATCCATTCCATGTGTTTTCTTGAAGTGTTTTGGTACCTTTCACAAGAAAGGCAAACAATCGTCTTTTTGCATGTTACTTGTTGCACAATGTGTATAAGCTTGTTTTGGTGGTTTCAAGGGGTTATCTTTGTGTAAATGAGTTGATCTAAACACGTAAGCATCTCTCACACTCATTCCCAAAGTTTTAAGCATTGTCGCACAAGTGTCATCACGATCGTCGCAAAGTGTATCTTTAGTGTCACACTTGTTGCAAGTCATCGCATTGAGGGAAAAGTATTGTTCACATGTCCTAAATGATCTATGTTGTTGTGTTTTCAAGTCTTCTAAGTGTGTGATCACATTCAAGTCATATCACTGTTCACATCAACTCATTGATCCCACTCTTAGCTAAATTTTGGAAATTTTCCAACAATCTAGCCTTCCTTAATTGTGCATTACGTAGTTACAGCCTTCAAGCTACAACCTTACCCCGTGACACTACGCAATGTGCAGTTCCTTCTTCCCAAGACTTCACAGTTCCAATGCTCAAGCTCAAACCTTGGCCCCATAAATACGCAATCCAACCCTCCATCCTGGCCTTAACTGTGCATTCCGCAGTCTTTGAGATCAAGTTCAACCCTTGTGCTATTGAGCTGCACAATTGAGCAATCACTAGGTCTCCTCTACCTCCCAGAACTGCACATTTAGTTGAAACAATGCCAAACCCCTCAACCCAACTCACTGAGTCCCAAAATTACACAATTTTCCTACCCATTCCAGCCTGAACTACACATTACACAGTTGCAAGGCCCAACCTTCACCCCGACTGCCTCAAATGTGCAATCGCATAGTCAATGAGACTCTCCCTCAACCAACCACCCGGTTTTGGGTCACTAAGTGGATCAACATGCACCATCTTAGACTAGGGGTTTATCGGATTGATGTCATCTCATCATGAGTGAATTTTAGATGTAGGTACTCTATCACACCATGATAGGGTGATGAAGATAGAGATGGAGAAGGGAAACATGCTGAAATACATCTTTGTAGCTGATTATGCAAGCCAATAAATCAAGAGAAGACAAAGGGACACCAGTTTGCGACCACAGATCAAGACTTGAAATCATTGAAGACTCATTACCTCTAATCCATAAGGAGGTGGAGAGAATAAAATCCTAGAGAAGACATGTAGCAAGCAGCAACATAAGTGACTTGACATTGCCATGCCATAAAGAAGTCCATGTCAGCAATGCCATGTCAGGAGTTGTCATATGCCACATCATGATTGTGGATCATGTAATTTCTTATTCAAAAATCTATTTTAAATTGGAATTCCAAAGGACATTTACAAAAGATGAAGAAGCATGTAAATTAAAAAAGTCATAGGAAGTCAAACAATCATGAGGGTAGTTAAAGAGTCACAAGGGAGGTGAAGCATAACCCCATTGGTTATATATACACCCTCATTGTATGAGCAAAGGAATTTCCACCTTGGCTCCTCCTACAGGGCATTAGAGAGACAAGCTAGTTCTTTTGGGGAGCAAGGAGTGGCTCCAATGCTCCATTATTAGAGCTAGTGATGTTCATTGAATACACATGTCTTGGAACTTTTACTTAATATCAGAAGCCTCATGGACAACATGTTCTTCATGCATGGATTATGAATATTTGTAAGACTATTATGTGGATGTTTGTAATTCATGTTTGCTTTCATCTATGCTAAAGTAGTTGAACTATTTCAGTTATTTTAGTACTTATCATATTGAGAATGTGCTATAATGGTTACTATTGTTGTCACATCCTTGTGGACTATTCTGCTGGATATTAGACAGATCTTTCTTGTTGATTGGTTGTAATGACCATCACATCTTTTTGGATTATTCCACTGGATGTTAGACGGATCCTTCTTGGTTAAGTGATATTATTACCTCTCTCTTAGAGGATCACTTTATTTCTCCCTTTTCAGTAGCATAACCTTGACACACTTACAATCGAACACTCAACAGGCACACACACTTGCTTTTCAAAGGTGCATTTTCATTCCTCTCTCTTGCCAAAAGTTAGAGGTAAGGAAAAGCTTTCAGAAACCAACCCCAAAAAAAGAAAAAATGAATCCAACGATATCTTGTAATGCATTGGCAAGAATTACCACTCCTCAAACTCTCAATATAGAAGGATATATCAAGAAGAAAAAGGCAATAGTGCTGATTAAATCGGGTAGTACCCATAATTTTATTCATTGTAAGATAGCCAAGGAATTTAATTGCTTTATATATCTAGCACCAAAGTGTCCATGTGAATGTTACAAATGGAGGAACTATAAATTTCTCTCAAAAGTTCCATAATATGAAGCTAACCATGCAATAATATGTATTTAATAGTCTAATGTTTTCCATTCCAATGGTTGGCTCTAATGTTGTACTAGGAGACCAATGGTTACAATCTTTGGGGATGATAGCTTTTAATTTTCAAGAACTTTTCTTCAAATTTTCCTAGGAAGGAAAGGAAATTGAATTAAGGGGCATCACAGGGAAACTAGGGAAGATAATCAGCTCTAATGGCATGACAAAGCTTTTGAAGAAATAAAAATAAGGCACAATTGCATAAATATTCTCACTAGATGTTCAAACATCGAAATCATCCATTTCTCCATATCTCCTAAGAATCTTGGACAATCATTCAAAGGTATTTAATAATCCCAAAGGCCTCCTACTTATTCGTAATCATGAGCATGCTATTCACTTCATTCTAGGAATCATTCCTCCAAACATCAAGCCTTATAAATATCCCTATGCCCTAAAGAGTGAAATTGAACATATGGTTGCAGAAATACTAGAGGTTAGTATAATTCAACCTAGCCAAAGTTCTTTCTTTGCTCCAGTATCATTGGTGCACAAGAAGGATGGATCATGGCATATGTGTCTGGATTATAAGGAGCTCAACAATCTCACTATTAAAGATAAAATTCTCATTCCTTTCATTGATGAATTATTGGATGAATTACATGGAGCACTTTACTTCAGCAAGCTAGATCTTCGTTCATAATATCATCAAATTAGAATGAAGACTGAAGACATTCTGAAAACAAAATTCAAAACTCATGAAGGTCATTATTAATTTTCGGTCATGTTAGAAAATTATCTATTACGGAGCAATGGAACACATAAAATATTACAGAAATATAAACACAGAAAATGCACAAAACAAGAGAGACACAGATATACGTGGTTCACCCAGTTTGGGCTACGTCCACCCCGAACAGCCAGCCCTTCCTTTCTATTATCCAGCAAAATGAAGAGACACAACCCACAGCAAACCACTGTAATATCCTTTGTTTTCTCTCACAGTCTCACCTCTCTGTTTCTCGCTCACACAGAATACACATCTATCACACAGCCTCAAATACAATACCCTCATACAAATAGAGGGGTTGCCTTCTAGGGCAAAAAACCCTAAACAAACATAAGTTCTACCTTCAGATCATCCGCCTAATGAACGACCCAGATTAACTAGAAATTACTATACTTTTACAAGGCAATTTTACATTTATTTTTGGCTTCGGGGGCGCTGCCAACAGGTCATGCCTTTTGGCCTTACCAATTCACCTTCCATGTTTCAAGGTGTTGATGGTGCTGGACCCACCAACATTTAGGGGATCTCACCGATATGAAGCCTCGACTAGACCTCACACCGTTTAGAGTAGGAGTCCCAACAATGGGGTGTTAATGATATGCCTTGGTTACGAATACGCATAGTGTGGTGCACAGTGTCTTTGGTGAGAGCGAGTGTGTGACCCTGCGAAAGGTCCAATGTAATGCATGGTGGTTCCAACACACGGAGGGAAAAACAAGTGAGCTCCTTAGAAGCTTGTAATTATAGACAACTTGAAAGGAACCTGTGATCATAATGACATCATAAGATAATATGCGGAATAGTCCACAAGTTAATAGTGACAAATTAATACAACAAAACACATTCAACAAGATTCATTCAAATGAAAACGAAATAGTTCATAAGCATAAGCGTAAGTTAAAAAACATACATTGCAAATACAACAACAATAGTGCTACTATATTCACAACATATGCATGAAAGTGTGTCGACTCTGAGATTTTATTAAAAGTGAAAGTTACCACTAGCCCCAATAATGGAACATGGAGTCAACAACATCTACTCCTCCAAAGAAGTATATTCCCTCTATGCTACGGAGAAGCCAAGGCTCTCATAAAACTCCCAAGCTCTTTCGAAGCCTAAGCCTAGCCAAAAGCCCTTTACATGAGTTATGAGGTTCTATTATAACAATAGGGGGTGACCCTTCAACTCCCCTTTGTGACTTTTGGACTACCCACATGACTCTTCAACTTCTTTACAGAATGACTCATTAGATTACATCATGACTCTCCACATTCCAACATTAAAACTTGGAATTCCACTTTAGAATTAATTACAAATAGTATTACATTTTACACTCATACCCATATAAGACAAAATAGGGTAGAGACAACTTGACAGCCTAACAAGACAAAAAACTATCATGCTTTGGTTTGGGGGAACTCTAGCTCACCGAATTCCACTTGATGTTTGTCACTCACATAGTGGTGCTAAGCTTGTTACTATGCAATGACATCCCCAAACTGTGTGATAGTGCTTGGCTGGAATTGGACTCTAGCCTCAATGGTATCTGGTGCAAATATTTGGAGCAAATTTCTACTTCCTTCTGTAGCATGATCAACATTGTCCACACTTGGACAGGGCCACCAATGTTGATGTGCGTAATCTGATTATTCACCTCCAAGTCCTCCTTGGTGGAAATTTGTCTCAGCTGCTCCAAGTATTCCTCTATCTCCTTCCTAACCTGGTTCTTGGATTTGGCTTCGTTGAGTGAGATAACCAATGAGATCTTGTAGGTCTTCACCAAGGAATCCAGACTATTGTATATCTATGCATACGAGGCCTAAATGTTACTAATGAATGAGGCAAGTTGTTTGTTGTTCTGGATCAAAATATGCGCTCTTTCTTTCTCTAGATTTTCTTGTGGTTTCATTTTCCCCTTTGTATCTCGATTGCAACTTACACATTTTTTAGAGTTTTCACAAAGTCTTTACATTGTTGTTGCAAGCCAAGAACGTGGACAACTGCCTTATGCACGGTAATAAGCTCCTCATGGAGATCCTGCATGGTCTCTCCAAGTGTTGATACTTCGTTAAGTATCGTTGCTTTCATTTCCTCCAAGTGGACCTGTGCGAAAGTTGCATTATGAGATGTTGCATGGAGCTGTTCAACCTCTTTCCTAGAAGCCTGCAAGTTCTTTGCCAATTTATTATTCTCAACCATCAAATGCTGAGTGTTTGACTTTTCTGCACCTGCGAAGGCCATGTTGGATGAGGCAACGGCTTCGAGATCTCTCCTAGTGTCGACCATAATTACCCTTTCTCTTATAGAAGCAGGAGATGCAAGTTCATATAGAAAATGCTTCTTACATAATTATACAATCTTCTTATGGACTTCATCGTACGACAAATTATACGTGTCCATAACCAAATCATTGTCAAGAGGAATAAATTCCCCTTCCTCACCTGGAGATGAATCTATTGTTGGAGGTGGTGGAGACTAAATAGTGTCATGTTGTGTGCTAGGAATTAGGTCGACATCTTGATTCTATGGCTCTAATTCTGCCTTCGTATCATCGATCTCTATCAATTGTTCAATTTGTTGAGTAAGCTCCTAATCCTGCCTTTATCCACTCTCCTTCTCTGCTAGTTGTTGGTTCTATTCTTGTTCTTCATCTTTTTTTCACGTTGTTTCTTCTGCTATTGCATGTTTCCTTTCTTCTTCTTCTTGTTTTTGCTTCTCTTATTGTTCTTGCTTCTCCTTTTCTTCCTCCAATCTCCTCTTCTACTCTTCCCTCTTCCTTCGTTCTTCTATTTACATCCTTTGTTTCCTTGTTGCCTCAATTGTTAAAGTCACTTTCATAACAATTGGATTCTATTTCATCTTGTTGCTTCTTTCCCCCTGGACTGTAAGCAACCTTTCTCTTTCCTTTATCCTGCACAAGGTTGCTCCCTTTTGCTGGAACTGCTTTGGGAGTTGCTTCCTTCTATGCAGAGACCTGTGAAGTACTTGCAAAATCAACCAGTTTGCGAGTCTTGGAGGCATTATAGAAATTATTCCATGGATCTTCCTCCTACTAATGAAATGTCTCACTGAGCCACTGAAAGTGAATTATCGCACAGCGGTTCTCGAAAATACCACGGGGATCGCACAGATTAAAGTCTCGAGTACTTAATGCAAAATTATTTATTGCCTTTCCTTCGGTATCTGAGACTTTTAGGTTCTTTATCTCGTACAATCCACTTTTCATAGGAAGAGTTAGCCAAGGTGCTTTCTTCTTCCTTTGAAAGACAGTTGATAACCTTGTAGCGAGATGATACGACACTTCTTGCATGAATATCTTGCCGTTGACATACCTTGGCAAAGCATGTGGTGATATCTCTCCGTTGAAAACTCTAAGGAAGGTGCCATCTGGTGAGGCAAACCAATTTTCGATCTCTGATATTGCCTCCATATCCGCAGGTGACATGCAAGGTGGTTCTTCCTCAAAGATCATCCTCTGTAGTTAGATGGGGAAGTGGCCAGTAAACTTCTCCATAACCCCTCGATGGTCCCAATCCGAGAGCAGCTTGTAATGGATGTGCATGACATGTTCTTGAGGTGAACAAGCCCAGTTCATACCAGGGAATGCATTATGTGCACAAATTGCATCCAATAAATATGCAAACATATAGAATCTTGCTTTCCCGCCCTTGGGAGGATTCAGGGCATTACCTACATGGATCTGTAAATGTTGAACCAACAAATCTGATGATTTGAGTGGCTTCCCATTGTCCACTACCCGGTTCATAAGGATTTCCCACCCTTTCATAAAGGTCTTTGTGCTCTGTTGACCATGGATTTTGCATGCTAAGATGATCAATAGCTAATAGGCCCTCCTGAGTGACATTTTCTTATATGTGTTGGTGAGTGTCTGTCGAAAATTTAGTGGCTACTTCACCCATCTATTAACAACATCCCTCATGACCACATAATTGTTTGTGGCATAGAAGAGTGAATCCGTACATGCTTCTGGCTCAGGAAAATGGTACATATGTCGGTAATCCATAGCAAGAAAAGCAGCAAGCCTACATCTGCTGGTATTGCTCAAAGTCATGGTGTTCACATCAGTATGTGAGGAAATCCAACTGATGACATATGCACATGGGAAGGCTGGATATTTGCATGCAACCCTATGGATCCCTGATCTCTAGACATTAATGTATACTTGTCGGTCCTCTAGATATGTTGCGGAGTCCTTTGCTAAAAAAGATTCATTAACCTTTTTGTCATGTAAGATATGAGTCCTTTTCTACATACAGTTGGGCGTCTGAGTATACTGAAAAATTTACTGGAATTTTCTCAACTGCTTCCCTGGTACTGCTCTTAGTGTTATCTTTTGAAGCAATTCCCTTGGGTGCCATGGTAACAATGATTGTTGGAGAAAAGTGCTTAACAACTATGGTACCTGTGGGATAGAAAAGACACTCATGGCAAGCAAACATTAGCCTTTTGCAAATATATCTTCACAGTAAGATCTGGCAGCAAACCGGTGCACTAGTGAGAAAAAATGCACAATTTTCTTGGGAAAGTGAGGGAGGCTGGCAGTGGGATCTACACATTGCGCAGTCCTAGCAGCCAAGGTGGAGCCTGAGGCTTCAGACTGCGCAATGCGCAGTCCAGCCTAGGTAGTGACTCAGAGAGACTACACATTGCGCAGTCTCAGTGGCCAAGGGACAGACTGAGCCCTGGAACTGCATAATGTGAAGCTAGGCCAGCATGTACTGCACACTATGCAGTCTCTGAGGCCAAGCCTCAACTTGTGCTTCTGGATTGCGCAATTCTGAGCTAGGCACTGGGAAAACTAGCCAAGGAAAGTGTCGATATGCCTGATGGAAGTGTGGGAAACAATAAGATCTAAGTGATGATGTGAGTTTGGGTGCAGATATGCCTAATTATAGATGAATAAATGTGAATCAAGTTCATAAACTTAACAAACAGAAGGAAAAACAAATGTGTAAGTAGAGTCGCTACAACAATGATCGTCGATGTGCAAAAATAAGAAAATCATTGTGACACTTATGAAAGGAAAACAACAAACTGAAACAACACTTCTACATGCTAATACAAGTTAAAACTCCAATAACCATGAAGATAAACAAGAAAAACAACACTCATAGAAGCGAAACAACAAAAAGTGACAAAAAAGCGGCAAAAGGCGATAAAATCAAAACTCACCTGGAAAATCAACGAGAACTCCACCGAAGATTCCTTGATCTCCTCAGGAACACTAGAGCTCCAAGATTGAATGTACAAATGAGCTCTAGAGGCATCTATTAAACAGATTTGAGTGAATTAGGGTTTATGATGCACATGCTTAAAATCAAGGAAAAAGTGACAATTGGTGTAAAATTTTAAAAATAGGGGTTATGCCACCTTCGAGAAACTAATGATGAATCCCTACTTTCTAGGTTTTTCTTTTTTCTTTTTTCTTTTTTGAGAAAATTTCCATGCATACTGTCCGGAAAGATTGCACAATTATGGAGAACTGGGCAACTTTCTGGCTCAGTGCACTACGCAATTTATGAGCTCAGTGATGGATTGCACAATTTCTGGGCTCAGTGTTGGGCTGCCTTCCATGGATGCACCATTTATGAGCTCAAGGAAGAACTGCTAGTATGGATTGGCAATCCCAATCATCAAGGTTAGCTTGCCCTTGTGGATTGTGCAATTTCTAGAGGTAAGCCCAAAACTGTTGTAAGGCGAAGTCAGAAGGTTAGCTTGTGACTTAGAAAGATCAAATAAGTGTAAAAATAAGCAAACACGCGCACATATGAAAGGGACAATTCTCAATCAAAACATGAATACTTGACGATAGTCAAAGGTAAGCTCGTGTCAACATAAATGAAGGCTCCAAAATCAAAGCATAGGCAAAATTTTGGAGGGTGGTTGTAGCTGCCACAACACTTGTCGACACACTGGTATAACTCCAACTCTCTGTATGATATTGTCTCATGCAAAACATGTCTATCTCTTTAGGAAGTATTGTTCAGTTCATTTATTACCCTACCATTCTCTTCATCGATGGCAGACTAAACCAAGCCAAGTCAGACTAAGTTGTTTCGATTGGGGATGAGGGAGTATATAAATGCACAAGTGAAAAGAAATGTTAGAGTCTTATTTTTCACTTCTGGTGTTGCTTCGCTGCCATTGGCCTGGAAAGTACCCTGATGGAGTCACTTTAGGAACACAAACATTTCTCCGCTACTAGTGAGCCTAGACAATACCCCGACAGAGTTGTTTGCTTCACCTCTCTGTGCATAAATCCTTTCTCTTCTTTCACCTTTTTATTTTTTTCATTTTGTTCATAGAACTATGCATAGGCACTTATTTATTTAACAAGGTAGAAGAGGGATCTCGACTTATTAAGAGCGTAAGTGATTGTCCCTTCAGAGAATGATATTTATTTATACCTCTGACACACTTGTTAAGGTTTTCCTCCCATCCTTACTCTACTCGACTTAACTGAAAAGGATTAACTGATAAAAGGTTGATTAGAGTAGGTGGTACTAGTTATAGGTTCAAGCATCGTGATTCCACCATGGTTTTCTCCGAACGAAACGTATCTTTCATCAAAGTATCATTGACTAAAAGAACGCAAAGAGAGGGAATAAACATATAACCAAGCATTGACAATAGCACAACTTCCTCATGAAATTCACCATGCTTGCTTCGGAAACCAAACATGGTTTCATGTGGAAGTTATTCTATTACCGAAATAAATAAACAAAAGAAAAGGGTAGATCGGGGAGGAAAGTAAATCAAAGCAAACAAAACAAGTTAAAACAACAAGAAAAACAAACAACTACGCCTACTCCTAACCTAATCAGAGAATGTACCAAACTCGCGTGAAATTAAACTTCCAATGTAGCCATCGGTGCATTGCCTGGCCTATGTAAGAGAGGGAATTCATATCAAGAAAGATATTCAACAATAAACATAAAATAAGAAATATAAGGAAACTCAAACCAAAACGTCCAAAGGTTGAAAGTGCATGCAAAAAAATATGAAAGAAACACGCACGGAAGACAATTTGTGGATGCATTTCGGTTTTTAGACACATTGCAACTTGAAGATATGAAACAACAAAATTTCAAACTGCAGAACTGGGTGAACATAAAGAAAGAATAAAACTTTTGTTTTGTAACCGTGCTCGCCAGGTATGACTCCTCCATTAATTGAGCGATAGGATTGTGCAATGGAAATGGAGGATGCAAAAATTGGGATAGAGAATGATTTTCAATATGTGCGGAGGAGTGATGAGCGGCCTTGAAAGATAAATCAATGTTTTTATTGGAATTGGAACTGATATCAAGACTACGAGAACCTGACATAACCATTTGCTCGTGCTGAAGTGCCTTGACAACTTGTAGAAGTTCCAAATCATGAGAAGGTAGATCATCAAAGGGCATTTGCTTAGAAAAACCAATAGTGGAAAAATCATAATCATGATTAGATGAACGAGTAAAAATATCATGACAACCACGATCAAAGAGTTCAAGATAAAAAACAGGGGTATCCTCATGATCTGACAAATCATAAAGAGGGGAAGATGGAAAACAAAAAATTTCACCCTCTAATTTTTCATAATGATGAGATGATAGGTTGGGGAGATTTAAAAGAGAAGATTTTTCCTCTATGCATTCAGATGAAAAACTGATATTCCAAGAGTTCTAAAAAATATTTGAAGCAAGGATATCATCGTAGACTAAATTTTCGCACTATTTAACAGGAGTGAAAAATTCACGGAAAATGTTAGCATAATGAGGGAGAGGTGCGGAAGGAGAAAAACCATTCTTCATCGCAAACTCTTATTTAGATTTGGACTCCCACACATAGTCATCACAAATGACATCGCAAGTTTTTTGCGGAACACCAACTCCATCCAAAACTTGATCCTCATGAACATTCAGAGAAAGATTTGAAATGGGTGAACACAACAACTCACAATCCGGAGGATCAAAGGAACCAGAGAAGGGAGAACAAGGAGATAAAACTTCATCATAATCATCAGATTCACAATCCAAACTTGTGCTAAAATTCTGAATATGTGGGGTGGGAGAAGATGGTGGTAAATCAAGAGATGAATTCTCAAGTTCTCCCACCTCAACATGCGGAACTGGAGTAGTTTTATTAGACGGAAACAGAGAGTCACTCGGAAAAACAACTTTGTTGATTGCATATTTTAAAGCTCTTCAGAAAATTAAAAGCAATTGCATAATTTTCTTGAACACGGATTTGTAATCATACTTATTAAAGGCGTGGAAAATTTATGTGGCAAGATGTTCAAAAGAATGTATGGAAGCGATGGGCAATGTGTAATACCATTCCCTTACACGCCCTTCGAATGTAAGATTGAAAAAACCTATAACCAACTTCCTCGTAATGAATATTGAGCTTCGTGCATAATTTAAGGAAACAAGCGGTGTACTTAAAGAAGGTTGTTTCACCCTTGCCATTGAATTTGAGATTTGACAAGTCATTAATGATTTCCGTTGACACTTTTAATTTTTAGGTTTTGTTAAAACATGTCGGGGCTAAGATATGGCAGGAAGCCATTAATGAGTGAGAAAAATTCAAACAGACTGCATGGACTTAACTTGTAATCTGGCCTTCCTTCTAGCGCCATAAATGTTGATGATGTTAGACCTGCCAACATTTAGGGGATGTCCCCGATATCATGTCCCAACTAGACCTCACACTATTTGGAGTAGGAGTCCTAGCAGTGTGGTGTTAATGATATGCCTTGGTTACAAATACACATAGAGTGGTGCATTGTGTCTTTGGTGAGAGTGAGTGTGTGACCCTGCAAAAGGTCATGTGCAATGCATGGTGGTTCTAACACATGAAGGAAAAATAAAGTGAGCTCCTTAGAAGCCTGTAATAGTATGCAACTTGAAAGGAACCGATAAGCATAATGACATCACAAGATAATATGTGGAATAGTCCACAAGTTAACAACGACGAATTAATACAACAATACCAAGTCAACAAGATTCATACAAATACAAATGAAATAGTTCATAAGCATAAGTGTAAGTTAAATAACATACATTGCAAATACAACAAGAATAGTCCTACTATATTCACAGCATATGCATGAAAGTGTGCTGACTCTAAGTTTTTATTAAAAGTGAAAGTTCCAATCATACATACACCATTGACGAACCACTAGCCCCAATAGTGGAATGTGAAGCATGTTCCTCCAAATAAGTATACTCCCTCTATGCTACAGAGAAGCCAAGGCTCTCACAAAACTCCCAAGCTCTTTCTAAGCCTAAGCCTAGCCAAAAGATTGGCTCCCAAAAGCCCTTTACATGAGTTATGAGGTTATATTTATAACAATAGGGGGTGACCCTTCAACTCCCCTTTGTGACTTTTGGATTGCCCTCATGACTCTTCAACTTCTTTACAAAATGACCATTACATTTCATCATGACTCTTCACATACCAACATTGACACTTGGAATTCCACTTTACAATTAATTACAAATAATATTAATTTTTACACTCATACCCCAAATAAGACAAAATAGGGTAGAGACAACTTGACAACCTAACAAGACACAACACTATGATGCTTGGGTTTGGGGAAACTATAGCTCACCATATTGCACTTGATGTTTTTCAGTCACATAGTGATGCCAAGCTTGGTATTGTGCGATTACACCCCAAAATTGTGTGATAATGTCTAGATGGAAGCGGACTCTAGCCTCCATGGAATCTAGGTACAAATATTTGGAACCAGTTTCTACTTCCTTCTGAAGCATGATCAAATTTGTTTGCACTTGGATAGGGCCACCAATGTAGATGCGCATGTTCTCTCTACTCACCTCCAAGTCCTCCCTGGTGGAAATTTGTCCCAATTTCTCCTAGTATTCCTTTATCTCCTTCCTAGCCTAGTTCTTTCGTTTGGCTTTATTCAGTGAGCCAACTGATGGGATCTTGTGGGTCTTCACCAAGGAACCCAAACTATTGTATATCCGTGCATACAAGGCCTGAATGTTACCAATGAATGACGCAATCTGTTTGTCGTTCTGGATCATCATATGTACTCTTACTTTCTCCAGCTATTCCTTTGGCTTCATTTTCTTACCCAAGACAAGTGGTGCCCCTTTGTATCGCATTGTCCATGCATGCACGTCCGTGATTGCAACTTGCACATTTTTTAGAGTTTTGACAAAGTCTTTACACTGCGGCTGCAAGACAAGCACGCAGACAACTTCCTTATGCATGGTAAAAGGCTCCTCATAGAGATCCTGCAGGGTCTCTCCAAGTGTCTATACTTCATTAAGTATCACTACTTTCATTTCCTCCAAGTGGACCTATGTGAAAGTTGCATTTTGAGATGTTGCGCAAAGTTGTTCAACCTCTTGCCTGGAAACCTGCAAGTTCTTTTCCAATTGCTTATTATTGACCATCAAACACTGAGTGTTTGAATTTGCTGCACCTACGAAGGCCAAGTTGGCTGAGGCAATGGCCTCAGGATCTCTCCTAATGTCGGCCACAATTATCCTTTCTCTCATAAAAGCAAGAGACGTGAGTTCATCTAGAAAATGCTTCTTATGTGCTTGTACAATCTTCTTCTAGAGTTCATCTTACCACAAATTGTACATGTCCATAACTAGATCATTGTCAAGAGGAATAACTTCCCCTTCCTCGCCTGGAGCTGAGACTGTCGCTGGAGGTGGTGGAGACTGAATAATGACCCGTTGTGTGCTAGGCATCAGGTCAACATCCTGATTTTACGGCTTCGTGTAATAGCCCTGGTGAAAATTCCATGTAATAAAGGCAAAATAATAACCACGGTTGATGCGACTCTTATTCGAAGCTGAATGTTGGGCAAGACATCCTAGTGTGGGTGTTCACCAGTTTATTATGACTAAATAAATTGGCAAAGACAATGTCTAAGGCTTTGGAAAAGCAAAATAACATTTTTGGCACATTTATTTATTAAAATAAAGGAAATTAGGAGAAAAGGAAGGTGAAAGGTCACAAGTTGCATGTGAGGATGAAAATGAAGGAAAATAATGGAAAATGAAGAAAATAAAGGCCTTGTTGATAAAAAGGCTTCTCAGGCTTAGTTGGTAACTTTTTGTTAGTTCAATTTTTAAGCTATCTCATTATTCTCTCTCTATCTCTCACTCTTGGACACTTAGATTTTTATAGGAGAATTTTGGCATTGGATAAAGGAAGGAAAAGAAGGAAAGAGGAACAAAAGATCAAGCAAGAAAGAGCAGGATCAAGCAGCTACAACAGTATTCTTTGTGAGTATCAATTTTCATGTGCATTTTCCTTACTAGGTTTCGCATGCATGGCATTGCATGTGGTTATTTTTCTATTATGGCATGGGTTTTGCCAAGTGTGACAGTGTTTTCAACCTAGCCTTTCAATTTCCGAATAGCCATGGTGTGATGAGGTTCTCATGTTTTGGTTGAGCCGCATTGCTGGATGGATTCGAAGCTGAGTGATGTGGATCTCCGAATGATAGAGCGCATGGCCTAGTGGTCCCTGAACCCGACTGTGGATCACAGTAAAGCCACTGGCCTAGTGAACCCCAGACTATGGGTTGTGAAAAAAGCCAAGATTGTGTTGCCTCAGTGGGCCTAGGAATCCTTTCCGTGAATGGAAAGATATACGTTAAATAAAACAGGTGGATTGCTATTCGTTGGGTCCAGTAATCCCGATTTTGGGATATGCAGTAAAGCTCAGAGAGCGGTTCTTGGTTTAGGGCCTAGTGATCTGGGATTGGATTGCGGTAAATCTTGAGAGACTACGAGACAAGAAAATTCCTCACTGTGTGAGTGGAGAAATTCGATGGAATCCATGATTGTTTGGCCTAGTGATCAAGTGGAGATCATGGTAAAGCCTGTTATGACATCTTTAATGTGTTGGCCTAGTGATATGGGATGGATTACAGTAAAGCTTGATTTCTATTGATGAGGGTGAGGTGGTTTAGCCTTGGGATGCCTTGGTTGGTTCTTTTGGTTTGAGTCCCATATTCATGCTTAGAATATGACATGGGGGTGAATGGATGAAGAGAGATTTGGCTCAACCATTCTATGGTCAGGTGGAATGTGGTAGTCCCATCCCGAGTTTAGATTTTGTATCATCAATATGAGGTTATTTCTCCTTGTATTTCTATGAGTATTATACCGATTTATATGTAGATCATATGGTTGTGATTTCATTGGTATTTATACTACTATTATGTTGGTTATGTATGGGTTTCATGACATTGGCTATGTATGGATCTCATCATGTTTTTACTTGTGAATGAATGGACAATGTATCTATGACCTAATAAATGATAATGCAATAAACGATATGAGGGAACACTGGTTCTTAGAGACTCCTAGATAATTATGAGACTCTTATGCTTAAGTCTATTGTTTACACCTGTAGATTACATATTTGTGATATGTTTGACGAAATTCTTGTCATGTCTAATAGGGGTCCAGTTAAGGGCTTGTTCAGGTATTTACTTTTGCATCATTGTTTCCTTGTTATTTTACTCTTTTGAAGGTGTCATTCCATTATGGGAAGCGACCTAGGCTCTGGGCCTGAAAATTGGCTTAAATCTTGGGGACGCTGGCACAAAAATGAACAAAATAGTCCCTAGACACTAGCATGCCTTGTCAAGAGAGCGTCCAAAGCCTCTTGGATGCTAGCATGCCTATAACATGAGAGAGTCTAGAGGTTAAGTGATCAAAAACTTCAATGGGACCTAGGGGCTCGCTAGATGAAGTGTTGGGATGGTTCTCAAGGGTTTTGTAGCTGATGTGGAAGGTCTGTATGTTGTGTTTCCATCGATTCGATTTCCTTAAGTTCACATAGGAGGTTGAATATAATCATAGTAGCCTCTTGTTGCATGTTTACCCCGATTGGCCGGTTACTTGGGTAGATGTGGGAGGATGGTGTTAGACTCTAGTTCCACTTCTATATCATCAATCTCTATCGATTGTTCAATCTGCTAAGGAAGCTCCTAATCCTACATCTGTTCGCTCTCCTCCTCTGTTGGTTTTCAGTGTCATTCTTGCTCTTCATCTTGTTTCCATGTTGTTTCTTCTACTATTGCGTGTTGCCTTTCTTATTGTTCTTGTTTCTTCTTCTCTTCTTGTTCTTGATTCTGATTTTTTTCCTCCAACATCCTCTACTACTCTTTCCTCTTCCTCCGTTATTCTCTCTACATCCTTTGTTTCCTTGTTGCCTCAATTGCTAAATCCACTTTCATAACAATTGGATTCACTTTCATATTGTGGCTTCTTTCTCCCCCTGGAATGTGCATAACCTTTCTCTTTCCTTTATCGTGCACGGGGTTGCTCCCTTCTGCTAGCATTTCTTCTTGAGTTGTTGCCTTCTGTGGAGTGACCTGTGAAGTTCTTGCAAAATTGACCAACTCACAGGTCTTGGAGGCATTATAAAAATTCTTCGATGGATCCTCTTCCTGCCAATGAAATGTCCCGCTAAGCCACTGAAAGTGAATTCTCACACAGTTGTTCTTACAAATACCATGGGGATCATATGGATTAAAGTCTTGAGTATCGAATGCAAACTTCTCTATCACCTTTCCTTCGGTATCAGCGACTTTCAAGTTCTTTATCTCATACAATCCAATTTTCATAGGAAGAGTTCACCAAGGTGCTTTCTTCATCCTGTGGAAAGAAATTGATAATACTGTAGTGAGATGATACGACACTTATTGCATGACACACCTGTTGGTGGCATACCTTGGAAAAACATGTGCTGACTTCTCTCCACCGAACACTCTAAGGAAGGTGCCATCCAGTGAGAAACACCAATCTGCAATCTCTGGTATTGCCTCCATTACCACAGGCGACTTGCAAGGTGGTTCTTCCTCAAATATCATCCTATATAGCGAGATGAGGAAGTGATCAGTTAGCGTCTCCATAAACCCTCATTGGATGAAATTCAAGAGCAGATTTTAGTGGATTTACGACAAGTTCTCAAGGTGACCAAGCCCAGTTCATACTAGGGAATGCATTAAGTGCACAGATTGCATCCAGTAAATATGGAGACATATAAACTCTTGCTTTCTCACCCTTGGGAGGATTCAGGGTGTTGCCTACATGGATCCTTATCTATTGAGCGAACAAATCTAACTAGTTGAGTGACATTCCATTGTTCACTACCTAGTTCAGAAGGATTTCCCACCCTTCCACAAAGGTCTCTATGCTCTACTGACCATGGATTCTATAGGCTAAGATGATCAACAACTGATAGGACCTCCCGAGAGACCTTGTCTTATATGTGTTGGTGGGCATCTATCGGAAACTTTGATAGCTCCTTCACCCATCTCTTAACAACATACCTCGTGACCACATAATTGTTGGTGGCATAGAAGAGTGAATCCATGCATGTTTCTGGATCAAACAAATGGTACATACGTTGGTAATTTGCTGCCAGAAAAGTAGCAAGCCTCCATCCATTGGTACTGCTCAAAGTCATGGTCTTCACATCAATATGTGATACAATCCAACTGATGACATCTGCACATGGGAAGGTAGGATATATGCATGCATCCCTGATATCTAGACATTAATGTATACCTATTGGTCCTCTAGATTTGTTGTGGATTCCTTTGCTGAAAAAGCTTCATTAACTTTTTTCCATGTAAGATCTCAGTCCTTTTCTACATACAATTGCGTGTCCGAGTAAAATAGCAAGTTTACTAGAGTTTGCTTAATTGCTTCCCTGATACTGCTCTTAGTGGTATATTTTGAAGCAATTCTCTTGGGTTCCATGGTAACAATGACTGCTGGAGAGAAATGATCAATAAGTGTGGTACCAATGGGACAAAAAAGACACTCATGGTAAGCAAACATTATCCTTTTGCAAATCTATCTGTACAGCAAGATCAGGGAGAAAACCGGTGCATTGGTGAGAAAAATTGTGCAATTTTCTTAGGTAAGTGAGGGATACTAGAAGTGGTAACTACGCATTATGCATTCCTAGCAGCTAAGGTGGATCCTGAGGCTTGAGGCTGCGCAATTCAAAATCCAACCTAGACAGTGAATGGGAGAGAGTGCACATTACGCAGTCTCAGTGGTCAAGGGGCAGATTGAACCCTGGAACTATGCATTGCATAGTTAGGCTAACCTTTACTACACAATGTGTGGTATCAAAGGCTAAGCCTCAACTTGTGCTTCTTGATTGAGCAATGCCCAGCTCGGAATTGTGAAAACTAGGCAAGGAAAGTGTGGGTATGCCCAGTGGAAGTGATGGAAACAAGAATATCTAAGTGATGATGTGAGTTTGAGTGCATATCTCCATAAATATAGATGAATCAATGTGAATCAAGTGCATAAACTTGACAATCAGAAGGAAAAACAAATGTGTGAGGAGAGTCATCACAACCACGATTGCTAGTGTGCAAAAGCAAGATAATCAATGTGACACTTATGAAAAGCAAACGAAAAACTGAAACAACATTTCTACAAGCTAATACACGTTAAAAATCCAACAACCACGAAAAGAAACAAGCAAAACAATAATCATAGAAGCGAAAAAAAAAAAAAAGATAGGAAAAGCAACAAAAGGTGACGAAAGAAAAATTCACCCAGAAAGGCAACGACAACTCAACCGAAGGTTCATTTATCTCCTCGGGAATGCTAGAGCTCCAAGATTGAATGTATAAATGAGCTCTAGAGGTGTATATTAAATATATTTGAGTGAATTAGGGTTTATGACATGCATGTATAAAATCAAAGGAAAAAAATACACTTGGCGGAAATTTCTAAAAATAGGGTTTGTGCCACCTTTGGGAAACTAATGATGAATCCATATTTTCTAGGGATTGTTTTTTTTATTTTTGATTTTTTAGAAATTTTCCATGCACACTATCAGGAAATATTGCGCAATTCTGGAGAACTGGGCAACTTTCCGGCTCAGTGATAGGCTTCCTTCCATGACTATGCAGTTTTTGAGCTCGAGGTAGAACTTCCAACCTAGATTGCACTATCCCAATCTTCAAGGTTGGCTTGCCCTCATGGATTGCATAGTTTCTGGAGGTAACCCCAGAACTACTGTAAGGCCAAGTTAGAAGGTTAGCTTGTGAGTTATAAAGATCAACTAAGTGTAAAAACAAGCAAACACAAGCACAAATGAAAGGGATAAGTCTCAATCAAAACATGAATACTTGACGATAGCCAAAGTTAAGCTCATATCAACAAAAAGGAAGGCTCCAAAATCGAAGCATAGACAACAATTTGGAGGGTGGTTGTAGGCACTACAACACAAGGTTTGATGAATTCTATTTTCGAACCCTTCCTTAGAAAATTTGTGTTAGTATTTTTTTATGATGTACTAATATACAACAAGTATTGGAAGGATCATGATGACATGTTGATAGGGTGCTCAAAATTTTGGAGGAGAAACAATTATATGCAAAAACATCCAAATGTTTATTTTGAGTACAAGAGGTGGAATATTTGAGTCATATTATATCTCTTGAGGGTGTTAAGGTAGACCTTAACAAAATTAAATCCATTAAGGAATGGAAAATTCCCACAATGCTAAAGCATATTCAAGGATTTCTCCGATTGACATGGTATTATCGCAAGTTCGTTAAGAATTATGGGAGAAGAGAAGCATAAAAGCATCTCTAACAACATTTCTCAAGAAATATGCATTTTCTTGGACTCCATAAGCAACTAAGGCCTTTTGAAAATCTTAAAGAGTGAATGTGCCAAGCATTGGTCTTAGCTACACCGGACTTCACAATTTTTTTAATTATGGAATGTGATGCCTCAAGAAATGGAATCGGTGTTGCTTTAGTGAAATAAGGAAGA
This sequence comes from Pinus tabuliformis, assembly GCA_031772625.1. NCBI lineage: Eukaryota > Viridiplantae > Streptophyta > Pinopsida > Pinales > Pinaceae > Pinus > Pinus tabuliformis. The sequence goes on from CM062819.1 coordinate 1,955,476,787, forward strand.
TCAATTGCTTTTGAAAGTCATCCAATCAAGGGAAAATAATTACACAAACCTATTTATGAGAAGGAAATGTTGGCAATACTACACGCACTAAAGCAATGGTGACCTCATCTAATGGGAATATACTCAAGGTAAAAACAAATCATAATAGTCTTAAATACATTTTGGAACAAATATTATCTTTATAAGAGCAACAAAAATAGGTCACAAAGATGTTGGGTTATGAATTTGAAATTATCTACAAAAAAGGGAAGTAAGATGTTGTTGCAGATGCACTCTCAATAAAGGATGAGGATGTGGAAGCATTGTTTTGTGCCATTTCTATTATCCAACCTAATTGGATAAATGAAGTAAGGAATGAATGGAAGAATGATGAACAAGTGTGGACACTCATTCAAAATTTGCAGCAAGATCCCAGTACATCTAATACATTTATCTGGAAAAATGATTCATTATGGTACTAAGATCGTTTATATCTATGTAAGAATTCTCAACTCAAACAAAATATTATTTTGGAATTGCAAACCTCCTCCTTAGGAGGGCACTCAGGTTTTTAAAAACTTACCACGGGGTCAAGAAGGATTTTTGTGGGATGGCCTTAAATATGATATTCAAAAGTTTTTGGAAGAATGTTTTGTTTGCGGAAAAAATGAAGTTGAGACAATTAGGACTCTGGGTTTGCTACAACCTTTAGTCATTCCAATTCAGCATTGGGAGGAGGTCTCAATGGATTTTATCACGGGTTTACGAAGGAAAGAGTGTCAACATGGTGGTAGTTGATAGACTTAGCAAGTATGCACACTTTTGTGCATTATCTCATCCTTTTAAAGCTATTGCAATTGCTCTCGCATTTATGGAATCAATTCAAAAGCTACATGGAAACCCTAAAGATTATTGTAAGTGACAAAGATCCCATTTTCACTATAAATTTTTTGACGAAATTGTTTTCTTGCCTTCGTACTCAATTAGCTCATAGCTCATCTTATCATCCTCAATCTGATGGCAAAACTGAGATAGTGAACAAATGTTTGGAAGGATATCTTCGCTGCTTTGTATTTGATAAACAAACACAGTGGGTGAAGTGGTTACCTCTGGCTGAATGGTGGTATAACACTTCCTTCCACACTGCAACAAAAGTGACCCCATTTATGGTACTTTATGGATATCATCCACCATCCATCACGTCATCTTTAAGAGAAAATTCTAAGATTCAAGCAAAGGAAGATCACCTTGGAATCAACAAAAATTTCTCCAAATCTTAAAGGATAACCTCACTCTGGCGTAAAATCAAATGAAACAACAAGTAGATTAGCATCACAGTGAAAGAAGTTTTGAGGTAGGTGACTGAGTATTTTTACGACTACAACCATACAAACAAATGTCCCTTAAGCAAGCTAAGAAGGATAATAAATTATCACCCAAGTATTATGGCCCTTATAAGGTGTTGCAAAAGATTGGAACTATGGCATACAAATTGGAGTTGCCTGCATCTTCTCGAGTACACTCAATTTTCCATGTTTCATGCTTAAAGAAGGTTATCGGTGACAAGCTCCCAGTTCAAACAATATTGCCAGAACATAATAAAGAAGGAAAATCATATTGGAGCCTGAAGCAGTCACAAAAATAAGAACCTAACAGCTACAAAATCGATCAATTTCAGAGTATCTCATTAAGTGGAAGAACTTACCTGCTAAATATTCCACATGGGAGGATGATAATTTTATACAAAAGCATCCAAAACTACTCAAGCATCGAGCACAACACTTTTTTGAAGGAGAGGGGCATGTTAGGTCCCTATAATACTAGTGTATCCCCCTTATTGTTATTCGTGATGTAGCCCCCATATTGTTATTGTTGTGCCCCATAAAAGCCCACTATTGTTATCGTTGTGCCCTTACATATTATTGTTATGTAGGCTCTAATTATATTGTGACCCCTTAGACTCCTATATATAGAAATGAGGTATCCTCATTTGAATCATTCAATAATTGTTCATTTATGTGATGTAAATGAGGTTCCCCTCTCAAAGAGACTATTTCTCAAGTCGTCGATCTATCATTTCTTCTATTTTGTGAGTTTGGGCTCGCAAGTGTCTCTTCCCGTAACTTTATTCAACTATTCTTGAATATGAAACTCACTATAGCATTACTTTTCCGCGTATTTTTATGGCTCTCTATTTAAATTCCTTTTATTAATAAAATTAAACATTCATGTTCATAACTTATTCACATTAGACATTTTTAACATGGTCCATAATGTTCCAAGTAACTAAGTAAAGTAACTCAAATATTTACACATTCATCGAGGGGTATATATATCTATCTGAAAGCAATTGGAATTTTTTTATGGCTAAAACAATTTAATTAGTCTCATTGTATCCCTTTTTTAAGTATATTTTCTAGTCAATTTTGTTTGAAATCAAGCAAAGACGTGTTCAAATTGTAAGTTTAAACTATGTAGCGTACACAATCCAAGTTCCCAAGTAAATTTGGAAGACATTGAATCCATTTTATACATTTAAAAATGTAATTTAAACAATGAAAAATTACACGTGGTCTCTCTCTCATGTTAAGTGTAAATTGGTTAGTCAACATTTCCACTCTAAAAGAGTTTTGCATCTTAAGGGACTTGATCCCTCTCGACTCTTGCTAAATCTATGGTTAAGATGGATGTATATTGGTTTTAATTTATATGATAAAATGGAATTAATTTATGGCTAATATTTATATTTTATATGTATATTTCACATTTTATATATAAAAATATTCTTATTTTTGTAAGCTTAGGAGGACTACATCTTTATCATGTCCAATATATCATCTTGATCAGGGTGAGGAATTGAATCGGTGACTCCACACCAAAGAGTGCCTTAACAGAGCACCTGATCACCGTCTATCCAAGACCCCATGGACTTTTCTCTTTGTAATTTTATTAATAAAAACAAAAACAAATTACATTTACTTATTTTTTTTAATTGAATAAACATTATATATTTTTAGAGTTATTCTTTGATTTAATGTTTTACTACAATATCTCTTCAAATGAATCTCTACACCGCATCTACTCCATATTAGGCAACGTAGTTTTGAATACTCTATCCATAAACGTGAGATTGGTCAATGTAGTTTTCAATACTCATATCCATGAATAGAGTTTTGAACACTCTATGTTCTATCCATGTTCACATTGTTTTGAATTGATATTTATTATATTATGCTTTTAATTTTGTTTTGACTTGTGTATTAATTTGTCTTTGACCACAAATTTATGCAGTTTATCCATAGTTTAATATTAGAAATTCATTTCTTGTTATGATTTAAATTTATTTATTTGTAAAGTGATTGGTTGAGCTCTTATTATGGGCTCTTCTTCCATTTCTGTTAGCTACTAATTTTTTGTTTTTAAATTTATTTCCTTTTTATTTTGATTTTTTTTTTCTTTTCATTTTTCTATTATTTCAATTTTCATGAATTATAGTTTTTTCTCCATATTTTCAATTTAAAATAGCTTATTATTATATTTTAATAAATTTAATAGATATATATATATATATATATATATATATATATATATATATATATATATATATTATTTAATCATATTTCTTAATTTTTGGTGATAGCATTCAACAATACAATATTTTGTTAGTTGTTTTATTTTTGTGATGAATTCTGTCTTTATTATTTTTTAGTTTAATTAAGTTATGTTTATGCTTGTAAGCACTAGCTACTATGTAGCCCTTGTTAATACTAAAAATAAAATTTATTATAGTAACATAATAAAGTTTCATATACTATAGCATAAATATTACATAATAGTTTCACACTACAAAGGGAAACTGTATTGGATTTACTTTTAATTTCTTTAAAATAATAGTTAAAATATATTAATTAAAAATTCTTTAAAAATTGAGATGGATCAAATCTTCCAAGATGTAGGCATTTTATTTGGGTTTAAAACTCGAGAAAATGTTTTCACTTCCAAAGATTTGACGTCTATCCTTACTTGGAAGATTCAAAATTAAGATGGTTGTTAATAATGCTATTTATATTTTTACAAATTTTACATATCTCTATGTATAAATATTCTTATTTTTAATTTTATTAAAACCTATATATATATATATATATATATATATATATATATATATATAATATTGATTTTATATATAAATATATTTCTGAAGAATAGTTTCTTTGTTCTGATACGTATATGAACTTTGTCAATTACATTTAAATACAAAGTTTTGAAATATGTATATGAATCATTATCATCTTAATTTATATGACAAAATATATCTTATTTTATAACTACTATTTATATTTTATATATGTTGACTATGTACATATTTCTTTTTAACACGATCGGTTACTTATGTATTATAAAAACTTCAAGGAACAAGTCCTATTACATATGATAAAGGGAGCAGAGAGGGGAGGATCCAAAATGGGTACGCAGACCCTTGATCCTTGTTGGTGGACTTGTGGAATGCAGTTTGAAAAAGATAAAGGCTATATTGCCATACAAACAAGCCTGCTAGAAACCAAAGTTTACAAGATATATATCAATTTACAGCTACTGGTTGACAGAATCATCGGGTTGAGGCTCCTTTTTTACGCTGGCCCTTGTCGATGCCTCTGCTTGCATGCTCTGAGTTATTGCTTCGATGTGAGTGATGGCTTCTTCCATATGGTTGCATTTTTCCTTGAGACCTTCGATCTCCGCTTTCTGCTTCTCTAGCTTTTTTCTTTTTGATTTGCTATCCGCTTGGAATTCCTCCTTGAGGTCGTTGAAGTGCTTTACAAATCTTGCTATCATGAAACAGTGAGCTTTGCATAAAGTGCAGCTACTGTTGGTGATTACTCGCTCCAGGGGGTTCTCAGTTGGCTCATGGTCTGTTGGATTCTCGGCCATTTCAGAGCCTCTGTTGAGGGGAGCTTGGAGGAGATGATACAGAGGGAAGAAACAGGGGGAGCAGAAGGAAGAGGGGGGAAGGGGAAAAGATGAAGGAGAGAACTGGTAGTGGACGCAGGTCTGAGAGGGATCGAGAGCAGCGATGAGGGAAATGGAAAGAGGAATGAAGAGCAGCGGGGCGGATGAGACCAGAAGGCAGGAGAACACTGAAGGGAGAGGGCGCTGATTCAAGCAAACAGTGCTCTGGTTAGAATGAAAATATAACAAGAACTTAAGATCACAATATTTACCACTGTAAACGGTTGAAGGCAGCCTCCTGTCAACGCTGATCGTAATGCAACCTCTGGAACTGAAGAGCTCTGGAAACTTTCTGAGATAAGTCGATCCTTTGCGCTTTTGCACTAGAGGAGTTGTAGCTCTGAGCTGAGCGAAGAGTGAGGTTCTCTGGTGCATATAAAGCAGAAGGAGAGGCTGATCGACCGGGTCTGTTGATTGATACACAAGGATTTGGCTGGTCTTGAGTTCAGGCCTTGGATTTTTTTTACAGGCAATGAAGATTTTGATGCGAAAAACGCCTAACTCCTTCTTAGGGATGTCACGGGGATTCTGAGATATCTTGGGCCCGTACCTGTTCATAGTGGCAACAGAGATTTCTTTTGCATCATTCAAGGTGAGGAGGGGGTCGGTGTCAGAGAGGGTGAAGGCTGCAGGCGGCTTGACAAGCTTTGGGTAGAGAGCAGGAAGTATAGAATGATTACTGAGGTGACCGATATTCAGAGAGTTTGGAGAATGGAGGATCAAGCTACGGGATTGGCTTGTCATAGGTGGTGTCATTTTCTCTGACTTGTCCGATGGGTATGTTGGTTGCCCTGGTGGCGAATGAATCAGCTTCTGTATTATTGTCCCTCAGGACGTGCTTGAAGGTGGTGTCCCCCAAATGACTGATGTTGTCCATGATCCTTAGTTTTAGATTACTGAGAGCCACTTTTTTGAACTCTCCCCTTGTAGCCATAGCTGCAATTACAATTGTCGAGTCTCCCAAGATGATCGGGTTCTGAATTCTCATCTGTTTTAGAATGGTTGTGCCTAAGAGGAGGCTTTAAGCCTCGGCCATGTTATTTGACATTTGACCCAGACCCCATTCATATGTTAAAAGAGCTTTGCCATGCCAATCCTTTATAACTCCCCCTGCCCCAGCTTTCCCCGGATTATTTTTGGAGGCTCCATCAAACTGGAGAGTGATTCAATTTTGAGCTAGAAGCCATTGACTTATATCCTCCTTGGTACCTCTAAGTTTCCAGTTGTTCCTTCTCTTGTCTGCTTTGGAGTGTGATTGCTTTTTCTTGTCGTAACTGAGACAGAATTTGTTGAACCAGTCGTTCTCATCTTTGTGCCAACTGGATCGATCTGGTTGAGAGATAGAGTTGGCGCTTATTGTATCAGAGACAAGAGCCATAGTTTTTGCCAAGGTGCGGGCTGGGTTTGGCTTCTGGTTGTTGAAGATACAATGGTTTCGGGTGAGCCAGATTTGCCAGCTGAGCGTTGAGGGGATGCATTTCCACAGGCGAAGGATAGAAGCCTTGTTTTTCTTAGGATAAGGGTAGCATTTCTGCCAATTTTTGTATAAAGAGGGGAGCTGGTCAAAGGTCTCTCCTATTTTCAGAGGACTGATTAGCTGATTCCAGCAGCTTTGGGCATAGGGACAGTCGAGAAAGAGGTGTTGGCTGCTTTCCTCCTCTGCATGGCATAGGCAGCAGATTGAGGGGCCAAGAATGCCTCTTTTTAAGATTCTCAGCTGTGAGAATCTTGCCTTTGAGAAGGGTCCAGTTAAAGAACTTGATCTTTGGCAAGCACTCTGATTTCCACACTGCTGTGCAGAGGTTCCATTTTCCTATTGCTATGTTTGCCTGAAGAAGTTTGTACCCCTCTTTAACTGTGAAGTTTCCTCCGCTAGGGTCCCATATGTACCTATCATCAGCCACTTTGTTTGTGGGGGCAGATCCTGAGAGAGAGGTCTTAAGGTCGGTCCAAAGATCCCTAAGATCATTTAGGAGAGGGAGGCCCTTCCAATCAAGCCAACTATTATGGTCCCAAAGGGAAATTTCATATAGAGATATCAAATTTTTTGCTTCCATCCAAGTTTGCAGGGGTCTGAAGTTCTAGAGTAGGTTTCTTGGCTTTACTCCCATGATTCTGTCTGACCAGATATTTATTTCCTTACCATTGCCAGGCACTTTTGAGATGTGGTTTCTGAATTGAGGGAGGACTTTTTTTATGAGCTTCCATACAGGACTGCACGGTCTTTCAACAATTGATTCAGAGAGGACATTAGAATTTGGACAATTGAGATACTTTCTTTTCAAAACCTCCACCCACCAGGAGCCTTTTCCTATAAGCATTTTCCAGATCAGCTTGAATTCCATAGATCTATTGGAGAGACTTAGAATTTTGATGGCTAGGCCCCCTTTTTCGAATGGAAGCATAACTTGGTCCCATTTGACAAGGCTAAATTTTTTTGAATCTTGCTTCCCTCCCTGCCAGAGGAAGCTTCTCATAATTAGTTCCATATGCTTGTGGATGTTGGCGGGAGCTAAGGTTACTGCATATTGATAGATGGGAAGGGCGGAAAGGATAGCCTTGATGAGGGTAGTTCTGCCAGCCAAATTTAGCCAAGACAACCCCCAGCTTTGGAGAAGTCCTCTCATTTTTTCTATGTGCTTTACCCAAATTTCGGACTTGACTGTTTCTTTTGCTAAGGGCAGACCCAAATATGAGAAGTAGCTCCAATTTCTTTGCACTGGAATGTCCAGGGTCGAGGAGATTCTTTGCATGATTTGAGAAGAGACATTCCAGGTGTATATCTTACATTTTTTATTGTTTAGCTTTCCCCCTGAGGCTTCCAGGAATGAGTCCAGAGTTTTCTTGAATCTTTTTGCCATTAGACTTGAGGCTCCCCCGATTAGAAGGGTGTCATCCGCAAAGAGCGAATGATTGATTTCTTTGGTCCCTCTCCCTATACTGATCCCTGTGATCTCCTTTTTCTTGCGAATTTTTTCCAAGTGGATGCTCAAGGTTTCCACCATTATGATGAATAAGGATGGAGAGAGGGAGCAGCCTTGCCTCAGACCCCTAGAGCTTCTAAAGTAGCTGCTTGGTCGACCATTGATCAGGGGGGCGGTCCAGGGGTTATAGATGCACTCCATGATGATGCTTATGAAATTGTTGGAGATCCCGAATTTTATGAGGACTTCTGTCAGGAAGTGATGGTCAACCCTGTCAAAGGAATTTGCCATGTCTAATTTGATGATCATGCCTCTTTCTTTTCTGTTGATTCTACTGTGAATTGCTTCTTGTATCAAAATGGCGTTGTCCGTGATTTGTCTATGAGGGACAAATCTGCCTTGATTCTCTGAAATGAGATAGGGAAGAAGCTTTTTAAGCCTGTTGGCTAGGATTTTAGTGGTTATCTTGTAAGAGACATTGCATAGAGAAATAGGCCTAAAATGGTTGAAGGAGAGGGAATTAAGGTCCTTGGGGATGAGGGCAAGGTGTGAGGATTTAGTATTTTCCCCCATCTTGAATTTTTTGAAAACATTTTTTACCATCCTTACATAGTCTTTTTTTATTGTGCCCCAATGATTTCTGTAGAAGGCGACAGTGAAACCATCAAGTCCCAGGGCCTTGTCCGGCTGCATGCTGAAGGCCGCCAACCTGATCTCCTCCTCTGAAACATCCTGGTCCAATTCTCTATTTTGCAAATCAAAGATTTTACTCTCGACAGGTCTAGGGAAATCTGTGTTGTCCGAGGACTGAGGAACTGTTGATAATAGAGATTTAAAATGTCTGTGCGCTGCCTCTTTGATTCCCTCTTGGTCACTGATCTCTTTCCCCTCTGCCACAATTTTGTCGATTTGGTTTCTAACACGTCTGAGCTTTATCCTGTTGTGGAAGAAGGAGGTGTTTTCATCTCCGGCTCTGAGCCAGAGACACCTTGATTTCTGTCGTTGTTCTTCTTCCTCTATTCTATTTTGCCTGTAAAGTTCCTTGTACATTTCGTTTTCTTGGATTTGGTCTTCCTTTGTGTATTGGATGTTCTCTTTTTCCTGGTTCCACTGGTCCAACTGCTTATGAAGATCTGCTCTGTTTTTATTTTCCATTGTTGCGTTTGTTCTTGCCCACTGTTTTATGGCTGTTCTTAGAGACTTTAATTTTGTTTCCCAAATGTAGTGGGGCGAGCCAGTGACTTCCTTAGCCCACTGATCTTTTATAAGTTTGCGGAAGTCATCTTTAGAGTCCCAGGCTTTGTTGTATTTGAAGGGGAGAGGCCCCAGATTTCTTCCCTTGTCCAAAGTCATGACCACGGGCTTATGGTCTGAGGCAGAGGCGTGGATGATTTTGTTTTTGATTGAGAAAAAGCCTGCTACAATTCTTTCATGTACCAAGATTCTGTCAAGACTCTCTTTAATGTTGTGGATGCCAACTCTTTTGTTGCTCCAAGTAAATTTCTCGTTATGAGGAGGGATGTCAATAAGGTTGTGAGTTTGGATTATTGCTTCCAGCGAGTCTCTTGAAGGGCCCGCGAGGAAGTTCCCACCTAGTTTTTCCTCAACATTCCTTATTAGATTCAGATCTCCACCCAAGAAGATGTTCCTATCTTGAGCGGCCTGCAAATATAAAGTTATTGAATCCCAGCAAAGAGCTTTGTCCCTGTAGTGGGTCGGGGCGTAGATGTTGTAGACAATGTATTCTTCTTTTGAGACTTTGTTTTTAAGGTCTGTTCTTACCCACCAATTGCAAGAATGTTGATTGGTGAGGTCCCATTTGTTCTTGTTCCATAAAGTTCCTATACCTCCTTAGGCACCTGCTGCGCCTATTTCTGTACCTGTAAATCTTTTGTATCTTTTGATATGGTTTTGGAAGTCTTGTTCAGATATTTTGGTCTCCTGGATAAGGAAGAGGTCTGGTTGCTCTTGGTCAATTATATCCCGGACTGCATTTTCTTTTAGGGAGGAGCCCATCCCCCTGCAATTCCAAGAGACCAATATCATCATTTACCAATTTTTGAGTGAGTCCCGCTCCTCTCCTTTGTCTTTTCCCCATTTCCTTTTTGTTTGTCTAGGTATGTGTCCATTGGTTGCTGAGTTCCAGTGGCCATTTATTTCGCTGTTGTTTCATCTCTGATTTCTTTGTTTGACTTCCTGCCTGCTTTTCTCGGAGGATCAGAGGAGAGGCTAGCTTCTTTTAGTTTGTTTCTGGTAAGGATTCGCTCAATGGTTGGGGGAGGAGAGGATGGGGGCAATGAGGGGGAGGGGATGACTGCTAGGGCATTATCTTGGGGAGATGAGGGGGGGAATATGGGATCTTCCACTGACAGGGATTCAAAAGGGTTGGAGGATGAGGGGAAGGGAGGGGCTGAACTGGAAGGGGGGGGAGGAGGAGTAATAGGGGATTCTGGAAGAGGCTTGGCGCTAGGACCTTGAGAGGGGGTAGATTTTTTCTTTTTTACTTGCTCCCAAGAGCCTTCGGAGGTTTCAGCATTTCCATTAGGCTCATTTATTTTTAACTTGCTACATCTATTTGTGAAATGTCCATATTCGTGACATACCTTGCCTTTGAAGGGCAGCTACTCGTAGTCTAGCTGTTGTATGTGTGTGCATTGATCTACTTTGATCTTGATGGCTTCCGGCAGGCCTTTCCCGAGGGCGACTTCAACACAAATCCTTGCACAGACGTGCATGTTCTCCTTTGGCTCAGATCTATCAATGTATTTACCAACTGCGTTCCCAACAACCTTTACTGATTCATCTCCCCAGCAGTGGAGCGGCAGATGGGGTAGGCGGACCCAAACCGGGACAACATTTGGAATGTCCATTTCTGGATCGAAGTCGGGAGACCATCTATTCAGGTAGAGGCCTCGTGAGTCCATGAAATAGGGCCTGTTTCTAAAGATAAGGTTCCTGTCCTCTTTTGATTCGAACAAAAAGGTGTAGAAGCCCCTTCCACAGAATCTGATGGCTATTTTTCCTTGTATTATCGCATTCCAGTTGCGTTCCACCCATTTTTGGACTGCTCTGGGCGAAGGCCAGAGGCCAATGAACTAGCCTACGAGGCCTCTTTCAGCTAAAGCAATTGCTGCCTTCCTTGGGAGGGTAGGAGGAAGAGATACTTCAAGGATGTCATCAAGTTTCTTGACGAACTTTGTCGCAGATGGATGGATTCTTGTTGATGTGTTCTCAAGGATAAGAGATGCTAACAGTTTCTCATGGTCTTCCAGGTCTGGGGACAGTGGATCAGTCCCAGCCATTGGAGCGAAGGAGAGCCAGAACACAGTCGATCCGGGAAGAAAACGAAAGCTTCGGGGATGGACCCTAGAGTTGGGGCCGGGCAGGAGGCCCGAGGGAAAGCAGCAGGCAGAGGGAAGCCCGGGGGGCGAAGAGAAGACCTAGCAGCGGAGCTGCCAGGCAGGGGCCTGGAAGGCGCAGAGACCAGTCAGCGGCCGCGCGGGAGCTCCAAATTCCAGTGGCTCATCTCAATCATAACAGCATTTTCAATCTAAAATGATTTAAAAACTATGTACATATTAACAGTCCAAGAAACAAAGTATAAAGCAGTGGAATAATATTTTTAAGTCAATATCATCATTGTAATCCCAAATTCTTATTTTGCATTGTAAAGAATATTTTAGCGTGAATATTAAGCCATGAAACAACACTTAGGTAAGCCTATGGTTCTTCTCAAAGGGTTTCACTCTAGGGAGTTTTTTAACATCCCCAAATTTTCTATGTTTGTAAACACTAATAATTGGCAAACTTTTTCTCCCAAATATACCCCAAAGCTAGGGTGGAGCTCATTGATAAAGTCTTAGGTGAATCCTAGTGTTATAAATTCTATGTATTTTTATCACACTAGATCATGTGTCTTGTCGTAGAATTTGATTGTCTTAGGGGGTTTGTGTCCATGTGTAATTTCCTCTTCTAAGGGTTGATTTTGTAATCTCTTGACGTAAAAGTGTTATTGTAACAACTCCCAGTCAAAATTTCATGTAACAAAGTTAATAAAGGAAAAATAAGACCAAGGTCATGGGACACATGTTCCAAGTTGAATGGTGGACAAAATATCCTAGTGGGTGTTCATTTGGTTTATTATGGCTAGGGGAAATTGGAAAAGCCAAAGGAAGAGATAAAGAGGCAAAAGACATTAATTAGCATTTATTTATGAAAATAAAGGAAAATAGGAGAAAAAGAAGGTGAAAGGTCACATATATGCATGAGAAGGAAATTGAAGGAAAAATGAAGGAAAATGAAGAAATTAGAGGCCTCAATGATAAAAAGGCTTCTAAGGATCAGTTCATGGCTTTTGTCAGTTCACTTATGGCTCTCTCTTATATTCTCTATCTCTATCTCTCATACTCTTGCACATTTAGTGTATTGTTGGAGCACTTTAGCATACATTGGATTTGGAGAAAGAAGGCAAAGGAAAGTAGGAAAGCGCAATGGAATTACGGGATCAACAACTACAGTTGGATTGCTTTGCAGGTATCAAATTGCATGTATGATTTCCTTGCTAGTTTTGGCATGCATGGTACATGTGTGTGGTTTCTTGGTTATGAGTTGTCATTGGCATGGAGGATTGCCTGGATTGACAGGGGTTTTTCCTAGCCTTGCCATTTCCTAGATAGCCATGGTGTTGTGGGTTTTACATTTTTTTTTTGGTTGGTGGTCATGTTCCTTATGACTATGGGTTGAGTTATTAGTTCCTGGAGCCTTGCTTGGATAAACGCTCTGGAAGCCCTATAACAACTGGGTTGAGTTACTAGTCCTGGAAGCCTTCGTTGGAAAAACGCTCTAGAGCCCTTGGTGGGTTGAGTTACTAGTCCTGGAAGCCTTGGTTGGACAAACACTTTGGATCTCGGTGGCAGTTGTGGGTTGAGTTACTAGTCCTGAAATCCGAGTTGGAACAAACACTTTGGAGCCTTGGACAACTTGGTTAGAGACCGATTTGGTGATGGTTAGTGATGTTTGATCGTGAGCTGGAATCACTTGTAGAGGGTTGAGGCAGTTTGGCCTCTAGAAGCCCTGATTTGGTTATGTTTGGTTTATTCCATGAGATCCCACATTCATGGTTCGATATGACACAGTGGTGACTGGTTGAGAGAAAGATTTTGTTCAACCCAATTTATGGTTGGGTGCTAAGTGGAAGTCCTTGACTTGGTTGGCATTTTCATATGTTAATAAGAGGTATTGTCTTTTGTGATCTATGAGCATATGTATTTATTACGATGGTTATCTTATGGATGCTTTCCATGGTTTTATGTTGGTTATTTTCTAGTTATATGTTGGTTATATGATGTATAATTTCTATGGCTCTTGACATCTTTGATGAATATATGAATGGTTGATGAATGCATGGACTAACAAATGTTATTGAAACCATTATGAGAGGGTATTAGACCTTCTTGATGATTCTATGATAAGTATCAGACCCCTATGTTTAAATATGCATTCATGACCCGTAAATTACATGTTCACCACGTGTTTAATGAAATGTTTGTCACGGTTAGGCTTGGTTAGGCCAATTCCTTGACCAAGTTTTATGTTAGAAGCTTTGTCTTGGTGTCATTTGTGGTTTTGGAAAGTTTCATCAAGTTTTGGGTAGTGACCTAGAGTCTAGCCCTTAAAAGGTGACATAGATTTCGTGGTAGCAGGCACATAAATATGAAATTGAGACTGTAGTCACACCCTTGTAGGATTATGCATGTGAATGGAGGCCTACATTCGCATGGATGCAGACTTGTGCATGCCACTGGGAGTTCAGGACACTGAAAAAAAGAAAGTTAGCTCAGGGTTTGGGCTCCTATAAGGGTGGCTTAGCCCTTGGGGGTCCTGTAGCACCTAAGGCAGTTAGTAAGGTGTTGTAGCGGCTACAACCACCCTCCAAAATTTCTCCTTAGCATCGTTTTGGAGCCTCCCCTACCAACCTTTCACAACAACATGTCTTGCTTCATCAAGTACATAAGCTTCAATGATTTTCTTGCATAATGGCAACCTGTTCATCAAAGCTTGTTGCATTCCCCTCACAGGTTGTTTCTCTTGACTTGGTCCAGCTGCGGGCTGAGTAGCTCGCTCAAGAAATTGTGCGATTATGGAGGGAAACCAACCTTCCCTCCAGAAATTGCACAATTCTGTCTGGCAACTTGCTGAACTCCAGAATTGCGCAAATTTTCCAGTCAAGCTTCTTTGAGAAAATTACACAATTTCTCCCAACAGGGCTGCTCAGCCCAGGAATTGCACAATCCTAGGCAGCAACCAGCTATGCTGCCCAGAAATTGCGCAAATCTTCTAGGCAAGTATCCCAATTCCCTCCCAAAAATGTGCATTTTTTCCTCCCAGCTGAGCAAACTGTTGCATGTGCAGTTGAGTTGACCAGTTCCACTCGAGACCAAGGAAACTTGACTTGCATGCATGGGCTGCTTTTTCTCGGAATAAAAAAAGCAACATGCAAAAAGCATCCCTAGGTTTCAGGGAGCTATTTTTTGCAGTTGGAGGTTACATGCAAAGATTGTTTTAGAACATTTCCTCCAAGTGTTGCTTTTTCCTAGATTTGTGGCATGCACGTCATGAGCTTCAAACTTATTTATTCGACACATTAGAGCTCATTTCTTCACATCGGTCTTGGAGCTCTGACATCCCACAGCACATCCAAGACTCTTTGACACATCCAACTCAACTATTCACGGGTAAGTGATCTTAACTTGTCTTTTGCAACATTTTTGTCTCTTTTTGTGTTTTCGCTTTTGTTAGTGTTGTTTTCTTAATTTCTTTGAACACTTATGTCGTTTACATGCATACTAGCTTATACTAGCATCATTTCAGTTTTTGTTGGCATCTCACTGTTGTTGCATGCATGAAACTGTTTTGCATGAATGGTCGTCGATTCAGCAACCCGCTTCACCCACATGCATGTTGTTCCATTTTCTGAACCGTTCATTCACTTATTGCATGCATGATCATTTTCTTCTTTTTACACTCAGTATTGCCATGCATTCACAATCAAATTTTCTTTCAATTGCCCGTCGGCAGGTCTGGGTAGCCTTGGCCTGGACTCTACCTCACCAAGAAATCATTTTATAATCCTAAGAAGGAAGGCTCTGTCTTCCTCTCAGGAAATGCACATCTTTGCCCGGTGACTATCCTCCAGGCTTTCTTTGTGAAATTCTGAGGGACAATGACTATTGGCCCAGAAAATTGTGCAATGTAGTCACTGAGCCTGGAGCCTTGGCCCAGACTCTGCCTCACCAAGACAACATTGCGCAATCCTAAGAAGGAAGGCTCTGTCTTCCTCTCAGGAAATGCACATCTCTGTCTGGTGATTGTCCTCCAGGCTTTCTTTGCGCAATTCTGAGGGACAAAGACTGTTGGCCCAAAAAATTGCGCAATGCAGTCACTGAGCCTGCAACCATTGCCAGCTGAAATTGTGCATTGCGCAATTCCAACAGCTAATCAGTCAGCTTGGATTGCGTATTGTGCAATTCCAGCAATCATTCAGCCTCCCCAAACATCCCATACTGCCTTTTGCGTAGTTCTGGCAACCATTCAGTTAGCCTCCCAGAAGAAATTGAGCAATCCTTGCCAGTCAATCCCCAGGTATGTTGCATGTCATTCCTCAAGTTTTCTTTGGTTTTCGATGACAGATTTCTTGCCATGCATGTTGCTTTGTCTCCGTATCTAGAAAGTGTTCGTCCGCCTCTTAGCAGTTCAGGATCAATGGCCTCCAAGAGAGTAGTACCAAAGGACACTGACAGAAGTGCAACTGGAATAGCAGTTGAGCGAGTGTCCGCAAGTCTACCGATCTATGAAGATACCAAGCTGATTCTAGACAAGGAAATCAAGCTAAAATGGTAAGAGATCAATGATGCATTTGCATACACATTCTGGGAAGACCTCAAATACCGCCAAGTATATGTAAACATTCACAAGTCTGGATTGCATGCAGATACCCCGCGTTCCAATGCGCGAACATGATACATTGGATCATCTTGCACACTAATCCTGAGACGTTGACATTGAGCAGTGTCAGTGGGATGAGGATTCCTACCTTCAGGGCACATGATTATGATGAAATGTATCAGATGTCGGAGCTCGTGATCATCATGGAGACACCCTTCAGCTTACCCAACAATAATGCCAACTCTAGAGACATTTTGAAGAACTTGGTAAAGGGGCCAGCTAAATTCAGGATGACACCCAACAAGATCTACAAGACGAAGATGCTGTGGAAGGCATATCAATACTTGGTCATCTTTGCATGTCGACTGTGTGGCCAAGAAAGCACGGAAACCTTCCCACAAAGTTCGGTGATCTCTTTGGACCAGTTGGCCAAAGAAGGCAAAGCATGCAACTGGTCCGACATGTTGGCTCATCAATTGAAGGAACAAGTAACAAGGACTTGACAACCACCCAAAGGTATGCAAGCAAAAATCTACATGTCTGCCTACATCTTGGATGCAATCTGTGCCCGATAGGAGTTCTCGAGCTTGAAGTGGGTAAGGACATCGACAAAGACTATTGTGAACACTTATTGTAAGATGTTGTCTAAATGTAGCTTCAGAGGAGTTATCACACGGTTGTCTGATCATTTTGTCACCCCAATTTACAAGATGGTATTCGAACAAGATCCACCCTTCATGTCGAAGGAAAAAATGGAGGCACTAATAGACATAGCTGATTGGTATGCCTCACCGTCTGACACCTTCATACGGATATACAGCGCAGAGAATCCTATGCTTGTTCTATCGAAGTTTTCCTTGGACATACTCGTCATGCAGGAAGTAGCATATCACATCTCGGTAGGATTGACAGCTAGGATGCACCGGAAGAAGAAGGAACCTTGGTCTGCTCTTCTGATGTGCATCGTGTTATACGAGATACAGAGTTTTAAGCATGCGAATGTCGAAGTAGAGCAGATGAAGAAGTGTCCATTCGACCTACGAAGTTACAACCCGTATGACCCGCATCGTCTTGTGAAAGATCACTGCGCGAGAGTACATTTCAACTGGATCCACGTGGCGTGTCATTGGGAGGAGGAGGACCCTTGGAGATATTGTTACAACTCCTCTAGACTCAATGAACCGGTCGGATTCGTTGTGGAATGGTTAGCGAAGTTACATGAAGCAGCATCCTGAAGAGCACCAAAAGCAACAACAGCAATAGAGGTAAACATACTAGTGCACGACAAGGGAAAGAGGAAGATTGTCGATCACATGGAGGAAGAGTAAAGCTGCAAGTTTCGAGTAGATCCACTTGTGGAGAAATCAGATATGGCTATAGATGCAAAGAGGCAACAGAACGACAATCAAAACGCGCAAAGGCAGAGAGAGAAATGGAGAATGGAGGAAATAGAGAAAGAGTTGCATGAGTTGAAGGAGAAACTCCGGAAGGAAAAGGAGCTGCGCAAACATGAGAGGGAAGCTTAGAAAGAAAAGATACAACAGGGGGTGCAACATGTACAGATGGATGAAACAACGCCCGTACAGGTAGTGGACTCATCAGAACAGTTGGCATCAGGAAAATAGGGTGAGCCATCGCAGGAGCAGGACTTTGCTCAGGAGATAGAGCGAGCACTTGAACAGATGGGTACGAATATGGAGCAACAGGAGTTAGAGCAGGACATCGACCTCATGCCTCACCACTAAGAGGTCAACCCACCAGCTTCACCACATTTAGAAGAAGAGTAAGTCCCAAGCGACCAAGGAGACACTAAGATCCTTGGAGATCTGCCGGAAGGAGAGATGCACAACATCTCATTCGATGAGTCTCAACATAGATTTATGCAATCTTGTAGAGTCTCAACTCAAAAAGATCAAACATCTCCCGCGGAGTTCGAGGAACGAGTGATCGTGTCAGATGTGCGCAAATATCCAGAAGAATTACCCGATGGCACCAGAGCATATGCCGAAGCCACTAACTCGAGCGTTCGCTCTCTGATAACTGAGAATGAGCGAATGATGAAGGAGATACAAACTACCAAGCAAGGAAGAGAGTTGGTTACAACATTCGCCCGAGTAGAATTGAAGAAGGCAATAATGGATAAAGTATTGTCCCTTGACATAGTCATGCGGGTGTTGTATTCCAAGTTTGGTACCGTGCATAAGGCAGTTGTCCATCTCAACGGATGGCAGCAACGATGTGCTAGAAGAGCACGTATCTTGTCGAATGTGCATGTTGTTGTTGATACATGCAAACATGGATGATGAGATACAAGGGAGCCCTGTTTCACTTGCCTAAGATGATGAAGCCCAGAGCAGTTGAGCTGAAGGTATGCATCCAGAGTCAAATCCAAAACTACGAAGAGCTCCCGCAGCTCTTCACTAGTCTATAGGCTTCCCATGCACGCGTATTCAAGAGTATGTATGTTGTGATGCACGAACACACGATCACATCTATTGAGACTCTCACCCAAGCAAAGACAAAGGCACAGGTCCAACTAGTGCTTGACTCGTACTTTGACAAGTTGATGCGCATAGCCACCAGCCCAGACTTGTCAATAAGTGTAGACACCATGCACAAGTATGTTGTTGGCCTAGCTGCGCTGAAGAAAATGATAGACATGCTATCAGACGAGTTGGATAGAGGAGCTCGAGCAGTGTACCTGGATGCTATGGAGGCAAGAGTCAGGTTCCAGAAATATGTCACCTCGGAGTAAACGGACACCATCGCGGAATATTGATCTTAGCATCAATTCACTACTGTCGATCATCGCGAGGATGTCGAAGAGTTGGACTTCCCACGATTGTGCGAGTCATAGTGATGCCTTGCATGGCTTGCTCAAGCCATTTTGTCTCACATGGATACATGTGCATTGTAATGTAACATCTTGTCAAGTGTAAGTTCAAGTGTCGATAGTTGGATGTAATAGTCATAGACTAGATGAAGAGTCATGAGGGTAGATGAACTGCCACAAAGGGGAATGTCAACGGTCGCCCCACCCTTTGCTATAAATAGTCCCTCATAACACATTTTAGAGGCTTTTGGTCAGCCAAGCTTTGATAGGAGTATCTTAGAGAAATTGTGGACGGTATTGTAAAGCGCCTTGGCTTCTCCATTTTGCAG
The DNA here is from genome assembly GCA_031772625.1 of Pinus tabuliformis. Lineage (NCBI taxonomy): Eukaryota > Viridiplantae > Streptophyta > Pinopsida > Pinales > Pinaceae > Pinus > Pinus tabuliformis. Next base: position 1,955,495,806 of record CM062819.1, read on the forward strand.
AGCTAGTATATGTCTTTGGAGGAGCAGGCAGTTGTGGCTGTAACGTTCCACTATTGGAACTAGTGGTTGGATATGGATGTATTGTATGACTAGAACTTACTGTTGGGTATACGACCAAAGTCCCACATTTGACTAGAGGTTGGGAGGATCATGGGTATATAAGGATGGACAAATATCTCCATTGGTATGAGGCCTTTGGGGTAAAAGCCCAAAAACAAATCCATGAGGGCTTAGGCCCAAAGTGGACAATATCATACCATTGTGGGGATATGTGGTGTCCAGAGTCCTTACAAGTGGTATCAGAGCCATGCCCCGAAGTTAGCCAAGCGGATGAATCCTCGGAATACCGAACGAAGGTGGTGGGCCCCGGTAATATCACGATGGGATCCGTGGATGAGCTCGGTTAGACAGGCTGTGTGCTCCGGATTCTTCATGGACGTGTCCTGGTCCCAACACGGTGAACAGGAGTTGACCTGGGATAGAGCAAGCTCTCGAGGGAGGTGGTGCTCCATGTAAGGCGTGTGCTTCCAACGCATTGGAGTGGAGAATCCTAGTTGGTAGAGAGTGGACAGATGGATAATCGTTTGAGGGGAGGCTCGATGGTCCTTTGTTCGAGGGGAGGATTGTTGGGTATACGACCAAAGTCCCACATTGACTAGAGGTGGGGAGGATCATGGATATATAAGGATGAACAAATATCTCCATTGGTATGAGGCCTTTTGGGGTAAATCCAAAAGCAAATCCATGAGGGCTTAGGCCCAAAGTGGACAATATCATACCATTGTGGAGATATGTGGTGTCCAGAGTCCTTACAAGTGTTGGGTATACGACCAAAGTCCCACATTGACTAGAGGTGGGGAGGATCATGGATATATAAGGATGGACAAATATCTCCATTGGTATGAGGCCTTTTGGGGTAAATCCAAAAGCAAATCCATGAGGGCTTAGGCCCAAAGTGGACAATATCATACCATTGTGGAGATATGTGGTGTCCAGAGTCCTTACAAGTGGTATCAGAGCCATGCCCCGAAGTTGGCCAAGTGGATGAATCCTCGGAATACCGAACGAAGGTGGTGGGCCCCGGTAATATCACGATGGGATCCGTGGATGAGCTCTGTTAGACAGGCGGTGTGCTCCGGATTCTTCATGGACGTGTCCTGGTCCCAACACGGTGAAGAGGAGTTGACATGGATAGAGCAAGCTCTCGAGGCAGGTGGTGCTCCATGTAAGGCGTGTGTTTCCAATGCATTGGAGTGGAGAATCCTGGTTGGTAGAGAGTGGACGGATGGATAATCGTTTGAGGGGAGGCTCGATGGTCCTTTGTTCGAGGGGAGGATTGTTGGGTATACGACCAAAGTCCCACATTGACTAGAGGTTGGGAGGATCATGGGTATATAAGGATGGACAAATATCTCCATTGGTATGAGGCCTTTGGGGTAAAAGCCCAAAAACAAATCCATGAGGGCTTAGGCCCAAAGTGGACAATATCATACCATTGTGGAGATATGTGGTGTCCAGAGTCCTTACACTTACACTTCTTAATATAACAGAGCCAACACGTTTTCATGCATATGTTGTTATTGTAGTTGGACTATTTTGGTTATTGTAGCAATGTATGTTATTTAACTTACACATTTGTGTATGAACTATTTTGTATGCAATTGTATAAATCTTGTTGCAGATGTGTTGTTGGTTTAACCGTCACTTTGGATTGCTCGCTATCTTACTTTCCAATTGGTGATGCATCTTTGCTTGTGTGTTCCCTTCCAAGCCAAGTATTATTACAGGTTTCCAAAGGGTGCACTCACCTCACTCTCTGTGTGTTAGAACCTTTCATGCACCTTCCTTGACTCGCCGCAACTGTCACACCCTTGCTACCAATAGGGACATCTTACTTGCCTTTGTGCGAAACCGCGGTCAAAGCATTACCATACGACCCACTGCTGGGACTCCTACACCAAGTGGTCTGAGGTCTAATTGGGACTTCTTACCGCAGAGATACTCTGACATGTTGGCGGGTCCAACACCGTCAACATAAGGTTTTGTTTTGTTGCTTCCACTTCCTTAATGTGAACTAAAAGGTTGAATCATATCATAGTAAGTCCTTGTCACATATTTACCTGGGTGAACTAGTGAACTTGGGTAAGTGTGGGAGGATGGTGTTTATTGGCTTGTTGGGGCCTAACCCAGGTTTTAGAAGTGTATTAGCCAAACAAATCCCGCACTACCGGCCCTTTCAGAAACAATCCATGAAGCGTGGACTGAAGTCTCACCCGAGGTAGTATGGGAGGGTGATGGAACCAGGTTTCCGCACCCTTGGGATGTCTTGATGTGATCTGGAGGGGTCGCGAACCATATGCCGCCTCGTGCCACTCTGTACTGCTATCGGGTTTTCATGTAGATCTGCGTTGATGCACTTTCTTATAAACGAAATTATTATAGAACTGATCTTCTGGTTACAGTCTTTAAGAAAACATTTAACAACAAAACCCCATGCACGCAATTATTACAGATAATGCATAAATTCATAACAAAATCAATAGATAGATCCACAGGAAAACACACAATGAGTTAGTAATCCTTAAATTTATTAATCTTCTCTTCGGTACAACCAGATCTGCCCTGCACACTCAGCTGCATGGGGTGCACGCACACAAATGCGGACTCTACCAGGCCTCTGCGCACACAGTTGCAGAGCCTCTATCTATCTACCAACACCCTTGACTCAGACTTACAGATGCTCAAAGATTTATTTCTTCATAAACCCATTACATTCAAGATCAAAAATACATACTCCAAAATTGACTTCTAACCATAGCCTTGCTCTATTTATACATTTCCATGGTTCGCAGACCATGGGACGGCCAACACATTTTATTTTCTTACATTATTTTTGGGCAAACAACCCTTTGACTTGACTCATTACAATTCGCGCTCCGCGCATCTCGCAGAGCCTTTACCATACTTTTACCCAAAATTGCGGGCTTTGAGCCCCAAAACCATTATGCGAGGCCTCCGCTACCCAACAAGCCCCCAACACAACCAACGTGACTCGTCCCGAGTCACTCAGCTGGTGCAGAAATCTTCACGCAGAGGTTATTGAGTAGCTTCTGCGCTTCGCTTACTCTTGCGACAAAATCATCTGCCATATGTTGTACCTGTTCTACACGAGCCGCCGATGTATCAGTATCAGTTGCAGTTGCTTGTTTCGGATCATATGCTGCCTGCATGTGTGCTAACTTTCCCTCGATGGTGGTGGAGACCGTCAATGCTTCATCAAGCCAAGGCTGGATGCATTCTTTAAGCACTGCCTCCTTTTGTCGAGCAGCGTCAACTCGTGCCTTAAGAGGCTTGGCCTCCTTCATTTTAGCCAACCATTGCGTGATAGCGACCATCCATGCATTCCCCCGGACTGTGTCATAAGCCTGCTGCAACTCTCATGCTTCTGTTTCTACTTGTTGTAGGGTTGGGTCTTCCTGAAGGGAGGTGAGCGTAAGGAGGGACTGATATAATAGTCTCGAGCCATCTTGGATAGCGCGCTTTTGATCCGGATCTTGGAAGGAGGCCCCCAAGATCTAAAAGATTGAAATGGATCTTGGGAGGAGAGACCCCCAAGATCTGAAACTTGCAATGGATCTTGGGGGAAATGACCCCAAGATCTGAAAACTTGAATTGCCAGAAGAAAAATAGGAGAATGCCCAATAAACAAAACCACAAATAAACTTTTTATTAAAACCCACTGATTTGGATTTAAACATGAATGCAACAAAATACAGAGGTAACCATAAAGAGAGTTATGCAGCGGAAATACTTCATTTCATTAATGGAAAATACTGAAATATGCTTACAACCAGAAATGGAATAAACCATCGAGGGCGATGGTAGCTTATCTCTGAGAAGAGATGTGGTGGCTACATGCCTCTGAACTGTAAAGGCTACATTGTGGCGGACAATCTGTCATTTTACAAAATGTGACTTGTTACTTATAGTATTTTTCCATTACAATACCACGGGTCAATTCCATGGGTGAATGAATACCATGGATGGATTTTACAATACCACGGGCAGATGCCATTTAAAATACCATGGGTAAATCCCATGGGTCGATGAATAATATGGGTGGATGAGTACAATGGGTTGATGCCATTTTCCATTCGGATCATTCCTCCCTCCTTAAGAAGCAATGGTCCCCATTGCGTAAAGTTCCCTCTTGCGAAGCCTTTGTTGAATATGAATAGCCACTGAAGATAAGGGTTTTATGTGGTTAACCCAAAACCCTGATAAACGAAGATCTGAGGATAGAGATACCATGTAATGCTTGTGACCAACTGTGATTCTAACAGTGTGCGGCCTAGCAAATGGACTTCGATGACAAGGATTTTATGCGGTTGACCCATAACCATGATGTTGGTTGCTGATGAAGTAGCAGGTGCCTACATAGCCTGGGGTGGGAGGGCACGTCTCCAAATAACCCAAGCCGAATGCTGCTATGTTGAAACTGATGAATGTGAAGCAGGTGCCTACTAAAGTGGGGTGGGAGGGCACGTCTCCAATGGGAACCCACTTCGAATGCTGCTCCAGAATTAAAATGGGCATAACTCAATCAATATAACTCAGAATATTTATTATAACCTGTTTTTGGAAGCAGAAGGACCATTTTGCATCTTCCCATGTGATGGAAATCCTTATCTGGACACTCTGAGATCTCAGATTCGCGCTACAACAGTTCCGCCGTCACAAAAATTCTAATAAAATAGTTGATTTTAAATCAGCGATATCTCCCACATTCGAACTCCGATTCGACCCTTTTTTTTTTGAAATTGGGTGATTTTTCAAGAGGAATCCAGATCTGGTATTTTTTTTATAAATTTTGTACCAAATATTTTAGATCTGACCTGAAAAGTCGTCGCCCAAAAAAATTCCTGCAAAAAAATGAAAAAAGAAAAATTCTTCCTGCTTGACCCAAGAAAGTGCTTTGTGGAGGTTGTAGCACATGCCTGAAGTTTGTTGAATATTGCTACAAAAATTGAAATTGAAATATGCATCAAACCCTCATCCCCATGGAATCATAACCTGCTTTGATACCACTGATCCGGATCTTGGGAGGAGGCCCCCAAGATCTAAAAGATTGAAATGAATCTTGGGGTAGAGAGACCCCCAAGATCTGAAAACTTGAAATGCATCTTGGGGGAAAGGCCCCCAAGATCTGAAAAATTGAATTGCCAGAAGAAAAATAGGAGAATGCCCAATAAACAAAACCACAAAGAAACTTTTTATTAAAACCCACTGATTTGGATTTAAACATGAATGCAACAAAATACAAAGGTAACCATAAAGAGAGTTATGCAGCGGAAATACTTAATTTCATTAATGGAAAATACTGAAATATGCTTACAACCAGAAATGGAAATAAACCAGCTAGGGCGATGGTAGCTTATCTCTGAGAAAAGATGTGGTGGCTACATGCCTCTCAACTGTAAAGGCTACATTGTGGCGGACAATCTGTCATTTTACACAATGTGACTTGTTACTTATAGTATTTTTCCATTACAATACCACGGGTCAATTCCATGGGTGAATGAATACCATGGGTGGATTTTACAATACCACGGGCAGATGCCATTTACAATACCATGGGTAAATTCCATGGGTCGATGAATAATATGGGTGGATGAGTACCATGGGTTGATGCCATTTTCCATTCGTATCAGCTTTAGCATGTCTAGTCCTGCTTGAATTGCGTCGCGATGCCGCTCTCGAACTCCCGAGGGTGTGGGTGGCTGCACCTTTAGTCTTAGCTCTGCAATTTGTAAATTTAATTCCCACTGAGCCTTCGCGGCCTCCTCTTGGGCCGTGGAGAATCCTGTGGCCATGTGATGAATCTTGTAAGTTGTTGGAAGTTCTGCTGGGATAGCTAGCTCTGGTACCTTGCTACAAGCTTTCGTCACGGCCTGTTCCACTTCTTGGTTGTGTGCGACCAAGTCATCGCGTTGGAGACTGACCTACTCCAAATTTTCCTTGTGCTCCATCAAGGAAGGGGGGGCACGACCTTCCCTGGCACGAAGCTCAATGGTTACCCCATCCTGTAGTTGGTATAGGGTTTCTCTAGGAAGAACGGCCAGATTCAACCCCCAACTATGCATGTCACCTTTGGCTTCTGCTAGGACAGTTCCTGCTAGCAACGTTAAGGTGTTCATTGTGTGGGTCCCCACCATCTACTCGGCTATAGTTGTGTCCTCTGCTAGGTTTAGAATCACCCTGCCCAAGGGTTGCACCCGTAATGCTTGCAACTACGCTTTGATCTCCCCCAACATAGTTGTCTGCTCTGTCATCAGTTCCGCCAACGCACCTGTAGTGACATTGCTCGCTTGTTTGTTGTTGTCAAGAAACTCTTTCTCCAAAGCCTTTGTTATTTTTGACTTTTTGTGTGTATGCGACGATTCCTTGCTCCGCAGCCTCTTGACTTGGGTCAATTCTGTAATATGGTCTGTGCATTCCTATGTCTCCATCTCCCTTTGCATGTCGTGTTCCAAGGACATTTCCTGATCTGTCGTGATCTCTTCGGCTATAACTTCCTTGGTTGCCTCCTGCTGCGAAGTTGCGTTTTGTCCCTGACGTGTATTTTCTGCCAATTTAGTGAGTCACAGCTGGATTTCCTTCTTTCATTGTTGTGTTACCATCCTTTCTAGTACGGTCTTGTTTGGGGTGCACCACTCTAGAGGCCATGCTACCAATACCTCATAAATGGAATCGTCCGTTGCAATGAACAGAAGCTTGACCCATGTTCGCTTTGAATCCTTCCGCGCCCGAATATATAAGTTATGCATGTCCACTTTGAACTCAACCGTGCTTTGCAAATTATTGTATATCGTTGACATCTGTGGTCTACGAGCGATCCATGTCTGGATACTCCCCTCCATGAAGATCCAAAAAACCTTGATCTCACAAACCCTCGCGGAATCCTTTGTAGCCCAGAGTGAGGTATATCGCACTACTTTAGGTAGGTTGTTCTCAATGCTGGGAAACTGGCTACCTTGCGGTAGTTCTCCTGCAACCAGAAGGATTGATAGTAGAAACCATGCATAATGAAATGTCTTACCTTTTTCATGTGCTTCCTGACAATTTGTCAAAAATTCGTCACATAAAAATTGCGCCCAGTTGAACTAAACCCCTTCTGTGCACTGCTCTGCAAGTGAAATGATAGGAGTTGGCACCTCATCTGCACGAAATTTCCTCATTAATTTACTGGCTAGTAGCTAGGTGGTGACTTGCACCCCTCGATGTTTGATGCTTGCTATTAAATACCCACGCTTTCGCTTCTCCAACTTATATTTAGCCTTCATTGTTTCTGTGAGACCCACATCACTACTTGTTCCGGCTATGTTTGTGGGGTCGTTCCCTTTAACAAGTAGGTGGGTAATCCAGTGCACTAAATCGGTTGTGATAGGAATCGGCTTCTCCAACCAAAGATACCCATCATGTACCAAAGATAGTAACAGCCAGATAACAAAAATGGTGATGGCCGCGCGGCGATAGTGGGGTATCCACCTCAGATTAAGTAATCCCACCATCTCCACACCTAGTAACCACTTCCGCGGAAGTAATTTGTCTTCGGCCAATTCAGGGAATTTGTCGCTGTCCGCGAGGTCCCAATCTTCAAAATTGATGCTCGGAACCCGGCCCAACGACAAACCATCGAACTTTATCTCATCCGGAAGAAGTGGGGTTTGGAGCGTATTCTTTGCAGCGTCCAGGTCCTTCAGTATCTTGGCCGTCCCATTCCATGGGGAGATATATGGGGTCGTGAAGGGATTTGGAAAACATCCTCTTCGTCCTCATCTTGTGCTTCAATCTGAGTGATCAAAGCTTGCAAATCTTCGTCATCCTCCTCGAGTTCGGTGGTGATTGCTTTGCCCTTTTCGGCTACTGATAACTTACTGAATCTCGGTGATACCCTGACTGGCCCCATCGTCTGCTTTTTTTTTCTGAGGCCGCGGTGTGCGTGGGGACTTTGGAACTTCAGGGGCCATAGTTGCTTCATCTGGCTCCTCCTGGGTTGGATATAGCTCTTCTGCGAACCGTGCTCGGGTTCTCGCCATGGTACTCATGGGATGCCTGGTAGTTGAGTGTTTGCTGGTCTTTAATGGTTCAAATCTTGAATAACCCAGTGTTGGTGACAGGTTTCAATAAGAACTCGTAATTTTGAATGGATCCCTTCCCTCCACTTCCAGTTCATTAATAGCACCTAGGCTGTAGATCTTTTCATATCTAGCTCGGAACTCCTGTCTTAATGGCCCACCGCCCGCTCCTCCCTATCGTAACTTGAATTTCTTGTCAGGAATTGTGGCGTTAACGATCACCTTTCGACCTTTCCGTGTGGCAGTGCAACCACCATTTTACGGACCGAATGACTCTATACAGAACCTACTTTCCGCGCCGGCCTCCCGCATACTTCTTTATAGTCCCACGCCTTCTTTCAACTGCTTGGGGCACTAAGACTATGCTTTCTACAACTAGTCAAGTGGTCACACCCCAGGTACGATGTCTCAGCTTTCCTGCTAACCCGGGCTGCAGGCACCTTTAGAGTGCCTTTGTATCCGTTATCTCTTCGTGTGTTGTTGTGTGGGGTGTGTTCTTCCATGGGTGCAGGCGCAACCATGATAACAGGGTCGCAGCTCGTTCTAGTCCCGTGGTAGACCTGACTGGGCCTGGTTCCCTTATATGCAGACTTGCGCGACCTACATGTGTGTCGTCACTTTCCACCTTGCTGATTCCCTCCCTTACTAGCGCGCTTTTCTTTCTCAACCGTGCCCATAGTTCATTAATTTCGGGAGGCCTGCTGCTACCCCGCTTATTCTAGGCTCCCTCCTCTCTTATTATTGACAAGCTCACCTTCGCCTCCCTTCTATTATAGTCCCATCGAACCCGTGGTATCCGCAGCTTCCCAGTGGATTGTTTTATCGGGCGGACGTTGTTCATGATCCCCCCTATTCTCCTCCTGACTTTGTCGCGCGCAGCTGGCGATTTGGATCGCTGCGGTGAATTCGGACTTGTGATTCTGATTCGTTTGGGTGGCTGCACAACATACACCAGAACCCTACGTTTGATCTGAAAATGGGGCACTAAAGGCTTCTTGTGAGCTTACAAGAACCTCTCCCATTTCCAAAGCTTAAATATCCCCAAGACAACTATGATTAACATTGTAGAATTAATAATGTTCTTGACAATAAGGTGTATGCATATGTTTGTTTTAAATTATCCATGTGTTGTAAATTGATTTGCTTAAACTGATATAAAACATATAACAGTGGAACAATGCAGCAAATGAACATCACATATAAGACAACAAGTTTAATATGGAGTTCACCCAAAACTCTTGGGCTACATCTCCTTGAGCTCTAGTCAACTTAACTAGGCTCTCTGGGATTATGGCAATAGTTCTTTTACAAGCTCCACGCTCAACTCCACTAGTTTACACAAAACTCATTGGGCTTAGAACACCATCTTATCCCTAGCTCTTGAATCTCTTGACCCTTCGGCTCTCAGCTCTAGCTCTGGTTCTGGCTCTCGACTCTCAGCTCTAGCTTTGGCTTTTCGGCTCTAGTTTCTCTGAGCTCTCTCTCTCGGCCTCTCTATTATGTCTTCAAAGTAAATTTTCTACAATAGTGAGCTCAATTTGAGTCTCACACAACAGATACAAATCAATAAGATTGTACTTGGATCCCCCAAGTCTCTCAAGAGTACACAGACTCTCCTCATTGACTCTCTATCTCTATTGGTTACAATAGTATGAGCCCAATCTAAGACTCAATACATGACAGACATGCAGAGGAGTTCACTTGGACCTCTCAAGCCTTCTCTCTCTATCTCTGTCTTGACTCTGGCTCAATGCTGCCTTTGCAGATCAACTCGGCTTCTTCTCTCTGTTTTCGGCTTACCGCTCTCTTACTGTTATACCTTCTCTCTTTGTCAGTCTATGGCTTTATAGCCATCTGCTTCTTGACTATTCGTTTATGTTTCTCGGCTTTCTAGTTCCCCTGCCTCTGTCCGTCTAAATCCCTCTATTCTGCGTAATCATCACTGTATAATGCCTCACAAGGAGGTGGCCACCTACTCTGTAATGGATGAGTGTCAGTTCTCTTGAACATGTTTGAACGGTTGTTATTTCCATTTGCTCCAAGAAAGCCCATGAAACATGAATCTTCTACCAACGCATCGTCCATATCGGACTTCAAATCCTATACAACTCTGCCTGTTGACCCCGTCAAATCCGGTCATCCATTGGAACACATCTCCGCAGTTAATCTGGGCCCCCCAAATCCTATGGTGGTCGCTCATATCAGGCGGTTGAGTAGCTTGATGTTTACCGTTCCGATGCGAGTGGTTTTCTCTCTCTTCCACTGGACGCATGGCAATCAATGTGTGGCATTGGGCAGAACTTGGTTGAAACCGCTTACTGCCTCGAGCCCTTCCGATATCCTGCCGGTTTTGTGTAATCCCGCTCTGATGAAACCGAATTAATTACTTTTCCACATTTCATAATATTTTGGGCCCGGGTGCTCGGGGCTTCTCTTCACTAAGAGGTTTGCCCTGTGATATGTGTTTAGCAACTTGTCACTAATCGCATATCGAAAACTACCTCCATTTCTCATATTTGTCCCTGCATTTGTCGATTGGTGTCAGTGCGCATTACCATGGTCTGCCACTCTGCGCGCTAGATCGACGGCCCTCATTGATCCGCATTGATCGTCATTCGCAACTGTCATGAGGATTCCTCAAATAGCTTGATCTTTATAAGACTTTGAATCTTTTGGCATAATATTAAAGAGTTCATGAAAACTTAGACAGTTTTCTAGGATCCATTTGGATCACAACTTCTTTCTACTATAACTTCTACCTCCGAAGTCTATTTTAGCCCATTCAAGTTGCATTAGTTTAGAAGGAAAATATCTCTGCAATGGGGCTATTTCCGGGAACATCCTTGGATTTCCATTTTCCTCTGTGACGAAAACTTAGACTTAGAAGTCTATCCAAAATCCATTTTGGATCATTCCTTCCCACTAAAGAACTTTTGGTCTCCAAAAGACTGATATACTGATCTGAATAGTAAATGGGAGTAACAACACCCTCTTCTTTTAGGATTCATACACTTGCCTTGCATATTGCCTCTGAACCAAAGTCTTTGACCATTCTCCTTCCTGGATGTGTTGGTCCTCCTGGGAAGAACTGCTTTCCTCCTTACCTTCCTGCAGAACTCTTGCTAAGAAGGTCACAGAAGGTAGTTTGAAATTTTCTGCCTTGATCATTGATCCTAGATGGCTCAAACAAATGTGAAGTACATCTGCTTCACAAAAGTCTCATTTGTACCTGTTTGAAAAGCTCTATGTCTTACATCTACATACAAATGATGGACTAGATAACAAGCCCACAAAACATGCCTTTAAAACAAATGACCCTTCAAGTCAAGCATGTATAAAAAGACCATTAGGACTCTTTTTCAAAATATGAAACACTTCATCATTATCTCCATCTTGGAGACCAAGTTAAATTTTCCCAAGTCAACATTACATGCATGTTTACAACAAAGCAATCAACCCTTCAAGTTAATTACACATACATGTTCAAATACAAGGAAAACATCAACATCCCTATGTTCATGCACATCATGCCTATGCATGCATTTCATCCTTCAACTTTCACTTAAGCACACTGTACTTTCGAAGCTGAAATGAAATGTAGTGTTGCAGCAACAAAGTGAGTCTCCTACTCAACTTTTTCCATTCACCTTCTTGGTAGAAACCAATCCATTTCGAAGGTCTTTCCTTTGTCTGCACATCAACATCAACATGTGAATCATCCAGAGACACATCATCCATGGAAAATTCCTTTCCATTTCTGCCATCTTCTCTTTCCACTTTCTTCAACTTTTGTGGAAGCATTGTTGGATTCAGAGTCCAACACCTTTCAACAAGATGCCCTTGCTTATGGCATAAGTGCAACACATGTGTATCCTCTTGACAACATGATTTTCCTTGTCCAGTGGACCTTTGGCTTTTTGCTTCTTTTCCTTCAAAAGTTTTTTGTATGTGGCCATTCTATTCCAACATCTAGAAATGTGATGGTTATCCAAACCACAAAAGGAACATGCAATTCTTTTCCCATATCTATGTGGAAATTTATCATGCTTTGCAAAATCGAAAGGAATATGATTAGAACTAGATTTATGCCTACCTCTTTCACCATTATTGCCTTCATGAGGAGGTGAAGCACATGAAGAAGTGGCTCCCTTTGGAACACCATCAATCTCTTCAAGGCTTTCATATTTTCCACAAATCTCTGGTTCAAGTGTGTGCTTCTTAACACCTGCATCCTGCAACTGATGTTTCAAGCCATTGCATTCCTCCTAAATGCAATCTTCACACTCTTGAGGTAGAGGATCTGCAATGAAACTCCTTCTTGGAACTGTTTCAATGGCCTTTATGGAAGCTTTGGAACTCTCTCCATAAGACTGTCCATTACCAAGACCCAAATACTTAGGCCTTTCCTCCACCATTATTGGTTCAACAATACCTTGTGCATGCTTTCCCAAGTCTTTTCCTTCATAGCCCATCTTGGACATTAGCTTGGAACCTATGCCTCTAATATGTTTTTCAAAAGAACCAATATAAGCATTCTTAGAAGAATTTGAAGACAAACTTGAATGGTTTACCTCTTCTTCAAGCTGGTACTTGACCAAGGCTTTTTTGAAAACAAAGAGTTGTGACTCCAACTCATGCATCCTTTTTAGGTTCATATTTGCAATATGAAGTTGCCTCTCCACTTCCTACAATTTGTCGGAAAGCAACTGCTTCTCTTCCTTCATGGAATTCAACTACTCTCTAAGTATCCTACTCTTCCTTCCATCCTCATACATTTCTATCACCTTGTCCATCATGATGAACAAGTCTTGCTTCATGTCTCCATCAAAGAGTCTTGTGATGAAGGAGGAATTTTAGGATACACTTGTAGAAGTTGTCATTATGCTAACGAATAAAAGAACTTCAAACAAGATTAATAAAGAGCCCATTTAAGCAACCTTTTTCAACAAACCCCTTATGCATTAAGGATTGCCTTGAGGTCCTTTGGGATAGAAAAATGCCTTCAGCCCGTCTTCCTTCTTGTCCTTCCTGGACTGAGCTATCAATAGTTTTCCCTTCACCTCTGCAAACTCAGAAAATAATCAGTCTGCAAACAAGCATACATCAATCAGACAACCAATCCTTGACTGCCTAAACACCTTTCAGACAAGCAATCTTTGTTCTGCCAATCAAGCATTCTGAGCCGATATGTTATGAAACCAACTCAAGAAAAGATAGATCAACACCTTAGAATTCAGCCTCTTCGAGGGGGCAACCTCCTTTACATTACATAAATGAAAAATTCTTCGATGATTCAAATGACAAAACCTCCTTTCTATAGGAGTCTAAGGAGTCACAATATAATCCAGCCGACCTAACAATAATAATATAAAGCCACAAAAATAACAATAGAGGGATTCTATGGGGCACAATAATAACAATATGGGGGCAATAGGGGCACAACAATATTAATAAGGGGTATAACTACAATAGTAATGGGGTAATCACTAGTATTATAGGGACCCAACATGCCCCTCTCCTTCAAAAAAGTGTTGTCCTCAACGCTTGAGTAGTTCTGGATACTTCTGCATAAAATTCTGATTCTCCCATGTGGAATATTCAGCGGATAAGTTCTTCCACTTGATAAGATACTCTGAAATTGATCGATTCCGTAGCTGTCGATTTCTTGTTTTTGTGACTTCTTCTGGTTCCAATATAATTTTTCCTTCCTCGTCAAGTTCTGGCAATATTGTTTGAACTGGGAGCTTGTCACCTATAACCTTCTTTAAACATGAAACATGGAAAACTGGGTGCAATCGAGAAGCTGCATGAAGCTCCAATTTGTATGCCATAGTACCAATCTTTTGCAACACCTTGTACGGACCATAATACTTTGGTGATAATTTATTATCCTTCTTAGCTTGCTTGAGGGACATTTGCTTATATGGTTGTAGCCGTAGGAATACCCAATCACCTACATCAAAACTTCTTTCACTGCGATGTTGATCTACCTGTTGTTTCATTCTATTCTGTGCCAACACGAGGTTATCCTTTAAGAGTTGGAGGACCTGTTGGCTATGTTCGATGTGATGTTCCACTGCTTGAACCTTAGAATTTTCTCTTAAACATGATGTGATGGATGGTGGTTGATACCCATAAAGTGCCATAAATGGGGTCATTTTTGTTGTTGTATGGAAGGAAGTATTATACCACCATTCAACTAGAGGCAGCCATTTGACCCATTGTGTCTGTTTATCATATACAAAACAATGAAGATATCCTTCCAAACATTTGTTTACTATCTCAGTTTGCCCATCAGATTGAGAATGATAAGATGAGCTATGAGCTAACTGAGTACCAAGACAAGAAAATAATTCTGCCAAAAATTTCTAGTGAAAATGGGATCTCTGTCACTTACAATAATCTTTGGGTTTCCATGTAGCTTTTGAATTGTTTCCATAAATGCAGTAGAAACTGTACTGACTTTAAATGGATGTGATAATGCACAAAAGTGTGCATACTTGGTAAGTCTGTCAACTACCACCATGATGACACTCTTTCCCTCAAACTTGGGTAAACCTGTGATAAAATCCATTGAAACCTCCTCCCAACGTTGGCTTGGAATGGATAAAGGTTGTAATAGACCTGGTGTCTTAATTGTTTCAACTTTATTTTGTTGGCAAACCAAACATTCCGCCACAAACTTTTGAATATCTGGTTTAAGGCCATCCCAAAAAAATTCCTTCTTAACCCTGTGGTAAGTTTTTAAAAATCCTAAGTGCCCTCCTAAGGGAGAAGTGTGCAATTCCATCAGAATCTTTTGTTTTAGCTGGGAATTCTTACAGAGGTATAAGAGATCTTTGTACCATAACGGATCATTTTTCCAGCTAAATGTATTAGACGTACTGGAATCTTGTTATAATTTTCGAATAAGTGCCCACACTTCTTCATCATTCTTCCATTCCTCCCTTTCTTCGTTTATCCAATCTGGTTGGATAATAGAAATGGCGCACAACAATGCTTCCACATCCTCATCCTTTCTTGAGAGTGCATCTGCCACCACATTTTGCTTTCCTTTTTTGTAGATGATCTCAAAGTCATAACCCAACATCTTTGTGACCCACTTTTGTTGCTCTTGAGAGGATAATCTTTGTTCTAAAAATTATTTAAGGCTATCATGATCCGTTTTTACCTTGAAGTGTCTTCCCATTAGGTAGGATCGCCATTTCTTAAGTGCATGGAGTATTGCCAACATTTCCTTCTCATAAATAGCTTTGCTTAAAAACTTTCCCTTGATTAGACGACTTTCAAAAGCAATGGGTCTTTCATCTTGCATTAGAACAACACCAATTCCATTTCCTGAAGCATCACATTCCACAATAAAGGTTTTTGTGAAGTCCGGTGTAGCTAAGACCGGTGCTTGGCACATTGCCTCTTTAAGATGTTCAAATGCCTTTATTGCTTCCGGAGTCCATGAAAATGCATCTTTCTTCAATAATGTTGTTAGAGGTGCTGCTATTCTCCCATAATTCTTAACAAACTTGTGATAATACCCTGTCAACCCGAGAAATCCTCGCAGATGCTTTATGGATGTGGGGATTTTCCATTCCTTAATGGCTTTAATTTTGCTAGGGTCTACCTTAACTCCTTCATGAGATATAATATGACCCAGATATTCCACCTCCTGGACTCCAAAGAAACATTTGGATCTTTTTGCATATAATTGTTTCTCCTCCAATAGTTGTAGCACCCTCTCAACATGTTCAACATGATCCTTCCAAGACTTGTTGTAGATTAGTATATCATCAAAAAATACTAACACAAATTTTCTAAGGAATGGTTTGAAAATTGAATTCATCAAACCTTGAAATGTTGAAGGTGCGTTGGTAAGGCCAAAAGGCATGACCAAAAATTCATAATGATCCTCATGAGTTCTAAATGTTGTTTTCGGAATGTCTTCAATCTTCATTCTGATTTGACGATATCCTAAACGAAGATACAACTTGGTGAAGTAAATTGATCCATGCAATTCATCCAGTAATTCATCAATGACAGGAATGGGGAACTTATCTTTAATATTGAGCTTGTTGAGCTCCCTATAATCTGGACACATGCGCCATGATCCATCCTTCTTGTGCACCAATACTACTGAAGCATAGAAAGAACTTTGACTTGGTTGAATTATACCAGCCTCTAGCATTTCTGCAACCATACGTTCAATTTCACTCTTTTGGACATAGGGATATCTGTACGGCCTGATGTTTGGAGGAACACTTCCTGGAATCATATGAATAGCATGATCATGATCACGCATAGGTGGGAGACCTTTGGGAGTCTCAAATACCTTGGAATGATTGTCCAGGACTTTTTGGAGATCTGGAGAAATAGATGATTTCGATGTGGAAACATCTAGTGAACATAATTGTGCAATTACACCTCTTTGCTCTTTTTTTAGAAGCTTTGTCATACCATTAGAGCTGATTATCTTTCCTGGTTTCCCTGCAATACCCCTTAATTCAACTTCCTTTCATTCCGTAGAAAATTTGATGAAAAGTTCTTGGAAATTAAAAGCTATTGTACCCAAGGATTGTAGCCATTGGACTCCTAGTACAACATTAGCACCTCCCATTGGAATGGAAAGCATTGGGCTAGTCAATACATATTCTCCCATGGATAGCTTGATATTATGGCACTTTCGGAGAAATTTATTGTTCCTCCATTTGCAATCATCACTTGACACTCTGGTGCTGGATATATGAAGCAATTCA
This sequence comes from Pinus tabuliformis, assembly GCA_031772625.1. NCBI lineage: Eukaryota > Viridiplantae > Streptophyta > Pinopsida > Pinales > Pinaceae > Pinus > Pinus tabuliformis. The sequence goes on from CM062819.1 coordinate 1,955,512,691, forward strand.
ATTCTTTTGCTACCTTACAATGAATAAAATTGTGGGTGCTTCTTGAATCAATCAACACTATTACCTTTTTCTTCTTGATTTGTCCTTCTATCTTGATGGTTTGAGGAGTGGTAATTCCCACCAATGCATTCCAAGATATGGTCGGATTTATTTGTTCTTCATCTAGGCTTTGTTCCTGGAGTATATCTCTTCTTTTGACCTTTCTTGCTCATTTTCTTCTTCCTCTTCACAATCTATGTAGAATAATTTCTTCTCAGCACACTTATGACCTTTAGTGTATTTGCTATCACAACTGTAACAAAGCCCTTTTTCTCTTTTTTCTTCCAATTTTTGTGGTGTCAACCTTATAGGTTGTGGAAGACTAGGGGCAACAACACTTCCGTCTTTATAGTTGTGAGTGGTATGCTTCCTGGTTGCCATAATTTTGCTTTCCATTTTTCTTGCTAACCTGAATGCCTTCTCTAATGAATCAGGTTCCCAAAGGCGGACATCATGTTGGATATTATCCTTTAAAGACCCTATGAACACATCAATCCTATGCTCCTCTGGAATATCTTTTACCCTTATGTTTAATTTTTGGAACTCCTCAATGTGCTCCATTATTGAACCCTTTTGTTTGAGACTTATCAATTGGCTAAAAAAAGTGTTGCTTTTTGTATCCTCATAATGTGATATCAATTCTTCCGTAAAAATTGCCCAAGTGATAAATTGTTTACAAGAGAAAAGCCATTGATACCATACAAACTGATTTGGTTCCAAATATAAAGTTGTCATACATACCTTTTGTGTGTTTTTCACATTATTGAGATCGAAGAATTGCTCCATCTGTAATATCCATGTGGAGGGATCCTTGCCATTAAACTTCCTCATATCGATTTTTGGAATATGGTGGGTCTTCGATCCTACATTAGAGTCTATGATATCATGATTAACATTTCTTTTGTTCGCATCATGAGTTTCCTTTACTACCTTTTCACCATTAATAAGTATTTCTTGTAGAAAATTTGTCAAATCGGTATTCAAATCTGCCACGCCTGTCTTCAAATTTGTGTTCAAATCTATCTTCAAATTGTCCATCTTAGCTTCCATGCCATTCATATTAGCTTCCACACCATTTATCTTAGCTTCTGTTAACTTTTGTGAGTGTGACATTTGTTGCACTTGTTCTTGTAATTTTGATATATCATGTAGCATTTCTTCTTCTTCTTCATGAGTCATGCTAGAGCTTTCAGGTTCCTTACTAGGTGTTTGCATTTTCTTTCCTCGGGGCATCAGTTACCAATAATAATTCTCTATTATGCCCTTTGAATTCCTTCAAAATAAATTTTCAAACCAAGCTTAAGCAAAAATTTAAGAAAATCTACACACCTTTTTTCACTTTGTAGGAGCTCGATATTGCCTCTGATGTATCTATGTACTTTCCGATCATCTAGTTCTGAATTTGTGACCTGCAGTAGCCCTTTGTGTCCTCTTTCCAATGCCACAAGTCTGAACCAAATTGGATTTTCCAAGGAAGAGTTATGCGAAATCTCCCACAGTGACTTGATTATAGACTATTTCAGTAGAGCAAACTTGTACGACGTGCCACGAGTCACTGTTTCGACCTTTGGATCTGAAAAATGCATACAAGAAACTAAAGTCCGTCCTCTTTCTGTACCTTTTTACAAAATTTCAATCCGATCCCCAGAGAGAAAGTTATGACGATTTTCCCCAGGTCACCTGTTTGGAATGTAATTCAAGAGTCTGCAAAAAGACCAACTTCCTCAGATCATATCTCCTCAAATATAGCGCGAAAAGCTCTGAAATTCGGACCCGAGGCTCAGCGTTATTTCTTCAAATGGGTTTTTTTTGCAACTTCTGAAACATCGCAGAAAAAATTTATAGCGAAAATTCCACGATGACCTGTTTGGAGCAGCAAAACCCTAGAATCCAAAGCTCTGATACCAAATGTTATGAAACCAGCTCAAGAAAAGATAGAAAAGATAGATCAACGCCTTAGAATTCAGCCTCTTCGAGGGGGCAACCTCCTTTACATTACATAAATGAAAAATTCTTTGATGATTCAAATGACAAAACCTCCTTTCTATATATAGGAGTCTAAGGAGTCACAATATAATCCAGCCGACCTAACAATAATAATATAAAGCCACGAAAATAACACTAGAGGGATTCTATGGGGCACAGTAATAACAATATGGGGGCAATAGGGGCACAAAAATATTAATAAGGGGTATAACTACAATAGTAATGGGGTAATCACTAGTATTATGGGGACCCAACATGATACCACTTGCTCTGGTATATCCAACTTTGATATCACCTTCTTTAAAGGTGAGGTTAACCAATCTTAGGCTCCAATACCACCTGATATGAAAATGGGGCACTAAAGGTTTCTTGTGAGCTTACAAGGACCTCTCCCACTTCCAAAGCTTAAATATCCCCAAGACAACTATGATTAGCCAATGTGGAATTAATAATGTGCTTGACAATAAGGTGTATGCTTATGTTTGTTTTAAACTATCTATGTGCTGTAAATTTATTTTCTTAAACTGATATAAAACATATAATAGTGGAACAATGCAGCAAATGAACATCACACATAAGACAACAAGTTTAATATGGAGTTCACCCAAAACACTTGGGCTATGTCTCCTTGAGCTCTAGTCAACTTAACTAGGCTCTCTGAGATTATGGAAATAGTTCTTTTACAAGCTCCACACTCAACTCCACTGGTTTACACAAAACTCAGTGGGCTTAGAACACCATCTTATCCCTAGCTCTTGAAGCTCTCGACCCTTCGGCTCTCAGCTCTGGATTTGGCTCTGGCTCTCGACTCTCGGCTCTAGCTCTGGCTTTTCGGCTCTAATTTCTCTGAGCTCTTCAGCCTCTCTATTATGTCTTCAAAGCAGAGTTTTTACAACAGTGAGCTCAATTTGAGTCTCACACAATAGATATAAATCAGTAAGATTATACTTGGATCCCCCAAGTCTCTCAAGAGGACACTGACTCTCTATCTCTGTTGGTTACAATAGTATGAGACTCAATACATGACATGTGTGCAAAGGAATTTTCTTGAACCTCTCAAGCCTTCTCTCTCTGTCTCTGTCTTAACTCCGGCTCGATGTTTCCTTTACAAATCATCTCGGCTTCTTCTCTCTGCGTTCAACTTACCGCTCTCTTACTGCTATACCTTCTCTCTTTGTCAGTATGTGGCTTCAAAGCCATCTGCTTCCTCACTGTTCGTTTCTGCTTCTCGGCTTTTTGGTTCCCCTGTCTCCATCCATCTGAATCCCTCTGTTATATGTAATCATCACTGTATAACGCCTCATAGGGAGGTGGCCATCTACTCTGTAACGTATGAGTGTCAGTTCTCTTGAACATGTTTGAACGGTCGTTATTTTTGTTTGCTCCAAGAATGCTCGTGAAACATGAATCTTCTGCCAACTCATCGTCCATATCAGATTTCAAATCCTATACAATTTTGCTTGTTGACCCCGTCAAATCCGGTCATCCATCGAAACGCGTCTCCCCCGTTGATCTGGGCCCCCAAATCCAACGGTGGTCGTTCATATTGGGCGGTTGAGTAGCTCAATGGTTACCTGTCCGATGTGAGCGGTTTTCTCTCTCTTCCGCTGGACGCATGGCAATCGATTTGTGGCATCGGGCGGAACTTGGTTGAAACCACTTACTGCCTCGAGCCCTTCCGATATCATGCCAGTTTTGTGGAATCTCGCTCCGATGGAACCGAATTAATTACTTTTCCACATTTCATAATATTTCGGGCCCAGGTGCTCGAGGCTTCTCTTCACTGAGAGGTTTGCCCTGCGATATGCATTTAGCAACTTGTTGCTAATTGCATATCGAAAACTACCTCCATTGCTCAGATTTGTCCCTACATTTGTTGGTTGGTGTTAGTGTGCGTTACCATGGTCCGTCGTTGTACGCGCTAGATCGACGACCCTCGTTGATCCGCACTGATTGCCATTCACAACTATCATGAGGATTCCTATGATAGCTTGATATTTATAAGACTTTGAATCTTTTGGCATAATTTTAAAGAGTTCATGAAAAATTAGAGAGTGTTCTAAGATCCATTTGGATCACAACTTCTTTCTGCTATAACTTCTGCCTCCGAATTCCATTTTAGCCCATTCAAGTCGCATTAGATTCAGAAGGAAAAGATCTCTGTAATGGGGCTATTTCCAGGAACATCCTTGGACTTCCATTTTCCTCTGTGAGGAACACTTAGACATAGAAGTCTATCCAAAATCCATTTTGGATCAACGTTGCCGATAGATGCTCACCCTGTTTTGTCCTCCAAACCGTCTGCGCACCTGCCTCCTTTATCCGCACCACTCTCGCCAAACCTTTTGGCATGTACTCCATTCTTGAGAAATTGTTGCGCACGGTGCCTCCGTGTGCACACCCTACAGATCTTGTCTCAGATTTTTCGTTTCGCATCGGTCGACTAGTTCCTCCGCTTTCATGGCATCCTCCTTAGTTGGCCGCTCCCTTGTTTCTATCATTACACGACGTAGTGATCTAACCATCATATTACAATTTAGCATTGTTACCTCATGCAATCGGTTCTGCCATCGCTCAATATCTTCATCTGAGTCCAACATGCAGGAACTATCACGGTCCCATGAGATTCTCTCGTCTGCTGTCGGATTCACCTGGTCCTTATCTTGCGTTGTGATCTAGTAGATAAAGTCCAGTTCATCGTCATTGTCTTCATCGCGCACAGGCTCAGTGTAGCGCGTCCCTTCGGCTGGGTCCAACAGAACTACTACACGGAGAGATTTTTTCTCGAATATCATTTTTCATTTCTTTAGGTTGATGACTCCATTCATATCCGTTGCCCAGTCTATCCCTAACAATGCAGGATATGGGTTACTATCATCCATAATTTCTATGACCTCAAAATCGGTTTGTGTGCTTGCACCTTCGATGCCTATTGTAACTCCTTGCGGTCTCCCCATAAGCAAGATATTTTGTTGGTTCACCATTCGTAATTGGATAGGAGACCATTGTAGTGCAGGCCTACCCATGCGTTCCCACATTTGCTTAGGCAACACATTCGCGTCTGACTCCAAGTCCAGAACGACCTGATCCATCTCATATTCCCCAATCTGGGCAGTCAACCGCATTTCCTGCCCGGTGCACAATGCATGCTTGCCTAGTTTTCGGACCATCCGCGGTTCCCCTGATCTCGCGCACCTAGTGATCAGCTCTTGTAGTCCTTTAACCGCTCTATTGTCGCGTAGCAACTTCATTCATGTCTCTAAAAAGGTGGTAAGCATAGAGGGGTCCATTCCCAGCTCAATTGGATCCCTATTACCTGGAGTAGAGACTTTTGTGAAGCTCTTCTGAGCTTCTTTAAGCATCCCTTTCACCTGTTCTATCTTCAATTTAGGTTCCTTTGTAGGAGCATCGTGACCCTTTCCATCTTCTCTAGGCTATTTTCTCGCATCTCCTCCTATGGTTGTGCTACTCCTCAGTACCATTTTTACGTTGGGGTCCTCTTCGCGTAGTTCCGACCTCATCATTTGGACATTTTGAGTTGGAGTGGGCTGTAATACTCCCTTTTCGCACATTTGGGCAATTAGCGTCAGAAAATCTACCATTTCATGGTCAAACTGCTCACAGTATGGACAAGATATCCTCGTTGGGTTATTACAGTCATGAGCATAGTGCCCTAGCCCTCTGTAGTTATAACAGATCAGTTGTCCGCGCCCTCGCCCAAGCCCCATTCCTCTTCCTCGTCCGCGTCCTTGAAATCCCCCGCGTGGCCCTATGGCTAGGTCGAAACCTCGCGCTTCAGTCTGCATTCGATAGGCTGGATTCCTTTCCATCATTAAATCGTAACTTCGACACATCTGCTCGTCATGACCCACTGATCTACAAAAGTTGTAATACAACTGCTGCGGGGTCTAGGTATACTTCTACAACAGGTGGCAGTTGTCTGTTGCGTGCTTTCCTCCTACTTGAAAAATCGCGTACCAGAGCACGAGTGCCGAACTTGGCCCTGCTTGTACCTCCAACCTTAATGGCATCGAGCCCCCTCCCACCAGATAGTTCGCAAAGACGGGGTAGTGGTCCTTGTCGTGACCTTGACTTTTGCATTTAAGGCACCCTACCTTTGTACACGCCTCAGGTCGGGGCACCCTTTCTTGCTTCAGGCTTTGCATTTCTAAGCATAGGTTTTGTAGTTGCGCGTGGATTTGCTGAACTCCCAACCCTAGATCCTGTATTGGAGTTTTGTGCAACCTCATTGATCTCTAATGCTTCGGCTTGGGTTGAGATATTTTGTTGTGATAGCGTCGTCCTCAGATGTGGTGTTAATGATGCCATAAACCACGCGCAATGTTGTGCATCTGTCAGCGTCATGTTAGCTTCGCAGATTGTACTCTTCAATCTTTGATCCAAATCCCACGGGGTTTCACCAGGTAGCATCACGATCTCCTTGAATTAAATGATCAATTGTGTCTCTGATTTTGGCCAGCTAAATTCTTTATTCAATGCATCTTGGATCGTCGCTATTCCTGCATTCGGGTGATCGCTCGAATATTTTATATACCACGTTAGCACGTGGTCTTGCAATGCGCTAACCAGAGTAGCCATATTTATGTTATCATCAGTTATGCCTTGGGCTGCCCATATAGCCTTTACCACGAACCAGAACTGATATGGTTCCTCATTTCCTATGCCTCTAAATACTGGCAACTTGACTGCACTTGCCATCCCAACCTTCGGTGGTGGCGAAGGTGGGGTAGGTGAAGATGGATTTGATGTAGGTGAAGTAGGTGATGGTGTGGACGGTGGTGGTATTAGTGGAATGCGCTGCTTAATTAATCGGACTGCGCTTCTCGGAGAGAACCCTGCGAGTTCTTCCTCGCTTTCTCGCGAAATAGAAATCAGGGGATTGTTTTCTAATCCTTCGGTTCCTTGATAGCCTCTTTCGCTCCGTGTTACTCCAGACATCAATGAATGCGCATAATCTATTTTTCACATAACAACATTTTAATTGAAGTATTCAACGATTTGATGTACTTACCCCTGCGGTCCTTGGAGAAAGCGCCTTTCCGCTTTGCTATAACTCGAAGTCGTGTCTATCGCGAATTCGGTGATAAACCCTCCTATTATTTGATCCAACCAATGATCTATTGCCCGCGCGATTTTATCTTTAGAGGCTTCCAGCCTACGCACCAACTTTGGAGTCCACACAATGGGTTGATCCAATCTGCACCTCCCCTGACTGTCAGCTAGCCGCGCAATCCACTCATACAATTTTGTTGAGAAGGACACGAAGAATATCTCATGGATCTCTGTGTATATGTAACGATCCAGCCACCTTTCCTCTGATATCCACAGATTCCTTTTTTCCTGAACCATGGATTCGTGAAGCTTCAAATCCAACAAATCTTCAAGTTCTTTCTTCGTAGGGTTCCAGCGTCCCGACATCAGACATCCCTAGGCAGATCCCGATCCCAGCAACGGAACCATTTGTTGGCTTGTTGGGGCCTGACCCAGGTTTTAGAAGTGTATTAGTCGAACAAATCCCGCACTACCAGCCCTTTCAGCAACAATCCGTGGAGCGTAGACTGAAGTCTCACCTGAGGTAGTATGGGAGGGTGCTGGAACCAAGTTTCCACACCCTTGGGATGTCTGGACGTGGTCTGGAGGGGTCGCGAACCATATACAGCCTTGCGCCACTCTGTACTGCTATCGGGTTTTTGCGTAGATCTATGCTAATGCATTTTCTTATTAATGAAATTATTATAGAACTGATCTTCTAGTTACATTCTTTAAGCAAACATTTAACAAAAAAACCCCATGCGTGCAATTATTACAGATAATGCATAAATTCAGAACAAAAGAAATAGATATCCGTAGGAAAACACACAATGAGTCAGTAATCCTTAGCTTTATTAATCTTCTCTTTGGTACAACTTGTAGGAATTTACAGGGTAAGTTCCTCAGAAAGAACACCAAAAGGACACCGCTCACAACCAGATCTCAAATCAATACACCAATATTTTTGACGTGGTTAAAACCCTCAAAGTGCAAGGAGGGAAACAGTCCACGGCCTGTCCCAACGTGGGTACTACAGGCAATTTATTAATCAAAGAATGAAAATTTACATAAGCTTCTCTCATGCACGGATTACCCGAACAATGACCCTCCATGCGCTTTAAATAGAACTCATGGACCAATCGGGTGTCAAGACACGGATCAAGTGTCGGTAATACCGAGGTGAGAGTGAACCATCAGATCACTACATATCGTGACCGTCGGATTGTAAGTTACAAAATGTACAACGGTAAAGAAACACACTTTACCTAACTCTAACCTAACTCTATACTAGACCAAGTTGAACTTAACTATATCCTATGTGTCGGAATATCCTAACATCCCCCCTTAAGAACAACTTGGGATAGGATTGAAGGATTTACAAATATGACACAATAGGAGAAGGAAGGAGGCACTAGAGCCTATCCCCCCTTAGTGACAACTTCCTGAACTCCAAGCATATATCGAAGTTTAGTGAACTTCGCCTCTGTGAGAGCCTTTGTGAAGATGTCTGCAACCTAATCATCTGTTGGACAATATTGCACTTCAAGAACATGGTCATGAATGAGCTTTCTGATGAAGTGCATGTGTAGTTCAATGTGTTTGTTGCGCTGATGCTGGACTGGATCTTTGCATAGCTGAATGGTACTTTGATTATCACACCAAAGTGTGGTTGGATGCTGCTGCTCAAAGCCAAACTCTGATAGGATCTGACGAAGCCACAAGGCTTCCTTACTAGCTTCCATGGCACCACGATACTCTGCTTCTGCTGACGAAAGAGAAATGGCAGCTTGTTTCTTACAAGCCCATGTAATAGGTCCTGAACCAAGAGTGAAGACATAACCGGCAGTAGACTTCCGATCATCAGGGTCACCAGCCCAATCAGAATCAGTGAAACCAACTAACAGAGGAGCTGCTTTGGCACTGTAATGAATCCCAAATTGTACTGTACCTCGAACATAACGAAGTATTCTTTTAGCTGCTTTCCAATGACTTTCACGGGGGTTTTTCATAAAACGAGCAACAAGGCGAACAACAAAGGAAAGATCAGGACGAGTATGGGTTAAATACAAGAGTTTTCCGACAAGTTGACGGTATAAGGTAGCATCAACTTCAGGAGAAGTACAAGAGACTGAAAGTTTGACTCCAGACTGAAAGGGATAAGGGGCTGGCTTACAGTCTTCCATGTGAAAATGACGAAGAATATCACAAGCATACTTGGACTGGGAAAGGAAAATACCCTCCTGGGATTGCAAGACTTGAAGACCGAGAAAATAATGTAAGTGTCCTAAGTCTGTCATTTCAAATTTCTTTTTAAGGCTGGACTTCACATGGTTTATAAGGTTGGGATCACTACCAGTAAGAATAAGATCATCAACATAAAGAACAAGGATGATAAGAGAGTTGCCCACTTTCTTGGTGTAGACAGTATTGTCAGAATGACACCTAGAAAAGCCAGATTCTAAAAGAAAGTTATCCATTTTGGCATACCAAGCCCGAGGAGCTTGCTTGAGGCCATAAAGGGATTTCTTAAGTCGACAAACAAGGCTGGAGTCTGTTTGTATGAAGCCAATGGGTTGTTCCATATAGATTTCTTCCTTCAAGTCCCCATGCAAGAAGGCAGATTTAACATCCATCTGATGGACTTCCCATTTTAAAGAGGCAGCAAGGGAAAGAACAAGGCGGATAGAGTTCATTTTGGCAACAGGGGAGAAGGTTTCAGTGTAGTCAATGCCTTCAACCTGTGAAAAGCCCTTAGCCACGGGACGAGCTTTATGTTTATCAACTTTCCCATCTGGTCCATACTTGGTTCTGTAAACCCATTTACATCTAACAAGTTTGCGTCCCTTTGGTAGAGGAACAAGATCCCATGTATCATTTGTCATCAATGAATGATATTCTTCATTCATAGCTGCTTCCCAATGTGGATGGCCTGAAGCTTCTGCAAAAGTGTCAGGATCATGATTTACTGGAGCTTGAGCCAGTAAAGAAGAGGCTCTTTCAAACTGAGAACGTGTACGTCGCTGATCTGTAGGATCACCGGCAAGATCACCTGCTGCATCCCGAGTAGCACGGACCCATCGTGGAAGTTGAGGATCCTGAGAAGGTGGGGGAGGATTATCATCCTTGCTTTCATCATCTGAAGAAGAAATGTTTTCAAAAGTAGAAGAGATAGAAAGAGGTGGCACATCCGCCGGACTAGGCTCGCAGGCCGATTTATTTTCATCAAACTTTACATCTCTTCTAATGATAACATTTTTGGACTTAAATGGAATAAGTCTATAACCTTTTACATCTTCAGAATATCCAACAAAAGTACATTTCTCACTCTTAGGTTCTAAAGCTTTATGATTTTCATCTGGAATATGGGCCCATGCTTCACTTCCAAACACACGAAAGTGACTTACATCTGGTTTAATGGAACTCCAAGCTTCTTCTGGAGTGATATTCTCTAGAACCTTAGTAGGAGTGCGATTGATTATATAATTTGCACAATTAATTGCTTCGGCCCAAAAACTAAGACTGAGTCCTTTAGATTGCAGCATACAATTAGCCATTTCCTTTAAGGTGCGATTTTTCCTTTCAGCTACACCATTTTGTTGTGGAGTGTATGGAACAGTATGTTGCATTTGAATTCCATTTTCGGTGCAAAAGTTGATGAATGTGTTTTTAACATATTCTCCACCATTATCAGTTCTTAGCTTAAGAATTTGATGTCCAGATTGTTTTTCAACAAAGGCTTTGAAGGCCAAAAAGGTGTTAAATACTTCGCTCTTGAGTTTTAAGAAGTATACCCAAGTGCGTCTGGAGAAATCATCAATGAAAGTTAAGAAGTACTTGCAGCCAGAGAATGAAGCAACAGGAAGAGGACCACATAAATCACTGTGCACAAGCTGTAAAGGGGTTGAGGCGTGCCAAGAGGCACGTTTGTCAAAACTGTCCCGATGATGTTTTCCGAGTACACATCCGGAACAAACACCATCTCTGCAAGATACCATAGGAAGACCTGTCACCATATTTTCTTTACATAGATGCTGAAGGGAGCGATAGTTTAAGTGACCAAATCGCTCATGCCAAAGTTTGCTCACTTCATCATTATGAGCAATAAATACTGAGGGAAGATTTGATGACCCAAAGTTGTGAAACTTATACAACCTTTTGGAATCATCAGCAAGACCAGTAGCTAGAATCTGTTTAGGATCTTTTAGATCCTTGATTACAACATCATGAGGTGAAAATTCAACAATTTTACCTTCACCTGAATGAGTTATCTGATAGACAGATAGAAGGTTGCAGGATAAGGTTGGAACACATAATACATCATTAAACTGACCATTGTCTAGATGAACAGTTCCAGTCCCTACAACATTAAGAGATCTATCATCACCAACATATATATTTTTGGTGTTACAATCATTTAAAGAAGAAAACATGGCTTGGTTTTTTGCCATGTGACAAGAGGCTCCAGAATCAATGAGCCACTCATGAGAATGAGAAGAAGAAGAAGATACATTTAATGCATAACCAGACTGAGATGATTGACAATGACATGCAGAAAGTGCCATTCCGGAAGTTGAAGTTGAAGTAGGCTCCACATGGATGTTATGTTTCTTCATTGCGGCTTCCAAGGCTTCCATCTTCTTAAAGCATTTAGATTCTAAGTGGCCATCTCGATTACAAAAGTTACAATGTCTATCAGTCTTCTTCCATTTGTTTTTATTGGTCTTATCATTTTGCTGAAATGATCTTTCATTTTGAGGCTGAGATGGTTTAGGACCATTCTTTTGAGGATATGACTTCTTAGGATTCTTTGAATTTGGTTGCTGCTGGGCGGCTAACGCTTTCGTGGAAGAGTTTCCAAGATTAAGAAGACCAAGGTGTAAGAGTTTTTCTTGTTCTCTTATTAAGGAATCACAAAAGGAGTCAAAGGAAGGGGCCTTGTAGTCTTTTCCTTGACAAATGAAAGCTTCCCTTGTAGAATGGAAAGTGGAAACAAATACAGAGTAGGCTGGTCCCAACTTAGTAAGGATGGAATAAATAAGGTTACCATCTTCTTTCTTAACTTTAACACCTTCCAAGAGATATCTAAGGGTCTTGAATTTGAACAAGAAATCTTCAATGCAAGAAAAATTATTAGGATCCAAAGTAAGCAGCTCATTTTCAAGTTGATGGGCTCTAATTTCATTTTTAATCCCAAAAACTTTAGCGAGTTTTTCTAATGCTTCATGAGGAGTCTCAAGGTCTGCAATGTGGAATCTAAGATCAGGAGAAATAGACATCCCTATCAAACCACGTGCTTGATCTTGTCTATTTTCCCATTTTGCAACCTTGTCTTCATCTTTTGGTTTCTTCTCTTGGTCTGTGGCTATTCTGAAGAGACCTTTACTTCTAAGTAAATCTTCCATGTAGGCTACCCATTGGAAGTAGTTAGTGCTGTCAAGAATGACTTGGCATGGACTTTCCATTTTTTTTTTAAAAACTGAAGCTGAAGATGCTGAAAGTAAGTGTTCCAATGGATAGATCTCGAAAAAATAGGTGGTTTTAAAAAAAAACGGCTCTGAAAAAGGCTTCCGGATGAAGAAGTTATGGCTTTTTGAAAAAAAATTGTTGACGTTGCCGGCAAAGTGCGCGAATGTGCGGGAATGAAAAAAATCCGCCCCCACAAAATGGAGACTTGAACCCAAGACCTCTACTCTCTTAAAATAGCTTTGAACCAATTGATCTATACAAAAAATTTGAGAGAGAGAGAGAGAGAGAGAGAGAGAGGGGGGGGGCCTTGGTTTGCGTGCTTGCCTTGAGAAAGCTCTTTTTCCCTACAAAACACAAAACACAAAACCCAACACGAATATGCAAAGAAAAACGAACCTTGCGACTCGAAGTTAGCTTTAGACAAAAAACTAGAAATTTTTAAAAAAAATCTCAAAGTTAGCTTTAGCCGAAAAACTAAATATTTTTCTCAATGTTTCTGATTTTCCGAGATCACACTAAGGTGCAGGGAAAAGAGCATACGCATGAGAAAAATCCTTCCTTTCTGTTTCTAATTTGCCCAGATCGCACAGAGTCGCAGGGCAAAGAGCATACGCATAAATGAAAGGTATAGATCCGGTTAAAAAAAAGGCTAAATAAACTGAGACCGAAATAAGCAGAGAGAAAATAACAGTAAACTGCAAAAAAAACATTGTATACCTCCCGATCTGAAAAATGACGCAGCTAGGGCTACCGGAAACCTTTTCGCGTGAAACGAAAGGGGTTCCTCACTGGAACAGATGCTCCGAACGCAACAGAGCAGTCCTCTCGGCCCGAAAGCAGTCAAAAACAGCAGATCTAGGAAACGACAGCCGCATGCAGTTCTACCAGCTTCAGATTTGGATCACCAACGGACGCGGCCCTCAAATAGCTCTGATACCATGTAGGAATTTACAGGGTAAGTTCCTCAGAAAGAACACCAAAAGGACACCGCTCACAACCAGATCTCAAATCAATACACCAGTATTTTTGACGTGGTTAAAACCCTCAAAGTGCAAGGAGGGAAACAGTCCACGGCCTGTCCCAACGTGGGTACTACAGGCAATTTATTAATCAAAGAATGAAAATTTACATAAGCTTCTCTCATGCACGGATTACCCGAACAATGACCCTCCATGCGCTTTAAATAGAACTCATGGACCAATCGGGTGTCAAGCCACGGATCAAGTGTCGGTAATACCGAGGTGAGAGTGAACTGTCGGATCACTACATATCGTGACCGTCGGATTGTAAGTTACAAAATGTACAACGGTAAAGAAACACACTTTACCTAACTCTATACTAGACCAAGTTGAACTTAACTATATCCTATGTGTCGGAATATCCTAACACAACTAAGTGCGCAGGGGTTCACGCACACAGCTGCAGACTATACCAGGCCTCTATGCACACAGCTGCAAAGCCTCTATCTATCTACCAACACCCTTGACTCGGAATTACAGACGCTCAAAGATTTATTTCTTCATAAACCCATTACATTCGAGATCAAAAATACATACTCCAAAACTGACTTCTAACCATAGACCCTTGCTCTATTTATACATTTCCATGGTTCGCGGACCATGGGTAGGGCGACACATTTTATTTTACTACATTATTTTTTGGCGGAAAACCCTTTGGCTTGACTCATTACAATTCACGCTTTGCGCATCTCACGGAGCCTTTACCATACTTTTACCCAAAATTGCGGGCTTTGAGCCCCAAAACCGTTACGCGGGGCCTCCGCTACCCAATAGTGTTATAGTTGTCTAGGAATATTTTTGGTAAATGGCTCCTCATAATTAGAACACCATTACCATTATATTTTTTACATACACTTAAAGGGTGGAAAAATATTTAATCCCCTCTTGATCCTAATAGTTATTTTTTTGGCAAAAATAAATTAAAATTAAATAGAAATTTTTGAAAAATAAAATGAAGGGAAAAATTAATTACCTTCCAATTGGAAATTTCATCAAAAAATATTTGAGCCTATTTTCAAAAGGAAAATATTCAAGTCAAATAAAATGCCTCATTTCCAAGGGAGGATGGACAAGTCCATAAATTCGTTGGGCTAGAGAAGGCTATTTCCTAGCAAATTGAAATTTTTGGACCAAGCTATTAATTGTTTTGCACAAGTAACAATAATTTTATTTTTTGAAGGTCCTCCATGGTCCAAAGTCAAAATTTGACCCCTACAACACAAGGAACAAGGAAAATTGTTTTTTATTTTTTTTAAATTTGTGTTAGCTAATCAAGGGATCAATTTTTTTCGACAAGGATCAAGGTATGGATTGATGAAACTATCCATTATTTCCACTTGGAGGGGTTGATCCCTTTCATTTTCTATATAAGGAAGCTCTCTAACTCCTCATTACAACTTCATCTGACGAAAATTTTTTGTTATTGAACTAAGCTCTGTTGGAATATTTCTTCTACATTAATAAAAGTCTTTGGGGTTTCAATTCAAGGAGTCTCTCTCTTGGTGATTCATGCTATGTGTTGAATGGGTTTAATGCTTTAATATTATTCTTTAACTGAAGATCATTATTTCAAGCCAGTGGCTGGATTATCTATTAGCACAAGTATCTTGCTTTAGGTATTAGGCTAGAGTAAACACATTGAAGTTGGCAGTTCTAGTAGGCATCTCTAGATTTATAGCGAATTTGTGTGAATTGAACCCCTTTGTAACTAATAATCTATCTTTCGAGTGTATATATATCTTTAGGTGATTTAGCCCTTGGGAAAAACCCAAACTCGTAGACTTTGAGGTGATCACACCTTGTTTGGACTTCGAGCTTATCTAATGATTTACTTGACATACTTGTCATTGGAACTAGACCTCTTGGCCTCAAGGGTTTGCTCTTCCCCCATCTTCATTCTCTTTTGACTATCATAAAAAAATATCAAGGAAGTTGAACATAACAATGATATATCATTCAATATCTAAGATAAGAATTAATCTATAATAAGCTAAGAACACCTAAAAGACATCATTTTTGAGGGTTTAAATCATTGTTCTAGTTGATGGTTTGTGACTGTCTTGTGCGTCTCTAGGCTCTGATATAGATTTTTGAAGTTTGATATAAATATTCATAGGCCTAATATAATTGCTACAACAGTGTAATATCTAAAGTTTGGTCCTAAAAACAAGTCAAGATAAACCTAATACACTTAAAGAATCATCACATTAACCTAAAGGCTCAATAAGCATTGCCTTGGTTGATCTAGAAATGAAATTTCACAACTATTTTCATGCTAATAGTGGTTTGATCTGAACCATGTCAAATTTTTGCGCATTATCATTGTGCACTTGAAAACATTGATCAACTTGTTGCATTGGTTTATGTTTTCTCTTGAGAATAAGCTATCATTATTGCATGCTAACTCCTTCATCCTTGCACTTTTGCATAAGCATCTCACTGGTAGTTGAATGTATATGTTAGTGTCTTCTTATATTGCATATCGCTTTTAGCAATCTCATCTCTCCTTGTGCTTATTGGTTTTGGTTACAGTTGTGCTTAAGAGAAAATTGCAAATCTCTTGTTGTGTCTGATTGGCTCATTATATAAGTGATAAGAAGATAGTGTTGTCATTGTGCTTTAAGTTGTTCTTGTTCCTAATTGCTAAAGTAATATCAACATAAGGGGCCTTAAAAGAGATCTAGTTGATTCATTGAGCTTCTTGGATAATTGATATTACTAATATTGTTTCATTGAGATAAAGTGTTCTCTAAAGTGTTATATTTATTACTCTTATCATCTTGTGTTAAGAAATATCATTGTGAGAATCTTGATTTCAAGTGATTTAATCTTGTTTGAGCATTTAAAATATCTATAATCTCATTTAAGCAATCACTCATAATCTACACCTTCTTTCTAGCTTAGAAGTGCATCAATAAAATCTACCACCAAGCATAAGCTTGGTTGTAAGTAAGATAGGACCACCTTCTTCACACAATTTGAGAATTCTAGACCCTCATCCGCAGTTAACACAATGACCTTACAATTCTCTTATGGGAAATCCCTTGTAGGAATGGAGGCACTTGAGTGGTTAAGACTCCATAAGAGGCGTCGTTAATGAGGCCTTAGGCTCCTTCCCTTGAACTTCTCTCTGCAACTTGCATTCGAGACTAGCTTCAAAAGAATTAAGAAAGAGGATTCATCTAGACTAGGCATCTAATTAAAATCTACCAAGATCTTGCATCATACATTAGTTCTAGGTCCAACACTTCATTTAGGATAGCCTTTGCATATTGTTCTTCATCCAGTAACTTGGAGCATTAATCTTCATTGTGCAAGTAGTTAATTTTGAAGGCACTCGTCTCTCTTCCATAATCTTAAGGAATCTAATCAAATTGTGCTTAATAATCTTACTTGCCACTTATTTTTTTAACCAAGTTGCTAGGCCATTTAGTTGTATCTCTTTGACTTGTTGTTTCCTAACAAGTTGCTTATCATCTCATCCGCAGGGACTATCCCCCTTAGCCCACATTTGGAGATAACTTAAATGTAAAGGGCAGGGATCAAAGTGACAAACCCTACCCTGGGCGTTGTCACAATTTTGTGTATAATTTGAGAGACAACAATATATAAGTATTTTTATTTCTAATTATATGCTCATTAATTAAATTTAAACAAGATATTTTAAAATATTATATTTTAATTTTGAATATTTAACACATATTCAACAGAGCTAATCCTGATCATGTACTATTGCGGAATACATACACAATACATAAGCTCCTCTACGTTGATCATCAATATAGCAGCATCAATAACAATAAAACATCAAGAGCATTCACACATTAACACAGTATGTAACTCGGGGAAAGCATCTCGCTAAAACCCCACACTATCTGTATATTAATGATTGAGACCATCTAACATTACAAAGTAAAATGCTTATCACAAGCAATCCAGTACCAGCTCCACCTGTTACACACAATATAGCTAAGATCTGATCTCCAAATCTATTCCACTGCTTGCCTGCCTCCACTGCTCAATACCTACTCAAGAATTAATGAGAATGGTTTACCAAACTCGTATTTCACCTCCAAAGAATCACTCACATTGTGTTGGACATGAGCACAGGCTACAATACTGGGAAAATACATGAGCAAACTCATTGGCATACACAATCCCTTGATTGTGCAAATCATCATGCACAACTATAGTCACAACTGATAGCAATCTGATCCTCTAACACCTGTCATTGCTGAACTGAACATGCACTGACATGCAACTGAGTTAACTGATGTATTCTATAGTTGTATTATGAGTTAATAATTAGTTTAACAACTCATCATTAGTCTATTTGCAGTTAGACTAATAGTTTAACCAAGTCAAACTGAACACAACTCCATCAACTCCACCAAACTCAACTGATTGAGTTCTAACTGAAGTCATGCATGCAACAACTCAACTGACTCATAAGAAAAGCATACTTCCTTCTGACAGTTGCATGGGCCACATCTGTAGCTCAAACTGAAGTGCTCCAAGAGAATAAGATCAAGTTTATAGTCCAAATATTATTATGAGACAATAATATTTGACTTTTCTATTTTTGACAGCCAGTCTAAAAATAGACTTTGATCACCCACACTGTGATCATCCCTGTTGGGATCAAAAATAGAACTTGCGCCATAATTTACCTACGGACCCACTTAGTGAAGGCGACTCTTTTCACTAAGCTCCATCATCTTGTTGCAATCTCAACACTCCCTCTCGACAAGATATGGATTATCAGCAACCCCTATCCTGCCTCGGTGGTACTCGAATTTGCTCCTGGTGAGAGCCTTCGTCAGAATATCAACATCCTGATCCTCTGTTGGAATGTATGAAAGCAACATGATCCTCCGTTGCACACAATCTCTAATATGATGGTACCTGATGTCAATATGCTTAGATCTATCATGAAATACAGGATTAGCCGAGAGTTTAATGCAACTCTGGTTATCACAGTAAATCACAGTAGGATCCAAATGAGAACCGAACAAACCAACCAGGATCTTCCTCATCCATATAGCCTCACATGCAGCCAAACTTGCTGCCATATACTTGGCCTCTGCTGAACTGAGTGCCACGGATCTCTGCTTCCTGTTGTACCAAGAAACTGTTGTCGATCCAATACTGAAGACCCCTCCTGATGTGCTCTTTCTGTCCGTTGGGCTCCCTGCCCAATCTGCATCCGTGAAGCCACATAGCTTCACCTCATCCTCCTGTCTGTACCATAAACCATATCCTAATGTGCCTCTCAAGTAGCATAATACATGCTTGCCCGCCTTCCAGAAGAGCTTGGTAGGCTTAACCATAGCTTGTGAAAGCTGGTTAACTGCATAGCATATATCAGGTCGTGTATTGACCAAATACATCAGCGACCCCACCAACTGTCGATAAACAGTGGCATCCACTTCTTCTCCTGAAGTGGCATCCTCTTCTTCTCCCGAAGTGGCATCCTCCTTCCTCCAAACTCCAGGAAGAGGAGTATCAACAGACTTTCAGCCATGCATGTTGAACTTCTCCAGTATCTCTCGATCATACTTGCCCTGAGAAACAAACAATCCACCATTGCGCTGCCATATTTCCAATCCTAGGAAATAGTGGAGGCCCAAATCCTTCATCTCAAACTCTGTAGCAAGATCCTTCTTGCATGACAGTATCAACAGCTCATCACCCATTAGAATCAAATCATCAACATACAGTACAATGATAAGCAACTTACCCTCCACCACAATCTGGTATAGGTTAGGATCCGCCTCGCTCTTGGAGAATCCAAGTCCTGTGAAATAGTTGTCTATCCGTGTGTACCAAGCACGTGGTGCTTGCTTCAACCCATACAGCACTCTCTTAAGCCTGCACACATGTGACTCGTTGCTGAAGACCTCAAAGCCTTTGGGCTGCTCAATGTACACCTCCTCCTCAATGACTCTGTTGAGGAACGCAGTCTTCACATCCATCTGATGAATGTGCCATCCCATCTGCGCTGAGAGAGCAAGAATCGTCTGTATCGAAGAATACCTTGCGACAGGTGCAAAGGTCTCCTCATAATCGATCCCCTCTGTTAGTGTCAGTCTTTCCATCCTTCCTCCAGTGATCAAATATGCTCTTACAAAGTGGTCTCAGAGTGTCCAGGTCAAATTTTGTCATTTCAAAGAGTTTTCAAGCAAAATTTGGTCACTAGGCATTAGGTCTAGGGTTTGCTTTCACTCCTTCTAAAGTTGTCCAAATGTCGGTCCATGTCATCATTCAGCTGAGTCTATCATCATTCATAGGGTTTTCATTATCATGTCAGTGTCTAATGAGTCATTTTACACCTTGTTCATGCTTCAGTTGCGCCTAGGCAGGGTCATTTCCCTCTCCTAGGGTTTTGAAAGCTAATTTCTCTTGGACGGTCAAATCATCGGCAAAAATTGTATCCAGATGTTCATAAACCTTCCCCTATCCTTCATATACCTTATCAAATGCTTCCCATCACTGAGATCCCCCAAAATCCTCATTATTGCACAAACCCTAGTTTCTACCTACAACCTAGCAATTTTCTAGGTTGGGCCTGTGTTTTGCCCTTTTGGACCCCTTCCCCTCACTCAATCTCTGAGATTCCACTTTCCCCTGCTTCCTAACATCCCTCCCTACTTCCAAAAATTTCCCCAAGAATTTAGAAGCCTCTTATCCCCTTCATTTCGCTTCATTTCGACAAAATCCCTTGTTCCACACATCGGGATAAGTTTCACTCAAAAGCCGTTTCAGAGCAATCAAAGATGAATTTTCGAAAACTGAGAGAGGTTTTTGTCCATAACATGCCAAAGAAGAAAAACCTCCTTCACTTTTTTCACGGGTGTCATGGTTTTAGAGAAATGTCAAAATTCCAATCGCAGGATCCAAGGAGGTTGGCTAAGGCACTAAAACGACGGAAAAGGCCCGATCCACTCCAAATTTTGGCCAAAGCCTCTTTGATTGAGCATGGTACTTTATTGGGGACTCCCAGCCCAAATTTCAAGAAATTTGGAGAAAATTTTGTCAATTGTGAATTTTTTGTGCCAAACACAGGTTTTCTTCACCAACACGTCGCGCGCCACACGCGACCTGTTCGATGGGCAACTCCATTTTGGGAAAAATCAGCATTTTTGGATTTTTCACGCAAATATACACCTACTCAGCAATTACCAAGAGATTTCATCAAATTTTGAGCCTCCAGAAGGTCAAAAAACAAGCAAAAAATGACCTGCTACCACCTTTTTGACACACAGGAAGAAGTCTTGGGAGATTGCAATTTTGGAGGGGGAAATGGCCACCAAATTCAGAAATTCCACTTGGGTTGGAAATTAGACATCCATACCTTTCCAAAAATCCCACTTTTGCTTCATTTGGACACTTGGAAGTGCTTCAAAAGCAGCTCCAAAGGCGCGCGACCTGTTCAGGATCAGGGCGCGACCTGTTGGGAAAGTTTGCCAATTTTTCATCTACAGCTCAGGAATTCGCGCAGCTTTGACCAGTTTTGACTTGTGATGGGATTTTTCACCCTCTTTGATGTAATTAATGTATTTTCATGTTGACATGACACTTATTTACATATTCTAGAAGATTCGTTCATGAAATAGCAAACATTTAATGAATGAATTGGTTTCCTAGCTTATAGAGGCAAGTTGTTTTGACTGCCTAGATTTTAGTGCTCAGTTTAGAATTGGTTGAAACAGCTCCTAGAAGGATGAGCTCGAACCCTAGAGGCAAGGAAAGGTGTTAGCTTGCCTATATTATGTATTTTCTTAGTCATTTTCATAGGTTGGAGAGGTTGGACTCTTGAGGGAGAAAGTTTCTATTGTATTACTCATTGTATCTCTGCAATTTTGGCAAAGGAAAAAAGACCGGGGTTTTGCAGTCCTTTTTGGGATTCCTGTGGTTACATGTATTGATGGTGTGTTTCTCTTTGTACTTGTAAGTTTGTTATGTGATTCATCTTCTTACTTTTCCTTCTGCAAATTAGGCAAATGAAGTGTTAAAGTAGAATTCATGATTGCCATGCTCTGCTTTTAAGTTTGCTTAATATTTATGTTTTCATCTGTCTAAAGAGAACTCTTGAAGGTTTATTGCTCTCTTTAGCTCCTCACCGATCATTTCTATCCATTCACTTAATTCAAAGGCATCAGTACAGTCTCCTACCTTGCCCCAAAGAACCCCCTGCAAAAACTGTGTCCAATCCCCGCACCCAGAATTTCCTTTCCCCAATTTTCCACCAAAACCCTAAAAATCCCAAATTAGACCTTTTTATCAGTTTACTAGCCTAAAATCAGTGTTCTTTATTGGTTATCTCTGCCTGTTGAAGATCTTTGCCGAGATAGACCGGAGAGAGCCCTCTTCTGCCCCGTAGGGCTAGCTACGAGGCTAAGTGGTTTGATGTTGCCTTGAAGTTTACCTTTCTCAGCCTGAGGTGAAATTTCAAGCGCTAACACCCTCTATCTGTGAAAAGCCTCGGGCAACAAATCTTGCCTTGTACTTCTCCACACTCCCGTCAGCTGCCTGCTTAACTTTGTAGATCCATCTCGAACCCACCACTGATTTCCCTTCCGGTCTAGGAACAATCTCCCATGCACTGTTTCTGACAATAGAATCATACTCTTCCACCATGGCGTCTACCCATGCGGGATCCTCCACAGCTTCCTCGAAAGAGGATAGCTCAGTCACAACACACTTGCTCATAAGAGCCATGTATCCAGTGTACCGATCAGGTGACTGTCTCTGCCTGCGTTGGGCTGTAGGTGGTCCTACAACTTTATCTGCATCTTGAGCCAGTCGCTCAGCTTCTGTCAAGCGCTTTTGCCCTCTGATGGTTGGCGCTGCATGAGTGGTCTCTTCCACTCCATGAACCTCATCCTGTGGCTGATCCACGTCCTGAAGCTCATCCTTAGGAACTAATAGCTCCGCATCTGCATGCAAGTGTAGCTCCCTCTCAAGCAAACACTTCATGGCTTTCTCCTCCTGAAATTTTATATCCCGTCGCACAACAGTTTTACCACTGTCTGGCAAATACACATGATAGTTGTGGGGCTTATCTGTGTACCCCACAAATATCCCAACCTCTGCGGTCGGCTCCAACTTCTTCCTTGCATCCTTCGTCACATGCATGTAAACGTTAGCACCAAAAAACCTCAAATGAGAAAGATCAGGCTTCTTACCAGAATAAGTCTCCTCAGGTGTACTCACGCCAAGTATCCTATGAGGACAACGGTTCTGCACATAAACTGTTGTATTGCATGCTTCTGCCCACAAGTGAAGGGGTAGGCCCTGATCATGCAACATTGCCCGTGCAACACCCAAAATTGTTCTGTTCTTCCGCTCAGCTACCCCGTTCTGTTGTGGGTTATGGGGAGCTATGAGCTCTCTATGAATCCCTTCTGCCTTGCAGAAATCCTTGAACTCGTCCGAGATGTATTCACCACCATTATCGCTCCTAAGATCCTTCACCTTCTTCCCCGACTCCTTCTCGACCAGTGCTTTGAATTCACAGAACTTTGAATATGTCTCGCTCTTCTTCTGCATGAAGAAGATCCAGCACTTACGAGAGAAATCATCAACAAAAATCACATAATACCTGTGTTTTGTTGTCGAAGAAACTAAGAAATGTCCACACACGTCTGCGTGAATTCTCTCAAGGATCGTCGTGGCGCGACTATCCTTCTCGTGAAAGGTGGCTTTCACAAACTTCCCCAAAGTACACCCTTTACTTTGATCTGACTATGCAAGTGTGCCTTTAGGAAGCCTTGTAGTGATCTACTGCAGTATCTTCAAGGCTCCATGGTGAAGGTGACCCAATCTCCTGTGCCACAACTCGCCATCATCCCAAATCACCAATCCTTCTGCCTTGCCCGCCATTGTTGCGCATCCATCTACATGCAACTGATAAAGGTTCCTCACTCGAACCCCTATCTTCTGGGTCTCACCAGTTGTCTTGCTGCGTAGGAAAGCCTTTCCCTCGCTATAAACAACATCATACCCCTTGTCTTCTAACATCGCCACTGAGATAAGATTCTTCTTCAATCCTGGAACATACATGACTTCCTTCAATACGAAGGGTTTACTAGACTCCCTCTCATAGGAAATGGTACCAATACCGATCGCACTATATCTACCATCATCGCCCATCTCGATGTGCACTCCAAGATCTTTGTCCTCCAGATCAGAGAACAAATCTCTATCTTCCGTCATGTGAAAAGACGCACCACTGTCCAAGAACCACACCGATCCCATCACACTTGAAACCAAGCATGCGATCAATGAAAAATCAAGCTCAAACTGTGAGGCTAGAGCCTCTCCTGCTGAAGATCCAACACCCTGCTTGTTCTTCTTCTTCTGCGGACAATTAGTGGCATAGTGTCCGTGCTGGTGACAGTGAAAACACTTCACCTTGGACATATCCTGCTTCTTGCCTTTCGCACCAGATTGAGAAGCTTTCTTGCTCTTCCCTTTCTTTGCTTTGGCAGCCAAAGCGCAATTCTCTTCATCAGATACCTTTGATGAAGATCCATTCTCACCTTTATTGTTTCTGAGTTTATCCTTGAGCGCCAGGTCGCTCTTGCTTTGGAATAACATTTGCAATCCGTTGAAAGACATTTCAACAACACTGCTGCAAATTCAATTTCCACCAGCTCAAACTCAACCGCTTCCGATCTAAGATTCATGAGAACACAATATTTCTCGTACAGAGATTGACTGTATGGGCATTCACCGGATATCTCACCTTCCAAGGGAAGGATGAATCCAGAGGCTATCTGGCCCGATTACAGACTCTGCCTGAAGAAATAGAATGTAAACACTTCCTGAATAGTAGATCTGATGATCAACAGCTCCGATACCATGTAGAAACTTTTTCTACAATTATCTAGCTCGCTCTGATACCATGTAGAAACTTTTTCTACAATTTATCTAGCTCCGATACCATGTAGAAATTTTGAATAATTTAACACATATTTAACAGAGATTATCCTGATCATGTACTATTGCGAAATACATACATAATACATAATCTCCTCTATGTTGATCATCAATATAGCAGCATCAATAACAATAAAACATCAAGAGCATTCACACATTAACACAGTATGTAACCCGGGGAAAGCATCTCGCTAAAAACCCCACACTATCTGTATATTAATGATTGAGACCATGTAACATTACAAAGTACAATGCTTATCACAAGCAATCCAGTACCAGCTCCATCTGTTACACACAATACAGCTAAGATCTGATCTCCAAATCTATTCCACTGCTTGCCTGCCTCCACTACTCAATACCTACTCAAGAATTAATGAGAATGGTTTACCAAACTCGTATTTCACCTCTAAAGAATCAGTCACACTGTGTTGGACGTGAGCACAGGCTACAATAATGGGCAAATACATGAGCAAACTCATTGGCATACTCAATCCCTTGATTGTGCAAATCATCATGCACAACTATAGTCACAACTGATAGCAATCTGATCCTCTAACACCTGTCCCTGCTGAACTGAACATGCACTGACATGCAACTGAGTTAACTGATGTATTCTATAGTTGTATTATGAGTTAATAATTAGTTTAACAACTCATCATTAGTCTATTTGCAATTAGACTAACTACAACTAGTTTAACCAAGTCAAACTGAACACAACTCCATCAACTCCACAATCAACTCCACCAAACTCAACTGATTGAGTTCTAACTGAAGTCATGCATACAACAACTCAACTGACTCATAAGAAAAGCGTACTTCCTTCTGACAGCTGCATGGGCCACATCTGTAGCTCAAACTGAAGTGCTCCAAGAGAATAAGATCAAGTTTATAGTCCAAATATTATTATGAGACAATAATATTTGACTTTTCTATTTTTGACAGCCAGTCTAAAAATAGACTTTGATCACCCACACTGTGATCACTCACACTGTGGTCACCCACACTGTGATCATCCCTGTTGGGATCAAAAATAGAACTTGTGTCATAATTTGCCTGCGGGCCCACTTAGTGAAGGCGACTCTTTTCACTAAGCTCCATCATCTTGTTGCAATCTCAACAATCAATATGGATCATCATTATTTAAACTTATTTTAAAATAATATATATTTTATAAATTTTGCACCAAAAGGTTATTTGTAATTTCATTAATAATAACAATACTACAAAATAACAAATTGAATTGAATGAACTTAAATTTTTTTATTATTACTTTTATTTTTATTTTTTAATTGTGTTGACATTATGTTTTATTATTATTATTATTTGATTTAATAACAATACTACTTATATTATATACCATGTTAGATCCATCTTAACTCCGAAGTTACCAAGCCTTGGGAGGGATCAAATCCCTTCTCACTCTAAAAGAGGTTTGCATTTCAAAAGATTTGATCCCTCTAGGCGCTTGGTAGATCTAAAGTTAAGATGGATCTAGGCTAGTTTAATTATTAAATAAGATGGATCCATATTGATTTAATTATTAAATAGAATTAATTTCAATCATAAGTATAAATATAGCTATTAATTTTATATTTTCTTTTTATGTAATTTGAGCGAGTCAAAATGCTAAAGAGGACATTATAACATCTGTACCATTATGAGTTGGAGAGAACCTCTTGCCTCTCTCTCTCTCTCTCTCTCACACACATATATAAAATTAAAGGACATAGCGATTACATCAAAAGAGGGGCTATTCCCAATTTTACATAGCATTAATTTTTCTCTCTCTCACACACACGCATAAAACTTTAAAATAATTTATAATGCCAAAGTCTACCTGTTTTATTTATTTATTATTATTTTTTATTTTTCAGGCATAATTTCGAGTGGAATTTACTTACAATCTATCATAGATTTGTTGAAATAATGAGTTTGAGCTATGACACTCTCCACAATCTAAGTGCCCCAAGGTTTTTCAAGATTTTGAATTCATATATGCAGTTAAAACACAATTTAAACAAAAAAAAAAACAAGATTACTAAGAAAAATTTACGTGATAATCACATCGAACTCATTTATCGATGCATTTTGAACCATCCAATGTGGTTCATCGTCGGGACAATATGGATAATTAGATCTTGGCATCAGATTAAATAGAGAGAGTGTGATGTAGAGACCATCAATTTCAAAAACTAGAATGTAATGATTAATTTTGACTAAAAAAATATTTATTAATAAGGGATATTTTAATAAATTAAAATTAACCATTACATTCTAGTTGTGAGAATTGATGGTCTTTACATCACTCTCTCTATTTAATCTGATGCCAAGATCTGATTCTCCATCTTGTCCTCGTGATGAACCACACTGGATGGTTCCCATGGAAAAATGAGTTATGATCTAATTATCACCCAAAAATTTCTTAGTAATCAAGATATGGATCACATAAGCCTAAATTTGGATAAAAAATAAAGATTTGACAAAATGTTTCTCCAAATTTCGACTAATAACTCCAAAACATAGAATAGTTAGATAACTCCATTTATAATAAATATTAAGCTTTTATATGTTTATCAATTAAATTAAATATGAAATTATGGAAAATGATGGTTATTAATATGAATAGTCATTTTTTCTTCTTCTAAAATTAGAGTATTTATATTATGATAAAAAACACGGGCTTACATTAATGATTGTCTTTGTTGGTCTGCGACTTAGGAAAACCATACCAGTAACGTAGACACAAAATTGGAAGTTAGACCAGTAGCATAGACCCAAAACTTTGAAATTGTTCATACTATTCAAATCCGAGGATGTGATAGGGCAAAAGCTACAAGTAGTGCTACATAGAGAACATAGAATAAACTAGAAATAATAACAAAACTAATAAAATTATAATGTTGATATGATGTGGTGCCTTGCAGCCTTTCATTCTGCAGGGGTTTCCTCCGTGCTTCATAGCTTAGGCTCTCCATATGAGTCTTGGTGTGGAGGGACCCATGCTTGTCATTCTTTTGGTTAGAAGTGTGAATTTCCTGTTGATTTTGTCCACTTTTGATTAGAAGTGTTGATTTCCTATTGAGTATTGGTCTTTTCTATGAGGACTCTTCCCATTAGAGTCTTGATATGACAATATAGGTTGATCGTTTGCATGTAAGAGAAGAGGAGTTAGGGGAGCATCCCCTTAATCATGGGTCATCTCGCAATTAAATTTCACCATAAACAACCACCTCAAAGCCATTAAAGGTTTAGGTGCAAGATCTGAGATTTAGTTATGGCATCGACTATCCAAGGCACCATCCACATGCAAATTTAAAGAGGGATAAGTCACCACATGGCATGCTTGTAGCACATCTTCCACTTCACATTTGATGACTGGCACATAAAATGGGTTGCGAGCTATATGGGAGGGCTCCATGTGAGGGAGAGTTGGTGGGGGGGGGAGGGGGGGGGGGGGGGGGGGGGGTATTAAAAGGGAATGCTTTGGTCCTTATATAATCTCCATAGGAATGACTATGAGGTTTTAGATTATGATTGGCGAGCGATGGGAAGGGATAGATTAAGGGATGTGTCTCCATCCTAATAAGTTGTTAATGTCGGTTTGGCCCGAGTTCAAAAGACAAGAATAATTTACCAGGGCATCCACTTTCTTATTTTGGGTTCTTAAGATATGGAAGAAGGACTTGAGTTGGAAGTGGCCAATGGCTCCCATAATTTAGTGAAGTAGCAACTTTAATTGATTGTCCTTAGGAGAAAAGCCTTTGAGAAGGTATTGGATGGTTAGAAGAGAGTCTTCCAGATTTAGAAGCTTAGTAATATCCATTTCTTTTGCTAGATTTAGCCCTATCAAAAGTCCATACATTTCCACCTGGTTATTGGTCCTCTTGCCCAACCCTAAAAATACCCAAATGCTAAATTTCCCCTTCTCTCACCCCTAAAAATTAAAATGTTTATACTCTTGAAATAACTCCTTAAATTTATATTTATTACTTCGACTTTTTTAAGTCATAACTCCTTAAATGTTTTTCAAGCTATAATTCATTTACTCATGGTAAACCGATTATTTATTCACAAATCCTTAACATTATGAGAAAAAAAAATTTGGCGTAAATCACATGATAATACATTTGTCGACGCGTTTCAAACCAACGAGTGTGGTTCATCATCAAGACAAGTTGAAGAATCATCATGGCTACAATTTAAATAGGGATAGCAGACCTTCCAACGGCTAGGTTTGACTGGAAAATGGCTATATTAGACTAAACTGGACCAACGGCTATAATTGACCAAGAAACGGCTAGATTTGACTAGTTAAATTATTTAATTATAATAAGTTTATTAGTTAAATAATGCATTAGGGTTGATATCATTATATTTTATAATGTTCTAAATGTCATTAAAGTTTAGAATGCTACAAAAGAAAATTATTTTAATACTTTTAAGTTGGTATTGTGTGTTATTTTAAGTAAAATGTTAATCAAACTTGAGTGAAACATAATAAATCTAGGGAATATTAATAATAATAATGAGTAAAATGTTAACATTCACTTTAGTGACATTCAGAACATTATAAAATATAATGATATCAACCCTAATACATTGAATAACTATTTATCTAATAATATTATTATAATTAAATAATTTAACTAGTCAAATCTAGTATAAGATAATTATTTAAATTTAAGAAGTTTATGTTCACATTAGATAGCTTTACTAATAAATTTATTATATAAATTTATTAGTAAAGCTATCTAATGTGAACATAAACTTCTTAAATTTAAATAATTATCTTATACTAGATTTGACTAGTTAAATTATTTAATTATAATAATATTATTAGATAAATAGTTATTCAATGTATTAGGGTTGATATCATTATATTTTATAATGTTCTGAATGTCACTAAAGTGAATGTTAACATTTTACTCATTATTATTATTAATATTCCCTAGATTTATTATGTTTCACTCAAGTTTGATTAACATTTTACTTAAAATAACACACAATACCAACCAAAAAGTATTAAAATACTTTTCGTTTGTAGCATTCTAAACTTCAATGACATTCAAAACATTATAAAATATAATGATATCAACCCTAATACATTGAATAACTATTTATATAATGGAAAATGCCTCCACTGATATAGGTCAGGAGAGGGGCGGGAGCGAAAAACTAGGGTTTGACATAGGAAGTAACAGAAGTAAGTTAGTTCCCAGATGCGGGTGTACACAACAGTTATTAAGGGGGAGGTAAAACAGGATGGCAAGTGTCCCTGCCACATGGCCATCCGTAACACCGCGCTCCACTCTAAAAAATGGGTTAACGTCGGCCATAAATGGCATTTAAGTTGGCGTTGCCTTCAATCCGCCTGTGTCTAACCGCCTCGGCTCAGCTCCATGGCGACCTCAGGTGAAATTAATTCCACCGCCCCTGTCTCTTATTCTCTGCCTCTGCAATGCCAATGCCCCCAGGCTGTCACTGCTGCTAGCTCTCGAACTGCCACAAGTAGACGATGCAACATCTTATGCTGCACTGCTTTTGGCCTAGGACTTCATTATTCTCAAAGCTTGCTCTGCAATCTCATCATCCACTCGATGTCTCTAGCTAATCCTCCCTCTGAACCATACCCCGGTAGAAATTCTCCTACTCCTGGTGTCAACATGCCCAGAACTCGCCATAGAATGCGGAGTCACAGAGGCGGCAACAGAGGAGGATCGACGCTACCCCCTCCATATCCAGCCTCTGAAACCACCTCCTCTTCGGCTCATCAGACTACATGTTGATACCCAAACACTCGTAGTAGCGAAGGTCGTGCACGACCTCTCCGCCTCCATCTGACGCCCCTTGCTTCGCCACTCAGCGGAATTCCCTCCAATCCACAGCCGCCCCTCCACTCAACCCAATTCCTCTACCGCTGCTCCTTGAACAAACCCATCATTACCGCCACCATATCCATTACCTTTCACGAGGAGGAGCAAGATACAGAAGGTGGTCGCCACTCCAGAATGACGCCTGCCAGAGTCGAGGGGAGCTCACATTCCATCACCTTCCATGAGGAGGAGCAAGCCATAGAAGGTGGTTGCCACACCAACGCAGAGCCATCCATGGCTGAGAAGAGTACTCACTGTGCAGGGATGAAGCAAACTGGGAAGGAGATGGACCAGGAACATCATGACAATGAAGACATGGATCCTTACAGTTGTTTTGTTGTGGAGGAACAACCGGCGAAGCAGGCAGATGATACGGATGCTTCGAAGAAGGTAGATGACGACATGGAGGATTACAGGTGCTTTGTTATTGAGGAACACCCATCATCTCCGCACCACACCTAATCGGCCACACAACTTGCCACGTGTCGACTATTCTCAGGTTCTAGGAATTATGATATTTGGTTCTTTTATGGGGTTTTCAGGAAAACTTGTTGTTACTTGGTTACGTGGTAGATTTTTTGTTTTTCTCTGAAAAAAATGTTTAAAAACTGTGCGTATTTGTTGATCTCCCCTGCGTGGGCAGCAAGATAACACTGGTAATCTTTTTTTTTATTTGGACTGGTCTCCCATCATGGGCAGTCCAGACCTTGTTTTGCTGTTTTTTTCCCTACACTTTGGCATGGACAAGCACAGGCTAAAGCCTCAGTGTACCATATTTTTACAGTAATAGAATTTAGCTTAATTTAGAAAAAAAAAACAGAAGTCAGTTGGTAGCCATGGAAGGAAAAGGAGGAGGGAGCTCCACTCCCTCCTACAGTAATGTTGTTTCAAACAAAGGCGGAGCAGTGAATAAGACAAAAATTTCTGACACCCAGAAGGTGGAAGGCAACAAACCCCATGAAAAGGAAGGGACCCATGAGGAAGTCCGACAGGAAGAGAAAGCAAAAGATAGCGGTCAAGGATCTGAGAATAAAGCTAAGATGGGGCCCTGCAAACCAAAGTCTAACATTAAACCGTGAGTAATCCTAAATGATCTAGCTTTGCAAGAGCACAGAGATCATATGACAACCTATGTGATCATATGCAAGTTTATGGGCATCTGGCCGATGGAGAAAGCTTTGTATAATTGGATAAAAAACACCTGGAAACCAAAAGGAGAGTTATACATCTTGGATCCAAAGGTTTTTTACTGTGGTATTCACGAACCTGGAGGATAGGGACAGAATTTTTGAAGGAGGACCATATTTCTATGTGGCAGCTGGTCTCTATATGCGACCATGGACAATGAATTTTGTTCCGGAGAGAGAAACGATCACATCGGTCCCGGTATGGATCAAACTATACTCCTTACCTTTAGATTATTGGATGCCAGAATCTTTAAAAGATATAGGTAATAAATTAGGTCATTTCATAAAGATCTCATAGGCGACTCTGCAAGGAAAATATACCTCCTTTTCTTGCATATGTGTTGAGATGGACTTATCACGAGCACTTCCAGATGAAGTCATCCTAGAAGTTTATGACGAGGAATGGGCTCAGGCAATTGACTATGAACACATACCATTCAGATGCCACAAATGTCATGAACATGGACACCTATTCAGAGACTGCCCACTTAATATAAGGGAGGAACACCAAAAAACCAACAAAGGGAAAGACCCTATAGGTTTCACTAAAGTGGGAGGAAAAGGGAAAGGAGGGGGAAAAAAGAACCAAAAGAAATCTAGTGAAAGCAAAGCACTAAGTCACAATAGTTTTGAAATTTTAGAAGAAGAAGTAGAAGAGGAAGGAATACAAAAGAAACCAGAGGACCAGCAAAGCGGGAAAGGAAAAGAAACTAGCATGGAGATCACTCAGGAACAGAATGAACACAAAATAGACTCACTGAGTACCATGGATCTAGAAAGGGACCATGAAATGACCCAGAGTGAAAGTGGCACGGAGAACCAAGACTTACAGGAGATCCTTGAGAGGGAGAACCTTGAACTAGAAAAGTTTCTAGAACAAGGAAGCAACAGAGGAATTAACTCTCTACCATAGGAAGAATTTGATAGGGTGCAACAGCTATTCCTCAATAGGTCACATCAAAAAGTGCTAGGAGTCAAAAGAGGCCACGACAATCAGGAAAACATAGGGGTTACATCAATGGGATTAATAAACGGAAAAGCTGCCAAAAACCTAGGTAAGAAAAGAGGAAGGAAGAGACAAAAAGAATTGTTGTTATAATGTGGAAAACTCATGATTGACTCAGGCAAGATGAAAGATCTCTCTAGTTACTCCTTCACAAACCCCCCCAATGAAGCTCACAACCTGGAACATCAGAGGACTAGGGAGTAGAAGAAAACAAAGAAATCTAAGTAATAGAATCAAAGAGGAAAAACCAGACATAGTGTTCATACAGGAAACCAAATGCTTAGTAGAGAAGATCAGAGAAAAGCATAGCAAATGGTTAAGTAAGTATTGGTATCTTGAAGTCAAAGCAACAAAATCAGCTGGAGGAATTCTCACTTTATGGAATCCTCAGCAATTTGGTATTCTTGATGCAGAGGCGTCCAGGCACCACCTTTCTTTGATCATTCAACCTGTGGGGGAAAGGGAGTGTTACATGATTACTAATGTCTATGGCCCTTAACTTCTGGAAGATAAATTCAGGCTCGTCACCTCTCTGGAGGAAATGAAAGAAAGACACCCAACAATACCCTAGATTCTGGGGGGAGACTTCAATATGATTAAATCTCTCACAGAAAAAAAGGGGGAACCAGATCACTTGGTAGAGATTCATTTGCCTTCTAGGACTTCCTCACCAATATGAGACTGGTGGATATGGACACAAGCAATGGCATTTTCACCTAGAATAACAAAAGAAGGGGCACTACCCAAGTAGCCTCAAGATTAGACAGATTCATAATCTCAAAAGAGCTTCTGCTCACTGGATGAAGCCTGACAACGTTCATCCTCCCTTTTGGAGGCTCAGACCACTGGCCCATCCAACTGGAAGCTTCCTTAATTGGTAAACTGAGAAGCAGACCCTTCAGGTTTGAGAATGTCTGGCTCACTCACTTTGATTTCCTCACAAACATTGAGAAGTGGTGGAAAGAAGAGTTACACTTTCAAGGCACGAAAATGTTCCTTCTACATCTTAGGCTCAAACACATCAAGAGTAAACTCAAAGAATGGAACAAAAATGAGTTTGGAAATATCTTCAAAGCCAAAGGTGAAGTGGGAAAGAAATTACAGGAAATTAACCAAATTCTCCTCACAGAAGGGTTCACAAAGGAAAGAAAAGAGCTAGCAAACTCACTTCAACGAGAATGGGACAACAGATGTCTACAGGAGGAAATCTTTTGGATATAGAAATCTAGAGTATGATGGATTAAGGAAGGGGAGAGAAACACCAAATTCTTTCACAAATCCACTATAGCACACAAAACTAACAACAGAATTTCGAAACTCACAGATCCTCAAGGAACAGAGAAAAATACTCATGAGGAAATGGAAGATGTACTAGTCCAGCATTTTCAAAGCATTGCTGAGGAAACCATAGCAGATAGATCCCAATTCACGAAGAGATTTACTCAACACATTCCTAAGTTGGTTTCCAGGGAAGACAATCATAATCTCAACAGACCAGTAACAGAGGAAGAGGTCAATGAAGTTATCAAAGAAATGCATAATGGAAAAGCTCCAGGCCCAGATGGTTTCAATGTGGACTTCTTCAAAATATGTTGGAAGATTGTCAAACAAGACATTCTGGAGGTAGTGGAGGACTCGAGAAACTCTAAATCAGTTTTGAGGGCACTCAATGAATCCTTCATTGCCTTAATCCCCAAACAGGAAAAAGCCACCTCTCCTGACAGATTCAAACCCATAGCATTATGCAATGTGGTGTACAAAATCATTTCCAAAGTCATTGCCAACAAACTAAAACTCCTCCTCCCAACTCTGGTGTCAAAGGAGCAAATGGGCCACGTGGAAGGGAAACAAATTCTCAATAACATCATTCAAGCTCATGAAGTGGTACATTCCCTCAAAACCAACAAGCAAGCGGGAATGATAATACAACTGGACATAGTGAAAGCTTATGATAAACTAAGTTGGGCTTACATAAGGGATGTTCTAAAAGCATATGGCTTTGACCATAATTGGATAAGGTGGGTCATGGCTCTTGTTACCACTGCCAGTTGTTCAATTCTTCTCAATGGCTCTCCATCCAGAACCTTCAAGCCTACAAGAGGTCTCAGACAAGGAGATCCTCTTTCCCCATTTCTCTTCATTCTCATGATGGAAGGGTTGGGCAGAGCGATCATTGCTGCCAAGGAGGAAGGAAGAATACAGGGACTGAGACTCACTTGGAACGGAGACACTGTGACACATCAACAATTTGTGGACGATACTATGCTACAGGGCATACCTACAGTCAAGGAAGCCAAAGCTTTCAAGAAAATTCTAAATGAGTTTGCAATGGCAGCTGGTACTGAGGTAAGCCTCTCAAAATCAAAGATCTTCTTTTTCAATACTGATATTTCTATTCAAAGAAATCTCTCCAGAATTCTAGGCTTTCAAAGAGACTCACTGCCCTCAAAGTATCTGGGGGTTCCCCTCACCGACAAACCGTTGAACAAGGACATCTGGGAGTCTGTAATAAATAAATTGAAAGACAAGGTCAACAAGTGGAAAAACAGAGCCCTGAACCTAGCAGGGAGGCTGGCCCTCGCTAAGGCAATACTCCAAACTATCCCAATCTACATGCTATCAGCCCTTCTAGCACCAACAAGAGTCCTTCATCAAATCAAAAATATTCAAAGAGATTTTCTCTGGGGAAAGGGGAAGAGAAAAATAAATGGGCTCTCGTAGCTTGGGACAAGATTTGCAAACCCAAATCCCATGGTGGTTTGGGTCTACATGACCCAGAAATTCTAAATAAAGTTCTGGGAGCCAAGCTATGGTGGAGATGGCTAAAGGAAATACGAAATCCCTGGAAAAACTCTGGAAACAAAAATATGCAATGAACTGGCAAGAAACGAACCTCATAAGAATGACAGGACACATAAAAGGTTCGCAAATTTGGAATAAAGCCTGGGAGAACAAAGCTTTAGTTCAAAATTATAGTTTCTGGGAGATAAGAAATGGAAATCTTGCCTGATTTTGGGAGGACAACTGACAACATGAAGGTAACCTCAGAAGAGAGGAATTAGCAAGCATCCAAACTGATACCATTAACAAAGGATTAAAGAAGCTAAGTGACTATTGGGATCAGTCAAAGGATAATGGCAAATGGAGAATTTGGAAACTACTAGACTACAGAGAGTTGGCCCCGCTGAAAACTCAAGCTAAATCCGTGGAAACTATTTTGGAAAAAAGACTATTTTTGACCTCAACTTCAGATGACCAATTAAGATGGGGCAGAAATAATGAGGGTGTTTTCAACCTCAAAGAAGCCAAAAGAATAGCCACAGGTCTTAACTTAAAAAACACTGATAAGACATGGAAAGACCTATGGAAAAGCCCACATTGGATGAAGATCAAACTGTTTAGGTGGTTGGTTCAACAAGACAAGATTCTAACTTGGGAGAATCTTAGAAAGAGAGGTTTTGCTGGCCCCTCAAGATGTCACCTATGTGGCTAGCAGGAAGAAACCACAAATCATCTTCTCAATCTCTGCTCCTTCACCTCAACCCTATGGAACTGGGTAGCAAATGTCTTCAAGCAGACAGACAGGAATGAAAATAATATTACTGATACGTTGAACAATTGGAGAAGAGATTTCTCAAACAATGAAACAGTAAACATAGTCTGGGCTCTGATTTCAGGGTTCTTGATCTGGAATGTATGGAAAGAGTGCAACAACAGGATCTTCAAAGACAAAAATGGCCCAGTTAGTAGCATCTTAGCGCTAATCCTTAAACAACTCAAGGAGACGGTCAACACCCTTGGGGGATTTTCTACAGGAAAGCACATGGGACACAAAGAGGCGCGCATTCTGGAAAGGTTGGAACTTTAGAGACATATCCCTTTGTGTCTAAATAATACCGCAAAACATACTTTAGAAGGAAAGGCTTTCTGGCAACCCCCTTCACAGGGTTTTTTAAAATTCAACATAGATGGAGCCTCAAAAGGTAACCTTGGAGACGCTGGTTATGGAGGAGTCATAAGAGATGAGGAGGGCAACATAAAAGTAATCTTTCACAGTCATCTGGGAAAAGCCACCAACAATATGGTTGAACTCATGGCTATGGAGAAATGCTTGGAGATACTAATAGAGCACAACACTCATAATGTTATCATCGAGGCTGACTCGGAATTAGTCATCAAATCGGTCAAGCATATAGGCACAGGATCAGCACCAAATAAAATCTCAAGCCACTGGAGGCTTCTACAGGTCTATCACAGAATTCAATCACACCTAAGAATTTTAAGAACTCTCAGTTTTGTGCATGTTCGCAGGGAAGCTAACAAAGTAGCGAACTGGCTAGCTAATGAAGGGGTAAGGTGCACACGAGACAACATGTGCTGCAAGTGGGAGGAGGTACTAGACAACCAAATGCATGAAGACTGTTCATCTCGGGCCCTCATAGACATGGAGAAATACCAGAAAAGTCAAGGCAACTGAATATCACCTTTAGTCAATGAAGAATAGGCATATTTTAGGAAGATTCATAGAGTTTGGGAACTCGAGGGTCTCGCAGGTGATCACCACAATTTGCCTCTCCATTGGTGCTATTGGAAGCTTGGCCAAAGAAAGTCCTCGAGCTTCTGCTCCATTAGACATGGCCATTGGCCATCTGATCTTGAGGGAGCAGATCGACAGCTATAAGCTGTCGAGCAGGCTTGTGGGTCTGGGAGAAAGTCAGTGGGAGTCAAATCAACTTCCAGTATACCACCCTTATCGGACGCCCTCAAATCCAAAAGTGCTTTATACGAATTGCATGCGATGCCACCCAAATGTCTACACGTGGCTTGAGAGGGAGAGTGAATACCGCCCGCATCGGGCAGGTATTCCTCGGGCTACTATGCTGCGCGATATGAACATTGGTCGTTTGATCATAAGGGAGCAGATCGACGGCTATAGGCTGTCGAGTAGGTTTGTGGGTCCGGAAGAAAGGAAGTGGGAGTCAAAACAGCTTCCGGTATACCACCCTTATCGGGCGCCCTCAAATCCAAAAGTGGTATATATGAATTGCAAGCGATGCCACTCAACTGTCTACACGTGGCTTTGGGAGGAGAGAGAATACCACCCTCATCGGGCGGGTATTTCTCGGGCTTCTGCTCCGCGCGATATGGATATTGACCATTTGATCATGAGGGAGCAGATCGACGACTACAAGCTGTCGAGCAGGTTAGTGGGTCTGGGAGAAAGTCAGCATAGGTTGTTAATACAGCGGGCGAATATCTCGTCTACTACTTCTCCACTCGATACGGTTCTCGGTTGTTGGATTAGGAAGCATTAGATCTACGGTTCAGGTTCAACGAGCATGTCAGTGGGTCCGCATTAACCTCAGAGGACCAGTATTCTTTTGATTACAATCTCTATTCCCATTTTTAAGTCCGCCAAATGTTTGGTCAGGGCTGAAATTTTTGTACGGGCACTAAGTGCTGATTTAATTCTTCCCTTTGTTGGAGGAATTGCGTCCTCTTAACGCCTGTTGTAACTTATGTAACATATTTTCAGTCATAAGTTAATAGAAGGACCGACTCTTGCTTTAGCAAAAAAATAATAACTATTTATCTATAATTAAATAATTTAACTAGTCAACTCTAGTATAAGATAATTATTTAAATTTAAGAAGTAAGTTTACGTTCACATCAGATAGATTTACTAATAAAGTTATATTAATTAGTTACACAAACCATTAATAATAAGAATAAGAATAATATTATAATATTATTATAATAGCAATAATAATATAATAATATTTAATATTATTATTTTAGTTAATATTAAATCCATACAATTACTAATAGTTATAATCCCTCGATCTATTAATATTTGTTAACATTTTACTCATTTTTTATTTTTTTTGTAAGCTACAGTAGTTCCTTCTTTTTCTATTTATAAAGCAAGTTGTTCCATATACAAAATCTTGGTGGCCTCAACTTGCCCACATGGGAAACCAAGTTTGTTGGCCACCTGAGTCCGTTATATGCCATCCAATAGCAAAATTTTACCTGTCTTTCAACCCAAGCTAAATACCCTTCACATCTAGAAACATTGTTCAAGTTCCGAACTAACATAAAAACATAAGAAAAGTAAATGCTAGCCTCTAAAAACCCTATAAAAATTGGAAGTTAAAGAACTATTCCTTTCTATCATCTTTATCAGACTCCACAATATTCGGTGCAACAACAGAGTCACCTGGCGCCGGAAACAACTTCATCATATGTTGCTGGATCTCATCCAGCTTGCTATCTTGCATAAACATCATAATTTGCAGATTTTTCATGTCCTTTTTGAGGTTGGGCATACCTTGTGCTATTTTCGCCATCTCCCCCTCCATCTGTTCCAGAGCTCTTGCCAACAAACGCTTCATGACCTAGTAAACGTGCAAGGCTTGTCTGTATAGCGTCATCCTGCCCCTGTTGTGCCCTGGTTCGGGGACATATCCCCCATTCTTCCACTTTTGGCTCCAAATCTTCTTCCATGACGCTATCCTCAATCTCCTGGATCAGCTGATGGATATCAGCGTCCGCCCCTTCTCTGTATGTGCGAGCTGCCTCATAGACCGCCACCTTAATAGATTTCCTACCTCTTCGTGGACCTGCTAGTTCCGAAGTGGTAGGATCTTTTTTACACGTCTGGCTCTGGTGCCCTCTACCCCCACAACCCCGACCTCTGCCAAGGCGTACCATCTCTTCTTTTACTGACTCCTGCTTACAATTGTCAACAGAAAACGTTAGCTTTCTGGAAGCTTCGGTCTTTACATAATCAGACATATCCTTGTTTCTAAGCCTCCCCTCTCTACTCCAGCCTTCCCCGTTTCTCTGGGGAATCGTGGTTCTCTCCCCCCCCTGGATTAAGGGTGGTGTCCAAGCCATCTATCATCCTATCTTTCTTATGATTTTCATCCTTAGTTTCCCAGGGCCGACCCTTTGTCCTGAGAATACATTCCCCGGGCCCGCCTTTGCTCTGGATACTATTAATTAGCTGATCAGGGTCCTCTCTCTGCCTCTCATCACTGTCCTTAGGTCTGCCCTGACACAACCCATCCCCAGCGTACCCTAGCTTTCCCCCCTCCTTCAACATACTATGCTTATCAGAGTGAATTGCAGGAGGTAAGCAAGAGGAAACATACACGAAAATGAGCTCGGCCGCAGAAGATCCCGTCGCTTGCGCTGCCCTGTTCCCGTCTTCCCTTCGCTGTGTTCTGTGCCCTCTTCCTAACCTTGCCACCCTCATGTATCCCTTCCCACCTACCGTACGTCCCATCCAACTATCGCCGCCATTCTTGCCAACCTCTCCCCTCATACTCATGCCCCTTTGCTCCCTTGAAATTCCCACAGTCATGCAGGATGCCACCACGTCCAGTTGTTCCTGCTTGATGGCAGTTGGTAGCCGTCCTGGCCGTCCTCTCACCTGCTCTGTCTTCATGCTCATACGCTCCCACTTCTTCACCCCGATCGGGGGAACATTTTACTCAGTATTATTATTAATATTCCCTAGATTTATTATTTTTAACTCAAATTTGATTAACATTTTACTTAAAATAACACACAATACAAACCGAAAAGTATTAAACTAATTTTCGTTTGTAGCATTCTAAACTTTAATGACATTTAGAACATTATAAAATATAATGATATCAACCCTAATACATTATTTATCTAATAATATTATTATAATTAAATAATGTAACTAGTCAAATCTAGCTGTTTCTTGGTTTCTTGGTCAATATAGCCGTTGGTCGTCGTTTTCCAGTCAAACCTAGCCGTTGGAAGGTCTACTATCCATATTTAACTTGTAGCCATGATCTGATTCTTCAACTTGTCTTGACGATGAACAACACTCGTTGGTTCGAAACGCATGGACAAATATATTATTATGTGATCTACCACGAATTTTTTTTTTCTTATAAACTTGATATGGATCACAGAAGCCTCAATTCAACAATTAAATCCTTAACTTTATACTCATCACTTCCACTATTTTCAAGTTACAATTTATTTAGTGGCCAATTACGTATGGCACTTTCTAAACCACCTTTACTTCAAATGACTCAAATAATTAATTAATTCTATTTTTAATTTGATAATTTAAAATATTGATATTAGTAAAATAAATTGTTAAATTTATCACTTTTATTTTTTCAAGTCATTTACTCATTGCGTCTAGGGAGAGGTGCTCTACAACCTAGTATGGTGTAGATCTCACATAAACATGTAAACGTAAAGTAGATATCACATAAACATGTGAACCTAAATGTAAATATTTAACAATTTAATATGGGCCCTATTTAGAAACCAATCTAATTATTATTATGTATAAACACAATATAAATTTAAAATATAAAAAAGTTTATGAACACTAAAAAAATAGGTATGGTAAATACATAAAAATATAATAAATTGGAGGTATGGTAAATAAATAAAACCTCTTTTTATACTTACTCCAAAAGTGAGGTAAATAAACAAAAATATAAATAAACTGGAGTTTGGTAAGTAAATAACACCTCTTTATATTTAGGAAGACTTAACAAAGAGGTTTTAATTATGTGAAACCTATGGGCCAAATACCATATTTATAAAAGAGGTATGGTAAGTTAATAAAAATATAAATAAACCATAAGTATGGTAAATAAAAAATTTATTTAATTTTTTTTTTTCACTTTATATTTATGAACACTAAAAAATAAGGTTTTATATAAGTGAAGCCTATGGGCCAAATTATTATTAATACCAAGCAAAAAAACATTATTAAACCTAATATTAATATTAATAAAAATAAATATGACAAATGGTATTAACCCATGGTATTGAGTACCAATGGTATTGATCCATGGTATTCACGTGGAATGTAGCCTATTTAAAGGGGGAGATTAAACCAAGATAGATCCATCTTTACTCTGGATCTATTAAGCGTCGAGAGGGATCAAATGTCCCATAGGCCTATGGGACATATGATGGCCTATGGGACATATTGCTTCTTTATCTGCTTGATGTATTCACCCCTTTTTCTGTGAAGCTCCATGAGGCTAACGATTGCCTATGGAACAGATTGCTAAAATAAATGCTCCTAGTTTCTCAACAAACCCGCTAAATAGATTATATCTGCATAACTTTCCCTATTGTGCTTGAAGGCCTCACATTCTAAAATGAAATGTTTTTCTGTTTCCACTTTTCGGTAAGAACAAAAAATGCATACTCTTTCCTCCCACACTTGTTTTGGCCTTTTCCAGCGCCCTTTTTCACAACAAAGTTGATGAGAATTAGTCATTAACTAATCAATACGAATTTTGGCTCTCTAAGAGATATTGGTATCTAGGTATGCTTTTGGTTGATGACTATAAGTAGGATTAAACACTTCAATATATTATTTTTTCTTTCTTCCTAGCTCCTTATCCCAAGTAGGCTTGTAGATAAATAAAACTTCTTTTTATACTTACTCCAAAAGTGAGGTAAATAAAAAAAATATAAATTAACTGGAGTTTGGTAAATAAATAAAACCTCTTTATATTTAGGAAGACTCAAAAAAGAGGTTTTAGTTACGTGAAGCCTATGAGCCAAATACCATATTTATAAAAGAGGTATGGTAAATTAATAAAAATATAAATAAACTAGGTATGGTAAATAAATAAACAATTTTTTTTTACTCCATAATTCACTTTATATTTACAAACACTAAAAAATGAGGTTTTATTTAAGTGAAGCCTATGGGCCAAATTATTAATAATACCACGTAAAAAAAACATTATTAAACCTAATCTTAATATTAATATTAATAAAAATAAATATGACAGATGGTATTAACCCATGGTATTAACCCATGGTATTGAGAACTAATGACATTGATCACGTGGAATGTAGCCTATTTAAAGGGGGGAATTAAACCAAGATAGATACATCTTTACTCCGGATCTACTAAGCCCCGAGAGGGATCTGCTTAATGTATTTGGCCCTTTTTCTGTGAAGTTCCATGAGCTAAAGATAGCCTATGGCACAGATTGCTTCATCTCCTTGATGTATTCGGCCCTATTCGGCCCTATTCGGCCCTTACTATGTGAAGCTTCAAAATAAATGCTCCTAGCTTCTTGACAAACCCCTTGCTAAATAGATTATCCCAAGACCTAGCTGCCATCATTTCTGCATAACTTTCTCTGTTGTGCTTGAAGGCCTCACATTCTAAAATGAAATGTTTTTTGTTTCCACTTTTGGGTAAGAACAAAAAATGCATGCTCTTTCCTTCCACACTTGCTTTGGCCTTTTCGAGTGCGTTGATGAGAATTAGTCCTTAACTAAGCAATACAAATTTTGGCTCTCTAAGAGATATTGGTATCTA
Organism: Pinus tabuliformis; assembly: GCA_031772625.1. Taxonomy (NCBI): domain Eukaryota; kingdom Viridiplantae; phylum Streptophyta; class Pinopsida; order Pinales; family Pinaceae; genus Pinus; species Pinus tabuliformis. The sequence goes on from CM062819.1 coordinate 1,955,555,620, forward strand.
TGTATGCTTTTGGTTGATGACCATAAGTAGGATTAAACATTTCAATATATTATTTTTTCTTTCTTCCTAGCTCCTTATCCCAAGTACGCTTGTGGAATTTTTCCATAACAAAAGTTTTTATCTCTTTGTTGTTTAATTGCTTCAATAGTAGCAGTCCCTGTTTCACTTAACAAGATATCATAAGGAACTCCACTTTTAATCTTAAATTTGTTTGTAATCAAAGGAACTCCACTTTTAATCTTAAATTTGTTTGTAATCAAACGCTTCTGAATTTTCTCAAATTGTCTCCACTGCATGTCAGATGTGCTGTTGGCCCATAGTACAAAACCATAGAGAATCACGAAATCACTAGAAACCCAAAAATAGTCCCATAACTCTGCCTCTCTACATTGTTTTGAAAAACAACCCCACAAAGTTCTTTTCTTTCTACAACCATTCCAGCTTAGATTTTTGTTGAAGTCAATTGCAAATTAACATAGAGTGAAAAAATATTTTTGATCCCTCTCTGCGCTGGCTAAATCCAGAGTAAAAATGAATCTATGCTCAATCCAGAGTAAAAATAATCTATGCGTAATATAACAATTATTTATGGCACTTTATAAATTACCTCTTAAATCAATTAATTTACCACTAATACATTATAAAAAGTTCCTCTTCATATACATAGAGATAGTGAGTAATTTAGTTAAATAAATCTATAATAACAATACATGAAATGCTAGTAGTAAGTCTTTTTAAAATATCAATTTGATAACATATTCTACAATATAAAGTTTTAAAATATCACAATTATGAATATAAATTATTACTCATTGAATTTAAATCTATTTATTATTTATAATTAAATTAACCTTGAAATTTATTATGATTATTTTATTTCAATATCTTATCTAGAATGTAACTACAATAACTATTTCATAGTGTTATCGTTTTTCATTTTTTTACATTGTTTTGAACATTGATATTGTTTTGGACACTAATATCCATAAAAGCAGTCTAAACCATAAATATTGTTTCCAGTATTTATATGATGATGATGATGGTGGTTAATGTCCGCTGAGACCAAATAATGGTCTATCGGACCTAAAGAAACAAATTATCTATTTTGATTTAAGATTTTATTCTTATGCTCAAAAAGCTTGGAGAGAAGCCTCCCGAGCTCACTATAATTTTGACATTGTAAAAGGCTAGGAAGGTCATTATTGTAACAAAGATTGTGAAACTGAGATTTAATGTGGTTATACGCGGGGCACTCTAAGAGGAAGTGGTTTTCATCCTCGATGTTCCTATTCTTACATATATGGCAGGTCCTTTCCGTCCCCAACGACCTGTTTCACTATGGAGCTCATGAGAATTCGTTCTAATCTTTGCTATATTAATTTTCTTCTTTGAGTTAGTTAAAATAGAGAGATACTTTTGATCTTCTAGGTTGGGGTTGATGACCTTCTTATAATAACTTAATTTTATTTTAGTCGCTAAGTCTTTCTCACACCACATTTTTTCTTTGAACTTAGAAGTAACAATATCTTTAATGTTATTTATGTTTTGCAATGCATCATTTTCGTTGATCTCCAATAGTTTAACCAGGCCCTTGTGTCTTTATGCCACCCTCGATTGAGCCTTAGGTGGTTTTGGCTAGAATTTAAAGCTAGCTTAGGAAGTCTATGATCGTTTATGTTACTGATTTTGTGCTTGTACAACAGAAACCTAAGCATAGCTAGGCTCTTAATAGGGGAAAGACCTCCTTCTATAAGGATAATAGGATAAGGTGTATTACTTTTAATTTTCAGGTTATAAGTTATAAAACGCTTCTGGATTTGCTCAATCTTTCTCCATGATTCTCTGGAGATGCTGCAACCCCAAACCTCACAGCCATATAAGATGACAGGAGTGACTAAAGTTTCAATTATTTAATTTTAATCTATCAAAATTGAAAAATAAAAATATTTATACTCTCAAATCTAATTAAATCTACATTTATCACTTCCATTTTTTCAAATCATTTACTCATAATAAACCAATTATCTGATAACACTTTCTAAAATATCTTAAGTTAAAAAAGCTAATTAATTCACTAATAGACCTATAATGTGATTATTTGTAGAAAATTTCTCTCCATGCAAGCCAACATAATGACACAATGAGTAATTTAGCTACTTAAATATATAATACAACAACAACTTTGGGCTTCACATATTTTTTGATAACGTGGTTTTGGAATGTATTTTTTAGATGTTATATGTATGTTATAAATTTCCTCATTATTTATAATTTTATTAATAAAAATATAAATGGAATTAAATATATTTATTATTATTTTTATTAAATTTTAATTGAGTCAATATTATATTTTATTATTATTTTAATCTAATGTTTTATTATAATTTTTTATTTAAAACTTTATTGATAATGTGATGATGATGATTAATGTTCATTAAGACCAAACTTTGGTCTATCTTACTATATAAATGAATTATTTAGTTTAATTTAAGATTTATTCTTATGCTCAAAAAGCTTGGAGAGAAGTTTCTCGAGCTCACTGTAATTTTGACAACGTAAAAGGTTAGGAAGGTCAGTATTGCAACAAAGATTTTGAAACTGATATCTAATGTGGTTGTAAGCGCGACACTCTTTTGACAACGTAAAAGGTTAGGAAGGTCAATATTGCAACAAAGATTTTGAAACTGATATCTAATGTGGTTGTAAGCGCGACACTCTAAGAGAAAGTGATTTTCATCCTCGATGTTCTTATTCTCATAGAGATGGTAGAACCTTTCTATCCATTGTGTTTTAGGACTCATTCTCACAGAGATGGTAGAACCTTTCTATCCATGGTGTTTTAGGACTCATTCTCACAGAGATGGTAGAACCTTTCTATCCATGGTGTTTTAGGACTCATTCTCACAGAGATGGTAGAACCTTTCTATCCATGGTGTTTTAGGAACTGCCCGACCCGTTCACCATGGAGCTCATGAGAGTTCCTTCTAATCTTGACTATATTAATTTTCTTTTTTGAGCTAGTTAAAACAGAGAGATACTTTTGATCTTCTAGGGTGCGGTTGATGACCTCCTTCTAATATCTTAATTTTCTTTTAGCTGCTAAATCTTTCTCACACCACATTTTTTCTTTGAACTTAGAAGTAACAATATTTTTAATGTTTTGCAATGCAACATTATCGTTGATCTCCCAATGGTTTAACCAAACCCTGGTGTCTTTATACCAACTTCGTTTGAGCCTTAGGTGGTTTTGGCAGGAATTTAAAGCTAGCTTAGGAAGTCTATGGTCTCCTATGTTATTGAGTTTGTGCGTGTACAACAAAAGCCTAGTCATAGCTAGGCTCTGGATATGGGAAAGACCCATTCTATAAGAATAATAGGATAGGATGTGTTGCTTTTAATTTTGAGGTTATACATTATAAAACGCTTCTGGATTTGTTCAATTTTTTTCCAGGATTCTCTAGAGATTCTACAACCCCAAACCTCATATCCATATAAGTTGGAGTGACTAAAGTTTCAAAGAGGAACTTCTTTCTATCCTACATTACGAGGTTTGCCGTTTTACAATTATACTTTATATAAATTATATGATATTATCATTCTTAATTTTAAGCAGTGGTATTCATGAATGTTTATCATTCTTAATTTTAAGCACTGATATTCATGAATACTTATCATTCTTAATTTTAAGAAATTAGTATTCATGAAAGTCATTTTAAAAATTCGTAGTTATAACATTACATCATTTTTAACACTCTTATCTATATTATTTTAAACACACATACTCTTATCCTACAAATATATCCACAAACGTTGTTTTGAATACTTAAACTATAAACATCATTTTTAATGCTCACTATTCTAAAAATTCATATAACATAAATTAAAATATTTTCTAATAAAAAAACACGCACGTGTAAATTATCAATTATTTTAATTTTCAATTAACAAAACTAAAAGAATTAAAATATTTATAGTCTCATTAAATTTATATTTATCGCTTCCAATTTTCTCAAATTACAATTCATTTACTCAAGATAAACCAACTAATCCCTAATCCCTGCCAATTTTCTCAAGTTGCAATTCACTTAATCATTATAACTAGTTATTTATGACACCTAAATTACTACTCATTAAAATGGCCAATTAATTTACCACTAAATCTATAATGTAGTTGCATCAACTTGTACTACAACAACGATGCCCGGAATCCCTTTCACATACTTTTTTAAGGCTTAGTCTAACAAGGGGATGAGTTGCTGGGAAAGTTATGGAAATTCTGGTTATATTTAGATAAAATCCGGTAAAGACTTTTGTAAATTCAATTTATAATTGTTCAACTTCGAAATTTTACGTGTCTTAAAAGTTTTTGATGGTGCTGAATCTATTTCCACCATCAAAAACATAATTCAAACACCGTTTCTGCAAGATTTTTTGAATTTTTTTGCCCTATTTTAACTACTTTTAGCCATCCAAATACTTTTGTATTCATTGAAGTTATCTTTTCGATAAGTGTACACATAATGAAACTAGCTTTTTGATAAGTATACACGCAATGAAACTAATTCAGTCTCCAGGACGTGTGATCCTACGACAACGCATGTAATGCCCTTTTCACAAATTTACTCGGAAGTACTCGCCCTTTTCACAAATTTACTCGGAAAGACTTGTAAACTCCATTTTCACATTCCTTCTTCTCGTGACAAGTGCACTTTAAATGGAAGTGCACTTTAATCCATTCCATTTAGTTTTTTTTACTAAATTTTGTTATTTTTTCGCTTAATTAGGTAGAGGAGTTGTCCAAAAAAATTATTCCAATCATATTTAGAAAGTTATAGAAATTGTGGTTATATTTAGAGACAATTTTACAAAATTTTTATAAATCCAAGTAATAGTTATTAAACTATAAAATTTTAGCTCTAACAAGGCATGAAAGGAGAAGACGAGCAAGGTGACGAAAGTGAGTATAATGATAACGCCTTAGAGCCACCGGGCTTTGAACAGGATGAAGTCAAGGATGAAGAAAATTTGGTGGCCACCAACCTTAAAACTTCAGGCAGGGCTTCCCAGAAGAGGAAATCACTGGCTGCAATGGGGGCATTTGGTGGGGATACTGCTATTAAAAAGCCCAAAAGAAAAAACACTAATGTCTGGACCAAATCAACGTCCAGGAAGTCGAACAAGAAGAACAGGGCTAATGGCAATACCGCAGCAGAAGATACTACTCTCATAACGCCTGTCACCAGGCTGCTTGATAAGGTAGATGATACCCCAGACATGAGAATTTGCCTCTCAAAAATCCACAAGGCAGAAAGGATTGAGTTGAGTGAAGATAGATTGACTGCAGGGAGCACTAAGGGGTACAGAATGGTGAGGGCTACTAGGGGTGTGGTGGAGGGGGCATGGTATTTTGAGATCAAGGTTGTTTACCTCGGTGAAACTGGGCATACCAGATTGGGATGGTCTACAGAGAAAGGAGATGTTCAGGCTCCTGTAGGCTATGATGGGAATAGCTATGGCTACAGGGATGTGGATGGCACTAAACTTCATAATGCTATCAGAGAGCCCTATGGTAACGGACCTTACGTGGAGGGTGACGTTATGGGGTTTTATATTAATTTGCCCAATGGCAGTGAGTATGCGCCGAAGCCACTGCAGTATGTGTGGTATAGAGGTCAGCTTCATTACTTCAACGCAGTAGAGGAAGCGCCAAAGGTGGTGCCTGGTATGTTCCAGTTCCCTTATCCTTGACTTATACCTCCTGTAGTTCCTGTAGTCTTGTTTTCTTGCAGGATTTAAATTTGTGACTTCCCTCCCTATAGTGCATGAAAAATGCATATCACGGCTCTATGCACTAAATATATTGTCGGTCTTTTTTTTTTTTTTTATAACTGCACACACTTTCTAAAAGATACTTTTGCTTTTTACTGCTGTTAATTTATGGCTAAAATTTGGAATGCACTTTGTTTCACTCTCTATGCACTAAATATCCAGATGGTCACTTTTTTGAATTACACACACTTTCAAAAATCAATATATTACCGCAGTTAGTTTTCACTGTATATATATGCTTTGAGCTTGTGACTTCGCACCCTGTAGTGAATGAGAAATGCATATCATGGCAAAAACTTGAAACGCACTTTGTTTCACGGTCTGTGCACTAGATATATAGATGGTCATTTTTTTTTGAATTGCACTCTTCCCAATAACACACCTCGTAAAAATGCCTGTCACTTTCTCTGCATACCTCGAAAAAATGCATGTCACTTAGATAAAAAAAGAAGAAGTTAAGACCTGGATTTAGCCTAATACGCAAGACTAAAAAGGTTCAGTGTGTTATTTGCACTTACATTATAATGCACAATGATGCAGTAACGGACTAAATGTCCAAAGCAGCTCTCGGGCAGAACATCAAATATCCCGGTAAACAGAACACACGCATAAATCCACAATCGGAATAAAAGCCAATGAAAGATCCATTCATATCAGGACTTTGGTCCTGCAAGTAGGAAATCCATCTCCAGAAACCTTGACATTGTGTAGTAATCGATTGTCCAGCTTGCAGGGTCGCTTGGCTGCCTGATATGTCTCCTCATTTCACACTAAAAATGCTGAATCTGAAGGCTTGAGAGCAATGTGCTGCTTTGCTGCACTGGAATGTGCCATACAAGCATGGATTCTGGAAGCACCATATACTGTCAGTTCTTCCGCACCTTTTTCTGTGCGATGGATGTTAATATGGTGGCTGCTTTGGTCTCAGTGAAATTATATGTGCAGTGATCAAGCCTGAACTGGTACATCACCATACCAGTAGATGAACTAGCTCCAGGTGCCCCTAGAGATGGGCTTTGTCCGACCAGCATACTACTCACTAGGTTTTATGGAGTAGTCAGGCTTCTGTCAAGAGATTCTTCCTATTGACCTCGGATGTTAGGAGAGTTGGGCTCCTTTGCTTTTGTACCTCCCCAGGATCATGCAACCATCACCCCATAGCATTGACCACTCTCTGCAGGATATCATCTGCTAGTGCATTGGCCCTTTTACAATGTTTTAAAACTTTGATACACCTCTTGGTCGACTCACTTGTCCTTGATTGCCAGCTCCAACAGGCCTTGACATCGTCTCTTTTCTTACTATCAGGATTTTTTAGAGCCTTTCAATGTTTAACATTTTTATTGTACCAACACCTTATACTCTCTCTTTTAGCTTTTTTGTTTTGTTATTTCTTTAGCTACTCACTTGTCCTTGATTGCCAGCTCCAACTCACTTGTCCTTGATTGCCAGCTCCAACAGGCCTTGACAGCGTCTCTTTTCTTAATATCATGATTTTTTAGAGCCTTTCAATGTTTAGCACTTTTATTGTACCAACACCTTATACTCTCTCTTTTAGCTTTTTTGTTTTGTTTTTTCTTTAGCTAGACATTTAGTGACTGGTCTCTATTCGACTCTTAGATCTTATCATCCTTTTGCTTTTAGAATTGTTCTGGGTGATGCCTTCACATTCCGACTTTGTATTGACATGGGGTGTACTTTCGTAGTCCATTTGGCCTACTTTTCTGGTCATGCCTTGGACATTAATGAACTTGTCTTATCTTATCACTGTAAAGTCTCCTGTGTTGAGCCAATAACATTATGGATTTGTCGCCCTTCTTAATTCAAATTGCTCCTTCGAGATCATATTGGATAGAGTGGGCTTAAGTCTCAATGCTATTGTTTTTGCAATGGTCTTGTGTATGCAATTACACAGTGAAATGGGCCAAATCTAATTGTAGTTTTGAGGAGTTAGAGGTTTTCAGGATATTTGCTACAAGGTGGAGTGTATAGCCCCTAGCAGTTTCTCTTCTTCCTAGGGATTCCTCAACCACTTGAAGGAGCTTATTTTTTAGGAGATCTACGAAATCAATGTAGAATTTGATGGTCCACTGTTAAATTATGGTATGTTCTATGCTTAGAGCAATTTACTTATTTTATTCTTATGAGCCACAAATTAGCAATCACATATACATTAAGTAAAGTGCAGATAGAACATTACACGTTCAACAGAAAACAAGCCAGGACAAGAGACACAAGATGTGGCGGCTAGCTAAGGACAAACCCCAATGTGGGGAAACTCTTTGATAAAATCTTCTTTTATCTTCAATAGTCCAGCAGAGAGAAATAGTACAAAAATCAGAATTCTGTAATTTTATATCAGCAGCAGCAAACTCTAGATCAACAAAGTCAAACTTGGTCAAACAAGTTGAAATTGACCTCCAATATGCTTGGTCAATTTCCGGTCAACTAGCCCTCAAACAGCCTGAAGAAACAGCCCTTGAACAGCCCCAACAACACAGTTAAACTGCTGTTGGCTGAAGTCAACCTGCTGCCCAAAACTAAGGTAGTCAACGCTGGTCAAACTTGTGGACAGATTGCCTCGATTTTTGTGCCAAAATCTGCGGCCTGCCTAGGAGAGGCAGCCACACCAAAACCGCACCCTTGATGGTCGACGCTTGGTCAACGTAGGTCAAAGAGACCTTCAGTAGTTTTGCGTCCTCCTTTCAGCGTCCTCCTTGCCCTAATGTGTCCTCCTTCCCACGTGTGAGCTGCTCCTTGTATAACCCAAAGCTAAGGAGAGAGAGAGAGAAGAATGAGTGAGATGAGATTATAAGATTCACTGGGCATGTGTGCCACACATTTAATTGCTGGCCAACTTTGACAATTTGTCAAGTAAATACAAATAAATTCATATCTCCATAAATACTTGTCGGAATCGGATGATCTTTAGATCAATCCTACACCACTCGACAAGAGGAATCTAGAAAAGATATCAGTTGCCATAAATGAGGTGACCCACATGGAGTTTGGCCCTAGTTGCCAATTTTAACACTCCCTCTCAACTAGGGAGAACTCCATGTGCTATCCGTCTGACCGTCGCTTCCATCCCAGCCATCAAATGCACTGCCTTGCATTGCTTGGTCCTGCTCTGCTCAAACTACGAAGAAGAAGAAATGATCGAGGATGTATCATACCATCCTCCACTGACTCGAAGTCAGTCATAGAGTGTCATACCACTCTCACTGATCCCAAATCAGTATCATTGGTCCCAGATCAATGGAAGTCATCCTAGCATAGGGAGTACAGTAGATACAATGATGCGTCAATCGATATTACTACTAATGGTCCCTAACCCCATTTCCCTACTCATTGATCAGATGAGAGGTACCTCTCATGAGTCCCAAACTGCATGGGTAGGATGCCTCAATAGGAGAACTAATCATCCTATCCATAGGAGAACGAATCATCCTGTCCAACAGTTGCCATAGGAGAACTAATCATCCTGGCCCATATGAGAACTAATCATCTTGTTCCACAGTCGCTACGAAGAACTAATCATCTTGGCCCATAGGAGAACTAATCATCTTGTTCCACAGTTGCCACGGAGAACTAATCATCCTGGCCCACAAGAAAACTAATCATCCTGTTCCACAGTTGCCATGGAGAACTAATCATCCTGGCTCACAGGAGAACTAATCACCTTGTTCCACAGTGGCCACGGGGTGTCACAGGGGAAGGTTGAACCTTTCACCCTGTAAATAGTGCACCACCAAGGGATGGTGAGTTGCCCTATGGTCACATGTCTCTCTAAGAAGTACCCTGCGCTCCCCTAGAGCTCCTAGAGCTCAATGCATCATACTCGACCCTCATAAGAGGGTCTCTAAACGACACCAAGTCGTTCTTGGAAAGTCAAGACTTTGACCTTTCCCAAGGGCTTCGTCAAAATGTCGGCGACCTGTTCATCTATACCGATATGTTGGAGTCTTATTGCTCCCTGCTGCACCATATCCCGAATATAGTGGTACCTGAGATCGATATGCTTGGAGCAATCATGAAACACTGGATTCTCTGATAAACGAATCCTGCTCTGGTTGTCACACAGGATCACGGTGGTATCCAATGTCAATCCAAACAGCTCACTGAAGAGCTTTCGCAACCAGATCGCTTCACAAGAGGCCATACTAGCAGCAATGTACTCTGCCTTGGTAGTGCTCAAAGCCACCGACTTCTGCGTCCTGCTCATCCAGGATATCGAGGCAAATCCCAAAGAGAAACAACACCCAGAAGTGCTATTTCAGTCCACCACACTACCTGCCCAATCAGCATCAGTATATCCATGTAGTCTCACATCTCTGGCAGTGTATCTCAACCCATGAGTGATTGTGCCACGAAGATATCTCAACAAATTCTTGGCACCAATCCAATGTGAGTGGTGAGGCTCAACCATATGTTGACTCAACGTGTTGATTGCAAAACATATATCCAGATGAGAGTTCACCAAGAACATCAATGCTTTGATGAGTTGACGATACTAGGTAGCATTTCGTAAAACGGGTCCAGCAACACTATTGCTTAACTTCTTGAAGTCAAGCTCCATCGGGGTAGTCACGGGCTTGCAGTCCACCATGCTGAATCTCTCCAATATCTTCACCACATATTTTCCTTGAGATAGGAAAATATCCCCTGGCTTCTGCCAGACTTCTAGTCCTAGGAAATAGTGCATTAGTCCTAGGTCCTTCATCTCAAATTCAGAAGCCAACTCCCTCTTTCATTTGTGAATGAGAGGGTCTGCACCTGTTAGAAAGAGGTCGTTAACATACAACACTAGTATGAGAGGATTGTCATCTTCAACCTTAAAGTAAAGGTTAGGATCGGCTTCACTCCTAGTGAATCCCAACTTCATCAAGTAGCTATCGATCTTCTCACACCACGCTTGGGGTGCTTGCTTTAGGCCATAGAGGGCCTTCTTCAACTTGCACACATGAGATTCTCGATCATGAATCTCAAATCTTTCGGGTTGCTCCACATAGACCTCCTCTTTGATCGAACCATGCAAGAATGCGGTCTTGACATCCATATGATGTAGGTTCCATCCTTGCGAAGCAGCAAGGGATATGATCGAGCGGATGGTGGTATATTGGGCAACAGGTGCAAATATCTCGTCATAGTCTATACCTTCCTTCTAAGAGAAGCCACGAGTGACAAAATGAGCCTTGTACTTTGCTGCACTTCCATCAATTGCATGCTTTATCTTGTAAAGCCATTTCGAAGTGACAACTTCTTTGTCCTGGGGTCTAGGGACCACATCCCAGACATCGTTTTTCATGGACTCATATTCCTCAATCATAGCATCCTTCCGTACTTGATGCTTGACAGCTTCTGCGAATGACGAAGGCTCATTTTGGATGATCGTGCTCATGATGGTCAAGTATCCCTGATACCTGGTCGGCTTCTTACTTTCTCGGAAGGTTCACCTGGGTGCAACGTGCCCCTCAACATCATCAAGTGTCCCCCTAAGCCATGAAGGCCTCTTCCTAGAAGAGGAAGGCTCTCGCGGAGGGGGATCAATAGGATCCATAGGTTCTTCCACATTGGGCATCGTCTCATCTTCCTTTTCCTTTGGTTCCCTGGTGTCAGCTTCTTTAGATCCCCTTTGAGTAGGATGATTGTCAACTTTGCTAAGAGCCATATCTTCGTCAAAGGTGACATCATGGCTAATCTCAATTTCCCTTTGACCAGCCGCATAGATTCTATAGCCCTTAGTGTTTTCGCTATGGCCCACGAAGATTCCTTTCTTTCCAAATGCACCCAATTTATTCCTCTTCCCCTTCGGCACATGAAAATATACTGGACTTCCAAAAATTCTAAAATGAGATACGTCAGGTTTCTTACCAGTGAACATCTCTTCAGGAGTCTTGGAACCCAATGCTTGATGAGGGCATCAGTTTTGCACATATATGGGGTTATTCGCAGCTTTGGCCCATAGAAACTTCAGAAGTCTTTGATCGTGAATCATAGCACGTACAACTTCCACAATCGTACAATTCTTCCTTTCCGCCACACCATTCTGCTCAGGAGTATATGGTGTTGTAGTCTCCCTCTTAATGCCAGCCTCTTTGCAAAAGCCATGGAACTCATTGGATTGATACTCAGTCCCATTTTCAGTGCTTAAGATCTTGATCTTCTTTTCGGTTTGATTCTCAATCAAGGCTTTGAAGTGACGAAACGAAGTGAACACTTCATCCTTCTTTTTTAAGAAGTATATCCAAGTCTTGCGAGAATAATTATCTGTAAAAGTGAGGTAATATAAATATCCTCCCAAAGAGTTCACAGGCATCATACCAGATATGTCTAAGTGAACCAATTGCAATATATCAGAGGTCTTGCTTTGGCTTGAGGGGAATGGTCCCCTTTTGAGCTTTCCTTCGGCACAACCAGGACATACACCTTCTTGCTCTACTCGGAACTCGGGCATCCTTGTCACCATTTGTCTTGCATTGGGTAGAGCTTTAAAATGAAGGTGAGCAAACCTCTGATGCCATAGTTTGGACTGAAGTGATGTGTCACAAGACATGACACCCAGTGGACTTCCTCCGACCTGATATAATGAATCGACTTGAAACCCAAGAGTGAAGGCTTCCTTAAAATTCTTTTTCCATACACATACCTTGCCATCGATGAAGGTTACCTTGTAACTTTTGTCCTCCATTGTCGAAACAGACACAGGTTCTTTTTGAGATCAGGTACATATAGGACTTCTTGCAAATGAATTGTATTACCTTGATTCAATTGAAGAGTGACATTCCCTACGCCTTTCACGGGATATTTTGCAATGTTCCCAAGAACAATTTCTAGGTTGGTCTCCTTTTCTATCAGATTGGAGAGAGCTTCTTTGTAACCAGTGAAGTGCCTTGAGGCACCACTATCAATAAGCCAATTTCCCAGCGAGTCCGGGGGGGCAGTAGTAGAGAGGGCCGCTGGTAGACAATATTCATCTTGGTTATTGTTTACAAAATTAGATTCATACCTGGAGTTTCTTGCCTTCTTGAAGGGTTGTCCTCTTCCTTGATTTCCGACATTTATTTTACCTCTGCCATTGGACCTGCCATTCCTTTGATTGCCTTGAGAGTGATTTTGGTCATCGTCATGGTGTGAGTCCCTTTTATCAGGGCACTCCCTCGCATAGTGGCCCATTTTGTTGCAATTGTAACATCAACCTTTTCTTCCACCCTTTGGTCCAACCTTTCCTTTGGATTTAGCCCCATAATTGTTTCTTCTTTTAGCATGAGAAGAAAAGGCAGAGGGATGGCTTTTAAGTGCGGGCATTTCTTTCTCTTCCATCCTTGTCCCTTCTTGAATACATCTAGACATCAATTCCTCAAATCTTGGGATGACATTATTGTTGAGAAGAGTAGTCCTGAATATATACCATTCAGGTGGCAGTCCTCCAAGAGTTGTGATAGTCATTTTCCTGTCAGGAACTACTTCCCCAATAGATAGGAGATTATTCTTGATCTCGGTAATCCTTAAGAAATATGCTTGCATACTCTCATCTTTGCCTTTCTTAATTTCCTTCAGCTTATTTCTAAGGAACAAAACTTGATTTGCATCATTAACTTTAAATAAACTCACCAATCTATCATAGATTTCCTTGGAGGTTATCAGCTCGGAAACATACGCCAATAGGCGCTTGTCGATAGAGTCCCGGATGATCTTCCTTGCTTTGACTTCTCCCTTGGACCACTTGCTTTTGGCAGCAGTGGATACATTTGATGGAGGCGCAACAACATTGCCTCTTACATGGTCCAACACTTCCTGATCTTCTACAGTCAGGTCGAGAGACATCTTCCATCCGTGATAGTCAGACTTCTCACGGAGCTTGTCTTCAGCGGGGAAGAGTGTTGAGGACCCCATGAAGTTTTTAGGATAGCCTTGCCAACCTTCTCTTCAGTGATTGCTCTTGCTCTTGCTTGGGCTTTGTCTTCACCTCAGCTCTGAAACCATGTTAAATTATGGTTTGTTCTATGCTTAGAGCAGTTTACTTCTTTTATTCTTATTAGCCACAGATTAACAATCACATATACATTAAATAAAGTGCAGATAGAACATTACACGATCAACAGAAAACAAGCCAAGACAAGAGACACAATGTGGCGGCTAGCTAGGGACAAACCCCAATGTGGGGAAACCCCCTTTGATCAAATCTTCTTTTATCTTCAATAGTCCAGCAGAGAGAAATAATACAAAATTAGAATTCTGTAATTTTATATCAGCAACAACAAACCCTAGATTAGCGAAGTCAAACTTGGTCAAACGAGTTGAAATTGACCTCCAATATGCTTGGTCAATTTTTGGTTAACTAGCCCTCGAATAGTCTGAAGAAACAACCCTTAAACAACCCCAAAAACATAGTCAAACTGTTGTTGACTCAAGTCAACCTGCTGCCCAAAACTAGGGCAGTCAACACTGGTCAAACTTGTGGACTGATTGCCTCAATTTTTGTGCCAAAATCTGCGTCCTGTCTACGAGAGGGAGCCACACCAAAACCGCAACCTTGATGAGTCAACGCTTGGTCAACGCAGGTCAAAGAGACCTTTAGCAGTTCTGCGTCCTCCTTTCAGCGTCCTCCTTGCCCTAATGCATCCTCCTTCCCACGTGTGAGCTGCTCCTTGTATAACCCAAAGCTAAGGGGAGAGAGAGAAGAATGAGTGGGATGAGATGACAAGAAAATGAATCAACCTCTCTTGTATTTATATGATTCACTGGGCATGCGTGCCACACATTTAACTGCTGGCCGACCTTGACAATTTGTCAAGTAAATACAAATAAATTCATATCTTCATAAATACTTGTCGGAATTGGATGATCTTTAGATCAATCCTACACCTCTTGACAAGAGGAATCTAGGAAAAATATCAGCGGCCATAAATGAGGTGACCCACATGGAGTTTGGCCCTAGTTGCCAATTTTAACATCCACCCATCAGGACTTGTGCCTTTATTGACATAGAGAGACTATAAAACCTCTTGACGTTCATTCCTAGTAATTGGCTACAATAATCTCTCATTCTGCTCCCTTGGAGATTGTGGTTGAAAAAGGAGGAGATGACCAAGATGTTTGGGATGTTTTCCTTTGGAGGTTTTGTAAATAAATTTGGATATTGACATATTGTTACTATAGAGATGTCTTTAAATGAAGTGCATGATCTTTTCTGTTATACATCCTCCAAATGGTGTTTTGAGATTCTTTCATTGATGCACATTTATGGAAGTAAGTGTGAAATTCTCAAGTCTGAAATCCTATTTCAGCAACTGGAATTAATTCTTCTAATTATTAATTAATTTAACAATTTATTTGCTACAACAAATATCGAATAAATCACACTGCAACCTTCACAAATAAAACTGTGGAAAATAATAATGCTAGAATCCGAGAAATATGCTAACACACACACATAAACATTGACACACTTATTTTTGGAAAATTGTCCCATTAAAAACACAACTTGGGAAAACCAGTGCAAAACTAAGGGTTTTTATTATTATGCAGCGGTGAAATTTTGAGTACAATCTATGGATGCCCAACTGACAATCAAACAATAAGAAAATCTGGCCAAAACTATCTAAGGGAATTTCCCTTCCTCCAAAAAGCAACTTCGACACAACTTCGCCTCAAAAACTCGTCTTTCTGGACCCCTCACACTGGCTTCTACTCAGTGCTTGGGCAAAACCTTGGAAATCTAGCCCAAAATTGCCTTTGATCAAGTCGTTCTTCCTATCTTTGCTGAGGAAAATGATTCTCCGGCCTTCTAGAAGACTTTCCAGGCCTCTGGAAGTTGAATCAATTTTTCCCATAGCTAAATCGAATTGCCCTCAGAGGCTTACTGCATGGTCCTCTGCATTGCCTCACTGGGAATAACTCGGCCTCTTGCCGTTGCATCTCCGAATCTGGAAAACTTCTTTCGGATCACTGCCCTTGCCCCTCTTTGTCTCTACTTCCCTTTTGAAGCTCGAACTCTTTCGGCTAATGCCTCTGGAAAATTGAACTCTCCAAGGAAATCGATCTGTGTGTGTGTTCTCCATCTACCCATCGACTTCTTCTTATAATTTTTTGTTGGACCTCCGATGACCAAGATTAAATCTTAATCGATGGCTAAAATTATTTCCCCGTCGATCCGTGTGAGTTTCTAGATGCTTCACACCTTATCTTCGTTAATTTTGATTAGTTAACCATTTTTTCCAAGTTTAAACTAAGGAAATAATTAAAAATAGGCTAATAATCTAATTGAGACACTTCTAGGTGGAATTTCCAGAAAAAATTCATGGGTGGTGGAGAACTCCTGTGTTTTAGCCTCTCCACAAAGTTTTGAGACTAGAAAACTTGCGTTGCTACAAAAACTAACACTCTCTCTTAGCGAGGAAGGTGTTCTCTCTAGTGCTGCACACTCTGCCACAACACCCTGCCTCTGTACCACCCTCTATCACGTTGTTGATGTCTATCTACTGCCCACCAACCACTGCAAAACTCTGATGATGCATCTGTGTTGTTGCTGACATTGCCATATTGTTGCCAACCCTGCATCTGCATTGCAACTCCCTCTCAACTGTTGTTGCTGCTACTGCAACTACTGCAACTGAGAAGCATCCTAAATACTGAATCAACTGTGTTCAATATGATGCATATGTCTCCCGAGTCTGTAACTGCTACTAGTCATTGCATTGTCCACTAAAGAATTTGCGCTGCTGCTGACTCTGCTACTGAGCCTCCTGCTTTGTTGCCAACACTGCATTGGCTCCTTAGATACTGATTGCTACTAGTCTCCAATTGTCACTCCGTATTTGCTACTAGTCTCCAATTGTTACTCCGTATTTTGACTGCATAATTGACACTGGTCCATCTTGCTACTGAATATTGTGGGACCCTGTAGCAAGGTAATGATCCAAGAGGAGGACTCCTCAATGGACCTTGCCCATGTCTGTGCTGCTCTGGGACTACAACTCTAAATCATCCCACATCTCTCTTGGAGGTATAGCTGGAAACATTGCAAAATCTTCCTCCAACCTGGAGGACAACTTATTGATCTCTTTGAATGCTGCTGCCTAGTTTTTCTTCTCCTGCTTGCCCTTCTTCCTGAGAGGACACTGCGACTGTAGTGGTCGAGCTCGTCACACCTAAAGCACTTGACCTTCGATAGGTCCTTCTTCTTCTTCTTTTCCCCTTGTCCCTGACTAGGACCCTTAGATGCTAGGGCCACATTTTCTTCTTCCTTCTCATCCTTCACGCTTTTGCTACTGCTGTCATTGATGGTACTCTTTACAAGAGCCCACATCAACTCCTCCTGTTATAGGTCAGACCACATCGTGTTCCCATTTAGGCAATGTGTTTTGCCCAAGATGCTTTGGACAAACACATGCCATTCATCCGAGGACCGAGACGCTATTCGATGCCAACCGTACAAGCTCTGTGGGTTGGGGTGCCTCCCCAATGGCTGCAAGCTGATATCAGACTTCTTGAATCCTCGTAAGGAAGCCATCTATGCTTTCGCCCTTCTGCATCCTTATGCTCCTCAACTTTTCCTCGAGAAACATCTTCCGTTGCTCAAAAGAAATTTGAAATAGCTCAGAGAGAGCATCCCACATCTCCTTGGCTGTACCTTTGTCTGCCACATGTGAGACTAGATGATCTCAGACTCCATACAAAATCTGCTTTGCCTTCGCCATTTCTTTTTCTGTACTCCTTGAGTTGATCAACATCCTGGGGTACTGCTACCACATTCTCCACATAGGCTTTTAGGCCATATTCATCTAGAAGGAAGGACATCCTTGCCTTCCAGATGACATACTTGGAGGCTTCTTCCAACCTATCCTGATCTCTAAGTCCAACTGTGGCCATCTCTAGATCTAGTCGAAAATCTCCCTCTTTCCCTCTGCTCGATGGATCTGCTACACACACTCCCTTCTGGAGTGAGGAAATCTGCTCACAACCATTGCCAATCTGTAACTAGAAAAATTAGATCTCTAAAACTCAAGATCCCTTGAAAGAAATTTCCCCTAGTGTGTGCTATTTCTCTTCCATCCGATGCTGATTATGTTACTGCAAACTGCTGCAAAACCTTCTGTGCCCAAACAAGATATCTGCTCAGCGAAAATTTGAGCCGCTGCTTCTCCCTCTACCTGCCGGAATCACTCAACTGACAAGCCAAAATTTTCTGCCAATCTGCACTGAAAAATTGAGCTTCCCTAAGCAATTCGATCTGCACGCCTTAGGCTCTGCGCAAACCCCAGAAAAATCGTCCTGTTGCTCCCTCTGAACAACGAATTCTTCTATCTCTGCTTCTGAACTTCCCCATCTGATCAATCACGCTCTGATACCATGTGAAAATTTCAAGTTTGAAATCCTATTGTAGCCACTAGAATTAATTCTTCTAATTGTTAATTAATTTAACAATTTATTTGCTATGGCAAATATCAAATAAATCACACTGCAACTTTCACAAATAAAACTGTGGAAAATAAAAACGCTAGAAATTGAGAAATTTGCTAGCACACATAAAAATTGACACACTTATTTTTGGACAATTGTCTTCGGAAAAACCCAACTTAGGAAAACTGGTGCAACAACTGAGGGTTTTTATTATCATGCAACAGTGAAATTTTGAGTACAATCTATGGATGCCCAACTTGCTATCCAAACAACAAGAAAATTTGGCCAAAATTATCTAAGGGAATTTCCTTTCCTCCACAAGGAACCTCGACACAACTGCACTTCAAAAACTCGTCCACTTAGACCCCTCATGGCTGCTTCTCCGCAGTGCTTGCACAGACCCTTAGACGTCTAGCCCGAAATTGCCTCTGATCAAGTCATTCTGCTTGTCTGTACTGAGGAAAATGATTCTCTGACCTTCCAGGCCTCTGGAAACTGAATCGATTTTTCCCACAGCTAAATCGAATTGCCCTCTAAAGCTGACCATGCAGTCCTCTACGTTGCCTCACTGGGAATAAATCGGCCTCTTGCTGTTGCCTCTCTCGATCTGGAAAACTTCCTCTGGATCACTGTCCTTGCCCACTTTGTCTCTTCTTCCCCTCTGAAGCTCGAACTCTTCTGGCTACTGCCTCTGGAAAATCGAACTCTCGAAGGAAATCGATCTGTGTGTGTGTTCTCCATCTACGCATCAAATTCTGCTTATAATCTTTTGTTGGACCTCCAACGACCAAGATTAAATCTTAATCAATGACTAAGATTATTTCCTTGTTGATCTGTGTGAGTTTCTAGATGCTTTACACCTTATCAATTAATTCTAATTAATTAACCCCTTTTCCTAAGTTTAGACTATAATTAAAAATAGGCTAATAATCTAATTGAGACACTTCTAGGTGGAATTTCCAGAAACGATTTCTGGGTTATGGAGAACTTCTGTGTTTTAGCCTCTCCACAAAGTTTTGAGACTAGAACACCTTCGATGCTACAAAAACTAACAGTGAGCTGTAATCTTATCCTTGTTAGCAAGCCATGTTGCTTTGCTCTCCTGCCTCTACTTGCTTCTTCCTAGGCCACTAACCTTGTTTCTCTTCTTCCAGATTATGTAGTTCTGCTCATGTGTCTACATTGAAATCACCAGTGACATGCACTGTATGTAAATCTTCCAATTTTTGTTCTAGACTGACAAGTTGTGTGGCAGTCACCAAAAGCTTGCTTACCCAAGTTTTGTGATGTTTTTGAGCTCCCTAAGATTCCCGTGAAATTGCGAGATGGCCCACTTTTCTGAATTTGTATCATATTTCACTCAATGTTTCTTTATCAATTCACAAAATTCTTTATAACCCAACCAATGTGAGTTTGATTGAAAGGTATTGCATGCTTTTGATGATAACACACCATCTCCAACAAGACTGGGAAGTGATTATAGTCTCCACATTTATACACGTTGGTTTTATGGTAATCCAATTGCCTAAGAAAATCATCTCTTGTTATTCCATCTATCTTCAATTACAAGTGGCTCCAAATCAATAAGTTGAGCCTCATAGAAAATGTGAGAGAGTAGAGTGGCTTGTGAATGGTTGTGGGCATTTCTTCCCAATAACTATGAGAGAATAGAGTGGCCTATGAATGATTGTGGACATTCCCTCCTCACACCTCATCTCCATTCTCATAGTCATGCAGGGTTAGACTTAATTTGCCTCCTATTATCAAGTTTAAGAATGAAAAATTGTCACAGATCTCAAGATTCATCCAGTAGTTAGAATAATGGAAAGAGGGGCCATAAATATTCAAAAAATCTAGATCTTGTATGAATTCCTTTGATTTCAAAGAGGAGCATTGCAGATAAGATAAGTTTATTGATGTCCAACAAATGATCAAAAATAAACAAATCTAATCTAGAAGACCTAATATGAAATGTGGCTTGAAGCCAAAGTGATATGTAATGCTTTGGAAGATAATACAAGGAAAAAGGTCGCAAGGCCTCAGTCTCTCGCATGGAAGGAGAGTGAGGGTTGTCTTCTAAAGTATCCACTATCTTTGTTTAACTCTCTTTTACCATTTGAGGTTGAATAAAAGAATCTCTACTTAAAGGACTTGCTAGAGGAGCTAAATTTGGTCCAAGTGATATCTTTATATCTAAAATGTTGAAAAAGTAACTAGTTTCTATCTTCATAATTGTTGTACTCATTTCAATATGTATCTTATGTAACAAACAAGAGAAGAAAATAAAAAGTCATTATTATTAAAGCATGGGTTTCATGATCTTTATTGATGGTCTTCTAGGTAAAAGCATATTCTTCACGCTTCTAGGGTTTGTTAGGTGTTAGGATTTATTGTCATGAGTTAAAGGAGTCAACATCATATTTATAAGATCCTTTCGGGCAAAATATATCTTGTAAAAGAATTATTTTTTGAGTCTAGAAAGTCCTGGAAACTCCTAAAGTACAAGGTGGCCTCGATAGCATTAAGTCAGTCTAAAGGAGGGAATTCAACCCTTCGGAAAGGCTATATAAAAGAGCAGTTCGACCTCATTTGGTACACACTCACTACACAAGTTCAATATGTCAAGAAGAAGTTTGATCTATAGCTAGAAGAAGTAGAAAAGGAGAGCGAAGGTCTAGAAGAAGCTAGGAGGAAGAAGTATCTTGTTTTGGGTTGTAGAAACAGGCCGAATTTGCAGATCTGAGTTGCAGTAGGATGAAGTGCGACATCTTGTAGCTGGAAGGAAGAAGACTTTGTTTAGACCTTGTTGACCTTAAGAGGAGTTGTCTTGCTCTAGGAAGGTATCATGAGGAGGTTGAATTAGGAAGCTGCAACGCCAAAATTGCAGGGTTGAAGTTGCAGGACAAGTTGTAGTATTGAAGCTAGCAGGTCTAAGTTGCAGTGTTGAAGTTGCAGTATTGAAGCTAGTAGGTCTAAGTTGCAGCCTTGAAGCTGGTAGGTCGAAGTTGTAGGACAAGTTGCAGTATTGAAGTTGACAAGTCAAAGTTGCATGTTGTAGTTGGTTGGTGCAAAATCAAGAAGGACTAAGAAGAAAGGTAGACTTGGTTCTAGGAGAAGGATTTGGTCTATGGTTTGGGTTTTTGTATCTCATTTGAAGCAGATTCTAAGAAGAGAAGAGTTTTCTAGGTTTTCCTCTTAGAGGGGTTTTACCTTGGCTGAGAGCCTAATATCTGTGTCCTCTATTGTTGCTATTTCTATTCTTGATATTTGTTTGATGAACAGATCTAACTAAAAAACACAAGAAGACTAATAAGCTCACAAGCAAATATTAAAGTAAAGGAAAATAAGAATCAATCGCTGCCACTTTGCATTTTCCAACATAAAAGAGGTGGCCTGCCTTTGGGAATTGGAGGAGAAGTGCTACTTGTTGGTCTAGCATACTTGTCTCAAGATCTAACTTGTGGGACTTGTTATTAGGATTGCACTATCTCCAAAGGTCTAACAAATTTGGGGGTTGAAATGGTGTTGCTTTTTGTTCGTTGCCTCTTGGTACCCCTTTCCATTAGGAGCATTTGGAAAATAGATGTGATGCTCTCAATTGTTTTTGGCTAGGGGGAAGGTTGAAGGATGTAATATCTAAGCATGAGGGCCTCACTTATATATAAGGCCAGGGGCCTCTAATTTGGATATTGGATAAAAGTAGAAGAGAGAAAATTATGACTCTCTAAACAAGCAATGGAACTGATCACACATGTCACAATATTTAGGTATTTGAATATATAATGCTCCTTTGTTTCCTGCCTATGGCGAAGTTGACATAATTTGTCTTCCCACAAAATCTAATGCTTAACTTCCACTCGATTTTGATGAAAGCTCACTTTGAATTAGCTTAAGGGGATCTTGTGTGAATGGATGTAGTGTTAAAGCATGTAATGGGTTTGAACTATTAGGCCAATCCCTAAATCCATGAAGTTCTCTTCGTAAAAGTCCATCTTGGGTAGAAACCTACTAGGAAGGGTGATATACATGACTTGGGTATGTAAATATCCTCCTTGATAATCACGCTCATCTCTTGCTTGTTAGGTAAGAGGTGGCCATTGACATCTAAAGAGTACTTGGCTGAGGGGAGACAATCCACCTTTATGGTGAATATAGGAGATATGAAACCTCTAAGAACCAACATCACTCTATCCTTGGGGGTTTGAGGGTGGTGTATGCCCAGATTGGGCAATGGTCTTCAAAAAGAGGTAGGCAAGATAGAGATACTAGTGCCTAACAACATACCAAACAACAAATCTCTGTAGATGATGCAACAACTCTAATAGTTTGAAAAATGTGTAACTAGGTTCCGTCTTCATATTGTCTAATGTAATCATAATTTTATTATTATTATGATGTAAAGATATTTTTTATTATTATTATTTTTGTAGCATGGGTTTCACGCTTGAGGTTAGTTTATTTATAGGTCAAGCACCCATTGAGTGCTTCTAGGTTTTGTCATTAAGTCAAGAAGTCAAAGATGTTATTGTCATATGTAAAGACCCTATTAGGGCATCTTGTGTCACGTAAAAGAAATTTATTAGAATCATAAAAGTGTCATAAATACCCTCCAAGACAATTCAACCTTCAAGAAGAGAAGTCGACCTATAAAACATTGAAGTCGGCTTCCAGGAGATGACAAGTCGGGCTATTTAGAGCTTCCAAGTAGCCTATGTATAAGAGGTACTCGACCTCATTTGTGGAACATCCAAGCAACTTGTAGAGGGAGAAGAAAGAGACTAATAAAAGCAAGCGTGGAAGAGGAGAGATAAAGAAGGAAGACCAAAGCAATTAAATTTTGTTTTGGGCCACCTCCATCTCACACATGCTTGTGAATTAGGGCATATTTTGCAGCAACAACACTGAAATTGCAGTCACCACACAAGACTTAAATTTGGAGTTAGAAGAATCAAGATTGCTAGCTGAATTATCAAGAAAGAAGCTGCTTCCCAAGCGAAGGAAGAAGGAGTCATTTTACACCATCTTTTCTCACACGTGCCAATATAGGGTTTTTGCAGTACTAGCCGAAAATTGCAGTCCTGAAGCAGCAAGTCAAAATTCTAAAGAAGGCCCAAACTTGAAGTATTGTTGCAAATTTGACTAGCATTTACTTTGTGAAAAAAAAGAGCTCATCAAAGGATGTAATGTTCCCAATTTTTGTGAGTGCAAAATTCACTAAGGAGTTTTGCCAATTTTTGTTGATAGTAATAAAAAGGAGAAAATATTATATTGTGGGAGAAAAGTGGAAATTATTATTTTAATGAAGAATGGCAACAAAGTAATATTTTATTAGTGGAAGGTGGGGACCACCAAGGGAGAGGGCTAGCAATTTTAAGTAGATCTTGGAGGCCTCCATTTGGTATCTTTTGATTATTTGACAATTTAACACTAGTTCTCTTGAGCTGTTTAGCCAAGACAACCCATGTTGTTCAGCACAAGGAATTTCCGAGTGAGAATTCCACCTCCTTTTCGGAGAACTTCGAGTGTCTCCCTAGTGAGGCAATTTGGGGAGCTCAATTCAGAGCTTCCATTGGACATCATTGCAGGAGTTTACTTAGTAGTGCACATTTCTTAAGCATAGAGGTATTTTTGTGGAGCACATTGTGGGAGCACGCGTGGGTTAGAGGCTCCGGGCTTTTGCAGGGAATTTTCTTATTGTTAGACCGAAGTTTGGACAACGATTCGTCGGGCTGGATTGGAGGTTATTACCTGGGTCAATTTTTCTATCTTTTGGCAGGGGCGCAAAAGCTATTTAACCAAGTGTTGCACAAGGGTTTAAAGAAGTGGAGTTGGGAGAGATAAGGGCTAAATATAGGAGGTATTTCTCAGTGGAGAATTTAGCTGGAGCTTGGAGAAATTTCCTGTGGTAGATTTGGGCATAATTCAATAGTAAAAACTGTAGGGCATTTTTTGGCCAAATTGGGCAATTCACACTTGTTGGGGGTCACTGGGATCAATGGATTAAGCCCAAACCCATTCTGGTTTGTTGTGGGTTTATTGAGAGGAATCTTTGACTAATTTACAAAATTTTTCATGCGATATTCGGGCCCAAAATCCTCATTCTTATAGCAGGGCGTCTTGCTGATTACCTCGTAAATTTGCATCACTTTGTGGGTTCAATTTTGGCTTGGAGTTGGGCCAAACCCTTTTTGGGTATTTTTGGGTATGAGGAGTGGAGCCGTGGATGCAATTTCGTGCTCTGGATTGGAAGATCGAAGTATTCCAAGTTTGTCTGCTGTTGGAAGCTGCTAGTTGTTGTAAGCTGCTGCCTAGTCGAAGTTTCTAGAAAGAGGTTGAAATTTTGGGAGGCTGACTTGGTGTGGAGGAAAGGTCTTGTCTTGGTCTAGGGTGAAGAGTCTCAAAGGATACTATTTAAATGAAGAATTATCTTGATTGGGTTTACCCCTGGCATGTGCCTACATTTAGTGTCTATTGTTTTATTTGTTGTTGCTTTTGGTAATTGCTTGATGAACTAAAGAAAGAAGATATAAAGTATCGTAATAATAAGAAACATCACAAGTAATTATCGAGAACAGGAAAATCTTTCCGCCTTTCTGATTTTCTAATAGGTCATAGGTCTTGGAATTCATCAATTGAAGTTCTATAAGAAGAGAATAATTCTTGTGGGTTTTCCTCTTATTGGAGAGTTTTTGGCCCTGGCTGATCGCTTATAGCTTGTGTCCTCTTGTCTTGTTGTGCTTTATGGTTTGGTCGCTGTTTGATGAAAAGAACACTAAACATAATCAAGTGAAAGAAGAATCTAATTAATTAAAATACATCACAAGCAATTATCAAAGTAAGAGAAATCACGTAATCTAGTTGCCCCTGGATTTCTCAACAATTGGGAAGGGCTAGGGTTAGTATCATCCTCCCTGACATCCCTCTGCAATGTAATTTTCTCTACTGAATAATTAAATGAACAATCTATTTAAGAAGTCGCCCATAAATCATTAAATTGTTGCTTGTATGCTATGCTTAGATGTATTTTTGTTCATTGTAGTAATTCATCTACATGTTTCTACTCTTAGTTAGATAATGAGACATCCGGGAAGGATATTTAATTGTTTAATTTCTCCTCCAGTCCTCTATCAAAACCTTTCAAGCTATGTTTGTTGTCATAGCTGAACGGT